>LR990294.1:17165750-18365750 GCA_905147355.2 Apotomis turbidana
ACAATTAGGTGTTCAGCTTGTGGAGAACGATTTAAGTTCATTTGTCTCTTTTGACGCATCCTGTGTTAAAGGATCAATGTTTACTTATACCTTTTTACAAATCAAGATTACAAACAAAGAATATAAATCGATATTAATCTGTATTCACTACTTAATGCTAAACATTAATGGTATAAGTCCAATTGTATCTCTCATGAAATCTGGTATTTAATGATCAATGTTTACTTGTACCGATTTGCACCAGCAATTTACCCATAATTTATAAAAATAAATCGAAATTAATCCATAATCACAAATAAATATTTAGTATTTATGGGTGTATATATGTAGACTTATACTAGTGAGATGTATCATTTTACACCACGACGATTACTTGTATCAAGAAGTTTGTATTATAAAGTCTCTTCGGTGTCTTTTATTTTAAGTACACTTGAGTTAGACTGACCTACAGTAGTGATGTAGGTAGGCTTTTTTTTAAGTTGTTTAACTTGCAATGTATGTTAACATGTTTGTTCGGGATATTGCAATTCAATTTTGAAGCAGAATATCTGCAACTGATTGAGCTGAAATTTTGCCCAAGTACCTACTTCCTACTTAAATATGACAATACAATAATATAGTACCATGGGACTGGTCTGGTGCCCGGAAGGTGGCCCTAGGATTAAAAATATTTTTTAGTTTGATACACAGATTGGCAGGCCGATCTCGAATCAATCGAATGCTCAAACTTGTTGAGGAGAAAGGTGACAATAATTTTGTCGACTCTATACAGGAGCACTCCTGAAATAGGCAGAACGTAGTGTTCACTGATTCTGACTCAGAAAATTTACGAGAAACCGGAACGGCAGAAGAAGCAGAGCAATTTTCGTTTTGGGACAGAGTCGGTCAAGGACGAAAACGACAACCTAAAAAAAGTGAGAAAATAAACACAGGGAGGAAAGGAAAAAGAGGAGACATTTTGGTAAATAGTATGAAACAAATAGCATGAAAGCAAAAAAATAAAGGAAAGAGTTTAAAGATGCTAGGAAATTTTAAAAATGAAATGCGCAATAAATATACGAGAAGAACTCAAAAAAAATTGCTAATTTAATTAAATTAAAGTTAAATAACTTGTCCTAGATTCAGCGAGATGGATTATGCTGAGTACCACAAAAATAAGTTAAAGTAGATTGAAAGCCGTCGTCGAGGAACATATTTAATTATTTCCTGTATATGAAAGACTTACAGCGGTCCAATACGGATATCGGTAAAAAAAACGGTTTTTTGTTAAATTTGATAAACCCGAGTTTAGTTAGTTAGTTTAGTTTAGTTTTCTTTTACGAAAAAATTGTTATGTTCTGAGGATGTGGTAGATTCCCATCCTTTGGCGCCAACAGAGCACAGGCAAGAATTGATTTTATACAAAAATTGAAATTTTACAAGCTGACCCTCAAAACGTGATACATGTTATTTTCCATGTCTATACACAATTGCGATAAAATTTTAGTATAAGGTCTCATACTAAAAGTTATTCGTAATTGTAAGTCAACTGAAAAAACTAAATTTTGTACCTATCTCGTTTTAGGTACTTATCATCTTGTATCACTTAAGAAAGTTGATTACTTAATTTTTTTTTTTTTTTATGAAAGTCCAAAAGTTTAAAACGATGAGAATAGTTTTATATGCTAATGTTGACTTTTTCTGTTATTTTTGTAATAAAGAATAAATAAAGATTTTTTTTTCACTGCACCGCAAAAAATGGGGTGCCCGTTGTTTCGCCGACAAACTTTTCATCGAATATCATTTCACCGAAAACGTTTCGCCGAATTTTTACTTCGCGTATTTTCATTTAGTGTAATTTTATCTCATCGACAGTTCATTTCAACTTTTATTAATTCGTAGAAAAACTTTTCAAGGAATATTATTTGATCGATGATTCATTTCGTATATTTTTTAAATGGAGTACATCGATTTTAATTCCTTCGAATAATATTTAATGTGATCATCAACTACAACAAAAGGAGCGTTTTTTAGGGATATAAAAAAAACAGCCTAGTCGGATCTGCTCTGAAACGTGAATCATTTAAAGTTTGAGAATAGGTTGAGGTGAATCAATCACCTTTCAGAGCAGATCCGACTCGGCCGGGTTAGGTTAGGTTAGTTTTTTTTTATATCCCTAAAAAATATTTTCCATTTTAGTTGTAGCGAGCTCGACCCGTACATGCAAGTGAAATGATATTACTTGAAGTAAGTTTTATGTAATTTAAAAAGATTTTAAACGATAAATTATGAAACGTACTTCTGTGTAATGAATCATACGCCATCGCCATTTGAAAATTCGTGATGTAAAAACACTCGTAATGAAATTTCGATGAAGTGAGTTGTCGATGAAATGAAAATACTTGAAACGTTATCTTTGAAGTAAAATTCGACGTAACGAGTGTCGGCGATTCAAGGTTAAACCCAAAAAATTATATAACTTCTAAAAAACCATTGGTAAAAGTTTGTTTATACCTATTACAGTACACCTAAATTAATTGAGTGCAAAAGGGTAAAAGTTTGTTTTCTTAGGATTATCTCTGAAATAAAGCTCTTAAATGATAGGTTTCGGTTAGTCAGGTATTTATTATTTAGGGTGTTCATATATTCTTCCTTTATAAAAGTAGATAACGTTAAATAAACCAAACAGCATGTCTATTTTCACTTTCTAAAATAATGGTGAAAATTGGTATAAGTTCAGTTATATTCCCGGGTAGTGTAAGTATTATGGGTGAAAAGGGGTATAAAGTAAGTTATGTCCTTAAGAACACGTTTTGCCACGGATATAAGTCACATTTTTTTTAACCGTTAACTTTGAAGAAGTAAGAATATTACCCCGTGAAAGAGGATTTTTTAAATATTAAAACTACATCTAAAGTTTATTTGTAAGTATGGTGGTTGAAGTACAGTGATCAAAAGTCGGAATAATTTTAAGCCGCAACGGTTTTTTGCGTCTCCTGTAAAGTAGTGTTTTTCGAGTTTAACCCCTTTTCACTAGAGCCACAGAAATACTCGAGTTCATCACACAAATATTTCCCCCGGCCGGGATTCGAACCCGGGACCGCCGGCTCAGTAAGCAGGTGTCTGCAAACTGCGCCAACCGTGTCGTCCACGAAAGTGAACCAGAAGTATGACGTAAATTGAAGTCTCAATATATCTGAGATAAAAAAAGAAACATTTATTCAAAGGTAAATTAACACTTCCAATTGTAAGTACCATTATAGTAATAACGGACTAACTACCTACTCTGTCGCAGAATTACCTAACAGTTAAAAGTGAAGTAGGTACTAAAGGTACCTATACCTACCTAACTAAATATTATTCACATTCAATTTCAAAATATCTCTCTCCCGGTAACCAACTGGTCGAAAATCGTCACGAATACATAAAACCCTTTTAAACAAATTAAATCCAATAAAACACGTTGACCGCAGTCCACTTCCGATGTCTGACCGGGTTCGGATCGACGCAATTCATTAAGGCCCTGATTTAAACCCGGCTACAGGTGAACAGTAACCTTTACGTACACTAGCTGTATTTAACATGTTTGTGTATTTTTGATATAAATTGTTTTGTTTTTAATATGTACTAGGAGGTGCCCGTAACTACGTCCGCGTATTTTTTCTTTACCGTAGACGGAAAAAAGTATCCTATTCTAAAAGTATCCTACCATCTTTGTATGTCCAGGTATTTACTGTACCAAACTTGGTTAAAGTTAGTCCAGCCGATACGGCGTATGCGGGGACAAAGGAAAATGAAAACGGATGGCTCTATCTACATAGGCACGGCACCGCGCGCCCACACAAAACAAATGGCGTACCTGCAACACGCTTCTAAGATTTTTCCTGAAATAATAACCCCTTTTCATAGAAAACTGTTTTTTAATATAAATCTACAATTTTATAATCGTATCTATGTATTTTAGTAAAAGCTTTTATTTAACTTGCAATGTATGTATGTATGTATGTATCTAATAAGTATGTTTGTTCGGGTGAAATCTTGCAACTCAATTTTGAAGCAGATATCGTCAACCGATTGAGCTGAAATTTTGCATACTTACTTAACTTTGATGACAATACAATAATATGGTACCATGGGGCTGATCTGATGATGGAGCTGGAAGGTGGCCATAGGAACTCTATAATAGAAAAAGCAATCCTACCGAGCTTGGGCTCTTTAGAATCGTCTCAGTGAGCATTTGATGGACATCCAAAGAAAAGTACAGTCGGCTATAAAAGCTTGCCACTAAAATGTCATTTTTGACAGAAACTTATTTAAGGTTATATCTGTGGGCCACCGTTGGCTGTTAATAAATGACTTATTTGATTGATTGAAGGTAGACGTGCCTTGATTAAAATTCACTGCTGTAAATGAGAATAAATTGATATTATATATTTTGAAATTGTATCGCGTAATTGGCGGATGTAGCATATTTTGGTTATTTATCAACTGATTTGAAAACAAAGCGGATGTTCAAAGAAGATGAATGGGATCCATGGAAATTTCCAATTATTAAAATTTAATTTCTACTATTTTCAATTATGTGACATGGTTCGTAAACGGGTAGCTGGCCCCTTCCCTGTAAAACAAGAAACTTTTTACCCGACTACGTAGAAGCGAAAAAGAGGGTTTCGATGTTCGTGGACACCTAAAAAAGAATAAAAAAGACATAAATCATCCTTCAATTTAGTTCCAGATTTATAATTTATTCAGCATTAAATGTAAAATACAATCTCTGTTAAAAGTTAAAACTTGGACTAAAAGTCTACCCACACAGAATTAGTAAAACATCTACTAGGACAGTCAGTAATAGCAAGTTAAACCCTTTGGCCTTTGGCAAACGTAAATTGGAATTAATTAAGATAAATGAAGCGCGCGGAGATAGCTTTGAGCTGAACGTAAAACGCTGCGAATTGGGAAAGTGAGGTAAAAGTAATTACTTCGCATGAACCCACTGATTTAAAGTAGTTTAACCAGGGACACCATGCTTTCCGAATTCACAACCATTTTTATGAAACTAACAGGCTTCTATTGGATGAACGAACTTCCGCGAAAAATTGTCTTGTTGCTCACCTAAAATTTACATAATCTCTCTTCAGTAATTTTATTTTATGGAGTAATGGGTAACACGACACTTAAAATCTGACCGTTGTTATGCTTCAATTGGATCAAGTCTGAGAAAATAAATAGGAAGCGATTGTCCGACATACGATTCGTTCGAGCCCAGCAATTGAGGAATACGAATTAGACGAGTTTTTATTCCAGAGTTGGATTACAGTTATACTGACAGTCTATTCATACTAAACTATCTGTTTTCTTGCATTTAACAAATCAACTTCATCTATAGAATTAGCAATATAGAGACTTCTGTTAGTTTGTATGTGTAGTTTTTTGCTGTCTCTCATGTTGGTCGCACCACCAGGGTTGCAGGAGCAGCCGCTGAGGTGGCGGCCTGTAGGAAGAGGGACAAGTACTCGGCACTTGGTGTTGGGGGTCCGAGGCTAAGGCCTGCGTTGCAGAGATTGGGCGTTGATTGGACCCTCTCCCTCTTGACTCTTGTTCCAGGTCATTCCTGGTGCAAAGCGCGGTAATGCGGCAAGTGTGATGGGTACCTCAGCGCCCGGAGTGATGCGGGGTGGGTTGTTTGACTAGCACCTAAATTAAGGTGGCGCATTTGTCTTTTCTGCTACCTACCAAAGGCGGTGCTTCACAGATGGCACGCCACAACTCGTCTATAATAGACTGAAGGGCCTGTGATGATGATGAATATAATAATTTAAACAAACACGATTTTCACACATTGAAAAAACAACAATCACATAACAAGGGTGGTTAACAAACTACAGATATCGTAAATTTTGTGTGTCGATCGACAATGGACTTAAAATCAGTCGCGGTAATTAAATAATCACGTTGTTTTACAATAAGATGATAATAAATACGTACCTTTGGTTTATTTAGGCTACCTAAACACGGTAAATTTGGTGTTACACTGTCCTGTTCCTCACCACGTACAGTTGGTCACCCGCCGTCTTTGGCCACCACAGGCTTGATTACAGGATTGCCCGTTTTTCCGCGCCGCGGGCAGCGCCGGACGCTATCCGCGCTAGTGGAATTGCGTGTAAGTAAACTCAGGAATCGGTAGAAACGACATCAAGACGACTCTGTACCCTTACCAAGAGTTTATTACAGCGACCGTTACGTTTACGCACTCGCTAGTGACTGCGTAAACGATTGTATGGAGAGTTGTAGTTCTACAAAGTAACCGCTAGGCTAGAGGCGCTGTCTATTCTCCATACAAATCGTTTACGCTATCGCTAGCGAGTACGGTCACGTTAACTCCTGGTAAGGGAACAGACAGAAACGACATCGAGACGACTCTCTATAGGAGTCAACCGAAAGCCAAAATAATACGTTCATACTAGCCTTTTATATTGCGAAACTTACATATACGTCTTTTGATATCGGTGAGAATTTTAATCCCAATCAAGCGAACTGAGCAACGGTTCTGAAAATCCTTAGCATAGTGCCCTCGCTACCATCGATACTTTTCATCGCTGCTTTTCGTATCAACGATATGAAAAGCAGTTCTAGGCTCTTAAAGTCCTGACACGGCTTCCCGCGCAACGATGTTACATTATGGACTAAGTACCTACATAATTACACAGTTATTTCTGTGGATGTGAAATCAATTTCTGCCATACATTTTCATCTCAGGTGGCGAGTCTGAAACTTTGTAAGTCGCGTGTTGGTATCTAATTAGTTGGATCAAACGGGTTGGAGGTGTCCACAACTCGGCATTTTCACGTTCCACGCTGAAATCTTTTACCGGAATTTATGAAGTTGAATTTAAAAACAAGAAATCCGTTCGTAACTAGTTCTAATATTTAAAGATGAAGCTGAATTCATTTGAATAGAGATTTCAGGATTTCAGGTCATGCAGGGTGTTCACCCACGAATTTATTAAAAGATAAAGCCTTGAAAATAACTATAAGTACTGTTTTTAATTATTTACTTCCGGTTTCTGAATGGAGAAAAGAAGAAAAATTATAAAGATTACGGCTGGACGAATTCAAGATCTCCTTATTCTTTTAAGTGAGCAACAGAAATAGCCATTTAATCTTGTTTTTTATGTAGTCCGATGAAGACCAAACAACAGAAAAACACAAAGCACACCCTTGTATCACTAAAGTTTGACTTTGACAAAGTTTTCTACCAATGTTGGGATTATAGCCATGGACGTATATAGTCAGTATTAAAAATAGCAGACTATTTTACTACTGGCTTATGTACTAAATTTGTCACCTACTTTTGATGTTGCATGACTGATGCTGATTTCAATATAATTTCTAACTATTTACTTGCTCTTTACTTACATATGCATCTGATAATACTTACTTGTTATCGTATCGGTTACCTGTTACTGTCAAAGAACAGCGAAATAAAATTCTGAAAAAATATCCGGACAATAATTTGCCATTAGTAGTCTTTGCACGGTACCTAATAACGCCGTAAACAAAAAAAGACGAGAACCCTTTTGTGCGTTATCTACTTTCAGAATATCCCGGCGTACCTATTATTGTGCGCTCTTTAACAAACTGCATTCGAAATTAAAATTTTTCATTCCGCCCCCCTCCGTCGGTCCTTAGGGTGCCGATTCGATGTCACTTCGAGTCGATTCTTACGAGTACGCTACGCCTACATCCTGCATCTCATTAATGCCAACAAAAAGAGGAAGAGTTTCCTAAACTATATCGAGAAGGCAAGGTCAAAAACACTTTACTGCGCGATGCGCGTTTACTTTTGCTTAGTAAGAGCAATGAGCATGGACTATAATAAATAATAACATCATCGTTTATCCATATTCTTACGTTTCTTTTGCATGTAACTGTAATTAATGCCCATTAATTACAGTTACAACGCCATGTATTGGTCGTAATAAGTATCTTTGTAGCTTCATCACGCCAAAACCGGTAGACTTCCACCAATTTTGGTACGTACAGTGTGATAACTGGGCATCCAAATATATTTGTAGGATACTTTTTATCCAATTATGGTAAAGAAAAAGTAGGAAGACGAACCGCAAATCGATGGAAAGTTAAATACGAGAAAAAGAAAAAATGCATAGCTTTGTTAAAATTCACAAAGTACATAGTCTTTTTTTATACAATTTTAGAATTTTATTGGCATAATGATTTAAGTTAACTCCTAAACCATTAGTAAATATAAAACTCAACATGATTTGTTCCGACAAGAAGTGTGAAAGATCAGATCAATGCAATACATATATCTCAGGGTTATGGCTCCCTGGTAGCGAGTACCGAGTAGGCGGGTAGGAGCGAGATCACTTTTGATTATATTCTTCCCGCCACAACGTAATTGGGATATTTTGTTGGAGCAACAATGGCTGCACATTCATTCGTTTTACCCATTATAATTTCTCTTCCCTCTGTGTGTATTGTAAAAGATTTTGTCATATCTCGGCTTTTCACTGGAAAAATATTTTACGCAGTTGTGAATTAGCGAATTCGTACATCGATTGTAACTCATTAAACTCATATTAATTGCTTAGTAATAAAAATGTACATTAGGTAAGCAGTACCTATTAATTGTAGTTCTTACTAAAACAAAATCATTGCCGGTTTTAGGTGATATAACTTTTAATAATAAATAAATATCGGACAACCTCACACAAATCGATCTAGTCCCAAATTAAGCTCAAGAAGGCTTGTGTTATGGGTACTACTCGACGATATACGTACTTATATAGATAAATATATACTTAAATACATAGAACAACATGACCCAAGCACAAATATTCGAGTTCATCACACATATATTTGCCCTGGCCGGGATTCGAACCCGGGACCGCCGACTCAGTAGGCAGGTGTCTACAAACCGAGCCAAACGCGTCGTCAAATGTTAATTATCTTTAGTTGAGCTTCGGGGCTTAAACCACTTCAAAACCGACCGCTTGCGATCTTAACTAGATCATCAGTCCACGTTGAGACGGGCGTAACCTCGCATCGTTTCCTCCGACTTGTTAAACGATTTTGTAATCGCCAATCTTTTTAAAACGGCGTTCAGTATTTTTTTATAGGTGCGCTTGTTGCCAAATAAATATCATTAATTCATTACCTACCGACGCACGACGTGCGAAAATATTGTAAAACATTTACCTTTAAATTAGTTTGAAAAATAATCTACAAGGATAACTTTATATAATCAAAAGTAAATTTAGAAACATATTCATTTAACATACTATTTCTACAGAAAGAACAGATTTTCCCCTCATTTTCCCGACTGTGATGATCTTTTCATTTAGTAGTCTGCTGGTACACCACGAATCCGGTGACACTGTTTATCAGACGAGGTGCGTGCTCCGCAAGTAATCAGTCTTGCACCTCATGGCGCTGATATAGCTCACATGGAAATGTCACTCAGAACAAGGAGTATCTATTAGCTGCATTGGTCATCTCATCGCCGTTGACCAGGTTCGAGCATGATCGTCCGGCGCCCATTAGTTGTAGTCTCTCAAAAGGTGTTATCAAAATCTTATATTATGTCCATTTCGTTTTTTTCACCTTCAGCATAATTGTGGGACCCGTCACCATCTGGCATTTCGAGCTTCATTCGCTCTTCTTTAGGGTCGGCGCTGGATACTTGCTGCACCGGCTCTGTTAGAGGCTGGCCACACATTCCTTTCTTGCCTGCCTTGCTCTAGAAAATTTGACAATTATAAGGTATTAAACATTTATAATTTTATCCTTGGCGCAGGGAAAGCTCAACCCACGTCTTATATGGTTGGCCCTAGACGGGCATAATAATCATCCTTCCTAGTCCATTTCCTTTGTAGTCTGCTGGTATTGTGTGAGTCCGGTGACACTAACACACTGAAGTGTCACGTACAGAGCCAAGACTGGCTCACTGCGCTAGAGACCAGAAAACACCCGCAACTTCGTCCATGCGAGTATGAAGAAGTCGTATACTCACGTGGTTCTTTGGTAATCAGTACCTAATCGTATGACCAGCTTAAAAACCCGGAATCTTCTTAAGAATTCTATGATGTGGTGAAGAAAGCGACGGACTGGAATCGATGGATTAGCTCATCCGTGCTCTAACGATGATCTGCACCAACCACGTTCATCAGAGTTGCACGACGGATACGACTAAGAAGAAGAGAAGAAGACGTAACTTTATGTGATGGCAGATTTGGGTAAGGCTCATACAGGAGCGTTTTGAATGCTTCTTGACTTATATTATGTTTTCACGAATAAATAACATTATTTTTCCAAGAAAAAGGTTTACTTGATGAGCTATAAATAACAGAGTGCTTGTTGTAAATTGTGATAGAATCCAAAAATAAGATTATATTCGTCTAAATTTCGTAACACAAGGGAGCAAACAGTTGACACGCTCCTGAGCCTTACTTTTTTCCGTAGTCAACTAGGAACCTTTATAGTTTCGCCATGTCCGTCTGTCCGTCCGTCCGTCCGCGGCTTAGCTCTGTGATCATTAGTGCTAGAAAGCTGAAATTTGGCTTGAAACAGCAGTTTATTGTGAAGGATGAGCAACTACGGAACCCTACACTGAGCGTGGCCCGACATGCTCTTGGCTGGTTTTTAAAGACATGAACGGTTGTATCAGGCTGGTTAGCCTTCACTACCAGTAGTCGGACTTTGAGTGGGAGTATAACCCCCTAATGGCATTATCTCCGCGCCACAGGAGTAAATTGAGCCTCACCCATTTACAGCCACTTCCAGTTCTAACCGTAGGCTCTGGCGACAGGTGACGTCTCACCTTGTAGTGCATTAGTTGATGACGTCACGCTGTAACGAGCTCCTCAGTCACAATGCTTCATTGTGACGTGTGGTAATTCCTATAAAAGATTGGAGCCACCATTTGCGAGGTGTAATGAGAAAGGCTGTTGTTCTGTTTGTTTGAGTGTAATTACTGTTGATAATGGGAGGTGGGAATAATGGGAGTAACGCCCTAGCTAGCTTACCTGAGTACGTATCTGTTTCTACCATACCGTTTTAATTGTCAAGCTGTGGTGGTTCTATTAAAATAAAGAACGTACGGTGTTTTTTTTCTATGTTATATTATCGTATACATGTATACGATAATATAGATTCTCGTAATAATAAATAAATAAAAAACCAGTGTACGTCTGTGTATACACTGTGTCCGAACGCCCACGCCCGTTTTATAGTGTCTAAACCTACAGATTATTAATGAGAAGAATGTTATCATTTTTACTTTAAATGCTATGAAGAATATTTATATAAGAATAAAACACTAAAAAATTAAAAATAATAGGAAATTCATAAGATCATTCGAGTAGTTTACTCGCAAACTAATTTAATAAACCACCTACCGGTTTCACTCCCTCCCATCAGTCCCTTCTACGATGGCGTTCACGGCACACAAGATTATTTTATATTAACCAATTGTGATTTCTGAAATCAATCCCGCTAACTCCTAGAAAACAAAAAATCCATGAGCAAAGCAGAGTAACCATCACGACATAGCAGAGTCCTCTTCCCGACGACCCACGGAAAGCGAATAAATGTCGATGAAAGAATGAAATATATTACGTAAATGTGTTTCTTTTGTGCCGTTTGAGAGTATATTTAACTGTTCCGCCGTAGTACCGGACTTTTCATTTGCTCCCCCTCCCCCCCTATAAAATTATATGGAACAATCCACGTGCGGCCGCTGGCGGTGCTCAAACTTTTGCGCTCCTTTATTTAATGCGGCCCTCTATTGAATGTGTAAAGAGACCGCGAAATTGCTAATCATTGAGGTTTTTTCTTTGTTGAATTAGAATAAAATGAAGAGAAATAATTTCATGAGCAGTAAAATTTTAATCTAGATTAATCTGAATCGATTTAAAACGGATTCTCTATCTTATTAAAAGGAAAAGAGAATGTTGAGACAAGTTCTTCATGTGGCATTTACTAATCATGTTATCAGTTAATCAGTTTATTTATTGCTTTCATAGGTTACCTAAGATGGACGATACAGAATTATATTTCGCTATGAAACCCTGCAGGGCACTGCAACTATTAATAAAACAATCATTTTAAATTTTCAGCTTTAACATTATACTAACTTAATTATTCGCCCACCTAAGATTTGTTTAAAAAAACCGGCCAAGAGCATGTCGGGCCACGCTCAGTGTAGGGTTCCGTAGTTGCCCATCCTACACAATGGCTTCGAGGTTTAAATTACGAGAAAGATTTCAAGCTCTATAAAAAAGGTCGTAAACGCCAAAGTAACTGTAATCTTTATTACCTTCTGGAACTTATCGATTATACGCGCCAGAATGAGCGGAATGTTTTAATGCAGTATGGCACTTAACTAATATGTGTAACGTTCAAATTATAAGGACACCGCACGGCACTTACTCAAACTCAAACTCAAACTGTTTATTGCACACATATTACAACATAGTAAAATACTACAATTATAATATGTACCCTGCAAGAGCACAGCAATTTCCTTAATTCTACTTAGCACTAGCATTACAATAAAACTACAAAATGACATTCTATGATTGATTTAGATATTCCTCTAATGTATAGTAACATTTATCCAATAAATATTTATCTAGCTCCTTTATAAATACATTAACCTTTTTATACATTTAATTTTGGGTGGCAGCTTATTATAAATTTTTATGCACATCATGTGCGGTCCCGTGAGAAAAAGTCTTAAATTGGAGGACTTAGTAGTAGGTAGAGCCAAATTGTCATTGCGACAGTGATTTATTCGTTCTGAATGAAAGTCCGCCAGTGGGAAGAAAGTTTTATGGTTTCGAATGAAAAGGCAGACTTCGTGGATGTAGAGTGAAGTAAGTGTTAAAATCTCAATTTTTTTAAAATATGGCCTACAGCTTACCATTGGTTTTATATTAGCTAGGATTCTAATACATTTTTTTTGCAGGATAAACAGACTTTGGACATTGGTACTGTTTCCCCACAGCAGTATACCATACCTAAATATAGAATGGGCGTAAGCATAATATGCTGATTTGGCTGTTTTTAGATCAGTTGTCTTTTTGAGTTCGTACATCGCATATATAAATCTTGATAGCTTACTTTCCACTTTTTTAACATGTTCTT
Organism: Apotomis turbidana; assembly: GCA_905147355.2. Taxonomy (NCBI): domain Eukaryota; kingdom Metazoa; phylum Arthropoda; class Insecta; order Lepidoptera; family Tortricidae; genus Apotomis; species Apotomis turbidana. The sequence continues at coordinate 17,178,896 of LR990294.1, forward strand.
TCCAATTTAGGTGAGTGTCAATATTCAATCCTAACAGCGGAAAGACATCTACAATTTCTAATTGAATGTTATTAAATGCGAAATCTATTTTTATTGGCTGTTTTTGAAAAGGTCTGAAAAGCATTAGTTTAGTTTTTAAGTAATTTAATTTTAAGTTGTAGTAATTTAATTTTAAGTTGCTTACGTCATTTTAAAGAAAATTATGAAATTTTGTGATAACTCAAAAACGGCTTGACCGAATTTACTCAATATAGTTTTCATAGAACGTACTTATAAAGCCTCATTTTCATGAATTTTTCCATTATGTTTTGACCTGTGGTTGTAAAGTTAGAGCGGTGGGGGGACGCTATTTTTTGGATTTCTGGAACGAATATTTACAATACTGCTGACTTTACATACACATACTCATACCAAATTTCAGCTTTCTAGTACTAATGGTCACGGAGCTAAGCCGCGGACGGACGGACAGACGGACATGGCGAAACTATAAGGGTTCCTAGTTGACTACGGAACCCTAAAAAATAGGTAATTACGTAGTTAGGGGCTTTATTTAAAACATCTTCATTGATTCTTTTGTATATAGGTAAGTACCTACTTATTTTATATTTTATGACTAAGGACGCGATCGTAATTTTGTTTTCATTAGACCGTTTATTGTGTTTTTTTTTTAAACGATCTCAATAATAAGTACTTATTCAATCTAATGTACCTATATAAACGATTGAAATTTTAAATTGAGGTTTCTTAACTACGAGAAAATTTAGACAAAAAAATATTACCTACTTATTTAGATGGCAGAATGTAGTTTAAGTTAAGACAAGCAAGAATAAAAAGCCTTTATTCAGCTGTGCTACAAAATGTAAAGGCGAATGGACCACAGTTTGAGAACCGCTGCAGTTCGAATGCGCACTCGGTAAAAATTACAAAATGAAAATTGCGGCCCGGCGCCGCTGAATACGTTAATATCGAATATCCAATACGTTTATTTTAAAAATATTGAATACATTTACTCCAATACGTTTATATCGAAATATTTGAATTGAATACATTTACTGAATATTGGATGTACGCTAAACGCGGAGGCGAAATCGAAATACTCGGGAGATTTGCAAGAAATGAGGTATTCACATTATGTTTAATAAATAACTCGCTTTGCTTTGAGTAACAATGTTAAGACGAAACTTCATTTATGGACTAATTTCAATGGTAGGTAGGTATGATTTTGGTTTAACTTAATATTATGCTTTAAATGTGATATATTTGTTGGCAGAAATGTGGACTCATAGCTTAGGTATCTGTTTACTTTATTTTATCTGTATTTATTTATATATATGTATAGGTAACCTATAGAAATATGTATTTATCTCAATATAATATATCTTTTGAAAATTGTTTTAAGTTAGTTGCACCGCCCACAATTTATCTACTTAGCCCAATGGATGACTGGTAGAGAATGCCCTATGGCATCAAGTCCGCCTTTTGTACGAAAAGTTCTTTTTTTTGTGCAATAAACATGAAATAAAGAAATAAATATTATAAAGGCGTGTGTTTATCCTATTTTTGTATCTATCTATTTATATGCTACTTTTTATCTCATAAACCGCTACTAACATCGCGGGCGTGGCTATTGTTATAGGTAATAAAATATTGGGACTGCAATCTGTCACCATACAAACATTTATGTTTGTATTTCGGTCTTAAATATACCTAATCTTATACACCTAATTAAATATACCTAATTAATAAGTTATGTGTTTTCATATTTTTTTTTATGCCCAGCAGTGGGACACCTAAAGGGCTATTAAAAAAAAAATGTGTTTCAAGTATAGCGGGGGGACAGCCATAATTCTATTAATAAAATATTTTTTATGCAAACCAATTTAATGCCAGCTCCGCTGTCACCAAGGTCCTTACAGCATGAATGAAATCTGTCTTAATTATCACCACTATATTTATGTATTTATTTATTAATTTATTCATTATAAAAATAGATAGCAGGCTTACAATTTTCACCAAGCGCCTACAATGCTAGATTTCACATAACATACCTTAAGTAATAAGTAATAACAAAGTAATAACAGAACAATTTTTAGAAGTAAGAGTTGCACATTTCACATATTTCATGTAGGTATATCTAATTGATTCCAAAGTGGACAGCAGCGAAGCACATAGGTAAGTTTAGGAACAAAAAGACAATATTTAATAATTGAAAGAGCAAAATGTGGGCTAATTTCAAGCAACCGATGGGAATGATTTTGAAATTTCGAGATAGAATTTTGAACATAGTCAGAAAAGTATTCTTCAAAAATAGGGGACCCTAAGAGGCAAAGATTACTTTTGTCAATAATCTTAATTTCAGGCAAAAGCTCGTTAAAGGGTATAGCCGTTTTTGTATCGGGCATCGGCCCCAGAAGCCAAATCGACTGCCGGTTTGCTAATATATTAGCCCAGATGTAAGATGCTATTTTACAAAAAAAGAACCCAGAAATACTTCAGGTTTTTGAGAAAATTAAAAAAAACGAAAATTGGTTTTATTTTCTTTTATCTAAACTACTCAATAGATTTCTTTGTAACTTATACACGTTATGTAAGTAATAAAGATGTATTATTTAAAAAAAATGGATTTCCAAATATCCTTATAAGGAGTGAAATTTTCACTTTAAATTTTTCAATATTTTTTTTTTTATATTTTCGAGAGATATTTCGAGAAGTGAATGTTTTTGAAAAAATATATATTATAGAATATTAGTTTATACATAATATATAGCCAAAATTGGTGGGTGTCCCTATCTCGAAAAAAAATAAAAAAAAAATATTGAAAACTTTAAAGTGAAAATTTCACTAGGTACTTATAAGGATATTTGGAAATCCATTTTTTGTAAATAATACACCTTTATTACTCACATAATGCGTATAAGTTACAAAAAAATCTACCTATTGAGTAGTTTAGATAAAAGAAAATAAAAACCAATTTTCGTTTTTTTTTATTTTCTTAAATACCTAAAGTATTTCAGGGTCCTTTTTTTGGAAAATAGAATCTTACATCTGGGCTAATATATTAGCAAAATGGCAATCGATTTGGCTTCTGGGGCCGATGCCCCATACAAACACGGCTATACCCTTTTTGTTTTATATTAATGACGTCATTGCAGGCATTTTGAAAGAAAAGTTCACACTTGTTGAAATTTAGCTCGAGGCCAATCTTTTTGAATTTATTTTTAATTTCGCGGAGGTCGGAAAGTACAGTGTTTTCATCGCCCCCTAGAATCCCGTCGTCTAGGTACCAAACATTAAATTTTGAAGCCAAATTTTGAATAATAGGGTTGATGGCCAAACTAAAAATTACTGGCCCCAAGGGATCACCCTGTTGACAGCCAACTTCACATGACAACTCACTTGATCGGTACATCAACTTTGTTGGATCTGCATAGCAGTGGAGGAGATAGTTGTATAATTCCGGAGTGTTGGATTTGATCTCAGACAGCAGGGTATCCCTGTTCACCGAATTGAAGGCATTTTTCACGTCAATTTTGAGCAACACTTCGCATTGGTCTTCGTTAAGGTAGGTGCGAAGGGCATGGACAGCGGCCTCACAGCCACCTTTAACGCCAAAGCCTAATTGGACCGGTTCAAAAAGAGGTTGTAATTTTGCTATAATGTGTCGAACTGCGATTTTAGAAGCTAGGCGGCAAAGTGTTGTTCCAACAGCAATAGGTCTCACCCCTCCGTCCTTCTTTGTGAGGGCGATAAGGTTTGTTTAATTTGAATGTAATGGTAGACAATATGCGTCTACAACTAACTATGTAAAAGAGAAATAAAGTTAAATTAAATCTATACACAAACACACCGATTTCCTATTGGGTTAGCAATAGCAAGTGTGCCACGCGCCGGCTGTTTTAATCAACTTGCACACTGCGCTTTATCAATTCGCCTATTCAATCATAGATACCGGGTCGAATCAATACTTGGTGCTTTACTCTGATTAATACTCAGTCATTTCTTAGGTCCCTAACTTTTATAGTATTTAATATGACATTTAATTTCCACAAAAGCATGCTTGCTTACATCACTAACTGACAAATGTTGTAATTATTAACCTAAATCTGTAACACAACAAAGATTCATTTTCATTTATTCGTCATTCATTCAAAGATAAAATCATTCAATATGCTAATAGTCTATCATAATAATATTATAAAGGCGAAAGTTTGTGAGTGTTTATGTGTATGTGGGTTAGTTCTTCACGCTCAAACGGCTGGACTAATTTTGATAAATTCTGGTATGAAGATAATTGACACCCTGGATTAAGACATAGGCTACTATTTATCCCGAAAAGTCTAGTGTTCCCGAGGGATGAGCAGGTAACACCGCATGGCGCAGTTAGTTATAAAATATAGGTATCTCCCAGTTAGCTTTACCGAGCCAACGTCTGTCTATCATTTGTTTTATCACAGAAACTATAAAACTTCACCAAGTTGCGTGTTTGCACTGATCGGGCCTATGATGCTCGCGTTTATCACGCGATACATACAACCTATACTGTTTTTTCCCTGGCGGCTTTTATTTCTTGCTAGTTTTAGCAAAAGGTCCTTATTTCGCCAACATCGACGTGTAGATACGAATATATCACGATACGAGAATGGTCGAAAGCGAAATTATATTTTTTTTGTCATAGGATACTTTTTTGTGGCTTTCTCTTCTTGCTGGTTTAGCAAGAGATATTTAGCCAACGTCGATGTGTGGATATATCACACGATACGAGAATGGTCGGTAAGCGAACTTTGATTTTTGTGATAGGATACTTGTCAAAAATTTACGGATGCTTTGACATTTCTTTCTCGCGTGATAAATGCAACAAAACAATATATAAAAGAGAGGTAGGTTTAGGGTTCCGTACGCAAAGGGTAAAAACGAGATCCTATTACTAAGCCTTCGCTGTGCATCCGTCTGTCTGTCCGTCCGTCACCAGGCTGTATTTCATAAACGGTGAAAGCTAGAAAGTTGAAATTTTTACAGATGTTGTATTTCTGTTGCCGCTATAATAACAAATACTAAAAATTGTAAAAAAAGTAAATTGTACGGTACCCTCGGTGCACGAGACCGACTCGCGCTTGACCGGTTTTATTTATCTGTGCAACGAGACATACCTACCGTAAAACTACCCAACTATAATCCAATCATCCAACTATGGTCCAAAACAAAACTCGTTTATTTTCATCAAAATCTATATTCCATCACTGATTTTAAACGTTTTTACTAAAGTTTGTTTAATTATGTTGTTCCCCTTTTGGTTTTTTTTTAATAATTGTTATAATATTAACAAGTAATTTTCGGTTTAAATTGGACCATAGTTGTAAGGACTGGACTGTAGTTGGGTAGTTTTACGGTACTGATTTCCTATTTGGTTTAACAAGAGCGCTACGCGCGGGTTGGTTTAATCAACTTGCCAGTGCACTCAAACAATCCGCGTATTCAATCATACCGAGCGAATCAATACTTGCAGTTTTGCACTTGTGTGCTTGCAGGTATGGCACGACCTTATCTTCTATAGGTCGGTTGATCATGTAAAAGCACATGGAATTATAACAAGATACCAAATAATTCATGTAGAAGCTATATAATATTCAATTACTGGAACCTTTGAATAATAATTGTGATTAAATAAGATTTATAAAACAAATGCTAGTCTGATATTGAGTATGACATCAATTCCACCGCAATAAGTTAGATGTTGTGTTGTTAGATACATGACACATGAGATGTAGGTATGATGATACATGACATGTAGAAGTATGTTCTATTATTGACACTTTAATCCGTGCTAACTATAAAACATGGTCTGTGTATGAAACTAACACATTACTAAAATAAATTTTATGCTGTAATTGCGGAACATAATAATAATTCGCACAACAATGCATTTTATTAATTACATGTTATTGAAACTGTGATAAATTAAACTTAAATGTAGGAAGGACCAATTAATTACCATTCTCAAAATTGTCCACGAGGTACTCCACTATCATCAATCATCAACGATACAAATATTATATCAAACACACAGATATAAAAAGAACTAGCTTAAAATAAACAAGTCTTTCTGGAAATCATTGAACGGTTTCATCGTCTTTATAGCCCAAACTAATTCCACCAATTAATATCATTCAAAACCATTATTTCTAATTTTATTCATCACCAATAAATACCCTAATAAATCACTCCTCCGAATAACTCCTATTCCATTACCCTCCAACCCATTGAAAGCCAACAAATCAAATCCGTGATTAAAACTAACACAGCGCCCGTATAACGCGTGTAATCACATGACGGTTCCGTAAGAGTGCAATCCCATTAGCGAGTGAACCCTAAAATTTTAATCTGCGGAACAACGGGCCGATCGTGATTGCAGCGCATATGCATAGTCTTTGGGGATCGCTTAGCCTGCACTGTGGGACAATACAAGGGTACATTTACTAAACATGTAGGTAATGTAATTTTTTTTTAGTGTGGGTACACACCACAATTTTTATATTAACCCTTGGTATGTCTAAGCACTGATCAGTGCAAAGCATTGAAAGCCTATGTAAACATTCATTGAGCTTCAATTTCAATGCCAAATTTTTTACATTAACATATACGAAGGGTTTAACCATTGATACAAAGATCAAAGCTCAAAGAAAACTTAAAATGCGTAACCAGGTGGAAGAGACCGGGAATCGAACCCGGTACCTCTGGATTACCGGGATTCCTGGTGTCTTCCACCAAAAACTAACTAACTAACTGCGCTGGCTCAGCGACCCAAAATGAGTCTCGGCCTCCGACACAAGAGCTCGCCACTTGAAGAGAGCATACCTTGGGCGACCGACGGGGCGTCGTCCGGTCTTCCACCAGGTTACGTATTTATTTTTTCTTTGAGCTTTGATCTTTGTATCAATGCTTTATTAAAAACTCTTGGTGTCATGGTACAAGAAAACAAGGTATGCTACTCCGGAATGACAGGTGGACTTTCGACGTCATCACGCTATGATTGATTGATTTTTATGATTGGTTGAATGGTTCTGTCAATTTTTGTGTTGCCAGTTGAACTCCCCGATTCCCTTGTTACCTGTATGAATCTCATAAAGTTGTGAATGCTTTTAATCAATTATTACGACAAATTAAAATTTACTCTAAGTAAGTAAGTACATGACAACTGTAATGCATAAATGCTTAATATATTTTTTTGTACGACTGGCGGCAAAAACGTTTTTCCTTATTATTATTTTGTTACCATAAAACGGCAACTAATCAGTAACGCAGAAAGACACTAGCCGGAGTGTACCTTATTTTGTTATACTATGGGTATACTGCATTTAAGCCCTATCCGCATAATATCTGACACTCGCTAGTGTAAATATGCGATCATCTCTAACCGTATGTTGTCTGATTACTCGAAAACGCCCCGAACAATTTAGAATATTATTATTAAATTATATATTTTTGTTTTATAGGGTAAAAACTTATATAATCTCTATTGTCACCAGATCAAGATCTGATGAGAGGATCCTATGGACATCAAGCGAACTCTCCAAATAAAGATAGACATATGTGTCGTTTTCAATCAAAAGGCCCCACTTTGTCGCTCACCATAGGGATGAAATTTGTTTGTATCTTTGTACCTTTTCATGCGGCAAAGTGCAGAATCTGCACTTTGTCGCATGAAATCTGCACTGCAGATACCATATGCATGAATAAGTGATTGAAATATTTTTTTTTGCAAATGAAGTTGCTTTCAGTAATCATCATTTGGTGACATGACACTTCGTGGAAGCCGTTTATATTTTTTTTTTGTATTTATTAGAGAAAAAACAACATAAAATGAGAAGTATATAGAGTTTTTTTTTTAGTTATATTTTCAGCATTAATTTTATAAATGAGTTGACGCCAAATATTTAATATGATTTTACAAAAAAAGACACACAAAGACAATTTTAACGTTTTTCCCTATACATTTGTCCCGCAGTGTACACAGAATCGGCGAGGGACGAATTGTTTTCATATTAATAGCATGTCGACAAAGGCAAGAACACTAGTACGCACCCCCGCCTCACGGCGCACGGCCATTTAATCAGGCGGCATTGCTGTCATAATCTTTATTATCACTCCATTATTACCAAATATATCTACAGTACATATAATTATATAGAAAAAACAATTGATACTTGGCTGAATTTTTTAAAAGGTATTGTTAATAACTTGGTTCTTGCTACAGACACTCAGTCTGGTGAGGAATGGCTGAAATTAAAAAATATTTACGTTTTTTTAATTTTGAAGAATTTCGAGAAGCTGTATCGACAAAAATTCTGTACAATTATCGAACGTTTGCCCAAGCTGAAACGGGGCGCTTTGCTCGCTTCGCTCGCTAGGTTAATAAACATAACGCTGAAAATTCACAAAATTCAGCTCAGTAGGTATACAAATATTTATTTATCCTGGTACTTCTATGTAGGAATATCAAGTTATTTTTAGTTTTAGTTTAGCCACAGATTACTATAATGTTTAGCTTTATTTCATTTTAGTTTTGTTTTATTTTTAGGTACAGTAAGTCATTGAGTCGAACGTATTCTTATTCTTAATAAAAAAAATAGTTTTTATAAATACTTAATTTATAACAATAAACTAAACACCCACAATACAATCCACGATGCTCAATTTACTCAAAAGAAAAAACTTAGTACTAAGCGTAATCAACACCGCGCAGCCCCCTCCCTCCACCACCGTTGTAGTTTTCATAATAAATCCTCATGACTTGACTTATTGCTATAATACATAACAACAAAACGCACACAAACTACGATGCTCAATCTTCTCAAAAGAATAAACGGCTATGCGCAGAATCAAAATGGTTTATGCCTTCAGTACCGTGCAGGTGCACCCCCCTCCCCCCACCACGCTGTAGTTTCGTCGCGTCTGAAAATTAATTCCTCTACATAATCAGAACTTCCGTGAGCGGCGCAGTAGCTTCACTTCAGTTCCGACAGAAGTTTGACTGCGAAAGGGTTATTTGATTAAAACGTGCATACACCACCGCTGGTGTTCGAGAAGTTTCTGATGACGTAAACTTTACGTCGTAAGGAATAGGAGAATTTAGCCAACTGCATGTAGAGAATAATATTTCCGTAAGAAATGCGCTGCGAATCGTTTCTGGTACAAAGGCAACAATTTTTTTTTGTCCATTGCGATCTAGCGTGGCAATGCTGCGAGCATTATGGGTACCTTTTCACTAGACATGACTTGACATAGCAGTGTTTATTATCCTTTTTAGAATTTCGTTTTAACTAATTATTAGGTTTATTTTTGCAAAATTGTTGTATGTCCAATAAATTATTATAGTGTCACTATAATCTTTTTATACATAATACATACTACCAATATAGCATAATAAAATAGTATGAAATTATTCAAATAAAAAAAAAATATAATATGTATTATATATATCCGTATTGTCGCGGATTAAAAATATTATTTTTTTATTCGGTTAGATTAATGAAGCTTATGTTTATTGGGATTCGTTAAAGTAGATTGTATATTTATAGCCGACTAAAAATCTTTCTTTTATAAAGAATGCTAGAAAAATAGAAATAGTTTTTTTTATTTGATTTTATATGTGAATCCAATTATAAAGTGATCACTAATTATTTTGTTACGTTTGAAATATTTCATAGAGTCTACTAATGTGATACGCAAAATTATTAAGTTAGCTACAAGCCTGATTCGTTTTGATGCTATTAATTTATCAGAACTCTGCTCTAACCTAATAAAACTTATAGAACCCTAAGTGTAGTTCTACACAATGAATTATAAAGAAGTCCGAAAAGTTTTTTGATTCGGAAAAAAAATGCGGGTTGGAAAAAGGGCCAATTGCGGAAAATGGTTGCCCAATATGATTTACCAAGACTGTGAAGATTGATTGATGACCAAGGCTTTTACTTAAATCATTTACGCATGACGTTGAGTGCGTATGTATATTGTGCAGTTGTGGACGTCTTTCGGCAGATATGCTGAAGATGCATAAAATTGAAATATTTACTGCGAAGAAAACAACGGCAATTTATTGAGAATGTACTCCAAGAGAATCGAATAGCAACCCTCCGTTGCTACCTCCAACCACCCCATAGCGCCGCTGTAGCGAAGACAAAAAGGCCCAACGTCATAATTAAAAAAATCTCGTGCCTGCAAAGAAAGGGGGGAAGTGGCGTGAAACGAAAGCAAGACGGATGGGGCGCCACAGAGGCCCGGCAAAGACAATGTCGCCAAAGGAGGCGCTTTAATCATAAATATATCAAGCGGAGTCGGGTAAGGCACGTGTACACTTTAGAGTTTCCGTCCGTATCTTACGTACATTTGGGTGGGGATGTATACTGGAGATATTAGCAGAACGCCTAGACTGCCCACTCATGAAATTCTGGATCGAACAAGTAAAGCGCACATCTCGCTACTTACGATTTCTTGACCATGCTATTATTATCTCTTATGTTTTTGTTGTTTTATATTTATTTTAGAATAGCTTAAATTTGGGATTGTAAAATTATTTTTGTTTTATTGTTTTTTATATTAGCAGGAAGCTACACATGGAAATAGCATTTTCGTGTTCAATGGAATGGAATTTAACCGAGAATCTATAGGAAGCTCGTTGGGAAACCGAAGGTTTTTACGATTCAAGTTTGTAATTTTTGTAACACCTGCATGTTGCACACAACGACAAACGGCACGATAAGAGGAAAAAAAGTCGTAAATATGTAAGAAATAATCTTAGGTAAATTAGTTATAATATAGTTTTCCATCGGTGCTGTCTAGATTAAATTGCGGGGCACGCGACGATATTTTTCTAAGTTCTCGTCATGTGAAACAATGTAGTATAATTACAAACACCGAATGTAGTCTTGGTTAAGTACAGCAGTTCAAGAAAAGCAAACTTTCCTGGTTTATCTACAAACCATCCCATTCTTCCGAGCATTTTCCAATCTTACATACCAGTACCAAGATTAAACACTCTTTCACATAACAAAGTTAAAAAAACCTATTATAAATCACAAAGCCTTTAATTTGTCTTGGGATTAATAACGTATTCCTGATGTGAACTCGGCACTAGCACACACTTGCGCAAGTAAAGGGGGTGTTAAAACAAAACGAATGAGTTCGGACAAAGGAAGGAAGTGCGCTAGGACTCGACGCGCACAAAGCGCTAACATACCTAAACATGTTTCATTAATGAATGTCTGCGAGGTATTGTTTGAAGTTTTTGCAGATCTGGATGCCTAATTGTTATTGTTTTGGTGATGGGTGGAGTTTTAGGGTCGGTATTTTTAAGATATGATACGATAGGGTTAAAATCGCAGCCCGTCTATCTGGTAGTATATGGTTTGTCCTATTACCATCATCATCAAATAAATGTTTTATGTCTCAGAGGCTTGTAGATATACGTTACGTTAGGGCTCTCAAAAAACGCCATATGACTGCTCCTGCACAGTACCATCCAGGGAACTCCAGCGACCTTTGTTAGTCCCTCTTCTGGAAGCCTACCCACGCTGCGTCCTCCGGTGCACGTTCTCCTCAAGAACTCACCGGCCTCGGCAGCCATGTGTTAAGTCTAGCAATTCTTAGAGCTATGTGTGTTGTGTAGGTACTTTCTTGTTTCACCGAAATATTATTGACATGACAACCGTAGTGGCGAAAAACAATATTTCCTTTACGCTAATACTGCTAATGGATGGATCAACTTTTTCTTGTCGTTACCTATTCTGTCCCGTGTCCCAGGGGACAATTAGCGATTAAAAATCTTAGAAGTGTTGTAAATTAATATAACTGGTATTGTCGGGAGATAGTCTATATTGGAATGGGCTTATAACTGTTGAAATTACAAAGTTCTTGGTAAATATAATCGCTGAAAATCGTAATCTTAAAGAGTGATCCAGACGACATTACCAATGCAACGAGCGGCAGAAAAAAGTTGATTAACCCTAATGAGTCATTTTCAAAAGACATGCATAGTTAAAGGCTAAAAAAACAAAATTACGATTGTGTCTTTTGTGTAACGACAGTTAGTCATACAAAAGATATGGCTAACTGTTGTTACACAAAGGAGTCAATTAAGTTTTGTTTTCATTATAGCCCTTAACTAAGTACTCATGTTTTTTGAAAACGACCCTAATAAAAACAAAACCGTACCTGTTTCAGTTGATGGACAACCCTACAAACATTGTTAACCGCAGCGCTGTCACCGCCATCAGCTAATTAGCGGTTGATCAGGAACAGCGCAGTTTGAAGCATTAGTCCGGCGCATTGTGTCGCAGGCAATAAGTAAACACTGTTAGCTAGGGTTGCCTCTCCTGCAGGTTTATTTTTCGTTTTATTTATTGTACTCCGAAACGAATAGCTTATCATTGTTTATGTTTATGCTAATTTTAGAAACATTTTTAGTCACTGATAGAATTATTTCATGCAGTAAAAAAACCAAGGTTTTGAGTAATTCAATGTTGGAAATTACATTTCTTAGTTACGACGCAGAATGATTAGTTGATTACGTTCTGCGACGTTATTTAAATAACAATTTGGATATAAAAAGGTATGTTTTAATTGTAAAAAAAGAAATCGCAGGTCACTGCTCTTGCTCTTAACCTATTACTTTGCGTTGTTAAATACCTTTTGCAAATGTTAAAATTTGCCAACATTCGTACAAAATATACCAGTGTGATAGATTTTATTCCGATGCTGTATATTTTTGTGCTTTGCACAGAAGATACAAGAAAATTATGCACTTAATTATGTCAAAGTGTGTAAATTTTAAAAGGGGAGGGATTTTTACTGACTGATAGGTATTAATCGCCAAAGAAATCTTATTACATCATTTAATATTGACATGTGTCATATCCTTGTCTTAATGTTCCCAAATCTAAATAACCACTAATTAACACAAATTGACAACCCTACACGGGAGGTATGGGAGAAACAGGGGAGGCATTTTCCACCGGTTTGCGCGCGCTTATAAATGCTATTTTAACGCGGAAAAAAAGATTAATTAACTAATTGAGCTTTCACGTACTCTCTAGAGACTGCAGCTTGTTGCCCGGGTTGGGGATTTAACTTTGACTTTTTCTATGCTGTTGGTAGTTACTCGTTTCTAACTAATCTACAGTATGAGAGCAGATACTTCTTGTAGCAGTTTTTAGATGTGTTTTGATTTGAAGACGTTATATTAACTATGTGCGAAGAGCATGGGTATCTACAGCAAAAGATCATAACATCTTGCATCACTCCGCCGTGGCTGACAATGTGCTGGAGTATATCCGCCGGCAGACTGGCTTCTCGCTGAGGGTGCACCAGCTGCAGTCCCGGCACTACTACGTGCCGCGGCCGCTGACGGACACCATCGCAAGTGCTGACTTCTGGCCGAATGGTGTCGTGTTTTGGCAGTTCCGGGGCAATCTGCCGTATTCTACACAAGATCAAATGACGTAACGGAGCCACGCCATTGTGTCGCCTACATCTAACTAGTTTTAAGTCTTTGTTTACAATTACTTCTGTAGTTCGCACTGCCTTGGTTGTACTGTAGGTAATGCTGTGTAACTTATTTGAATAATAAATAATAACAATAACATTCGTAGCGTTTGCAACGTAGTATAGATGAGAAGTCACTGTCAAGTCGTCGCCATCATCAAGGGACTGCTAGACTTCTCTGGTAGAGTTGGGTTGGCAAGAGTAGCGCCAGCAAAACCCTTCACGCAAAATAGGCGCATTGTAAGACGTCGAGTTGCGGAAAACCAGTCCGCGATAACCTATAACATATAACCTACTGTCAATTGTCTAAAAATCCATCCTGCAATGTTCACTCAGTGTTTAAATAACTCAGCAACAGAAATTACGACAAGTTCACTAGTTGGGTGGATCAACTTTTGCTTGTTTTTATTCTATCATACGACCCAGGGAAAATTGTTATATTATTTATTATACTTCGTAGAAAAGTATAAATAATTTAAATAGTATTATCAGAAGATAGTCTACATAGGGATGGGCTTACAACTATGGCAATTAGCGAGCTTTTGAAGTATATAGCTGCCAAAAATAGTAGTTCGAGTGACCCAGGGGACATCACCATCACATGGCATATGAGTAACAGAAAAAAGTTGATAAAAGTTAACACTTACGACCAACAAGGCGGCTCATAGCAAGTTTTCGCTAGACACACATTTCCAAACCACAAGTATTTAGTTATTAATTTATTACCAGGGTTCGTAAAGTGCTATCGAAATTTCATAGGGGCTGTCTTTGGTAATTTCGATCGCTTTTGCTCGCATTTTGTGTTCCCTGTTTATTACACACCCACCATCACCACCATGGATATTGCACAGATTCTTAATAAAAAGTGAATTATCTTGTGTGTTTATAAAAGTTAAATGTTATGTGATTTTCATTTTATAATCAGAGCTGGCAAAATAAATTTCTAGTCTCCTTCAATATTAATAGATCCGTCTATTTAGACGAATACATATTGGAGCAGCATCAGGAACAGAACGGCACAAATAAAACCAGGATCATATGCTTTATTAGGTAGGTACCTACCTTTCACCTCCACCACCTCCTCCTGTCACATCACAACGTGACAAAGTACTGTAACTATTATATTTAACATTTTAATATACTAAATAAATAGACAAAATAATCAATGCGGAAATTGCGGATAATCCGAGTTCCCGTTGTCCGCAACTAAACGAGTTCCGCAAACATTTTAATGAATAAGTAACACTCCCTCCGCCCACAGGGTGACCACGAGTTATTCTGAAAATGGATTAGTGTTGTTCAAATAATTGTCAGGTTTTGATTAATTAGGTACATTTTGTCGGGCAACAACAAAAGTCAAGAAACTTAAATGTTTAATAAGATTTCACAGAAGGAAGATTTGTGTTTTCAGTTTCGGGTTTGCTTTTTCTTTTTATAATGAATCATCTGTATTTGTGTTTAATTAAAAATGCTATAACTGAATGTATTACGGAGATGCCACTGCTTTGATCGACCAGCGGCACGGCGAGCGGTTGAGCGAAAGATCCGAACGCGGTGGCCATACGAGTGAGCGTGACACACGTACCGCCCAACCACTGCCGCTGTCGTGTCATCTCTGTTAATAAGGGTTACCTTAGGCATGAACACATTGCGACTATCACGTGATAAATATAATAACGATGAATCAACCATCTGTCTCACACTCACATACTTGGAGGAAATTGATGGATGCTTAATCGTTTATCTATCGCATGATATAGGGGCAGTCATAGGGCCCAAACTCGAAAAACCGCAGGTGTGTCACGGTTTAACATCGAAATTAAATATTTTTTTCTATATGAACTGCATTGAGTAACTTTAACATGTTTGCGACATGTCATACTAAATTAGATCCTTAGATTGTATGCCTGATGAAATCATATATAAATCTTGTAAGATAGACAGAAATGTCAAATCAGCCACATTGAATTAGCATTGAGTAGAACAAAGCGCAAAATTCAGACCGATACTGCAGGTATCATTGTCCTAATAGAGGTCCTAATAAAGGACCTATATAGAGGTCCTATAATTGAGAATTGAAAAATTTATTTCAGTTATAAACCCATATATGGTTAGTTACAATCAACTTAAAAAACTATATTAGTAACTACTACTACTATAACGCGATAAGTATATAAATGACAGTTACTTTCCCCTAAGTATATATTTAGGTATGAGAATGACGGATACCTTTTGTCATCTATTTATCGTGTGATAACGCAACCATCATAAACCCGCTACCCCCGCTGGTCTCTGAAAGCAACGCTAGATGGCGCCCCTACGCCAGTGCGTAACGCTAATTAAGCGTTCCAGTCATATTGTTTAAGTTGTCGCACCATAGATAGTGGCACTACTACGTTATTTATATAATTTTTAAGTTTTATTTTCAACTATAGCTATGGTCTCTGAAAGCAAAGCTTCATGGCGCCCCCCCTACGCCACCGCGCAACGCTAATTAAGCGTTCCAGTCAATATTGTTTTAGTGGCGCACCGGAGATAGTTGCGCCACTACGTTACTTAGTATGTCTTCCTAACTTTTATGTAACTGTATGGTCTCTAACAGCAAAGCTTCAGGGCGCCCCTACGCCGCAATGCAACGCTAATTAAGCGTTCCAGTCATATTGTTTTAGTTGGCGCACCGGAGATAGTTGCGCCACTACGTTTTTTATAACGTCTTCCAAACTTTTATTCTGCTTTTGCAGTATGTGCATTGCCCTATGCAATTTAACTAATCACGCACTCCGCAGAAAAACGTTATAGTATACATACAAATTAAATTACATCAACTTTTAAACGGAACATTCATTAAATTGTTTGACATTATCTGGCAAACCTAATTTAAAAAAATAACCTTGGTTATATACAATCATAACTAGAGAGCAGATTTGAAGTAGCGATCTCAATATGAATATGGACATGACTGGTATAATTTATTATTTTTTCTACATACAAAAATAATGTAACTTATCGGAACAAAAAAGTAAAAACCTTTTTTGAAGCTTTTGTAAATATTGGGCAAAAGTTATGATGATAATAAATAAAAACATCGTTAAACAATGAGTCATTCAACTGTGCATTCACGTGTTAATACATTAAAGTGACATTGTTGACATGAACTATCATATATGTACGTAATTTATATTTGAGTATATTTGAGTTATATAGAAACTCCTTTATATAGAATAAAATACTGATATGAACAAACATTATCATTAAATTAATAAAATTACGTTTATTTTATAGACATTGAAAATTACAAGACAGAGAGTCAAAATGGTTTATGGTAACTACTAAAGAGGATGCGAAGTGCGAAATGAGTTTGTAACAAATACTTTTCTTTCAATGTAGTTTGTTGCAAAAATAACATTCATTTAATCTAATTATTTACTAAGTTTGCGGTGTGTGGTGTAATAATAAAATAATACATAGGATGTAAGACCAACGAATTGCACTAAGTAGTCATATCCATATTAATATTGAGATCGCTACTTCAAATCCGCTCTCTAATCATAACATTCACAAAAAAATGTGTGAATGAATGTGAAATTTATTCTCGTCAAAAAATTTGCTTCACTCTACTGATAGGTCATTCAATAAGATGTGAATTATTCATATTCTAGGTGTTACACTATTTTACTAATTATGAGTCCAAACTTTTCTATACTCTGATAAAATAATATCCCCTGAGTAATATTATAAAATGTACTAACTAAACTAGTCAACATTTTAATATACCTAAACTAGAAAATTAATTGGCAGCCTCCGTAATGAAGCTCCGCGCGCTTCAATATCTCATTAACGCTCTCAGCGCAAAATTAACCGCATTTATATAAAATGTATTTACAGGCAACTCCATAACTTAATCTACACCTATCAAAATACTACCCCCGCAAAACCGGCCTGCTATTGGCTGCGCGCCGCAACCCCTGCAGTGGGCACCCAATCACATCAATCCATTTTAGAGCTAAGGGGTGGAGCCCCGGGGGTTTTCTCGAGAAGATTTTTGCGGATCGGAATAGTCGAGAGCAGTTCATGAGCGATACAGCACTTTTGAATATTTGCGGAAAGTTACGAAGGAAGTTTGAAAGGGAGGGAAAGTTTAAAAGTGCATCACTACTTTCGAAAGTTCCCTACACCATGCTTGATTAATTCGATTTTCAAAACGTAGCGTTCGAAAACGGGTTCAATTGTTTTTAAATATGGCGGGTCCGTATTTATCGCCGTTGCCTGGGGATTTGTTGACGGAGTATATGTTCGGGCGGCGCCGGCAGCGTCGGAACAGGACCACGTTCACGCCGCAGCAGCTCAGCGAGCTGGAGTCACTGTTCCAGAAGACACATTACCCTGACGTGTTCCTGAGGGAAGAGGTGGCGCTGAGGATAAGCCTGTCGGAGGCTAGGGTCCAGGTAGGTGCATAATAAAATTATAATCATGTCAAAAACGATTTATTTTCTTCTACTCGCAGTCACATCTGAGTAACCCTTTACCTTCTATTCCGTATTTAAATATTGCTTCTTTTCCTTTTAAACCGTAGCCGGGTAAACAGTATCCTATAACTGTAATTGAATGTACAGCTATCCCTGTATCCAAATTGGTTAAAATCTGTGCAGGCGCTTTAGTGGGATGCCTCTCCATAGAAAATTACTTTCAATATGTAGTATTTTAGACATAATATATGTAAGTACTCTCGCATAATAGATATCAACACTATCTATACTAATAGCCGGTTTGATGGAAGATGAGTTTGTGCGTTCACTCAGTCTGGCAAACTTGTTATTTCTGAAACTGAGGATTCAACATTCAAATTACTTCCTTTGTTTTGTATGTAAGCCAAGTGTGTCTTTTGATTATTATCTTCGTATTACAAGTATCTCAAGCTGTATCCCGCAGTGTCTCGAGACAAAAGTCTTTGAACAATGTGTGTTGCCAGTGATGACATACGGAACTGAAACGTGGTCGCTCACGATGAGCCTTATAAGAAGGCTCAAAGCCACTCAAAGAGCAATGGAGAGGGCTATGCTCGGAGTTTCTTTGCGAGATCGAATCAGAAATGAAGAGATCCGTAGAAGAACCAGAGTAACCGACATAGCCCGAAGGATAGCAAAACTTAAGTGGCAATGGGCAGGGCACATCGCTCGTAAAACCGACGGCCGCTGGGGCCATCGAGTTCTTGAGTGGCGACCACGCACCGGACGACGCAGCGTGGGTAGGCCCCCCACAAGGTGGACTGATGACCTGGTGAAGGTCGCTGGAGTCCGCTGGATGCGGAAGGCGCAGGACCGGTCATGGTGGCGTTCTCTGGGGGAGGCCTATGTCCAGCAGTGGACGTCTTTTGGCTGATGATGATGATGATGATGATGATTACAAGTATTCTTTTGTTTCATCTGGCCAGTGTCTAGGTCTGGGTGTAATCAAATCT
Organism: Apotomis turbidana; assembly: GCA_905147355.2. Classification (NCBI taxonomy): domain Eukaryota; kingdom Metazoa; phylum Arthropoda; class Insecta; order Lepidoptera; family Tortricidae; genus Apotomis; species Apotomis turbidana. The sequence continues at coordinate 17,197,890 of LR990294.1, forward strand.
CGTATATTTTCGAAATCAATCACCGCCATACAGACTACAGACAGTTTTTGTTATAAGATGGTCAATCATCTCATTCTTTAATTCTTATGGTAATTCTTTCTCTACTCTCTCAAGGCTTTGATTGATTTTTATTATAATTCGTACGAAACCGAATAATTGTAGGCTTACATAAATAAATTAAGCTTCGTCCGTTTTCCGGGGGAGAGAAGCACCAGCAACTCTTTACCGTAGGTAGGTACTAGTTATCTTACTTAGTGTCTGTCTGAAAATAAATTTTGTATGTTTCACTTGGTTTCACTCACTTTCCGGTTTCTGATTGTGCTGAAATTTTGCATACTTGATAAATAAATTAAGATGATTTTATGTTAGAACCGTCGTTAAAGAAAGAGAAGAACAGACTCTTAGTGGCAGAAAGGAAGGTAGGTACTCAGAAAGATTCTAGCGTAGAGTAAGTAAGTAGTAGTAGTAATGTTTGAACCGGAAGGTGAAGCAGAAAACTGTAATAAAATGACGATCTCTTATCGAATTTGAGTTCGTTTGATTGGTATTGACGATGTATTGGCGTTACTGCAAAAAATTACAGTGAAAAAAAAGGTAACAACCTAACCAAATATTAAATTTTTCGATAAAACAATATAATCAATCCAAAATCTTGTGAATCTGCGTGGAATACTGGCATTAACATAAATTAAAGGTATATTTAAACCAGTTGTCGGTTATCTTCCGTCTATCATACAAATTGAGTCCGAATCCAGCCGGGGTAAGTGAAGGGTCGACGTAAAAAGATCAAAAGACCCCTTTGGACCCTTCGACTCAATTCGCGCTCTCGACGTCGCTTCAGATCTGATGGTACAAAAAAACGTTATTATGCTATTTAACGTATGACGAAAAGCTTTTTTATGGTTCAGGTTAAAGTGATACCTACTTATTGCATAGTTATTAAAGTTTACAAGGTGTACAAGGTATATTGTTTATTTATTTAATCCTTATTGAACAAATGAAAAACAGATCGTACCAAAGGCGGATTTAATGCCATCGGGCATCTCTACCAGTCAACCATCGGGCGAAGTAGATAATTTGTGGGCGGTGCAACTAACTTAAATAGGTTTTAATAGATATATATATATTTATAATATATACATATAGAAATAAATACTGACTAAAAAAGAAAAACGGATATGCTAAGACTTCCCCATTCTGCTAATGAAGAGGTCACGCAAGGATTGTTTGTTATACCTATGTTAAAGGTCACTTATTCGGTTGTAAAGTAAAAAATAATATAGCATTGTTACTTTCCCACTACGTGTAGCAGATGCTTTTTTTTTTTAATCGAAGTTTCCCGAAATATTGTTGACTATACTAAGTCCGCTGAGCGTTATTCCAAGTTGCATCCTGTGCTGCTGTGTTGTTGTTGATGCTTTGAAGATCGGGGTCTGCTTTTTGGCCTTTCCTCCTCCACTTTGCACGATTTTTAATGTTCTTTAGGATTCCATACCACAAAAGAAAAGAAATTGGGCAAGTGCGAGTCCGACTCGCGCATTAAGGGTTCCGTACCTATACATACATGGGTGTCCCTAAAACCAACGCCAAAATGAAGAGGGGTGATAGAACAGCTCATAAGCAACCATATTAAGTTAATTTGACCTTAATAAAAAGTTCATGGTTTTCGAGATATTTGCATTTTAAAAAAACTCGTGACTTTTGAGGCCCTGCGTCAGTATGTCGATTGCCACCACTGCAAATTTAGGTATTTTTTTAATCTGTTTTTTGCAGGACGTTACTAAAAACATATCCTATCGAATGTAATTTCAATTTATTACATATCATGATGCTTTGTCGGTAAAAATAATAAAAAAAAACGAATTATAGCAATTTATTAAATTTAGCCAGCGGTTTTGATCGAGTTTCATTTAAAAAAAGTATTGTAAACTAACATGGCACACAACATAAAAAGATAGTAAATTTATTGTAGTTTTCAAAAAGGTACAGCATTTTCTAATTTACGCAGCAGTTTACGAGATATTGATATTTTACACTAACAGGAGCTCATACTGCAGTTATTCCATGCATTTTGTCTATGGGGAATGTCAGGGTAACTCTTGTGCTGCAGCTAGACTCTATCGGGAAAGATATCCAAATTTAAGGCATCCGGACCATCGAGTATTTCGAAATGTTCATCTCGCATACTCACAAGGCGTTTTGCCTGGCAATCGTGGTGGATTGGGAAGACCTAGAGGAGATTACGATGAAGATGTTTTACAAGAGATTCAAAACGACCCATCCACTTCGACACGGAACATTGAACGTAATTTAGGGATATCAAAATCTGTTGCCAATAGAATATTACGTCGATATGGATATCATCCATACCACATACAACGTGTTCAAGCGTTGCTGCCCCGTGATTACCCACTTCGTGTTCAGTTTTGCCAGACAATGCTGCAAAAACACAGAGAGGATCCCAATTTCATAAATATGGTTTTATGGTCTGATGAAAGCACTTTTAAGAGAGATGGATTTATGAACATGCACAGTTTACACAGTTATGCATTAGAAAATCCTCATTTAATGAGGGAAGATCGGTCGCAGTATTAAAGAAAAAGTTTACAATTAACCGATTAACAGTATAGCGGAGCTGAGACAACGCATTTACGCAGAGGCCCAAAACGACGTATCAAGAAGTGCACGTCACATCAGTCGAGCATTTTTAAGGAGATGCCGAGCTTGTATTCAAGTCAATGGCGGACAATTTGAACATTTAATTTAGTTACATGAAACAGGTATCGTATTTTTTTAATGTTTTTAGTTTTTTTATTCACTTAACAGATAAAAATGGCAACCAGTATTATTTTTGCATTATCTTATAAACCGCTAAATAATTAAGTCACTTCAATACCATTTTAAAAACAACTCTAAATTTGCTATCTTTTTACGTTATTTGCCAGGTTCGCTATGAACATTTAATTATTTTTTATTCTAAAATTGAATTGTGTTCCTATTCTAAATAAAGTATTCTTTAAATCGATTTTTTGTTCAAAATTCAAACTCTGAGCCTAGTAGGGGCTCTGGTACCATACTATGGAATAACTGCAGTATGAGCTCCTTTTGGTGTAAAATATCAATATCTCGTAAACTGCTGCGTAAATTAGAAAATGCTGTACCTTTTTGAAAACTACAATAAATTTACTATCTTTTTATGTTGTGTGCCATGTTAGTTTACGATACTTTTTATAAAGGAAACTCGATCAAAACCGCTGGCTAAATTTAATAAATTGCTATAATTCGTTTTTTTTTATTAGTTTTACCGACAAAGCATCATGATATGTAATAAATTGAAATTACATTCGATAGGATATGTTTTTAGTAACATCCTGCAAAAAACAGATTTAAAAAATACCTAAATTTGCAGTGGTGGCAATCGACATACTACTGACGCAGGGCATCAAAAGTCACGAGTTTTTTTTAAATGCAAATATCTCGAAAACCATGAACTTTTTATTAAGGTCAAATTAACTTAATATGGTTGCTTATGAGCTGTTCTATCACCCCTCTTCATTTCGGCGTTGGTTTTAGGGACACCCTGTATATATAATCTATAACAAGTTTGTTGTATGGGAGCCCCCCTTAAATATTTATTTTATTTTGTTTTTAGTATTTGTTGTTATAGCGGCAATAGTTCAAAATTCAACTGTCTAGCTATCACCGTTCTTGAGATACAGCCTGGTGACAGACGGACGGACGGACGGACGGACGGACGAACGGACGGACGGACAGCGACTTCTCAGTAATAGGGTCCCGTTTTTACCCTTTGGGTACGGAACCCTAAAAACGGAACCAGTATCGGATCACTTTGTTGTGCGTCCGTCTGTCTATCAAGACAAGACCCATTATCTCGAGAACGCCTGGATGTATCGAGTTTAAATTAAAATCATATAGTTCCCAGTCCCTTACGTTAACGTAAAAAAAAGATTAGGCCGTTTATGCCGCAAAAAATGTATCCATCGACACTCTCAGGGCAATCAAAATTTATAGGGATTTTCCGTTGACCTAGAACTATGAAATTAGGCATGTTATAAACAACAAAGTGTAGGTAAACTATAGATTTGTAATTAAATCATAAAAAAATATCTAGTCCTTATTTAAAGTATGTAAAACAGTTTTCCAACGGTAAAGTTAAGTTTGCAGTTTCATCTTGTTGTTTGGTTTGTTTGTGTGTCGCACAGTACAGTTTATCTTTCCGTTATTATAGCAATATGCAGCGCTTTCATACTTTTCATAGGTCGTACGGAACGAACCCTCCTTTTGGTTTTTTTAATTAATTCGAAATGCTGTATGCCTTATCGAAACGTACTAATAAAAATAACATATCTAGAATGATTATACTGATTCTCTGTCTTATTGTTGCTGTGTTACTTTTCTGTTTATTTTATTTACATTATTTCGGTCAGAAACCAAAGCTTACTAAACTTGTAGCAAACATATTTTGCCTATCATTTAAGAACCATTTATTTATTTAAACTTTATGGCACAAAACAAAAAGTGTACAAATAGCGGACTTAATGCCATAGGGCATTCTCTACCAGTCAACCATTGGGCTAAACAGAAACATTTTATAGTGCAGGGCCTGTCAACTATCATCATTATACCAAAAGAGAAACTTATTAAACATCAGTAATATAATGAACACAATAAATAAACATACACAAATATGCAATACCAGCAATACTTATACTTCTTGTACCCAGTGTAGCTAAACCGGTAAGATGCTTGCGCAACATGTGCTTGAAGGTTTGCTTTTTTTATGCTTGCCTGATGGAAAGTGGGAGATCGTTCCAAAGCCGTATTGCCTGAACAGTGAAGGATTTGACATAAAACCGTGCGATGAGGAGGGACAATGAGCATGAGTTTACCAGAAATGTGAAGGACGCAACCGGGTCGAGCAGATACAAATAAAATGGAATAAAGAGTAAATAAGACTCGTAATGACCTGCGTTCACCAATGGGAAGCAAATTAAGTTGACGGCGAAAATCAAATATGTGGTCATATTTACGATGTCCAAAAAATCATCGAATGCAGTTATTAAGAACACGATCCAAACGATTCCATAAAGTCTGAGTGATATTTGAATAACACACATCAGCATAATCAAATACGGGGAGAACAAGAGCTTGAATAAGGAGAGCTTTGGTGCTGACAGGAAGAAAGTGTTTTAGTCGGTAAAGCGATCGAAGTGTGTTGGTCACTCTGCGACATACGTCAGACTTATACTTTATGAAGAAATATAAAGTTTATTAAACGATAAACAAGTATAAAACAACTAGGTATAACTAACGTAAGAGAATCAAACTAAAACCGATGTCCATCAAATCACGGTCCTGCTACTTTATTACATTTGCTCACTCATACTCATAACTTTTACATCTATACTATTAAAGAAATCTAGATTTGTATTGAGAATCAGTTTTCTGTGAAAAACCTTAATCGGCGTAATGCAGGATCGTCTTTTGTTTTGTATGGTTGCTCGGCGCCATGCCAATCTGGCGCCATCTGCTTTCATAATTTCCTTTGTCCTCGCATCACGCCAAAACGGCTGGACGGATCTTGACCAATTTTGGTACAGGGATAGCTGGACATCCAAAAATTGATAAGTATGTAGGTATAGGATAGTTTTTACCCACCTACGTTTAAAAAAAAATACGCTTATGGAGTTCGACACCTTCTAGTACTTATTAAATGTGTTAATGTTTTTATTAGTCAATTTACTGTTGCGAGAGATTATTGACCGAGCGAGTGAAGCGTCTCCGTTTCAGCTTGGCCAAACTCTATGAGAGTTTTAAGGCGACGGGTACTGCGAAACTAGCGCCATTCGATTTTTTTCTTATACCTTCATAATCTGATATTTTTTTAGAAAGCTGAAGTCTAGGAGCTAGCAAAACACCTTTAATACATATATTTATTAAATGACTACACAATTTGTTCACTGTAGTTTATCCTACAAAAGTTGTTCACGTCAAAAGCTTCCACAATAGTTTTGGGCAAGTTTTTAGAGACAACTAAAGAACAAGAAATTGTGTATAATGATTTAATAAATATTAAAGGTGTTGTTCCAGCTCCTCATATCTTGTAATTACTGAAAATTGATCTGGTTTAGAAGATATAATAAAAATTCGTAAGTGGCGCTAGTTTCGCATTACCCGTCGCCTTAAGAGCAAATACCACTATTAATTTTTCCATACGATTCGAGGTTTCGTTAAAAAGTTAAATACAATAAAGAAATCACAAGATCTATAAACACATTATTAAAAAAACCTAACCTAGGATGCCTACGGCATCGTGCCATGCGTTCCGTGTCCAGGAGTACCGCTTTCTAAATCGGACCCTTGCTTGATCCAGCCATCTAGCAAGAGTCTCTTAAGGAGTTTGTCGAGACTCTTCGCTATAAGACCGTTTGCCGGAACGACTGTCAGGACAATGATCGTCGAATCAACATCACACATAGCGGTCACCTCGTGAGCCAAGTCAAGTTACTTGCTGAGTTTGTCCTTCTCGGCCTTCACGTCGTCATGCGGGATGGTGATGTCGACGAGCAATGCCTAGCGCTTAGATCGATCTACCAACACTATATCTGGCTTATTAGCTACAATAGTCCTGTCCGTGATGATAGATCGATCCCAATAGAGCGTGGCACGACCATTTTCGAGAACTGGCATCAGTGCGTAGGTACTTTTAGTACGGTACCTCAGACCCTACAAGACCGTATCGAAGAGCAAGTTGATGGTGAATGATGTCCCACTGCTGGGCTGCTGGGGTGGAATAAATGGATGGGCCATTTATTCCACTCCCGATTTTTAGCAGTCTGTGGCCATTGGTTAAAAAAAATATGGACATACGAGAAAAAAATTGCCGAAACTGAAACAGACGCTTCGCGCTCTCGGACAGTTATCAAAGGGTCAAACACAGATTAAGATGTGCATTTTTCCTGTGGCCATATACAGGATGATCAATCCAAATGGGTCAGTAGGAAGAAAACGATAAGAGGGAAATCTGTTCTTAGGAACCATGGCGTCGATTTTAGATTTAATAGAAACTCTCTTATAGAATCTTACTTCTCCCTACTGACCCATTTGGATTGATCACCCGGTATAAAGTTAAATATTTCGATGCCTATTTTTCTGATTAGACTCGTATCCATATTATAATAAACATCGTCCCTATCTAGGGGCACGGTAGTGCCTACGCCAAGACGAGCAAAAAAGAAGCGGGGCACTACCTACCTTTTCTCGAACCGTTTCGTCTAATTTTCAAACCCATTTCATTGATCTAGCTTTTATACTTTAGGTTTTATTGGTACCTAAAATACGCCGATTTTGCCACTCACTTATACAGTGTAACCGACGGTGTACCGAAAACTGAAACCATGGCTTCAGACCATTATTCTGGGCTGGAAAATCGTGAAAATTTCTTTGAGAAAATTCACAAATTTTCCTCGCGAATTTCATTTTAACAATTTTTCATGAAAAATCGCATGAAAATAGCATTTTCCGCAAAACACACAATGTATCACAAACAGTATTATGTAAGCTTTCGGTGCAACACAGAGCGCGTGGAGTGGGAAAGATAACGGTACTGGCCGGTCATTGATCCGCCAGGCCAGTGTGCTCGCGTAGGCCGCTGTCGGACGCATGATTAAAATACCGTAAATAAGTCTAACGGACTGTCCGGCCTATATGGTAAGGAATTAAGTTTATATATTTTATCATGAAGACATAAACTTAATTTCTTGATACCGTAAGGGCCAGACGGTCCGATGGACTTATTTACGCTACTCTATGAAACGACCGAGCCATACTTTTGAAGCCAAGGTGTAGGATTAGTAAACTCAGGGCTTAGGGGCTTGGCTTTTCGAGGGATCTGACAACTTTTTTACAGCGAAAGCGTTATGAGCACGTGAGTCTTGGCCGCCAATTTTACATGAAATGTTTTTGGTGGGATAAATTATTCTAGACTTGTATTTTAAATCAGTTTTTCTACGGAGAGTTTAATTTCTTTTGTTTTGTATAAAGCGCGCGGCACCAAGGGATAGCAGGACATCCAATAGGTTCTAAAATACTTTATACTCTAAGTTGCTGTCAATTTTTGCTTTTGTCGTCATATCACCATTCGTATTTTGTTCCCCAGGTATGGTTCCAGAACCGGCGCGCGAAGTGGCGCAAGCAGGCGCGGCTGCAGCTACTGCAAGACGCCTGGCGCATGCGCTGCCTCGGCCTGGGTACTCAGCAGCTTATGCCCGGTTCGCACTGCTCTGGTTTGGCTAGAGAATCCTATTAAACATAATTTTAAAACCGAAAATACCTTGTTTTGGGTTGTCACTGTCAATGCCATGCCGTTTATAAGGAATCCTTGAAGAAATTTCAAGCCTTCGATTTTTCCTGTTTATTCTACCATAATTGCGTCGTTTTGGGCAATCATTAGTTCAACCCTTGGTGTAAATCAAAGACTGTTACTTAGGTACGCCTCGAGTTTTGCTGAGTCAAGAGTTGGGCATACTAATAAAATAACATATTATCAAGCTAATAGCTGCTTGCAGAGTGATAGAGGTCCCGCTGTCGAATTATTATCGGACAGTTTAATATGAACGTTTGGTTCTGAAGATGGGATAATTCTCTAGCCGAACTTCGTTTCTCTTCGGCTTTTACTGTACGTAACTATATCGACGTTTCAATCTCATTTCTACAATTTGTACCGCTAATTCTTCTCTAATGAACATTTTACTTTGAACTTAGAACCTCATCTGCTTTTCATTCTAGAGTCAATATATCTGAGGAGTTTTAGAGACTACAAATCTAAAGTTAGGTACTCGTTTTTTCAGGTCACACCAAGCCGCCAGATTCATCACCAGAAGGGCCTGACTCCCCCACCGGTAAAGATTCACCGGAGCCATCTGTACCCATGGAAAACCCCGAAATGAAGTCACCACGTCAAGAGCCCTACCACCACAACACAAGTTTGCCAGAGCCCATGCCACCAATGCCTCCAATACACGACATCCCTCCCCCAATGCCTTATGGAAACGACGAAAGAATGCTTCAACAGCCAACATTTCCTTTTCCACCTCTCATGATGCCACAACAAATGGAAAACGAAAACGTGCCAACTGATCTCAGAGTGATGTCAAAGAACTGCCCTTGTGCTACTTCAGTCCAAGATATGGATGAGCCTCAGAACTTAGCGTACCGACAAAGAGCCGAAGCCAAAGAGAGCGAGAGCGATAGTGATACAGAAATCGATTTGACTTCTCATTCTTCCAAAGATGATGATTTACGGGAATCTGAGAGATTGGCGAACAGAATAGCGACGAGTATCTTCAGAAGCGATACTGTGTTGCACGACCTAGTCCCAAATGATCTCAGTCTCGGTGCTGTGAAGAATGCCAGTAACGATAGGAATTTTAGTAGGAGTAATTTATAAATTTATAATAAGCTTAACTTTATTTACTTAATTGTAATCCATATTAAAATAGGTAGGAGTGAATAGAAACTTAGTAAGGTTAATGTACCAGATAATGAAATCGTAGCTAAATATTTTTTTTTTTCACAAATAAACTACTGATGTTTATAGTACACCCTAATAGAACTTCAGTTTAGGAGCCTTTTTAAACCTTGAGTCAATGGCTCAAAGTGGGTCCTACATTAAAGTTCTCGGCTGTATATAATATCTCTTAAACTTCCCATTATCCTTGATTTGTACCCGACCGCGGCAAAGCCAAAAGGAAGGGTTATAAGTTTAGCAGTCAAGTATGTATGTATATTTATATTTATTGCGTAAGTTTGTTCCAACATAGTTAGCTATTTATTCAGTCGTCATATATTTTGCAAATGGGTCTGTTGCTGGTACACGAACCTTGCAAGAGAACGCAATAATAGTTCAATTATAAGAATATACCGATCGCCAATCGATCAGTGATTGGTTACAATACATTGACGTTGAATGTTGTCGCTTCTAATATGTAATTTGTAGAGAGCGGATTTGAAGTAGCGATCTCAATATTAATATGGATATGACTGGTATAATTTATTATTTTTTCTACATACAAAAATAATGTAACTTATTAGAACAAAAAAGTAAAAATGATTTTGGAAGCTTTTGTAAATTACTGGGCAAAAATTATGATGATAATAAATAAAAACACCGTTTGTTAATTTTTGTAATAGTTTATTTCTTTAAGTTCTTCCTCTTTAATATTTTTTTGTGCACAATGCACAGTAAAAAAAAATATTAGGATTTTTTTTAAGAAATGTAAAAATAAAATAATTCGCTTCCACAATGCTTACAGAACAATTCATTAATTTTGAGTTAGTTTATTAGTGCTTCCTCACAAACGAAGTCTAAGTAATAATGATACTCATTTACAGTGCATTTTAAGCATACACCGTCGAAAAATAAATTTTCATCCGTTATGTTTACTGTCCACGATGGTAACGATTGCATAAAACAGTTTTATACTTAAATCTCTTGGCAATTCTAGTTCAAAAAAACATTGTTTGCAAATTGCCATCTAAAACAAGAAATCCATAATATTAATGACATTGTTGAAATGAACTATCGTGTAGGTACGTAATATATAGGAACTACTATCTTTGAGTTGTATAAAAACTCCTTTATTTATAATAAAATATTTTTCTTTAAATGTAGTTTGTTGCAAAAATAACATTCATTTAATCTAATTATTTATTTGCTTGCGGTGTGCGGTGTAATAATAATAGACTTTTAAGAACCTATATAAACAACATGGCAGGTATTTAAAAAATTGCACTAAGTAGTCATATCCATATTAATATTGAGATTGCTACTTGAAATCCGCTCTCTAGTAATTTGCAAAGTAGGTCTTCAAGTACAATCAACCGGGGTGACTTTGACACTTCCGTATAACTTTGGGCCACACTTACATACTGCCGGTTTTTATTGTTTTACTGCTACAGCAGTACAGCACCTAGATAATGATTTAAACTGCAAAATATTTTTTTTTACAAATTTAAAAGTTAAATTGATTGAATAAAATAAATTGAATTATCTATGCCATGTAGCAGTAAAACTACTACAGTGTGTGTGAGCCAATGTTATTCGAGAGGGCCAAAGCTACCCAGATTTACTGTATTTGTGTCATAGTTAAAACGATGATTCTAGTCATGAAGTAACAATTAACTTGTACTGAAAATAATAATGTAGCTTATTAACAGTAAACTGTAGAAAATAATAGATACCGTGTAGAATTGAAGTGAATGGGTTCAATAAGATAGCAAATTCTGAGACAGTTCAACGAGTTTTGATAATTTCTGCGATCATGTTGGCAATTTGTCAGATTAAAATCAATATTTCGGTCATCTGGGTGAAGTTTCTAGATAATACTTAACTGCAATATTATTTAACTACAAATTCATGCAAATTTGTACTTAACTGCAATAATTCCCTTTTTAAGGCGTCTTTTATTTGACGACATCAATTTTGTTATTTTTTTCAGTAGGTAAGTTGAACTTCCAATGTTGTTCGTAATATTTAAGGAAATATACTTTATTCTGTTTCAAAATAGATGCAATAAAACAACCAAAATTCGGAGCATCGCTTTATTTTCCTTACATTATTATTGTCCGTGGTATAAATAACAATATCACAATTAATGCAATTACATTCAAACCAATAAACTTGCTTAAAACTATTCATTTTATAAAATTAAATTCAGTCTAAAATCGACCTCCCATAAAATCATTATATCAACACCTATGTACACTAGGTCAGGCAATACTTATTATTCAAGTTACATAAATATAAGATATAATATAAGTAAATTATTAAGCACCAACGTTATTATTAAAGTCTAATATAATTAATTATTTACAAAGAATCATCACACTTCCATTGGCTATACATATATTATTGCTAATTATTTTCAGCTCATCTCCTCCAATAGGTAGGTAATAAATAAGTATGGGATATATTAAATTGCACATCTGTATATTTTTTTAGCACACTAGGTAACTCCACTAATTAACTGAATGCATAACAGAAAAACGAATGCTGTGCAAAAAAAACAATTGATTAACTGAACATGTCCTACAAAAAAAACTTAAACATCATACAAAACGAGATTATCTTTTTAACCGAATTCACACCAAAAATATGGTTCGTACATCGGAAATATTTGAAAGTTTCACCAAAAATACTGACTTGCACACTAAATTATCCTCGCACTGCACACTAAGATCCGACTCGGCCGGGTAAGGTTAGGTTAGTTTTTTTTTTTTTTATATGAAGTAAAACAGTTTTGCAAATACCTTTAAATAGTATATTGAATTCGCATTATTTAGTGTGCACAATTAGTGTGCAAGTCAGTATTTTTGGTGCAACTTTCAAATATTTTGATCGAAAAAAGGGAATATACATATATCGATTTAAATACATGCCAATAAGTATTAGTAAAATATACTCAATACAAACCTTAAACTACGACTTTAAGGTCTTTGCGAAGGCACTTGTATAATAAGATATGAAATATACGCTTTTCAATAAAACTGCGGCTATGAATTGAAGGAAAGGAGAACAAATTATGAGACCAAGATAAAATAAGAAGATAGGTAGGATGCAATAGAGGCTTTCTATATAGTTGCTCAAACCTGAAACGGCACAACACTAAAACAGATTTAAACTCGTGTTGGTCATTCTTCGTTATTTCTTACTTTACTTTACGGCCATGGTCTCAAAGGAATCGGAGAAGCCCAGGAGTTAAATCATGTTTGTGATAAGATATTGCGGCTACCCAAGTAGTAGTCATGCTGTATAAGAGCTTATACAGTTACACAGCTTAAATAAGTCGTATAAGGGTATGTATAATATTATGCTCTTACGGGCTGTATATGCTACGTGGGTAACCACTTCGATGGCAGCCAGTTAAAGAGCCAGACCTTATTGCATTTTAGTCAAACATCCCGTTGTTTACAGACCAAATTACCAATTTGAAAAACAACAGCGCCTTAATAAACCTGTTCTTTTTTCTTTAAACATATTTAAGAACTATTGTAATAGAGCCTGAGGTCTTGAAAAAAGTCATTCAAAATTATCTTACGTTGCCACTGGGAAAAATAAATAATTTTGAATGACTTTTTCTATGACGTATGTTAGTACACACCTACCCACAGATAAGTTAAACCTATAATTATAGCACCTTTATGCGTCGGGGCTTAAAAATTAAAAATGTCTCCTACAACTAAAGTGTACTTTTAGTTTTTTATTAACAAGTAGTGTTGTTGCTAATTGAGATATTAATGTGATTAGATCTATATATTTACCAGTAAATCTGATACTTCAACTTCCAAGATCGGTTATAAAGAAAACACTAATATGAAGAACCTCATCCGTCACTATAGGCTACTGCGGTCATTCTTCTAATATTATCTTGGAAAGAGAGCGTCTGGATGCAAATACCTTTGTAGATGTGTTTCGAGGCGTTTACGCCTAAAAGAGGAACTGCCACATCCATAAATACATGTAGTCCTTTCAGACTGTGATACTACCTACTTGGAATACCTGCTATAGAGAGAAAACTGGTATGAAAAACCTAGTTTTCACTACAAGCATCTATAGAACACCACACTGGCGAGAGAGCATCTGGATGTAACCCCAATGGAATCAGTCTCGGGCGCAATCGTTAGAGACAATGGTTATCCACGTGTGCTTAGGTGATAGCAGCAGTAATGGACAAGAACCAATTATGGTCTTTTTTTTCCGTAAGTAAACTCAATTTTTTTAGAAACGGATTTTAAACTAACAACTCTATGTTCTGATAACTGATGGTCCTAACTAGTAACGATCATAAATGGTGAGCAACAAGGGACACCTTTGCTGTCCATTACTGTCCATGATTGGTGCCGTCACCCTATAATAATGCAGTTATTTTTGGATGTGAGTAGTATAGAGATCCTTTGAAACCGCACCTTTGAAATCGGTTAGAAAAAGAGAACACACTGGCCTGCACTATCAAAGACCTGGTCCATCACTATAAGCATTTGCCGTCATGCTGCGAGCACCACGTCGGCGAGAGAGCTTCTGGACGCAGCCCCCGCGCGATCAGGCGCGCGCGCAGCCGCTGCAGGCGGGGCTCCGCCGCGCTCGCGCCGAGAGTGGGGTCCGACCACAGGCGCTCGCCTACTGCTGCCGCGCGCGGCCAAATCCGGGTGTCTGCAATCAAATTTAAATCCATACTAATATATATAATATATTATAATATATAATATTATAATATATATAATATAATATATAATATATAATATAATATTATAAATGCGAAAGTGTGTCTGTCTGTCTGTCTGTCTGTCTGTTACCTCTTCACGCTTAAACCGCTGAACCGATTTAGATGAAATTTGGTATGGAGATAGTTTGAGACCCGGGAAAGGACATAGGATACTTTTCATCCCGAATAAATATAGTGTTCCCGTGGGATGAGCGGGTAACACCGCGGGGCACAGCTAGTATATATAATATGTACTTACTTAAATGTAAAAAAAATGCCGTCCGAAACACAAGGTATTCAGACAACAGTGTGACTATTGATAGGACAGTGGCGTGGTATCAAACATAATCTTAGTAAAGCCTAAGCAAATTTAGCTTTCTTCAAGGTACGAATAAGGTACGTATCAAATCCCCAAAATGAAGAAAATTGATCGAAATGGATTCTATTAAACGCCATTTTCTTTTCAGCTTAAGATTAACGACGAACAAGCTATCGTGCATTTTTCCATTATTTCAGGTGAAAATTTTATTAGTCCTGCAAACGACGACGTATCAATTTTATTGTGGCTCTATCAGAAGTTCAGACGGACCTATACTGTCCCTTATTGTTAAATATGACCTAGGGGCAGCGAATTTTCTATCACGGACCATAGAGAGCAAGGTAACCCCATTTGTAATAACACGCTTTAAAACTTTCATCGAAGGACCAAACAAAAAACACCACTACTTTCATCGAATCATACGAAAATGAACGATTATATCGTTACATGGTATTTAAAAGATACTGAAGTCAACCGATAGTTCCACTTATATAGGTATGTTACAGTGATGAACATTAGGAGTAACACAAAACTTACCTCGCCAAGTAAACTATCAAAATTGATGTTCCAGGCATATATATGATGTTACATGTATGAATTGTTTGTTAGCACATATCGGGCGACGTACTCACACGGTTCGGCTTCGGCTATTGCTTGTCCTGATTATGGTTTACTATAATTATTTTATATTATCTAAATTATTGTCAATTGGAGGCACGTACAGATGCTAGTAAGTACGGAATTGGTGGAATGCTCACTCAGACAATTGACAGTAAAGAACATCATGAGCAAGTCTTTAACCGCTGCGGAGAAGAATTACAGCATTACCGAACGAGAGACGCTGGCCGTAGTTACTGCTCTTGAGCATTGCTACATTGATAACGGACAACAATTTACTGTGTACACGGACCACGGCGCTTCGAAGTGGTTTTTATCAATCACTTCTTGTTAACATGTATAAAGTGTTTATGACCATAGAGTACACTCACCCAGCACATGTCGGTCGACGTACTCGCTCCACATGGCGACCTCGCCGCCGAGCACGTTCTGGCCGGCGGGCAGCATGTGCGCGTACATGCGGCGCCAGTTCGCGAACACGGTCGTGCCCCAGAACCCGTGGTCCAGGTACCACACGTTCTTGGGGACCGACACCACGCGGTAGCCCAGGCGGATGAGCTGGATCAGGTCGGGGCTTTCTATTGGCTCCCATACTTGTATAACGTATCTGTGAAAATAATGACGAATCTAAAAAACTGAATGTTTCAACACGGCTTTATTAGCTTCACTTGTAACTAAGTTTGTAAGTAACTAACAATTTACTCAAATCTCGAAAGTCAATAAAACCTACTTCTAATTGTCCTATCAAAATTAAACTGTACCTATATATTATATACGAGTATGTAGCTCACGTGACAATACCATACTATGGCGACTTGGAGCTTACCAGATGAAGATGGACAGTGGCCGTAGGAACTACAAAAAAACACAGTATAAACTAGTGTTCGCGGTCGTGTCCGCGTTTCGTGTAGCCGGATCTCCGTTCTGCCGTGCTAAGGTAAAAGGCCAACTTTTGGTATGGAGCTCCATTAAAAAAAGGTCGCCTTTTGCCTTAGCACGCACGGCAGCGTTGCCGTGTGACACGGCAACGGAGATCCGGACCGTTCGGCACCTGTAATTAGGCTTCGTGTAATTAAGATACGTAGCTCCGTGTTAAGTAAGATACGTGAAACGTGACGGATGCTTTGTCAATAATTTATCGCGTGATAAAAGCGACCACCATATACCCGCTGGTTTCAATGAATCCTCTAATTAAAAAACCTTTATCCAATGATCTTTCAGACCAAAGGATAATTTATTCAGTCCTGGTTTTATCGATAGCGAAATTCCCACTCTTTCCTTTCTTCTCTTCTGTCAGTTATTTCGCTCCTGGCATAGTGGCTTAATTGTTTCTAAGCTTTTTAACACTTGATTAAAATACAGCTCATCATGACCTTTCTTCCGTTAACAGTACAACTTAAAAACATAACATAACCTAATCCGTGGTTTTGTGTCTAATTCCGTTAAGTTGCAGACTCTCTACAATGTTTAGTTTTTAGAAAATATGTCATTGTTACAACAATAGGTAACATTCGTTTTGTCTCAAATGCGTTTTAAAGTAGCATAAACGTTCAGAGCAATGTTAAAATAATGCGCGAAGCCGTTAAACCACTGGGACTAATTAGAACTTCTTAAGAAGTTAATTACAATGTCAATGGGTGGATTTAAACGACTTAATGAGTAATGAGTCTAAAATTAGCTGGGGCGTCAGCCGCCTGGGTAATTGCTAAATATGGTCTATTAGTCATAGTTATATAAATTAACGTGTTCGTTGTAGGTACTATTATAATCAGACCTCGGCAGAAAAAACTGACTAAGCCCGGACGTAAGCATTCTAGGAAAGTTGATCGTTTGGGTGAATTTATGGAAACTCACTATCCGTCAATTGATTTTGCTTTAAAAGTCCATAACTTTATCATCAAAAGCTAAAAGAAAACACTGCTATACTTTTATCCTGCCACTTTAAAATGAGAACTCATTATCTTGAGATGATTTGTTGATAAGAAAGATGTTCTGCAGAAAATAAATATAGGTCAGATCGATTCGTGATTATCATAAATATTATAATTTTCGATCGCCTTGAAATTCTATAGAAGATTATTTCTCACCTCTCCTTGTCCAAATATTTCTGTATCTTATGCGGTTTAGTGAGTTCGGAAGACCAGATCATAACAGGCTGTTTAATGTCTTCCCCGGTGGCTTCTTTGAGCTGCTCGTCCCAAATTTGCAGGGCTTTGGTATGGAACTCTGCCCAGAGGCGAGTGAAACCTCCCACGTTCGTCTCGAAGCCTTTATCCTTCATGTAGGTGACGATCTGCTCTGAGGAGTTCCAACAGCCGAAGTAAACCTGAAATTGTGAAAGCGTAATCATAAATATAAACCTCAGTTAAAACTCTTGAATAATCCGGAGAATCCAGTCATTTCTAGGAAAACTCTTAACCCGTTTAGAAAATATTTAATAACTCTAGATACGATCAGTAAAGAGTGCAGTGACATTCATACAGTAATAGCTAAACGCATGGCAGTATGTCGGAATTTTAACGATAATTGCTGTCATTAAAATCTGCTAATGTTCTTATATTGGTTAACCAAGTACATGAAATACACAACTCGTTAGGATGTAACATATCATGTCATACGATTCCAGAGGTATTTCTCATTATAAACAGTGGTCGGCACGGACGGACGGTGACAACACCGCGGAATTTCGTGTAAAAAATATACGGGCATGTTTATGATATTATATTGGACACTATAATATTAAACTCAATAAAACGTATCTTTGCAAAGGTCGTAGGAGTACCTATTAATTACTTATGTCCATATTAAAATTATTATAGGAAACCCGTGGTGTTGGACCGTCCATGCCGATCACTGATTATAAACGCTCCGGATGTGAAATGAGCTCCCTGCAGAGGCTGGAACGTCTCGTGGAAAAAGAGACTAGTTTCTTTCTTCCATGAGAGGTCCTCCATCAAGCAGGTTGTATGCTTATTTGCGATCATCGTGGAATAGAAAAGCTAACAAACACGAGTAGAAAGTTAAAGGGATCCAGCTGGTTACAAGGGAATTGGATGCAGTGTGGTACCCACCTCAAGTCATAACCTCTCACGTGATCAAAACGGACTTGGCTAACACCCCAGCAATATCTCGGTACAAGTTCTTAAACACTTGGTACAAAGCGGATTTACGGGGTTCAGCTACTCGAAGGTTGAATACAAAATGGAACTCTCCTCATCACGTTCCATATGGAACAAAGCAGGCTTAGGCAGCACCTCACCGAGGTCGCAGTACAAGTCCTGGAGTACAGGTTACAATGCGCGGGATTCACGAGGTCCAGTTGCTATGTTAAAGAATTTGCAGAGTAATACCTCAAAACCCCTTATATGGAACAATACAGGCTTTCTATAACACCTGAGCGATGTACAAGTTCTCAAGCACTCAGTACAACGTGGTATTTACAGGGTTCAACTGCCAAGGAAGTTGTTTACAAAGATCGGTACCTACTTTATCACCTGCCATGTGGAACAACGCAGGCTTAAGCAGCGTTGTCCCAGAACAAGTCCTGGAGTATATCGCCGGATTTGCGGGGTTCAGCTGCCCACACGAAGGCTGGATGCAAAGTTGTCTCCAATTCGTCTCGTTCTTCTCGTCTTTGTTGAGTGGTACTCACTTCATCACCTCCCATGTGGAACAACGCAGGCTTGGGCAGTAGGGTGGTCCACGGTTGTATGGGAGAAATTCAAACTGTAGGTACTGATAGCGCCACCCCTCAAAATTGTTACACATAAAATGGTAAATAAATACTGAAAGTTTTGTGAATTTATCTCAACTACTAAGCAGTGCTCAAGCGTCTTAAAGATTCATGTAAAAGGTATTTTTCGTAGCCCTATAAGTAATTAGCACACGGGCTTTTATTACAAATCAATCATATTTATTACAAATAATCATTATTTACTACAAATATTTATTACTATAATTTGTTTATTACTATAATTTGATCAATTTTTAAATGTTTGATCACCTTTAGCACTGTCCTGCAAGCAAGTTATGAGTCGAGGACAAGAGATATGTTCACTTGAGAGGTTTTTTTAGGTAAAAACAAGTTATCACTAAATAATTACATATAACCGTTTATTACAAACAATAATATTTATTAAAAACAACCATATTTATTTCACATATAAGAACAATTTTTAAAACTTTGATCACCTTGAGCACTATCTTGCAAATAAGTTAGGAATTTGTAATTTAACATAAGTAATATAAGGGGAAGGTGTAACAAATTTCGGGGGTGGCCGACCTGAAATTAAAAAAAAAATTTTTTTGGACCACCCTGTTGGGCAGCCTCTCAGCGCTGTCCCAGAACAAGTCCTGGAGCACTCGGTACATCGCTGGATGCAGAGCTGTCTCCAATTCTTCTCGTCCTTCTCGTCATTGTTGAGTGATACTCACTTCATCACCTCCCATGTGGAACAACGCAGGCTTAGGCAGGACTTCAGCTATGTCTCGATACAAGTCCTTAAGTACCCGGTACATTGCCGGATTCGCAGGGTTCAGCTGCCCACAAGGAGGCTGGATGCACAGCTGTCGCCAATTCTTCTCGTTCACGCAGACTGCTAGGTCACCGTGGCCGGCTTGCTGGAAATATTTAATAGAATGGTATACTCTTTATTGCACGACTGAAAAAACCTAATACCAGCCCTTCTAGCACGACCCTGGCTCACGACTCGTGTCGTGCGAGATAGCATCACCCAGTCACTCTCTTACAGTACTGTACAGAAAGAGATAGGTAGTATACCTCGAGCGAGAAAGAGTCCTGTGTCACAGTTGTGCTCAGAGGTGCAGCATAGATAACAGATGAAATTAGTAGAGGTAGCAGGCGGTGTTATCGCTGAACACCGATCTCTTTCAGATACATTCAGGTGTTTACTAAAATCATTTCAGATAATTTGTCAGCCTTCGTTATTCTCGACAGCCTTTGTTTGTTAAACAGCTTTACAGTTGAAAATACATTTACCAAGATTCATTATAATGAAATAATACAAAAAAATACCATAACTAACAAACACATACTTATTTCCCGTACACTCGAGCGACGCCGCGGGTTTATACAAAATATGCCGCATAGTAACTCTTGTAAACAATTCTTTAATCAAACATTTTATGACTATCGGGTCATATTCGAGACCTTTATTTATTACTGATTTAATTCGTATAGACTACTAGTTCGTACCGTACACGTGCCATAATAGTCAGTATGAATTAAAAATAGATCCACGACTACTTTGTATCCCTATTCATAATGTAAAGAATGCGTGACCTGGAATCCATTGAGATTTAGTCAACACATAGCGTCAAATATATCAAATAACTTCTGAAGTGTATTTAAATAATTTCTCGAATTAGACAGGAAACGGACTGGACGCCACATTATTTTTGCAGCCTGACTAATCCATTAATATGGCATTCGTAGAACAGGAACTATCCCTTAAAGGGATAAGTTCGCCTTTGTACATGCTTATTCTTTTGTAATGTGTTTTTCTTGTTTTTATTTACAATAAAGTGTTTACATACATACTTCCCGTCAACTTTTAAAACATCAATGTTTTCTCCAAAAGACTGCCAATGACTATAAAAAGCCGCGTCCCACTCAAATGTTGCCATCAAAGTGACGTATCTGTTCCATACTTTGCGTATAAAGAGTTAAGAGCTAATCTTTTAGACCTCTGTTGAACGTTTAACACGCTTTAGGGCCATCTAGAAAAAAGTTCTATATAAATAAACTGATAACGCTAATAGTGCGCTAAGCTGAGGTCTGGTCGCCAAATGCACTGTTATGGGCATAGCTCGGACTAATCGTCGCAAAACAAGAATTAAGAAAAAATACAATGGAAATACTCAGTCACTCTTGTTTTGCGTCGATTAGTCCGAGCTATGAACATAGGATAGAGTTATATCTCGACTAAACTCGGTTTTCTAATTCAAGACCAAAAAAATAAAACAGATACGTCACTGTCAAAGTTGACAAAATTTAAATGACATCTGAGCCTGTAAATTATTGCACCAAATTTTTGAATACCTCAAGTGTTACAAGTACAATACCCAGATTTTGTACCAAAATTCTCCGATGTTTAAGTTTTTATTATCACCTCTCGTATTTATGTAATACTAAATAAATATATCTAATTATTTTGTTAAAACATAGAGTTAAAGTTACCAATTATTAAAATATCTTGGTGTCTAAAAAAGAATAAGGATTGTACTAATATTTTATTGTAGTGGTAACATTGTGGTAGTTTTTTTGGTCTTATATAGGTGACGCCATCTACGTCCAACACAGCCAGTGGAACGCATATTTATCCAGGCATTGATAGTCCTCTAGAATGATTGGTCCACGCTTTCCACCAATTAACGCTCCCAATGAATCGTAACGTAACTCATTATTAAGTACCCAGTCAAAACAGTAACTCCTCTTAACTCGGAATCTCTTTTCTGTTTTTTACCTTATTCAGAATATGCTAAGATTTTTCTTCCTTTGGTGCATTTTGTTCCGCGGTAGTGGACCTACCTAGCGGTCCTGCGTTATATTTTCAGTATTGAAGGCATCGAAGCGTTTGATTTTTAAAAAGATTATCCTCTAATGTATTTTATCTGCACCCATATTGTTCAATTATACCTACTTAACAAGTTCTAATACTATAGGTGCATACCTAAATGACTGTGCAGCGACGGCGCCGGCGTTAAGGCATGGAGGAGCAAAATCAGTGATCATAACATTTGCGATATAATATGATGATGTTATGGCGCCTCAATCATTGCTTCGCTACGCGGGAGTGACTAGTAGCACTGAGTACTTCATATCTTCATCAAAGATACTTCATGAATATGTGTGTAGATAAGTAAGTGTACGCAGCAACTGGGCATAATTAAAAGATTCATCTGATCTGATTATGGAACTCGCCTTCGACTCCTTTCATAAAACCTCACTCATATTTTAAGACCTATCATTATGTAACAGTTGCATAAACGAATATTTGCTTACCTTCCCCCACTGCCAGCCGTTGCCGGAGTGCGCGGGCGCGTCTATCTCGATGACGACGCGGATGCCCCGCACTTTACCGTACTCAATCAACTCCTTCACTTCTTCCATGGAGTATATTTCTGACTCCGAATACGCTCCAAATCTGAAAACCAACTTATTATTGCTACTTTGATAACTACAATACAAACGTGAGGCTCAATGTTTAGATTACATTACTTTAAAAATTAAGTGACCTCTTCAGTAACTGAACGAGTTCCTAAAATATACCCAAACAACGATAGGTGTGGCGATAAAAATTTAAGAATTCATAATCAGCCCGTGTAACACAACTAGGTTTCGCGACTCTTGTCGCGCGTCATAGTATCGCCCGTCACTCTCTCACAGTACCTACTGCGAAGAAAGAGATAGGTATTATTTCTCGCACGAGATAGTCGCGTGAAACAGTTATGCTAGTGGTGCAAATCCCGACCAAGTTATGTAATAACACCAACTAAAAAGTTTATTCTTTCAAATAAAACAAAAATCCAAGGCGGTCCAAAAAATACCGGCCAAGAGCATGTCGGGCCACGCTCAGTGTAGGGTTCCGTAGTTGCTCATCCTTCACAATAGACTTAAGTTACGAGAAAGATTTCAAGCTCTATAAAAAGGTCGTAAACGCCAAAGTAACTGTAGTTACTTATTACCTTCTGGAAGTCAACTTACGTCCTTTTAAGAAAATTATGAAATTTTGGGATAACTCAAAAACTAGTTTTCATTGAAAGTACTTATAAGGCCTCATTTTCATGAATTTTTCCATATTTTTTTGACCTGTGGTTAAATGTGGTGTGTGGTTTCGGAGCGAATATTTACAAAACTGCTGACTTTATAAAAAAAATGTTTGGAGCCCCTTATTATTTTTGAAAGACCTATTCAACGACATCCCACACACTAATATTGAAACGAAAAAAAAAATCACCCCCGTGTTCGAGAGGTACCCGAAAAAAGGTTTTTTTTTTAGTTTTTATATTACCGTTTTGTCGGCGTGATACATACACATACACCAAATTTCAGCTTTCTAGTACTAATCACCACGGAGCTAAGCCGCGGACGGACAGACGGACAGACAGACATGGCGAAACTTTAAAACATACCGATGAACTAAGAACTTCCTGCTTTTCGAAGTTGGTAAAAAAATACAAAAGCGAGGCTCAATTTTTTGATTACAAACGGTTACTTACAGAAGTCGTTAAAGTCGAATAGGCTATCAAGGAAATTCAATAATTAGAAACGGTAAACAAACATAGGTACCTACTCGATTTTAACGATGAGTGTAGGTAAATCTAACTGTGATAGTCTTGAACTTGTTTCAACTGCTACTTTGCTTGATTTTCCAAGAAATGCATGTACCTATAGGTTAGGTTATCGTGGGTTTCCGCAACTCGACGTCTTACAATAGTTACAATGCGCCTATATTAAGAAATGCACATGTATGTATATAGTTGTAAGTGTTGTAACATGAAACTCTACGTATAAAACGTTATTGTAGTTCCATGATCTTATTCCAAAAACAGAATGGAAATAGTAGGTATAGTACAAATTTTCTAAGCTAAGCTAATCCACTTAAGAACTGAATACCATTGAGTGGAAAACCACAAATTAAGATAGCGAGCTCGTAGTAAAAGCAGATTGTAACCACCTTGGAAGGTTAATATAGATTATCGACTCTATTTCCTTAGACATGAAACCACAAAATACTCTAACAGAATAATGGTAATCATAACTTTTTTGGAATTTTACAACCGTCCGACTCTCCACAAGAACGTATTCTCTTGAAAACCGTTTTAAACCTATTCAACAAGGAATAAGGTTGAAAATTCAATATCCACGCAATGTAGTTCTAACCTTTTTTGTAAGTAACTGGTTGGCGCTTACGAGAACAAAAGCAGATAGGATTGTATTAGACACAATGCCATTGTGAATGCAGGTAAGTGCAGGATTAGCTTAGCTTAGAAAATTTGTACTATAATAGAAAATACCTTGTAAATTGTGGTACCCGCGAAGACTCCAACGGGAAACTGTGCGAATCCGTCACATGCCAGTGAAACACATTCATCTTGGTAGCCGCCATGCCGTCCAACGTTCTCTTTATATCCTTAAGTGGTATGAAGTTTCTAGAAGTATCCAGAGTAAGCCCTCTGTGCTTGTAGACGGGCTTGTCCCGAACCTTCGCTCCAGAGACCAGGCGGAGGCCGCAGCGGGTATGGGTGGGGAACTCGGGGCGGTCTGAGGCGACGAGCTGAGTGAAGGTCTCTAGCCCATGGCGCGCACCGTAAATGGTTTCCGCGAAAATGTGGACTGCGACTGTTCTGTCTGTAAAAGATAATGCCAAAGAATTCATTATTTTAGAGATTTGGAGCCACTGATGATAAATAATAAATGCTGTGTCTAATACTTTTAAAAGGGCTCTACTTTACCTTAAAACGGGGTTACTTTCAAATGCAGGGCCTACTTTGGAAAAGTGTTTTTACGCCATATCCTTATTTTTTACCATCTGTGGCAATGCAATACCTACCTTCAACAATGACCTAACCTTTTACTTTATTTGCTCAATCTCACTATGAATATTTGCGTTTTTATAACCATTTTAAATCTATCAAAGTAGCCCCAAACTTTCCGTAAGTAACCCCATTTTACGGTACCTGAAATGCAGTCCGAATAGAGTTCCGTTGATTACCCTGA
The DNA here is from genome assembly GCA_905147355.2 of Apotomis turbidana. NCBI lineage: Eukaryota > Metazoa > Arthropoda > Insecta > Lepidoptera > Tortricidae > Apotomis > Apotomis turbidana. Next base: position 17,222,851 of record LR990294.1, read on the forward strand.
GATAGTCGTACCCGGATCCCAACAAAATATAAAATCATGACTACGGTTAAGTACATATAAGTAATAACAATCACCGCGCCTTTACTAACATTAACCTATCAAGTACCTAGTTGTTGACCGCTTAAGATTCGTAAATCAAAACTGAAGTCTTGAGTTGAGTGCGGGTTACTTATTCTACTTAAACTTTTAAGTATTTGTTAGTGTTAGCATATCTTGTGATCACAACACACCACACTTACGTTTAAAGAATCCGTGTTCCAAGTCAGACTCATGTCCGAAGACTTGACAGACGTGTAGACCACCACCAGCGTGTCTACCAGCTCGACGACGTTGCCACTGCATACAGCAGGTTCGCGGTGACCACGTCTTCGCCAGGATACAACCTATTACGACTAACCTTTGATCTGCACATCCATCGTATACTGTTCATCCGTGTTCCAAGTCAGACTCGTGTCCGAAGACTTGACAGACGTGTAGACCACCACCAGCGTGTCTACCAGATCGATGACGTTGACACTGCATACAGCAGGTTCGCGGTGACCACGTCTTCGCCAGGATACAACCTATTACGACTAACCTTTGATCTGCACATCCATCGTATACTGTTCATCCGTGTTCCAAGTCAGACTCGTGTCCGAAGACTTGACAGACGTGTAGACCACCACCACCAGCGTGTCTACCAGATCGATGACGTTGACACTGCATACAGCAGGTTCGCGGTGACCACGTCTTCGCCAGGATACAACCTATTACGACTAACCTTTGATCTGCACATCCATCGTATACTGTTCATCCGTGTTCCAAGTCAGACTCGTGTCCGAAGACTTGACAGACGTGTAGACCACCACCGGCGTGTCAACCACCTCGGTGACGTTGCCGCCGCATTCAGCCCACAGGTTCGCGGTGATCACGTGGGTCATCTTCACCAGGATGACACGGGCCTCGGCTGGCACGTCGATGAGGTCGAACCTGCGAATAGATTTAGAGTTAAACTGTGTTTACTGATAAGAATGATAAGACCATTATTTTTTTATTATGATATGGTATGATGAAGAAAAATATTTATTATTATGGGTTAAAGAGATAAAAAAAATTTCTTGAAACTAAGACCTCTCGGTAGGGGTGCCCATGACGCAGATATGGTATTATTTTATTATTTTACGTGTTAAAAAAACCTGAATGGAAAGTTTGAGATGAATAACCATCGAGAAGAACAATAAATATGTATACAATAACGTTGCGAAAATTTATTCGATAGACATTGTGTGAAGATCTCTGGGCCACTGGGACTATTCTTTATTTTTCGCCGTTTTCGTTACGCTGGCCATGCTCAACCTCACATTATATCTTCTACGACTTCAACGCAGAAAATAATAATGTTGTTTTCTACACGCCACATCAAGACGTTGTGCTACTCTGCTATCGCAAGACGTTAAGATAATTACATAATTAGGTAAGTCTACTTCTTCTATACGTGCATTGTCTACATCAACTCAATTTTTCCTTCTTGCACCTAGAAGGAACAAGTGCGAGTCGGACTCGCGCACCGAGGGTTCCGTACAAACACTTTCCATCCCTAAGTGGTTAAGTTAAGTTTGCACCTGGTATGTATAGCGCCACATATAAATTAGGTGCAAAGTTAGGTATTAAAATATTTAAAAATACTACTTACTAGATCTCGTTCAAAACAATTTTCGTTGGTAGTTTTTATAGTAATGTTTTTTTTAGATTTTTCATTTTCTTATTTTAGAAGTTAGAGGGGGGGGGACCAACTTTTATCCACTTTGGAAGCGTCTGTCACGCAAACTATTCGGTTTAGAAAAAAAATATTTTAGAAACCTCGATATCATTTTTGAAGACCTACCCATAGATACCCCACACGTATGTATTTGATGAAAAAAAAAAATTGAGTTTCAGTTCTAAGTAGGTATGGGGAGCCCCCAATATTTATTATTATTTTTTTATTTTTACATCAAAATCTTAATGCGGTTCACAGAATACATCTACCTACCAAGTTTCAACAGTGTATAGCTCTTATAGTTTCGGAAAAAAATGGCTGTGACATACGGACGGACAGACGGACAGACAGACGGACAGACGGACAGACAGACGGACATACGGACAGACAGACATGACGAATCTATAAGGGTTCCGTTTTTTGCCATTTGGCTACGGAACCCTAAAAAGTGAGCCTACTATCATGCTAAACTGCTCGACTTACTTTATGTTCGATGTCGTAGACGAACTAAAAATATGTGGCATATGTAATTCCCGTATGACTTCAACTTCAAACGACACTTTTAACAATGGAATTTAATTAATTATCTAAGCTCTGAAGCGTAACATGCATTCAACGTAATAGGTTCTTATCGTATACTTGGTTGCAAAGTTCATATCGTACCTATGTTTATAAACGAGTCCCATCTCGATGTATTTAATTGAGCATTTACTAAATATTTAACGATGCAGACTAATCGGCTATGCCATAATTTTACCATTAAGTGCACTTAATGTACCTACCTAATTTCAAATATCTATAAAGAATTTCGTTTCGTTTTAAATAAAAATCTCCTGTTCTCGTCTCTAGCTATCGTCGTGCTAAATTATAACTAGGATAATTATTCTCTTTGTTTATTGTATAAAAAAGGAAAAACAAATAATTATTTACAAAGGCAACGTTTATACTTTGGTACTGTGTCGATTGTAATTTATGCCATTGTATATTTATTATGTAGATAACAGAATTACTTAGTACCTACAATTACATTACATACTTCTTCTTGTGTCGTATTCCTAATTACTGAGGGACGTGGCTTCTATCTATTACTTCGGACCATAGGTCTGTCCTTCGGACGATCGCTCTTCACTTAATATTACTATCTACTGCAGACCGCATCGTGTGGAGAAACTTGGTAACCATTGTGTCTCGAATCTGATCGGTCCAGCACATGGGGCTCCTTCATCTTGCTCTTCTTCCTTGATTCTTTCCTGTCACTAGGAGCTTTTCCAAGTTGACATTCTTCTTCCAAGATATTCAAGGATTCTACGGAGACATAATTTATGTTGGACAGCCTCATTGTGATAATAACTACCTATATACAAAAGTAATGTTTATTTGTTGAGCGGAAATTGATAAATTGAATTTGTAACATAATAACTAACAACATTATATTATCATTTTCCCTGACTATACAATGCCACCTACATGAAATTAATGTGGTTATTTTATGAGCTTATTCTCGTGCCTACGCGTGACATTTTAAATGCAGTTAAGTACTTGAAATACAATCTTTATATTACATTTTCTGTCGAGGATAGCCAAAAATTGGTACTCACTTCCATCAAGCGATTTCCTCGAAAAAAAATTAAACACAAAAAATATATTTACAATACACTAAGTATTAAAACTACATAATAAACAAATTCAAGAACGGTTAATCATACTAATATTATAAATATACTGATATATAATAAATAAATTCTTCACGCTGAAACGGCTAGACCAATTTTGATTAAATTCGGTATGGACGTAGACCATGGTTAAACACATGCGCATCTAGTAATAATTATTAAAAGCGAATGCTATTTTATAAAATAAAAAAAAACATCCATAATTATTAATCGATAATTCATTCATCCGATCTGAGAAGGTACTGCAAATCCCGGAACCAAACTTGGTAAACTCGAACCATTTGTCACACCAGCGGTGATCGTGGGTTGCGGTACCGTTGCCCCATTTATCATCGCCTCATCGGTCGTTCACCTAACAATGATCAGCTGATTCGCAAGAATTCTAAAGCAAATATTGACATATGAATGCTCTCTGTCGTGCGGTTGCTGACTTATTTACTAGACACTTCAGTGTGAATTAATTTGCCTACATTACTTTTCTAGTACGAGTAGTATACGTACGTAGGTAGCATAAAGCTACGAGTCTCCTGAATATATATAGGGATATGTATGTAATTTGACAAAAGCTTTGTCTGATTTGTCTGATAAGTATCCTGTATTTGATGTGTGCCCTCTCTTTTTGGTGTGTCAAGTATCCTTTAAAACTGTTCTATTACGCGAGAGTAACAACTCCTATTTAAACATCTTCAAGAAATACAATATGAGGTTTACCTTTGCGTGTATACTGATAATAAATAAAACCATCATTGATATTCGTTCATCGGCAGTCTATATGAACAGACTTCAATTAAAAACCCTTTCTTGAAAGCAAAATGTTTAATAGACGCTTGGAGCGGACACTTATTGATCTTATGGTATCTAAAGCAAATAGATTTGTCACAAATGTTTGCCACCTTGCGTAAGGCACCAAACGTGGTTATGTGGGCCATACAGTGTTTGTACTCAGAAAGATACCTAAATATAAATATTACTTAACGATTTCTTCCCGTGTCGAAGGTAGGTACTTTGTTTATAAGTCAAGTTTGCGCCTGATATATATGGCGTTGCATATAAATTAGACGCAAACCTAACGTGACCGGGTTAACGAAGTGGCGATGTACTAGGTATACTTACCGCCACTTCGGAGATCTCTCCGAGATATCAGAGAAATGTGGATGGAATTAGGGCCTATATCCTAATTTTCAAATAGGAATTCGTAGCACTTAACTAGCATATAGTAATGTTGTATAGTAATAGTACAATAGTGCAGACGCCGGGAAAGTAGGGCTGCTTTTCTCAAACACATGCAATGAAATAAAAAAATACCCCACCAAAAAAAAATATTTTTCAGCTGTAGCCTGTTCATGAACACAGACGCCATGTTTAAAAAAAAATTACTTCCCGGCCATAAATTTTGTATGAAATTCCTTTACAGCTGTCTCAAGTTGTTCCGCCCGAAACGTGACACTTCGAAGCCTGTTATAACGCATTGCATGTTTGAGAAAAATAAATTACATAATGGACAAGTTTCGCCCTAGATAAAGGTATACGTTTCAGTTTCCTATACCGTACATATAGAACTGAAAATTCTATAACTATGCCAGAACATATTTTTCAACTTATTATGATTTCTGTGGTCATATCATTGCCGAAATCTCAGTCAGATTAACATATTTTTGGCTATTTGGTAGAAGTCGTCCTCTATACGAGAGAAGTTCGAAAAACTTAAAATAATGTCCATCTAATCTCCTGACAATAATTTGTCGCACAAATCCCTAGCTTGCGATCGTGTGGTTTAGGACTACCAATTTATCCAGCCACTTATCAAAGTTCTTATCCCACAGGCTCAAAGTCGATTGTCAACGGGCTAGTATCAGTAATAGCCAGTGACTAGTTGTTTTTGTTTACCCTGGTCTATATTTAGTCTATTCCTGGTTGGATGGCGCCCAGCACGCGCCCTTTACGCGAATTGATTTTACGAATAGTTCAAAAGATCAATAAGTATACAATTGTCAGGGATACATCAATTGTTAGTTGTTAAGTTTTTTTTTGTTTTGTGCATTAATTACATATTATTAGCAGGTGAGACGGCCTTTCTACAGCAGAAAGGTACAGAAACTGTGGCCCTTACGTTATTTAGCCTTAATGCGATATTGATAGTTAATAGAAGCATTTAATTGACAAATTTCAAGCCCAGAGGTAAATTATGAAAGAAAAATGTAATGTGATCCACTGCAGTGTAAGCAGGACTCGAACCTGCGACCCCACGTTTCCACAGAGTAGTGCCCTCCCAACTGAGCAATCACATCATCGTTCCATCATACCAAATCGTTGATTCCATAATTCTACGGGAGCGCCCTCTGCGTCACATGTGTTTAAAATGCTTATGCGCATTAGCCATACCCTAGGATATGAATTACATTACAGTTTTCTATCATAATAATTTACCTTTGTTTACAATAGGTATTTATAAAAATAAAAATGTGGTATTTCCAAATTAAAACAAAATCGATAAAACGATTCTATAAAAAAAAAAACCGGCCAAGTGCGAGTCGGACTCGCGCACCGAGGGTTCCGTACAAACACTTTCCATCCCTAAGTGGTTAAGTTAAGTTTGCACCTGGTATGTATAGCGCCCCATATAAATTAGGTGCAAAGTTAGGTATTAAAAATTTTTTTTATGGTTTTCGTAATTATTCCTTTATCTATGCTATAAGACGTTGCTTCGTACCAAATTTCAAGATTCTGAGTTCACGGGAAGCACCCTGTAGGTTTTGATTCCCTTGCAAGTGTCGAAAATATGCAAATTAGGTGCAAAGTTAGGTATTAAAAAAAAAATTATGGTTTTCGTAATTATTCCTTTATCTATGCTATAAGACGTTGCTTCGTACCAAATTTCAAGATTCTGAGTTCACGGGAAGCACCCTGTAGGTTTTGATTCCCTTGCAAGTGTCGAAAATTTGCGGCATAAACGGCTGTATCTTTTGATTGCGTTGGCTTAGAAGTTTGATTTTTTCACAGCTTCAAGGGACAGTAGACCTGAGTAATTGATATAAATTTCAGCTTCATACGTCCACGCGTTCCTGAGAAAAAGGGTCTTGACAGACGGACGGACAGACGGACAACAAAGTGATCCTATAAGGGTTCCGTTTTTTCCTTTTGAGGTACGGAACCCTAAAAACGATGAAATATTTTTTTAACGAGTTCCTAGGTCACAGGGGGCTTTTTACAAGTCAGATTGTGAATCTACCGGCATTTCCCAGGAGGAGACCGCTGTTGAGAAGAAAGCCGAAAGAAACTCAACTTAACTATTTTTTTCGTAAATCATACCTACTTAAAACTATCAATATGCTAGAGTCAGTGTCTGTAGAGTCACTATGCGATATTTACCGATTGCCATCAATCGATGGATTTTCAAGCCCGTCGCAATGTCAGATTGTCAGCATAGATTTTATCGCTTCGGTTTTCGCAATTATCACTCAAACACTTTAAAACAATTTACCTATATCGCGTAAAGGCTCATTTGAATTTCTAATTTCGGACGCTTTACAGTAAATATATCGCAACAAGTAGTTTGTGCCAGGATTTTTTTGTTGTATGATTACGATTAGATTATAAATGAATTTTCTGAAAAAATATCACCAAGTCCACCTTTCCTAGCACAGGTTACACTTATTATTGTTGCTGTAAAATAGACCTAACAAAACAGACAGCTAGGGTTTTGGCGTGGGGAAGACTGCCACAGTCCAATAACTGTTTTAACTGTTAACCTTATCCCATTAGACAATAAACTATGTTAATATTACCCCACCTTACACCTTAATTCTTAACCAAGTATTATTATTATTATTATTAAGCCAAGAATGGCAGCTCGAGGCTTTTGCCAATGTCAGTTGTGAGGCGCGTTTTAATTCTGCTTGATGTCAGGTCAAGTTTTGAGAAAAGCAAGAATATTATTAATTTATGAAAGTAAACAAAACAAAACGGCCAATAGGTAAACAAATCAGAATGCTGTTATATACAACGTAATGAGTCAATGATATAAAAGATAAATGAGACAAAAGGGAAAACTAAAGATGAATACTATTATTTTTCATAAAGTCACTTAAAATAGAGATAAATGGAGAGAAAACTAAACGAAGAAGAGACTTGAAATTTACAGGGCGAGGGATGAATGGAGGAAGAAGATCATAGAGAGATGAAGAAAGTCTATTGCATTCAAAAAATAGATGATCCAAATTACCTTCATCCAACCCACATTCACACAAAGAGTTATTTTTAACGTGAATTTTAAAAAGAAAGACGGGGGTACACGAGTGTCCCAAACGTAACCGGCATATGGAGGAAGTCACTTTTTTATTTGCATCACGATATCGAAAAAACCAAGGCTTTACCGGAATATTGTCCTGAATGTCAGAGTAATGCAAACCTTTAGTTTGCCTGCATCGAGCCCATTCTACGAACCACTCATCATCGAGATGAACCTTTGCTAAAGATACCAAATCGTGAGAGTAGCATCTGTATGCTGAGAGGCAGCCACTAACTACCGCATCCTTGGCACACTGATCTGCAGTCTCATTACCGCGAATACCCACGTGACTGGGTATCCAGGCCAATGAGACCCCAACACCACGACTAGATAGGCGATAAAGAACACGTTTTATTTCTAGAATAACTGGAAATTTAACATTAGCGCGCAATTGATTAGCTAAGATAGCCTGCAGAGAACTTTTAGAATCAGTAAATACAACACAATAATTTAGATTATGCGATTCTATATACTTAAGAGATTCTAAAATCGCTAACGCCTCGCCCGTGAATACAGAAGAGAAAGAAGGTAATTTAAAACTTAAAATAACATTAAATCTAGGGATCCACACAGCTGACCCCACCGGGCCCTGATCAGACAACTGAGATGCGTCCGTATAAATAGTGGTCCAATTAGGCCAGTGCTTATCAATAGCTTTATTTAAAAGAGAATTCGCACAAACAGAATCTTTATCTATCCCTAAGTCAATTATAATACTAGGGCGAAACATAATTGCTTCATATGGAGTCTCAAATATTGGATTAAGCCTGCAATTATACACTGGGCAGGGAAGCCGAGTATATTTTAGGAAACTTTTAACAAGACAGGGGCTGTTCTTGTGGAACCAGTAACTGGAGGTATTTACTAGCCTGGAAAGGAGGAGGAGTTTCGGGATAAGAGGATGAGTGGCAGACTGCATAATTTTGAAAACGAACCGGTCCGATAAATATTGCCTTCTCAATTTAAGAGGTGGATCTACACATTCGATTTGGAGAGCATTCACAGGGGAGGATCGCATTGCACCAATAACAATACGAAGACTTTTTGACTGTATTTTGTCTAGGGCACCTAGGGCAGCCTTATTGCAAGGTTCGAGAAGGAACGATCCGTAATCAAGATGGCTACGGATCAGAGCATTGTACACTAATTTTTGGCAATAAGGATGGGAACCCCACCACACACCAGAAAGAGAACGAATAATATTAATATTTTTTTCACATTTCTGGGCGGCGTTGTTAAAATTATGAATACCAGATAGTTTCGAATCAAAAATAACCCCTAGAAATTTAACTCTATCATACACCGGAATTTGGACCCCATTACATGTTACCGAAACATCAGGAACCCGTCTTTTACGACTAAAAACTACGACCGAACTTTTGGGAATAGACAACGATAAACCATGCTCCTCTAACCAAACGCTTAAATAATTGAGTGCTGAGTTAAGCCGAGGAACAGCATCCGGAATATTAGAAACAGAAGAATATAAACAGATATCATCAGCATATTGAAGAACATTGCAAAAAGGATTTACCGTTAATTCCAAGTCGCAAGTATAGAGGCTGTACAAAAGTGGACTCAAAACAGACCCCTGTGGGAGGCCTTTCCATACTAACCTAGCCGGCAGAGTAGTATTATTAACGCTAATTAATATAGATCTAGAGAGAAGAAAATTTATAGTAAAGTTCACCAGCCTCTCTGGGAACTCCAGATCATGAAGTTTTTGCCTCAGACGAGGAAGAAGAACGTTATCGTATGCGGAAGCGATATCCAGAAAAACGCCAACAACAGAATAACAATTCGAAAAAGCAACCCGGACATCAGTCGTAAATATAGCAAGACTATCCATAGTACCGAGGCCCTTACGGAAACCAAATTGACTTTTTGCTAATAAACCTTTACTTTCAGCTAACCACTCTAGTCTATTTTTAATAAGATGCTCAAGAATTTTAGCTAAAGTGGAAGAAAGGGCAATAGGGCGGTAACCAGACGGGTCATTACCTGGCTTCCCAGGTTTAAGAATGGGAATAATAATTTGGGTCTTCCAGTCTTCTGGGGGAATGCCTGATAAAAAAATGTTATTAAGAATATTAAGAAAAAACTGTTTGGAATCATAACTAGCGCGCACAATAAAAGAATAAGGGATTCCATCTACACCAGGGGAAGAGTCTTTAAGATGAGAAATAGCAGTAAAAAATTCTTCAGAAGAAAAAGGACTATCGAAGAAATTAGCCGGCCCTTGGTTCAAGGGTGACACAACAGGAGTAACTTCCTCAAGAGAAGGGATAGAAGGAGGAGCAAGTTTCAGGGCGAACGCCTCAATCCATTCGGAAGGGTCATTGGATTGTAAAGCCGAATCAGGAGAGAAAACACCGCGAAATCGTTTAATACCCTTCCAGACCAAAGAGGACGGCGTGGACGGCGAAAGACTCTCGCAAAACTTTTGCCATCCCATTTTCTTTTTGTTTATGAGGAATTTAGAAGTATCAGCTGCAACTTTTAAATAATTATCATAATTAATCCTATTAAAATTCGATGAAAGTAAAACTTCAGCCTCCTTACGCTTTTTGACAGATTCAAAACAATCTGGTTCCCACCAAGGGGGAAGCGGAATTTTACTAGAATGTTTTTTCTTCAGGGGAATGGCTTTATTGGCTGAACTAGTAATAGCATTTTTAAAGTCATTGTATACTGCCATTACGTTATTGACATTAGGGACAGATATACGCATAATTTCACTATCCAAACTGAGACTGTACAGAGGCCAGTCCGCTTTGGATACTTGATGTTTAAGCCTAGGGGAAGGGGAAAAAGAAGGGACAGGATCGGGGAAGGATACATGAATCGGAAAGTGATCACTACCAAAAGAAGCAAGGAGAATACGCCACAACAGCCTAGAAGACATTGAGGCTGATGATAAAGAAATATCTACTGCACTTCTAGGGTCTTGAAAAGAAGTGACACGCCTCGTAGGGGAGCCATCATTAAGGATACATAACTCAAAATAATCAACAATATCAAGGAATACACCAGAAACGTAATCACAATAATAAGAGCCCCACGACGTGTGATGAATATTAAAATCTCCTAAAATCAGTCGAGGGGTAGGAAGAGCCGAAATAATTGACCTCAGTTCAGGCATTACAGCCACATGAGGATCAGAAATATAAACAGAGAGAAAAGAAATATTATTCACTCTCACAGCAACTGCACTAATGAAGTCGCTGTGAGCAGGAATAGGAATTTGAGAATAAGTAACTGATCGGGCAACCAAAATGGCTGCACCACCATGTCCATCCCGTCTGTCGTCCCGCAGACAGGCAAAGCCGGGGACTCTAAAAATAGAGTCAGGCTTCAACCACGTCTCCTGGACGGCAAGAAGGAACGGGTTATATTTATTAATAAGTTGGATAATGTCCGATTTTTTATTGCGAATGCTGCGACAATTCCATTGCAGAATCGATCGAGCCATTTTGAGAAAGGAATAAAGAAATAACGTTAAACAATTTTTGTCGCATGTTGTTCGGTTCAAAGTCAGAGTTTACTAGCAAGTCAATAAAAGATTTGAGCAATTCAATAAGGTTGTCTTCACTACGGGCATTTTTATTTTGCAATCCACAGCCATTGGGCATCACTGATTGCGGATCCCGGGTAATGTTGTTGTGAGCCGACCTGTCGTAACCAAGGTTGCCAGAAGAAGATACAGAAGAATAAGATTTGCGAGGTAAAGAAATAGTTTTGCGATACGAGAGAGAAGGTATTCCAGACAGGGGCTGAGATGGAGAACGTGAATTGGGAGAAGTGGAGAGATGATAACGAGGGGGAGAAGAAGAATTTGCAGACTCAGCAAAAGATTTTTTAACACCTGGAAATCGAGCAGCAGCCTCTATATACGACAGATTGTCCTGGGACATCGCAAGTTTGATGTTTCGTTGCCTGTGATGCTCTGGACAAGCCTGATTATTTGCACAGTGATTGCCCGAACAGAACAGACAAGAAAAAATCGTCGCTCCACATGAGAGTCCCTCATGTTCCTGAGCGCACTTGTAGCAGCGAGGCCTGGACCTACACTGCGCCTTTACATGCCCAAAACGACAGCAATTGTTGCACTGTATTGTCGGGTATAGATAACACTCAACAGGAAGACTGTTGTAGAAGCAGTAAACGTGCGGTGGCAGTGCCCTACCGGCAAAGGTAAGAACAACCGACTGAGTAGGAACCCACTGATTGGAATTGTTCTCGCCTGAAACTTTCCTACTAAGTCGGCGGGCCTTAATAACCCTACCAAACCCGATAGGAACAGTCACATTCAGAACTACCTCCTCCATAGACCAGTCCGTCTGGATGTTCCTCACAATACCCATCCTTGTGACACAGAATGATGGAACTGTTGCTGAAAAATTTGCAGTTACCAGTGCAGGGTGCGCTAAGCAGTTATTAGCATGGTGTGCAGACTCGAATTCTACCGCGAAACGATTACGACCAACACGTTTAACTCCGTCTTTTGTCACGCCAGGAACATTATTTTTAAATAGGAAGTGGCCAAAATTAGTGGCCCTCAAAGTTACCCCTGAGGACGGATCCACCGAATTTTTTTGAAAGTGGATGACATAAGGACCGACATCAGCATCCGCATATTTAGTGCGTACATCATCGAAGTCCGGGTGGGTGAATGAAGTCTGAATGGAAGCCTGGGATGGGATGGATGAATTTACCGCAGCTTTCTTAGGATTTTGGTCATCACCACCTTTCTCAGCGCTTCTCTTTATGGGCCGAGGATTGAGATCGGAGGCCTTAGGCTCAATTGGCCTGGGAGATTCCTCACAGACCTCATACTCGCTGCCGCCGGGATCCGGCGGCTCCGCGTCCCAGTTCATGAAAAATCTCCCAAACGAGTCCCAAACGAATGATATCTATTTACAAAAATGGATTTAAATACAAATGACAAACTAAATTACAGAACAGCAAACTGAAATATCTACAAATGAATTAAAATTAATTTAAATTTCAACAGGCCTTGCTCTTGACAGGAACGCTGACAGCAGAAAAAAAGCCTTAACCAAGTAAGTCAAAATAAGATCACAGGATTTATTGACGTTAGGTGACGTAAAAGTTTACGTTAGCTCTATTGACGAGACAGTAATTGTCAAAAGACGTCTTTTATCTTTTTTTAGAATGAATGCGTATTTATTTGTTTACTTTCTCAGAATTCTCTTTCGATCGATAGGATAGGACTGAAATACTAAAGCAAGGTAGTTTATACGTACTGATCTATTTAGATTTAGAAGTACTGTGGAATGAGCACATTGAACATGTACCAATTGTAACATATTAGTCCTATTTGTTATGAAAAAAAGCTGCACTCTGTGATGGAAGCAAGCCGTTTTGCACAGTGATAATATAGACCAAAATAAACGATTTCACTCGAGGCGAAATTAGTTTCACCCCTTAGGAACAGAGATGGCGCCACTTATTCAAAAAAAGTTTAAAAAATTCTAAATCCTGAACGGATACTCTGATTTTGACGTAAGAGGTGCCAATCGGCAGATAATTACCCAATTTAACATGAAAAAAATTAAAATCACGTAGGAAATAATTTTGGATACCTAAGAAATAATATTTTCTAAAAAAAATATTTAAAATTTGTGATTTTTGGAATTTTACTCGTAAAAATGTATGTACATGGTACTTTTTTTATTTATTTATATTAATACACAACTAATTTTACATTTACGAAAAAAAACCGCATATCATTAGCTCGTATAATTCCAAAGTTATTGAAGAATACAGACATGGCGCCGCTGGGTCAAAAAATCTTACAAAAAATCTAAAACCTCAACGGATATTCCGATTTTGATAATTAAGGTGCTAATCGACAGATAATTATTTAAATTAGTTTAAAAAAATAAAATAAAAATTCAAATAGGCAAAAAGTAATAATATTTCCAAAAAAAAACATACATTTTGAGAAAATATTTTTTTTTTGGGCTTTTATGTAATTTCATATAAAAAAAAATATGAATATGGCTTTATTTTACTTATGTATATTATAACACTATTAGGTAATTGATCGTTTAATAAAAAACCGCATATCGAGAACTTGTACAGTTCCAACGGTATTGAAGATTTTACTATATAGTGCCGGTGCGATGTTGCCGCCACACGTGCAACTTATGTACATGTATCTAGAAAAGTATTCTCCCGTTTCGAAGGTACTGATTACCCTGAAAATATAACCACAATTGAAAGTACAAATAATAATCATCCCAAGTAGCACACAACACACTTAATTATATCCCTTGTACAGCTTAAATTAGAGTTTTAACGGGTGAATAGGCTCTTATACAACCAGTTTGCTAATATCACAAGTATATTAGATGCTAAATAGCATTTCTGAATCAATATTTTACTTACTTTACGTTTTATTTTCACTTTAGTCTTTGCAGGCTTTGCATTGTATTGTGCAAGTTAGGCCGTCGCATCATAAAAAAAACAACAACGCATTATGCCACAGCCCAATTTGTATCCATAATGTTCAAGGAGTTTCCAAATTGAACTAACCTTCAACTATTGTGGACCCCACCTACCTTTGAATCCATTTCATTCCCAAAAAGAAGGACTTGGGACTCGATATTTCCTAATTAAAACGTGAACCCACATTTGATTTGCATGAAACGGTATTCAATGGCAGCTGAAATAGATGGAAGGTATCTCACAAGCTTGTTTAGTTTAGTGTTTTTTAGTTTAAACAGATCTATTCGAATCGCATTAACAGTAATAATACTCGCTCTGTTGGAGCATCGTATAGCCTGCATGTGAATCTGGGACCAACAACGTTACGATTAATTGACAACCAATTAATGACATTAATATAGTGATTGAATCTTACACGATTTTCACACATTATATTAAAATAATAAAATGGGACTTAATTGCGGTAAATAAACATTTTTGAACTCGGTTAAATCCCGTTTTGTTATAATAATGAATGACATTAATTATGTAAACACACCCTAAAAAAAAATGGCCCTAAGTAATCGTTTCACATGAGCCGTTACGTATCGAGAGAGAATTTCTATAGATAGCGATGTACTTGCAAAAGCAGTAGTTATTTCAGGGTATAACATGCAAGTTTTAAAACAGGTCTCTTTTCTTATTGTATTAAAATTAGACGTCTTGTCATACTCTGTGAAAGCCTTGAAGTGCAGCCATCATTTCATTACTTAAAGTAATAACTGTTTTGTAAACTGCTACTAGTAGACCGTTGCACTGACGACTGCAATTTGAATGCTTCGATGCTTTCACAGAGCTGGCGACAAGCCTTTCGCCGACTACTTCAGCTGCCATTGAACAACATGTTCTGCGTGTAGCGTTTCAAGCGAGCCAAATGTGAAATAAACGTCTTAATTTGGATATATCCTGTCCCAAGTCCTTTCTTTTTGGGAATGGAATGGCGTTGGAAGCAGGTTGCAGGTGCGATCCACAATAGAACAGTTAGTATAGGTGCAAATCGAGCTATGGAAAAATTCGTTGTTGCAGCCGATGCAACGGCCTAACATGCACGTTACAATGCACAGTTTAGTGAAAATAGGCAGAATATACTTGTGATATTAGCAAACTGGTTGTATATTAAGAGCCTATTCACCCGTTAAAACTCTAATTTAAGCTGTACAAGGGATATAATTAAGTGTGTTGTGTGCTACTTGGGATGATTATTATTTGTACTTTCAATTGTGGTTATATTTTCAGGGTAATCAGTACCTTCGAAACGGGAGAATACTTTTCTAGATACATGTACATAAGTTGCACGTGTGGCGGCAACATCGCACCGGCACTATATAGTAAAATCTTCAATACCGTTGGAACTGTACAAGTTCTCGATATGCGGTTTTTTATTAAACGATCAATTACCTAATAGTGTTATAATATACATAAGTAAAATAAAGCCATATTCATATTTTTTTTTATATGAAATTACATAAAATCCCAAAAAAAAAATATTTTTTCAAAATGTATGTTTTTTTTTGGAAATATTATTACTTTTTGCCTATTTGAATTTTTATTTTATTTTTTTAAACTAATTTAAATAATTATCTGTCGATTAGCACCTTAATTATCAAAATCGGAATATCCGTTGAGGTTTTAGATTTTTTGTAAGATTTTTTGACCCAGCGGCGCCATGTCTGTATTCTTCAATAACTTTGGAATTATACGAGCTAATGATATGCGGTTTTTTTTCGTAAATGTAAAATTAGTTGTGTATTAATATAAATAAATAAAAAAAGTACCATGTACATACATTTTTACGAGTAAAATTCCAAAAATCACAAATTTTAAATATTTTTTTTAGAAAATATTATTTCTTAGGTATCCAAAATTATTTCCTACGTGATTTTAATTTTTTCACGTTAAATTGGGTAATTATCTGCCGATTGGCACCTCTTACGTCAAAATCGGAGTATCCGTTCAGGATTTAGAATTTTTTAAACTTTTTTTGAATAAGTGGCGCCATCTCTGTTCCTAAGGGGTGAAACTAATTTCGCCTCGAGTGAAATCGTTTATTTTGGTCTATATTATCACTGTGCAAAACGGCTTGCTTCCATCACAAAGTGCAGCTTCCAGGCCAAAACCGTCCATAACAAGTAAGACTATATACTACGTAGTATGTTTTTGTAATTGGTTCATTTTACATATAAAACTACCATGAGTCTCCTACAATTAAGTTTACTTATGTACGTCGTTGTTGTTGAATATCGCTCGGCATGTTTCCAATCGGTTCGCGATTCATCATCAGGAGAGCCGATAAGTCACAGCGGCGGTCAACCGAGCATATCGAGCGATATTCGACTTCTACGACGAGAATAAACCCGTTTCGTAGAAATTTTAATTGTTTCATTATTTCAATTCAGATATTATAACATAAGAGAAGGACATTATTAAACAAAAATGCTCGACGACGACGATTTAAACAATAGTTTTAAATGGTAGCCTGATAGGTAGCGTTAAATGCAGCTAGTCATATTTCTATATAATTTTGCACCTAAATCTTTAAATACAATCTCCGATGAAACTTATCCCTAAAATTGGCAATGTACACCGGGATGTACAAACTCTTTGACCGTCTTTTTCTATTTTTTTTCGAACGAGAATACCTTAACGAGACTTGAACTATCGACCTTCGTTTTTTTTTTTGTTAAATTAAGGGTTATTTCAGTTTGGTGTTGGTGGAATCCAGTCTAAGTTATAAATTACGAATGGAATGGTGCAAATACACGTGGCGTGGCATTCATCTGAGAATGATACTAACTAAAAGGCATCTGGAAAGCCATTTTTCTATTAGAGCACTCGTAATCATTGTCCAAGGAGATAGAGTAGATAATCAGTTGAAGTTTCAAGTTGGCTGTAACGACTTTTTACAATATGGTCACTGCGGTGTTTAGCAGTTAGCAAACAAAGCTATCGCTTCCTTTAATGGATTTGAACACAAGTAAAACTAAAATACTGTAACCAGCCACTGGTTTTGTGGGACATTGTTTTAGCCGTTCGAAAATTGTAGAAGTTCCTGACAAATGAATGCCTCGGTGAAGGCCTCGTGGAAATATTTTAAAATGGCAGATATATGACCTTTTTACGTTTTCTAGTCCCTTTATATATCCACCTTTTGGAACATGCCAAAAAACTGACTCGACTATAAATGTTTATATAATTATTGAAACAGCTCACAAAATTATAAAATGCGGCATGTAGGCGAGAACAGCTGGAAATCCGAACATTTAAACATCCGGACATGCGAAAGAAATTTTGGCTAAGGTGAAACCGCTCGCTCAGCCAATAAAAAGTTGTTTGTCAAAAACCCTAAAAGAATCCCACGTGGTATTTCGCGGCCTACGTTGTCACCAGCGCACGCGCCGATCCGTCCCGGAATAGCACAGACGCCCGGGAGACACCTGCGTTATTATGTTTATCTCTACGATTCGTGTCACCGACATGTAGGGCTACCACTTTTTAGTTTTACATAAATATTCCTCGTCAGACGGTGAAAGACTAAGACGTATACTTTCATGTAAAAAAGTTGCGCCCCTTGGTGTTACCCGCGGTTTATCAGATATGAAAATAGGCTATGTGTTAATCCAGGGTGTCAGCTACTTCCATACCAAATTGTACCAAAATTTGTAAAGCCGGTTGAGCGTCAAGAAGTAACAAAAATACATACCAAATTTTGCCTTTATAACGTTAGTGTGATTACTTTATGTGAATATTTCTTATAAGCATAGGTCAGACTAATCAGCAAAACAAGAGTTAAGAAAAAAAATTACGGAAATACTCACAAACTTTTGGCCTAAATTGGTTTAAAAATACGGGTAATTCATATGTATATGTATTTATAAATGAAACCCGAAATGGCCAACAGTTTGTGAGTATTTCCGTAATTTTTTTCTTAACTTTTGTGTTGCTAATATTATTAATCCGACCTATGCTTACAAATAAATACTACCCGGTCAAGTTAAGTTTACGCCTGATATCTATGGCGTCGCATACAGATGAAGATCAAACCGGGCTGTATTTTGTAAGGGACACACTGCTGAAAATGCTGAAATACAGTATAGTGTTTTAGTTAAAGTATTGGTGGCAACCCTACCGGCGTATAACTAACGTTAACGAACTTTACGACCACTTTTATGAGTCCCTCGAGTACGAGAATAATGTCCACACAGTTACAAGGAAATTTATTTGTAATTAATGAGTTCGTTATTAAATATTTATTCGCTGGAACAAATATTTTACGGTTTTGGTCATGCTTAATACAGGTAATATTTTAAATTAAATCGGCGGTGAAAGGAAAATTATGATGTGTTTTAATTTAAGTGGGCTGGAAAATTTAATTATGGACGATATCATTTATATAGCGGAAAGATAAAATACTCGACCAGCGACCACTCATTCCTACGATAAAATATTATCTCGTTACTAGTCTGCTCATATTGGGTAAGTTGCATACAAATAATTACGTTGTCAATTGTACTTAAACAATGGTAGGTATTTAAACAATGGTAAACAAACAAACCACGTGACACTGGTATTAAGAAAAGTGGTATTTTAATCTCTCTCATTCAGCCAATCAAAGTAGTCTTTAGTTTTGTACCTGCGAGCTGCGGAAGAGTGTACATGTGTGAATAAATAATATAAACAGTGGGTTGTGTTCGCTAAAATATTCGGCATTTGATGATCAGAAGTTTTTCTTAGTAAGCTCATGAAGCCCTTTCAATAATCACCACACATGATAAGATTCAAATTGCTAAATTTCAAAATCCCATTTAATGACGTCATAACTCCTTCCTGCTAAAAAAATCAAGTCGGTTCTCCTTTTTAAATTGTTCTTAGGGTTCAGAGGGTTCATCATTCATATTAGGAAGAGTTTGAATTTAAACCCTATAATATGTCTTAGTCCTATCTGTGATAGGTTTTTTTTTAAATAGTACATATAGGTATTTTATGTACATATGTATATGTGGTAGGTTTACGTATGTGTATATCGTAATTTTTAGGTGCTTATCTTTTGGTATCTATTTTGTGCTCCCATCGCCATCTGCATCATCTACACATTAATGTGTTGTTTATTCTGATCAACTCCACTACCCAAAGTTTGTCCGGAAGAGATCGCTCTTTAGCGATAAGACCGCATGTTGTTTACCGTCATTCAAATGATTGTATCTGTTTCATTTGTAAACTTTTTTTCCGTGTGCTATAAAGCATTTTGTATTGTATCGTATTGTATCGTATCGTATTTATTGTCTTAACTTACCTTGGGTACTATAATTCTTCTGTACACTAACATTCAGATAGACTCTTAACTCAGGTATGTAGTTAGGATGTATCTTCACAGTCTCCATACTGATGGCAGCTGTGAGGGCCTTAGGCCAGAAGCCGCAGATAGTACGACTCAGGTCCAGGGCTCTCAAACAGCGTGTGTGTGAATCATGATGGCCTGATCAGATCTTTGACAACTTTTCTCTGTTTAGCTTGACTTACCTCAAGTAGTTAGGATGTATCTTCACAGTCTGCATACTGATGGCTGCTGTGAGGGGCTTAGGCCAGATGCCGCCAAATCTGCCGCAGACAGTCCGGCACAGGTCCAGGCTTTCGAAGAACGTAGTGTTCATAACCGTGATGGGCTGGTCGGATCTTTGGCAGCCTTCTTCTGGGATACACTTGTAGCCCCATGATGGCCTGGAAAAAAGGTTTTATTAGTTCATAGATACAACACTTTGTTGGGCGTAGTTTGCGAGAGAAGGTCGTAGCCCTAATTCAAAATCATTCCTGAGACATTAAGCAAAGTTATACTATATGTTTTCCACCAATACCAACCAATACCCGTTCAAAAGTACTAAGTACCTAAGTCTACATGATGCCATTCCTTTACGACCTTTCTATATTTAGCTAGTATCAGCCATCGAACCAGCACTAATTCGTGACTTCGAAGACCCCTGAAGGGTTTGCACAATGCGTTTCACACAGATTGGTCGACACAATAGGGCTCTGGCCACTAATTTTAGTAAGACCGAGCGTGACCAACCGTCGATGGGTGATTCTCTGAGACCCTAATTTTCGATGTCCGGGGGCTTATTTCACTGAAAACTTTAGTTTAAAAGCCTGTTTTTTTTTCAGAGATACTTTATATCTGTAGTCCATCGATCAGTTTTAGTATAAGCTCATTCTAATTTTTTATATAAAAAAAAAATATCCGTTATTCTTACTATTCTGTCGTGTCCGTTCTCCATTTTTCTCAAAACATGTGATGACAACTTCAATTTAGTCAACTTAACGAATATTTTGATTGACTACATGTATACATTATTAGTTATTATATTACTAAAATTTAACAAGTATTTTTTTATCCATAATATTGTATTTAAAATTTAGGAAATAAAATGTGTCCGCGACAAACTTCTTATTTCTCTGGCGCGGGTTTTATTCCCCTGTATCGTAAACGTATTGAAGATTGTAGACAAAAACAAACTTGCCCCGCGGGCAGTAAATCAGTCGCACTCGGAACGTGTACGAGGTGGATGTGTCGGCTGTTGCACGTGGCTCCGGAGTTACGAAGGTAAATATCTTATTCCTTTGTCCGTGGTTCAGGTACCATTCTTATTACTCTGTTCGTTTTTTTTAGATTTGTATAACTGATAAAATTTTACTATTTTGCTTAATTAACTGCTTTACGTACTTTCTATTCATATTATTAACGACAGCTGCGTTGTATATACACATTATGAATCATGGGCTTTTTTCGATAATTTCTTATTCCTCTGTCCCTTATTCCTATGGATTTTTGGACAATGGAATCAGAATTTTCCAAGTTTTTCTTGGTTTTCTTAACTGAGTTGCAAAAAGAAGAGTAGGTTATCAAGTGATTACCTATGTTTTAGAGTACCTTAGTAAAAAAACGGAACTTTGACTCGTATGTCTGTTCGTCTTTCTGTCACACTAATTTTTGACAAATCTGTAGTGTAATAAATGTATTTTTTAATTATTTTGTGAACAAAAGTATAATATGTTTTATAAATATACGGTTTTTTTAATATTTTTGTTAACCTATTCTGACTTTTCTTATTCCTATGGACCTTAATTTCTTATTCCTCTGGACCCAAAAATTTAAATGAATTTATTTTATGAATGAGTTCACAAAAATGTGGGCCAAAACCATAATTATGCCTAAAAATAAATCTATTTTCACAAGAATATGTCCTTATAGGTCAAATTTCAAAAATAAAAAAGGACAGAAGAATAAGGCAAAAATCGCACTCTCGAAGAATGACCCCGATACCATCGAACCAGTGTTTAAGTATACGGCGTTGTATGAAATTGGATGGTTTAAAAATAAATCAAAGCATTATTGTACCTACAACTTGTATATGTGCACTTTATTCCACACAAAACAAGTATCTATAGTTCTCGACTCAGTACCTAGTGTCCACAAACACAAAGTTATTGATGATGATACACGTGATGGTAAACAAACCGAAAAACATGTACTTACAGTAGGGTAAAGGCACCAGTGCAGTGGTCAGCCCCCAACCGACTCTTTGAAGTTTGAACAGTTAGCAATTGTACAGTATTCGTCGGATAATGAAACATACCACATGCTTGGATTAATAGTTTATTGTAGTTTTTAAGCCATATATATCAAAAACAATCATTGTTTTAATAAAATATATAAAGTCTACACAAAAAATGGCACGTTTTCCCAGTGGTCGGCCTCTAAAATCCTATTAACAGCCTCACTGAATCCAGTCCCCTTGTAACAATTAATAAGAATGAAATCAAAATTAGCAATATTTATATCAAATTCAACGATATTATTTATCTAAATCTTGTTTTTTATAGCTACTATTCTCATAAAACCAAAAACTCCATTGATACAAAGATCAAAGTGCAAAAAAATGTGGTGTATCCTCATTAAAATAATGAGACATTACGTATAATTTATAAGACAGAACTCGTTAATTGTTTAAAATAATCGAGACTGTATTAATATATCTTACCTATATGAAAAATATGGCGACACAGACGAAAAATCTATTTTAACAGAAGAAACGGTCGAAAATTATTCAGTTAGGTGCCTAATATAGAAGTAAATTATTCCAGTTTAAAGTCCAATATACATTTAATTTTCTTTTTATTGGAATAATTATATTGTTTAATACTTTATATACTGTATAGTTTCTAGATTCCTATACAAATATTTAGGTACCTATCGCCTTAAAAATATCACTTAAATTGGTACACTTTATTCTTTCAATTTATATGGGTACGTATATCGTCTAGTGCCTATAACACCAGCGCACTACTTACAGTTAACTGTAGGACTAGATTGATTTGTGTAATACTGACTGGTATTATCCGACTTCAAAGGAATGTCTAGTCTGGATTCGTCTCAAGGACTGACTTCGAGTTAATCAAAAGACGTGTTGATTTCATAATCATGTGGGTATTTTTAATCTGTCAGGAGTGGTTATTATCTTTGGCGGAGATAAAAATTGGCTGAATCATTTCAATTGATAAAGTTTTGGTGCACGTTTCTTTACTGTAATCGAAACCGTGCGCCCGACTTGCTATAACTACCTATGTATGTTTATGTATTCTGTCGACTGAAGTTACATTTGATCCACAGGGTAAAATAACTATAGGTATTTGTTTACACGTTCACGTACCTAGACAGGACTATTTCGAACACAGACAAAAGTGGTACAAAAAAATTCTAATAAAAAATGGCACAAAGCAAATGCCTACATTATTATAAAAACCATGAGGGCTATGAGAAACGTTCGGTTGTACACATCACGGAGAGATAATCGTAGTTTTGCAGAGATAAAAGTCTCCGTCCACAACAGTGTTGCCGTATCAAGAGAATCCTTGTTATTTACGGCTCTCGACGTAGAATAAAATAGAACAATTCTTTATTGCACACCAACAAGTATACGAATTTGGTTGAGTATATATATATTTTTTTTAATGTTTGTTACCTCAGAACTCCGTCATATATGAGTCGATTTGGAAAATTATTTTTTGGTTCATGAGTGCGTTGGTTCACAAGTCGGTGCCAAACCTCCGAAAACTATAATATATAAATATAATAATTGAGTGGTTTTGCACCGACTTCAAAAGGTGATTCAAATTTAATCTAAATATTTTTGGCGTTTTAGTTTTATTGAAGTCGGTTCTTTTTTTGTTAAATAAAATATTATTTAAGTTTCATTCAATAACAAAGGCTATGATTAATAAGTAAGTATGCAAAATTTCAGCTCAATCGGTTGACGATATCTGCTTCAAAATTGAGTTGCAAGATTTCACCCGAACAAACATACTTTAAACATACCATGCAAGCTAAATAAAAGCTTGTAAAAAATATAGATGTTCTATGTTGCCCCGTATGTTACGTATTAAGTAGGTACCTACATGAATCGTAAGTAATGTCTGAATTCTTTAAATGTCAAAATCCACAGAAGGGTAATTCTCATGAGCGTTTAACCGCCGTGGCAACCATGGTTTATTTACGGCTTCTTTGAAGACTCAAATGCCATTGGAGATAATTTGGAGAACTCGGAGCCTTTTACATTTTTTCAATCAAATTTGTATGGCGTTTTCTTATTAAGTATATTATCAAATAGAGACCACATGGTTGTGACAAAGCAACTTGACATGCAAACTGCAATAATATGTTTGATTACTTAATATCTAATGTTCTGCGTATCTATATTATCACTACATCGTTTGTGTTATAATTATAATATAACTTTGTTTTACTATCTGAACTCTTGCCCCGTGAATCAGTAAATAGCGATAACACCAACAAAACAAAGCATTACTTTATACAAGTCCTTTGTAAATTCAAATAACATCAGTTTAATATTTCTCGAGGCCAATTTATCATATCCAAACACGATGAGCCTTCGGTAGGTATACAAGCTGTCTTAAGAGGCCTTATTTTATTCTTATAAAACTAAATGTATACGGTTCACATTACCTAACGTAAAATTAGATAGTCCTTTTTTGTATTTAAATGGGGAGCTCTTAGAATTGACTGATAAAACCACTTTTTTAGGCTTGATTATAGATAAAAATCTTCAGTGGAGTCCCCACATATCATCATTGGCCAACAAATTGGGTTCAGCTGCTTACGCTGTCAAAAAAAATCAGGCAACTGACGGACATAGAGACAGCGCGTTTAGTCTATTTTAGCCAATTTCACAATGTCATGTCTTATGGAATTTTGCTATGGGGAAAGGCTGCAGACATACATACCATTTTTGTATTACAAAAAAGAGCAATTCGCTTTATTTATAACATGCGGTCACGTGACTCGCTAAGAGATCGTTTTAAAGAATTTAATTTTTTGACAGTGCCATCTCAATACATATATGAAAACATTATTTACGCGGTTAAAAATATAGATTCATTCAAAAAAATACTTAGTTCTAGATAAAAACACAAAATTGCTATCCCGAAATTTCGTGTGCGGAAAATATATAGGTCATTTATGGGTCAATGTATACTGTTTTACAATAAGTTACCTGTTGAAGCAATGGAACTACCCCTACCTACTTCAAAAAAATATTTGAAATCAGTTTTGCTGAAGAAAGCTTACTATAGTGAAAAAAGCTTGGCCTGATTTGGACAATGTTATGTGATGGTTTTTTTTTTGTAAAATTTTAATATATCTTAATGTTTTAAATATATATTTAATTTGGAACGTACATTTATATTTTTAATCATTTCTTGACTTTTGTTGACATTAACATTATAATTTTTTTATATACAAGGATTTATTTTTGACTGTTAACTTAATGTATTTTAAAATGTTCTGATGTATTTTATAAAGTTCATGGATTTAATTTTTTTCCTTACTTTTAACGATGCGTTTGAGCTGAAATATTTGAATTTGTTTTCATAAATGTAAGCGCTATATTCGATTGTATTATATTGTGTGTAATTTATTGACGATGCATAAGTGATTCCCATGAATCCTACTTGAATAAATGATTTTTATCTTTATCTTATCTTATCTTATTTTTTTCATATTTTGGCAAATATTTTGGTAAATTCAACCACCTTTTTGAAGTGAATAATACTTTTCCCCGAGTTCTAGGTACCTAGTAACATAGCTGTTTCATGATTTCATTGAATGCAGACGAAAATAAGTTGAAAAAACTAATTATCCGCGTGGATTTTGTCATTTTCGAGTAGTTTTCGAAACAAAAAATTATCATCAAAAATTCAAACTATGGGTTTCAAATAGGTATATACCTACCAATAAATCCCAATAGCCTTGTTCTAGGTAGTAACATCAATAATATGTTAAGAATTAAATATGTTTAAATATGTATAAAG
The DNA here is from genome assembly GCA_905147355.2 of Apotomis turbidana. Lineage (NCBI taxonomy): Eukaryota > Metazoa > Arthropoda > Insecta > Lepidoptera > Tortricidae > Apotomis > Apotomis turbidana. The sequence continues at coordinate 17,248,439 of LR990294.1, forward strand.
AAAAATAACTTAAACAATCAGCATTGTAAAACGAATAAGAAGGCCTCTTAAGTAGTTACAATCATCGCAGCGGGAATGTGTCTAAAATTAAATGCAAAATTGATTTCAATAAAAAAATTTAATATATTATTTTCTTTGCGTTGCGTAAGTAGCTGCTTCTGGGGCTGGGGCTGGCTGGGCCTCTAGGCCGGGCCTAGGGACGCATTCGGCTTTGGTTACATAAGAAAATTGCATGTTACTTACTCGGGCACTGATATCGTTCCCACATTGACGGTATTCTCGCTGCACCGGGCTATTTGCACTAGCAGCACCAACAGGGCCCAGGGACTCTGCATCTGTAAGAAAATCATCATTAAAATTTACTGCAAATACAAAATTTATCGTGTAGCTTTATTTATTTATTTAATGTCACTCAGTAGTAAATGGGCCATGTTTTTCGTTGTACAGCCCACTTTTTTTTGTTTTGGATATTTTAGGTATTTTCTTGTCAGAATCACGATCTAATTAGGAAAATAATATGTGCCCCAATTTTTTTTTATAACCTGTTTAGGTGTCCCGCTACTGGGCAAAGGCCTCCCCTTCATATATTTTTTGTTTTTCCATTCATTACTGCTATAGAAGGTTGTATGGAAATGGTAACGGAATGGAACGTAAAAATATTGGGACACTATTTTTCACCAAATAAGATCGAAAGAGCTCGTGATTCTGAATAGAAAATACCTAAAATATCCAAAAATAAAGGCAACCCAACTTTAGGGTTCCGTACCCAAAGGGTGCTAACGGGACCCTATTACTACCTCCAGTGTGCTTCTGTCTGTCCGTCCGTAAATCTGTGAAGGGCTGTATCTTTCCAACCGTAATAGGTATAGTAATATATGACTTCAAAAATCGCTTAATTGTATCACCTACTGTGGTGGCAAAACAAACACGGAAAATTGAAAGTCCAAAATGACTCGATATCCAAAAAAAACCATTGTTTTTAGGGTTTTCTACCATCCAAAAAAAACCATTGTTTTTTCTATTTGACGACGCGGTTGGCGCAGTGGTTAAGCAACTGCCTACTGAGCCGACGGTCCCGGGTTCAAATCCCGGCAAGGGCAAATATTTGTGTGATGAACACGAATATTTGTGCCTGGGTCATGGATGTTCTATGTATTTAAGTATTTATTTATCTATATAAGTATGTATATCGTCGCCTAGTACCCATAACACAAGCCTTCTTGAGCTTAATTTGGGACTAGGTTGATTTGTGTGAGGTTGTCTGATATTTATTTATTTATTTATATTTATTTCTATGTTTTTTGTTCTAACCACTGTAATAACAAATACAAAAAATTCAATAAATCAACTTATTTTTTATGGTAACGGAACCCGACTCGCCCTTGGCCGGAATTTTACCATATGTCCACGATATACACCCTATGTCACCCAAATTAAATATACCAATGTCTACCGAATAACCTACCTAGACTGAAATTATGGTCCTATAGTAATCTTACAAATTACGATTGCCAATGAACAACCGATATCCCTTTGCCTGTAACACGTAACTACCACTTTAGCCACAGTTTCATAGGAAATGATTAGCACTACATCACGATGCCGCTTGTCTGAAGGCAGATAAAAGACGGAATGATGATGTAATTTCAGATATTATCGTAGCGAATTGATGTGCTATTGTTAGGTCTTAATAAGCATCTACTGATGTAGCAGAAACCACAACTACAAAACAGTGAAAATTGCTATGTTGTGGCTTTTAGGTATTGTTGTTAGAGTTGATATATAAACTAGCGACCCGCCCCGGCTTCGCACGGGTGCAATGCTGATAAATTATGCATGCATTATACATTTAAACCTTCCTCTTGAATCACTCTATCTATTAAAAAAAAAACACATGTAAATCCGTTGCGGAGTTTTAAAGATCTAAGCATACATAGGAACAGACAGACAGACAGACTGACAGACAGCAGGAAGTGACTTTGTTTTATACTATGTAGTGATTGCAGTGATAGTGATAGTGATAGTGATAGTGATAGTGATAGTGATAGTGATAGTGATAATATAAGTAACTAGTGTATACTATGGTAGTAAGCATCCCCGTAACAAAGTTGGTTCAACGTCCAGATCTTTTGGCGTAATGAGAGGACAAACAAATTCTGACCAACAGATGGCGCTACTCTACAGGCGCCGCGCGATTATACAAGACAGAGCAGATCCTGCATCGCGCTACTAAGACTTTTCCTGAAATCAGGAATCCTTCTTTTGTGTATGTCCTTCCTTGTTATTTAGGCACTTTTAATCCTCTCTTCGAAAGGCTTAGTAATCACTTAATCTGCAAACATGATATTCGTATATTATGACAACTCAGTTAAACAGGATCTACGGGGGTGGTACCGAGGCGAATCGTGAAGGTGTGACGGTGCGTCACTGACAACTGTGACGTCATAATTGTAGGTACATTATTATTTTCTAGAGTGAAGCGAACGGAACTGCCTTTTAGACGTGAATACTTAGTTTCCTAATTATCTTTTTAACGGCGCAGTGGTTAGGTCAGCGGCAACAAAAGGAATACCGTTTGTGTACGGTTAATGTCTATTGTTTGGAATTGACCATAAATAATAAATACGCGAGCGTTGGCGTGGCGTCACATTTGTTTAGCAAAAAAACGAAAAAATTAAGTAGGTATTTGGAAAAGTTTCTATGGATGGCGTTACTACCTTTCGGTCACAACTCAAACGTTTTCTTTCACAGACAGTGTCCCTCTATTTATGAGGATGGATACCTATGGATACCATGTGTAAGTACTTCCATGTTCCAAGATCTGGTTTCTCTATTCAACCGATTCCAAAATGAGAATGGACTCAAGTCAACGTGAATGTTTTTATATGTCGCTACCCCTGAACTCCGACTCCATCAAAAGTCTAAACCTGAATCTGCCAAGACGAGCATCGGATCTCAATTTTGAAATATACCATTCTATTAAAATATTCTATATTAACGTATGCATTCGCTATCTTAATTCTATATTTGATGCAGAAATAGGATCAACTATCATTGATATAGGTTGTTATCTAAAAGGTTATATCTCCCGACATGAGATTAAGATTACTGACTTCAATTTTGGCTGGTAAATAAATGTTGATGACGACAGTAAATCGGTTCAAACATATCATCCAATCGGACTTATTCACGCTTACGACTACTGTCATGCGGTCAGCAATTATACAGTACTCGTAATTGGGCATGTAACGCGTGTCATGTATGTTTGTTGCATGGCGTGTAACACGGACGGAACTGTGCAATTGTGACAGTAGGGTACAGTGCCACCGAGTTAGTCGTGCAGGCGGACAAATCAGGAACCAACCACAGAACACGAATTCGATGAAGCATTGCGATAATGTCCAATTAAGCATTTTCTACGGTCACACTACACATACACAATAATAAAACACTCTACAGAAGCATTTCTTTTTTTTACCTACGTACAAACTGCGTGAGAATTGTCTTTTATTGGTTGTTTGTTCGCCAAAAATTGCTCGTAGAGCGGTACAGCGCAACATACCGTGGGAATAGCGTCTTAAATCTTAACTATTACGAACGAGTAGCTTAAGAACGCGCATGAAGGAAAATGAAAGGCGGAGCTAAAAGTCTTGCTGTACGGCTGTATTTAGCGCCGCTCGCGTTTAGTGACTCCATCTTGCCAGTTTTCACTGCTAAATTCGATGAGACGTGGTGATCGCGCCTACATGTTACAACAATTATAATACAGTCATTGGGCATGTAACGCGTGGCAAGTGTGTTTGTTGTTTATGGCGTGCAAAACGGACGGAACTCGCAAGTGTGACAGTAGGGTACAGTCCCACCGTGTTCCTATCCTATAGTCGTACAGGCGGCCAAACCGGTAACTATAACCACAGAGTTCAGATACTGAAGTTCGAAATAACGCATCGAATAATATAGGATTTACAATTGAGCAATTTCTTGGCCTTATAATCTCGGGCTCGCTCGGTCAAATAACGGTCATAATTACACTAAAAGTTGATAAAAGAATTCTAATTTAGCGACATGCCTCCTAAATCATTCCAATTACTTAAATGTCATAAAGAAAAGAAAATTGATAAGTACCTATTTGTATAGCGCAAAAGTATATCAAAAACCATATAACTACATTATACACAATGCAGTCTAGTCCGAAAAGAAATCCTTTACATATTAAGAGCAAATGCATGCGATTGAGGAGTTTCGTCGATCTTCCATGGATCCTATCAAGGTTTTTTAATGACGCTAACGGTGTGTTCAGAGTTAACTAACGGAGGTCAGAGTTAACAATTTTACCGATTTCTCTTTGATAAGAAAACACAATAAAATAGGTAAAGCGTCGAATGGAAACCGGCATGGAAACCCTCTTTTTGAATTCGATTGAATCGAACTTGTCGGAGCACGGTTAAATTATATCAAACAGCGACGCTGTCGACAGCAAAGATAAGTTTGCGGCTGTGTTGTTGACGGAACCGCATAGGTCCGCTTCCTGCACGCGATCCCGTGTGAATGACGGTTTGGTTTCTTTTTTAATGGACATATGAATAATGCAATTGGTATTGTGGCTTAACTATTGACATGTTGACGGACATGTTCAACTTCTTGTTATTCAGCAAATCAAGCAACAACATACCTACTGGTGCATTGCATGTCTTGTTCCGACATCCGGTTTGAAAGATAAAACTTCTGTTGCTAATGGTTGGAAATCGTCACTTTTTTTAGGGTTCCGTACCCTAAGGGTCAAAACGGGACCCTATTACTTAACCTATACTGCCCCCGCTGTCCGTCTGTCACCAGGCTGATATACATCTCATAAGCCGTGATAGTTAGACAGTTGAAATTTTCACAGATGATGTATTTATTTACGCCGTTATAACAACAAATATACTAAAAAAACTAAAATAAATATTTAAGGAGGCTTGCGTTAACTTTGCACCTCGTTTGTATCCAGCGCACTACGTACAAACTTAACTTGACCCGGCCAGTTAAGATGGGATATTAAGTGTTAGTACGGAACCTTCGTTGCGCGAGTCCGACTTGGCCGGTTTTTATAACACGTTTACGTCGATTAATTTTTTTTACAAGTTAATGTGGGATTACTGTATGAAGTAGTACGTAGGAGGATAGGCACGTACAGTCGCCATCAGATATATCGGAGCATATAAGGCGTTCATAAATATGTGAACATGTACTGTAACGCCCAGCCAATAAGAGTCGTGTTCAGATATTTATGAATACCTTACATGCTACGATATATCTGATGGCTACTGTACCTACATTTGGCATTTTTTCATAAGAGGTGTTTCTTAAAATATTAACACGTTGAATGTACCTATATAATAAAATTAATATTGATGATGTGAGTAGGTTAAATTACACGGCCCCCGCACAGCTTAAGACCAACTAAAACAACGACCCGCCACATTAAGAAAGTAGACACAACTTCATATTACTCTGTGAATAATCACTTTTTAACAAATAAGTAGCCGACTTCAACGAAATGAAGTTATGATATGATATTAAAATGACAATGGTGAATGGGACCAACTATAAAGTGTGTTCATTGAATAAAAAAACATTTTCGAAATCGGTCCAGCCGTTTTTGAGTAAACGGGGAACATAGATAAAAATAGTTCTATTTGTTATGAAAAAAAGCTGCACTTTGTGATGGAAGCAAGCCGTTTTGCACAGTGATAATATAGACCAAAATAAACGATTTCACTCGAGGCGAAATTAGTTTCACCCCTTAGGATAAGAGATGGCGCCACTTATTAAAAAAAAGTTTAAAAAATTGTAAGTCCTGAACGGATACTCCGATTTTGACAAAAGAGGTGCCAAACGGCAGATAGTTACCCAATTTAACATAAAAAAAATTGAAAACAGGTAAAAATTTATTTTGGATACCCAAAAAAATATAATTTCTGAAAAAACTATTTAAAATTTGTGATTTTTTGGAATTTTACTCGTAAAAATGTATGTACATGGTACTTTTTTATTTATTTATATTAATATACAACTAAATTTACATTTACGAAAAAAAACCGCATATCATTAGCCCGTATAGTTTCAAAGTTATTGAAGAATACAGACATGGCGCCGCTGGGTCAAAAAATCTTACAAAAAATCTTAAACCTCAACGGATATTCCGATTTTGATAATTAAGGTGCTAATCGACAGATAATTACTTACATTAGTTTCAAAAAATAAAATTAAAATTAAAATAGGCGAAAAGTAAAAATAAATACAAAAAAAACATACATTTTGAAAAAAAAATGCAGTTTATTGGGGGTTTTATGTAATTTCATACAAAAAAATGTATGAATGTATGGCTTTATTTTACTTATGTATATTATAACACTATTAATTGATCGATTAATAAAAAACCGCATATCAAGAACTTGTACAGTTCCAAAGTTATTGAAGATTTTACTATAGGGTGCCGGTGCGATGTTGCCGCCGCACGTGCTACTTATGTACATGTATTTATAAAAGTATTCTCCCGCTTCGAAGGTACTGATTACCCTGAAAATATAACCACAATTGAAAGTACAAATAATAATCATCCCAAGTAGCACACAACACATTTATATCCCTTATACAGCTTAAATTAGAGTTTTAACGAGTGAATAGGCTCTTTTACAACCTGTTTGCTAATATCGCAAGTATATTAGATGCTAAATAGCATTTCTGAATCAATATTTTACTTACTTAAAGTTTTATTTTCACTTTAGTCTTTGCAGGTTTTGCATTGTAACGTGCAAGTTAGACCGTCGCATCAGCAACAACAACGCATTGTGCCACAGCCCAATTTGTATCCATAATGTTCAAGGAGTTTTCAAATTGAACTAACCTTCAACTATTGTGGATTCCACCTACCTTTGATGCCGTTTCATTCCCAAAAAGAAGGACTTGGGACTCGATATTTCCAAATTAAAACGTGAACCCACACTTGGTTAGCATGAAACGGTATTCAATTTGCAGCTGAAATACATGGACGGTATCTCAAAAGCTTGTTTAGTTTAGTGTTTTTTAGTTTAAACAGATCTTTTCGAATCGCATTAACAGTAATAATATATGCTCTGTTGTAGCATCGTATAGCCTGCATGTGAATCTGGGACACACAACAACACAACGTTACGATTAATTGAAAACCAATGAATGACATTAATATAGTGATTGAATCTTACACGATTTTCACACATTACATCAAAATAATAAAACGGGACTTAATTGCGGTAATTAAACATTTTTGTTATAATAATGAATGACATTAATTATGTTAACACAACCCAAAAAAAAGAAACAAAAATGGCCCTAAGTAGCCGTTTCACATGAGCAATACACGTATCCAGAGAGAATTTCTATCGATAGCGATGTACTTGCAAAAGCAGTAGTTATTTCAGGGTATAACATGCATGTTTTAAAACAGGTCTCTTTTCTTATTGTATTGAAATTAGACGTCTTGTCATACTCTGAGAAAGCCTTGAAGTGCAGTCATCATTTCATTAAGTAATAACTGTTTTGTAATCTGCTACTAGTACGACCGTCGCACTGACGACTGAGTACAATTTGAATGCTTCAATGCTTTCACAGAGCTGGCGACAAGCCATTCGCCGACTACTTCAGCTGCCTTTGAACAACATGTTCTGCGTGTAGCGTTTAAAGCGAGCCAAATGTGCAAAAAACGTCTTAATTTGGATATATATCCTGTCCCAAGTCCTTTCTTTTTGGGAGTGGAATGGCGTTGGAAGCAGGTTGCAGGTGCGATCCACAACAGAACAGTCATTGTGGGTGCAAATCGGGCTGTGGCAAAATGCGTTGTTGCAGCCGATGCACCGGGCTAACTTGCACGTTACAATGAAAGTTTAGTGAAAATAAAACGTAAAGTAAGTAAAATATACTTGTGATATTTGCAAATAGGTTGCCGTTAAAACTCTAATTTAAGCTGTATAAGGGATATAAGTGGAGTTGTGTGCTACTTGTGATGATTATTATTTGTACTTTCAATTGTGGTTATATTTTCAGGGTAATCAGTACCTTCGAAGCGGGAGAATACTTTTATAAATACATGTACATAAGTAGCACGTGCGGCGGCAACATCGCACCGGCACCCTATAGTAAAATCTTCAATAACTTTGGAACTGTACAAGTTCTTGATATGCGGTTTTTTATTAATCGATCAATTAATAGTGTTATAATATACATAAGTAAAATAAAGCCATACATTCATATATTTTTTTTGTATGAAATTACATAACACCCCCAAAAAACTGCATTTTTTGTTCAAAATGTATGTTTTTTTTGTATTTATTTTTACTTTTTGCCTATTTTAATTTTATTTTTTGAAACTAATGTAAGTAATTATCTGTCGATTAGCACCTTAATTATCAAAATCGGAATATCCGTTGAGGTTTAAGATTTTTGTAAGATTTTTTGACCCAGCGGCGCCATGTCTGTATTCTTCAATAACTTTGAAACTATACGGGCTAATGATATGCGGTTTTTTTTCGTAAATGTAAAATTAGTTGTATATTAATATAAATAAATAAAAAAGTACCATGTACATACATTTTTACGAGTAAAATTCCAAAAAATCACAAATTTTAAATAGTTTTTTCAGAAATTATATTTTTTTGGGTATCCAAAATAAATTTTTACCTGTTTTCAATTTTTTTTATGTTAAATTGGGTAACTATCTGCCGTTTGGAATCTCTTTCGTCAAAATCGGAGTATCCGTTCAGGACTTACAATTTTTTAAACTTTTTTTAATAAGTGGCGCCATCTCTTATCCTAAGGGGTGAAACTAATTTCGCCTCGAGTGAAATCGTTTATTTTGGTCTATATTATCACTGTGCAAAACGGCTTGCTTCCATCACAAAGTGCAGCTTCCGGGCCAAAACCGTCCATAACAAGTAAGACTAAAAAAACTCCGACGAACTAAGAAGCAGTACGTCTAACATAACTTTGACACGCGACTCTTTCCCGCGCGCGATACACTATTTATCTCTTTCTGTACGGTACTGAGAGAGAGCGACGGGCGATGCTATGTCGCGCGACATAAGTCGCGAACCATAGTTGTGCTAGACGGGCAGCCCCATTCTATGACGTAGCGTTGATTGAAAAAATCATTCGTGTGTGCATAGCGACTCAGGTGGTGTAAATACGGTTATACCGCTCGCCTAGCATAACGGTGACACGTGGCTCATTGTCGCGCGACAAATACAATCTGTCACTTTCCTGTCAGTACTGAGCGAGCAAGACAGGTGACGCTAAGTCGTGCGACAAGTGAAGTCGAGTCAAGATCTGACCAAAAAGACTAGAAATTAAAAAGTGGCAATACAGTAGTGTCGTCCCCGTTTTCTTAAATTGATTAGAAAGGGACGACACTACAGTATCTTGACGCGACTTCACTTGTCGCACGACTTAGCGTCACCTATCTTACTCGCTCAGTACAGTCAGAGTGTATGCAAGTCCCGCCGGAATATCACATTCATACACGATGATGTAAGTGCGCAACCCACGCGGGTCAAGACCACTGAGACGACGACCCGCGTGTTCTCAAGAAAGTAGACACAATGGCAGTAATGGCACGTAGTGTAGGGCGTTGTCCTGTTAATGATTATTTTTTATATGATATATGATATCCATTATAGACGTTAATATGATAATATTCAATTTTTTTTTTGCGTGGGTTTTTTAGAAAAGAAAAAGTCTTCAAACGTCTGAAGTTCTTAAGTATAAACATACTTAAAAGAACAGTTGCAAAATTTGACGCGGTTGGCGCAGTTTGGAGTGCACCTGCATACTGAGCCAGCGGTCCTATAGGTTCGAATCCCGGATAAGGCCAAAATGTGTGTGATGAACTCGAATATTTGTTGTTGTCTATATATGTATTTATATTATGTATATCGTCGTCTAGTAAGCCATTGTACAAGCTTTACTTAGTTTGGGATTAGGTCGATTTAGATTGTCCCTTAATATTTATTTTATTGAGTATGACCCCATACTGCTCTACCTATAGCCTCTTCCCAAGATAATGTAGGTTTGGTACATTTTCCTGATATACCTAAGTAAGTACGTCTGATTAAATACAAGTAGGGTAGACTGGGTACGGTTGGAACAATTTTGCTTATATCGTCCGCAATTTTTCAGTTTATTATCTGAGAGATGAAGTAAATGTATCAAATGAAGGAGTGTGTCTTTACCTACTAATAGGTAATTAAATTTTAGCCCTGAGTCCATTAATATTTATTGTAGATCAAGTTAAAAAAGGAAATTCGATTTGTTCCAACCGTCCCCATCCCAGGGGCGGTTGGAACAATGATGGTGGTCAGTTGGAACACATGCAAGTAACACAAAATATTACATTTTAACCTATTGACCGCTAAGCGGTCTAGCAATTTACCGTGCCACTGACGCCAGAGTAAAAAAAAAAGATGTGCCCCAAAATTAACAGGGATTGAAAAATACTTGTAGCGGTTAGAATTACAAAGTTTTTGATCATCGAAATTTGGACGGCTGTGGCCGACGTGGCACGATTTTTTGTTGACGGCCACAGCTGACTGTGGCGGTCAAAAGGTTAACAAGTTTTAATCATCTTTTTTTCATAGTTAAGAATATTATAGGAACTGTCTTACAACAACATTTAAAATTCAACATCCTTACTATAGTTTAATCAGCCTTTGCGTATTTGAGCACACAAGTAAACATCTGCGTACATTATCAGTCTTTTTAACTAAAATATGACAATGTCTTTAACCTTATTTAAATAATTAAGAAAAACAAAACATAAATAAACTCCTTGCATATTAAAAAAAAAAACAAAAAAAAAGACTCAACAATCTTAAAGTTCCAACCGTACCCATAAAAAATGTTCCAACCGTCCCCAAGTCCCACTTTAGGCAACAAGCCGTTGTAGAAATTTCTATATTAACAGTACAGCTTCCCAATAACCCCTTCAAACACAAGTACACTCCTAAAACCAGCTCATACATAGAAACCAAGATAATTAGAAAACTCTTAGTGTGAAAATACTTACTTTTGGTCACAAAAACACAATAGGGCCTCCTAGACACAATCAAAGCGCGCGGGAAGCGACGCAACCCTGCGATTCGTGTTTATACCTGTCGCCCGCTTCGGACCTTGGACCCTTCCCCGCCGCTTCAACGGTTTACGAGATATTCGTGTTGCTCCAACCGTCCTGTGTTCCAACCGTACCCAGTCTACCCTATTACAACAATAACAAGTGTTACAGCAAGTAGAATACAATAGAATATAATATTCTTTATTGCACACCTCAACAAGAAATAAATACAAACAAATAAACAAAAAAAGTAGTAGAAGTAATGTCAATTTATATTATAGGTACGTAGATACTTATACGAAAAAATCTACTAGCTCTTTCCTTCGTCAGCAGCGAACGAATAAAACATAGAAGCCTAACTAGCGTCGGAAAATGGCCCCACGGATTTTGTGTCAGTTAAGGCGGGGCGTAAATTTTGTGTCAAACGGCTGTCTAGTTTGCAAATGGCGTCGCAGCCGAACAGTTGCATTACGTGACGTATATGAAGTCTCAAAGTAACAAAATATGCCATAATGTTCAGTGAAATGGTGTATTAATCACTCAGGAAAACACAAAAAAACCGGCCAAGAGCATGTCGGGCCACGCTCAGTGTAGGGTTCCGTAGTTGCTCATCCTTTTCAATAAACTGCTTTTTTAAGCCCGAGGTTTACGTTAAGAAAGATTTTAAGCTCTATAAAAAGGTCGTAAACGCCCTAGAAACTGTAATCACTTATTACCTTCCGGAAGTCAACTTACGACCTTTTAAAGAAAAAATATAAAATTTGGCGATAACTCAAAAACGGCTCGACCGATTTTGTTCAGTATAGTTTTCATTGAAAGTACTTATAAGGCTTCATTAACATGAATTTTCCCGATTTTTTTTGACCCGTGGTTGAAAAGTTAGAGGGGGGGGGGACACATTTTTTTTTGTTTTTGGAGCGAATATTTACAAAACTCCTGACTTTATCAAAAAATAATGTTAGAAGACCCCTATTATTTTTACAAGACCTATTCAACGACACCCCACAACCAGTGTTGAAAAGAAAAAAAAAATTCACCCCCACTTTAGGTGTTCGAGAGGTACCCGAAAAAAATTATTTTTTAAATTTTTATTTTACCGTTCTGTCGGCGTTATACATACACATACTCATACCAAATTTCAGCTTTCTAGTACTAATGATCACGGAGCTAAGCCGCGGACGGACGGACGGACGGACAGACGGACATGGCGAAACTATAAGGGTTCCTAGTTGACTACGGAACCCTAAAAAAAGATGGTATCAGTTTTCATACGTAAATAAAGCCGTACACATATTAATTTAATTTATTTTACGGAACAGATTTTGTATAGGGATGGTGTTATGCCATATGACTAATTTATATACGATGTTTGAAAAAAGTAATGCAATCGTGGCGTGCCTAGGCTTATGGGTAAATCCATTTTATTGCCGCATTACTGTTCAAAGTACAATTTCAATAATTAACACAGGTTGGGCGTGGGTTTTGGGGAAAATATGAGCTGTTTTTTCTGAGCGAAAGTTAGAGTGCCTACCTTTCCTTCGCCTATTAAAAGACCTGCACACTTTAACTCATCACAATCGCACGGAACAACTCCTTCCATTGTTTAAAGCCACAGTAATCACAACAACAAACAAAATCAAAACACGATCACTATCTATAATATTACCTACTTCTACTTATTACTACACTCAAACAAAAAATATTTCTAAACAACGTGAAGTTAAATCACTCCTGTTTAACGCGAAATTTGCAAGTGGCCGATCCGTATCTAACTTCACTTCACTTGAAGCAACGTATAGTTATGTTGATACATACATAGGTTATTACTTCCATGTGTTAGAATAGGCGGTATGAAGCCCGATCGCAAGCCAACGCGTGCGAGGGAGATGACTAGCGGTGACATAGAACGGCGACGAGCCATAGCGCGGAGCGGTCGGTGCGCGGACAAATTTTGAACCACGCGGCATCGACAAAATTTGAAATTATGAAACACGTCACGGCGCGCAATTTTATATTGTTCAAGTAAATATTTTTTTATCGTTTGTTAATATTACTAGGGCAAGCCGAGCTTTTGTGCTTGTATAAGACCGTCCCTAAAAGGCTATGCGTTATCCGTCAGTCCGGTAGGAAAACGTATAAGTTCCTAATTATGTTTGATATTTTTCACTACAAAGATTGTATCGACTTTACATGTAAAATATTAGTTATTACAAAGAAGGAGAAATAATAATATATACAGCAGTTACAGCACGCATTAATAATAATCATTCAAAGTATTAGTAACAACAAGGAACAAACAAGGATTCCTTAAAAGATGTAATTTTTTTAAGAAAACCATCTTTAAACATATACAGGGTGACCAATCCAAATGGGTCAGTAGGGAGAAAACGAAAACTGTCAGAGATAGGGAAATCTGTTCTTAGTCAAAAATCAAAATCAAAAAACCTAAAATGTTTATTGGTATCATATATAGGGTTACAATTCTGCACTGGTGCCTCTTTTTAAGTATACGAGATACTTGTGCTAAGAGAACACCGCTCTTCCTCAAGTTGTGAGTATACCATTACTACTAGTTAGTTCAGTTTAATAGAAACTGCATTCATTTTTTTTATTATGAAAATCAAAAAATCTAAAATGTTTGTTGGTATCATATGTAGGGTTACAAATGTTACAATTCTGCAATGGTGCCTCTTTTTAAGTATACGAGATACTTGTGCTAAGAGAACACCGCTCTTCCTCAATTTGTGAGTATACCATTACTACTAAGTTAGTTCAGTTTAATAGAAACTGCATTAATTTTTTTTTATATTTTTTTTTATAAATCTCATATTTAACCGGGAATTGACCTGGTTAAAATTCTGTTATTAATCGCATGTCGTATTGTAACATTCTTTACAGCGGTTTTGACCGGGTTATGTATGAGACTTATAAAAAAAAACAGTTTTCATTAAATCTGAAACCGACGCCATGGTTCCTAAGAACAGATTTCCCTATCTCATAGTCTCTGACTTCTCCCTACTAACCCATTTGGAATGATCAACCGGTATATATTATTTATCCAATGCGAGATATAAACCAAAAAATATAAAACCAGCCGAAATTCTTACTAACATATATTTGATAATTACTTAGACAATTTGAAAATTATTAACGAAGACAGTGATGACGATTGATTGAATAATAATTGTTTTTAATTTACTTACTCGTAATGTATGAATACACAGTAAAAAATATATTATGTTAATACCTACTAGTAAAGAAAAAAATGTTTTTATTCATTACAAATAAGTTTGATTTATTCTTCTTTATCCCCACCTTTTTTAAATCGGACACAAACAGCGGTCCGATCGCAGGCCATTGTTTATTAATAATGCAAGGCTCTTAGTAGGAGTTAAATGAATAGTAGGCACCAAAGAGCCAATTTATATTAATTTCGTAATGTTCCTTCTAGACTAGGTCGATGAAACTTTTGTATGATGTAGAATATAAATTGGTTCGTCTTTGAAAAAAAAATAGTGTGTGTACCAAGAGCCGAACTTGTTATACAGGGTGATTCAGTTTTTATTTTTATTTTTTTTACAAGAAATAAAATGGTGAGGAGTGTCATATTTTTTTAACATATAGCTCTTAGTCACATTATTATTTGTACAAAATTTGAAATTCGTCACTTTCATAGTTTAGGAAAAAAATAATAAAACAGTTTTGGGGTTAATCGGGTGTTTTTCACCCCCAGGGGGTAACAGAGGGATGAAACTTTGTGCAGGGTATAACCTCCTTAAAAGGCATCGTTTGATTATAGTTTCGACCCAAAAACGCTGGGGGCACTTTTTCTTAGGCTATCCTGCTATACCCTTTAAGAACTCGACTGTAACCTTAGGTAACACTCATACAGACATATATAGTCACACACACTCACGCACTTACTCACACAAACCCAATCATACATACACAGTTAGGTATACTTGAACTTGCTTGCGTAAATAGTTATAGTTAATTTCATAGCTTATTTATATATTACTGTCTTGATTTGTTTAGTTACTTTATAAACTACTATATATAACTTTGCGCCATCTACGTGGATTTGTTGACCTTTCGCATTATAACAACACATGTCAACTTCTTTTTGTCATGGTTATCTGCGAGACAGGCTGTGCCTACTGTGCCCTGTGCAAAAAGCCAAAAACCAATATAAAAATTATAAGCATAATGTACATATTTTAAACGCTTGTTACACCTACGTATTTGAGGGTATGCATTATTACATAAGTACCTCAAATACGTAGTATAGACTACCTATAGTAGGTACTCGTATAGACTTTAGTGTATACTATAATTCTAAAGATACCAGTACCAAGATGCTTGTAGGTATTCAAGTACCGTAATAGTGTTGACATGTACCAGTTTGGAAATGTAAACATTATTATGTAAAAGGCTCTGCACAGTTAATCCTCTGGCCATAGAAACAAAGCGGAAACGACATAAGCATATTTAAAACAGTTACTTAAGCTGGGACGTGGCATTCATGAATAATTTAACTGAACTTTGGTTTTCTCTATTAGGTACAAATAAATGTTCATGTATTAATTAGGTAAGGTATACTTAGCAGTGTCAGCACCCAATAGTAACGACCGAAGTAGCCAAATATATCGAAATCGGAACAGATCTAAGTACATTACGATATACATATTTTGGGCACTTTAACTGCTACTAACTAGCTGTACCTACCTAATGGACTATAACCAACATATAATTCTACAAGTATATTAAAGTTTTCTCAGTACTCTCTATTCGTGTAAAAAAAGTAACATAGAGTAACAAATAACCACATGGCTTCATTGATTTTGCCTAATAAAGTAGGTAATGCTCGTATTTTGTATTTACATATTGTTATTGCGGAGTACTTATCTATTTTATGTTATACCTACCTCTAATAATCGTACCCCGAAAAATTCCGAAGATTCATTCGTCGGTAAGTATTATAATATTACTTTCCGTATTTTCATAAATGATTTTTCATCCTTTCAATATACTTAGTGGAAAAATTAAAATGAATATCACAACTTGTTTTCCTTTTCATCAAAATATCTCATAAAAAGAAAACTGGTGAAAAAGTTTCATTGGAATAGTCTTAATCTTAAATGCACGTTCAGGTACCTTCCGCTACACGGAAAGTGGGATATAGTTGGACAACATTATATGTACCTACATTAAGCAGGGACATGGTGTCCGCAGTAGGACATTACCACCGGCTTGCCCATTTCAGAAAATAATCCCTATTATTTTTGGAAAAAAGTAAGGTAGGTTCGGATTGGCCAAAGATTTTGTTTCACGCCACGCCACAAATAGGTACATCGTCCGGTAGTCACAACCTAACCCTTAATTTCACGATGTATAGCCAGATACATATTTTTCGACTATCTTTTTGTATTTTATATAAAAACTTATTTTTTTACTATTTTTAAGGGCACCGAGGTTTGAACTTGGGTTTCTTTTTTATTTTGCGACGTTAAGGGGAAGATATATATCACTGCTCCTCTTCCAATACTATCAGTCTATGTTAAGTTTGCACCTGAAACTATGGCGTCGGATACAAATGAGGTCCAAACTTAACGTTACCGGGTTGTAGAAATCAAGGTTTCGGTCTCGTTTGTATCCTCCTCCAAACATAACCAATATTTACGAAATTTTAAAAACTGAATGGGAATAAAGATTTGAATAAGTTTTGGAGGAGGGAAAACAGACAAGAATGAAACCTCGATTTGTATGAAAAAATTGGGCAAGTGCGAGTCCGACTCGCGCATGAAGGGTTCCGTACCATAATCTATAACACGTTTGTTGTATGGGAGCCCCCCTTAAATATGTATTTTATTTTATTTTTAGTATTTGTTGTTATAGCGGCAATAGAAATACATCATCTGTGAAAATTTCAATTGTCTAGCTATCACCATTCTTGAGATACAGCCTGGTGACAGACGGACGGACGGACGGACAGCGAAGTCTCAGTAATAGGGTCCCGTTTTTACCCTTTGCGTACGGAACTCTAAAAATGAGCAGTGGTATTTTTCTCTTAAATTAGTTTTTCTTTTGTCAACAGTGGCAGTGCTACTTTCTTCCAGCCATTCCACTAAACGAAGTGCGACAATCATCATTAAAATGTTGATTGACTTTACAGTGACCTATTTCACAACGCTGATAGCAAAGTAACCGCTTACGCGAGTTTACTCAGCTCGATTGCTCGAATTTAAATAACTTTCGATCACGAAGACTCGAATAAAGCAGTAAAATACATCATCTGTGATCGACTGTCTAGCTACCACGGTTCATGAGATACAGGCTAGTGACAGACAGACGGACGGACAGTTGAGTCTTAGTAATGGGGTCCCGTTTTACCCTGTGGTTACAGAACCCAAAAAAAATCGAGATCGCCATAGATGTTCCTACCTATACCTAATATTTGAGGAGTTCCATCAATTCCTCATGGATCTGGTCATCAGATTTTGACCAACATTTTCTGGAACTAACTAGGAGATGTCTACTTTCGAACAAAAAAAAAATTTCTTAATCGAGTTCTGGGGTAACAAACATTAAAAAAATACAACCAAATTGAGAACCTCTTGTTCGAAGTCGGTTGATAAAATACTGAGTCACATACTTGGGACAAATATAATGTTCGAGACATCAATGTCACTTGAATAACCTAATGTGATAATGTCATGTAGGTAATCTAATTATTTTAAAAGCCAACTTATTTATTCAGTAACATTAAAACACAATTAATTCTCCATGAACGGCCAAAATAGTGTAAATACTCTATTAATGTGTGTTTCGAATTCAACTTGCATTCAGTATTGATCGAAATTGGCCTGAATAGAAGCTTTAATCTTAATTTTAAATATTTCGTTCAAATATTCTTAGGTAGGTACATATGTACATTTTATGTTTCGACCATTGTCCGATTTTATTAGCAGAGATAGCTACAACATGAATTAATGACTAACTTTCAATATCCTTAGGTTATCTACACATGATTGCAAAAAATATGTAATAGCGGTTTAAGGATTTTCTTACAAAAAACAATACAATATAATGAAAACTATGATTTCATCCTCAGAGTATTTTTTAAATTCAAATTAAGACACTACAACCGTATAACGGTTTAATAAAAGTATATAAGTAAAGTTCACCCAGATCTTGTCTCAAAAGTACGCTATAAAATTCTTAACATACCGTAAACCTACTTACAGACATGGTAAAGAACCGGATACTTCGAAGAATGAAAGTGGTATAATGGTTAAATGTGGTCAACATTACCATGATTGATACACACTTCTACTGCACACTGTCACTTTCAATCTTCAGTTTATTTAATTATCGTAACGCACTGTACACTTATTACACACAAAAGAAAGGATTTGAATTGTGTCGTAAACATTATACATCCAAATAATTATTTAAAAACATTGTTGCAAAACATAGATTGTTTACAAACTTACAATGCGTCCTAGGTGTTCCCGCCAGCACTTTTCTTTCATCGTTCGAAGCCGAATCGACGCGGGAATGAAACCGGACTGCCGCGGATTTTGTTTTATTTTTTAATCTGTAT
The DNA here is from genome assembly GCA_905147355.2 of Apotomis turbidana. Lineage (NCBI taxonomy): Eukaryota > Metazoa > Arthropoda > Insecta > Lepidoptera > Tortricidae > Apotomis > Apotomis turbidana. Next base: position 17,267,164 of record LR990294.1, read on the forward strand.
TTTAGTTTTATTTTTTTCTGCAAAGCGGACAAAGGATGTGCTCGCGGCGCGGAGGTCGCCAGTGTTGTGGCTCGTGGTTGATAAATGGTTAATTTAAGTGATTTTATTATTGTTTATTAGCGGAGTTCGCCTCGGAAGCATTATCGGTTTTTTGATAAAGGCGCGCGCGCGAACGTTGAGCGCGGGCCGTTCTGATTGGCCGACTGAACAGCGAACGCCCTGACAAAGCGATTTGGCGGGAGATCCGCTTCTGACTGCGAGCTGCGTCAACATTCACGGAATCAACTTTACCGCATCGCATAATATATGCAGCAAACTTTTTAAACTATTACTAAGCGCTAGTCGGTACTGCAGCTGCACTTCAAGTGAATAGTCGAAAAGTTTTGTGACCTTTAGATAAAACATTTAACCAAATCACACTTGCGAGTTGCGAGTGTTTTTTCTATACAATATCAGTCGATAAGAACTCTTTCTTATTTTATTATATAAATAGAGTGTAACTCGAATTTCGAAGCAAGTGAGTGGTTATAGATAAGGATCTCCATTTATATGTAGTACTAGCGACCCGCCCCGGCTTCGCACGGGTGCAATGCTGATAAATTATGCATGTATTATACATATAAACCTTCCTCTTGAATCACTCTATCTATTCAAAAAAACCGCATCAAAATCCGTTGCGTAGTTTTAAAGATTTAAGCATACAAAGGGACATAGGGACAGAGAAAGCGACTTTGTTTTATACTATGTAGTGATAAGTAATGACAGAAGCGGTCTACGGTATAAATAAAAAATGTTTTCAAAAATGGAACTTCCATAAATTGATTTGTTTTTAAAACAAACCGTTCGAAATGCAAATGATGAAGAGTAGTCAGAAGACTCAGAATCAGAAGCGCTAAAACTGTAAGTGTAACGGTGGACAGAGCTACGAGTAAATCTAAAATGATAAATACGAATGTGCTCACGCATTTTTCTGAGACAGCTCATCACGAGACAAAGGATGGCGTATCTAATTGACCCCGACACAATGATACACGACATGAGCATGGTCTTAAACAATAGTTTTATTTTTACACCTTCTATTCTATACTTACCTAGGTATAATAGTTTTCTTAGTCGGTTCTGTACCAGTAACGTGGCGTCCGTGGAATCCGATTTTCACCGGCTTGTCCACTTCAGGGCGATTGAGCACATTCGCTATTCTTACTGAAGAAAATAAAAATAAAAAAAATAATAAAAAAGAACCGACTTCAAAAAAACCTGAAAAGCCAAAAATTACCCGATCATGTACAGATCACCTTTTGAAGTTGGTGCCAAACCACTCAATTATTACTATGAAAACAGATGCAGCGCAAGTTTACGTGAGGTTTGCTACAATTGCCACCGACTTCAAAAGGTGATTCAAATGCAATCTGTACAGTCGAGTTCATATTTACACACACTACACACTTACGAGAACAAAAATATCTGAACACGGCCCTATTGTCAGGAGCATAAAATCGTGTTCAGATATTTTTGTTCTCGTAAGTGTGTAGATGTAAATGAATTCGACTGTACTTACATGATCGGGTTATTTTTGGCTTTTCAGTTTTTTTTGAAGTCTGTTCTTTTTTTGTTATTTTTTTTTATTTATTTTGCTTTTTAGTGATTCAAATATAATCACATTTTTACAAAAAAAAATAACCCACTTCGATGAGGGAAATGGAACATACAATAACACTTATATGATTTTGTCATGGATGTCTTTGTCAGAACTGGACCAAATTGAAATGGGTAATACACACGGGAAGCATCAGTGCTGTCAAATAAAAAAAGAATCATCAAAAGAGCGTTTTTCAAAAAAAGTGTACATGGCAAAATTTGAATGTCCCACACGTTCAACATGTTTTTTTTTTACTTTACCTTTAGTATTTGGGTATATGAGTGGTATCATTTGATTCTGTAGATGTGGGGCATTCATTTTATATTTCTAAAACGATTATATTATATTTATTAATAGATTTATTGCAAAATAAAGATATGAAAAGTGCTAAAATGGGTATGTCCCACGTCGACTCAGTCATGTTCAGAGGCTTGCAGAAACTCGAAATAAATTTGTATGAATATTGAATGTGGTCACACAGATAAAGTAATGAGTCTAGATTTTAGTCGTGTGCTTCATTTATAAACAAATACGGTTTATAATGCCGAAAAACTACTTTTTCCACTGTCCAAAGAAATCGACAGACCGGAACTTCCGGTTATAGTCACAAGCGATTTTAACATACTTGTGCAATCGATATTCCCCAAAAAGCGTTAATTTTTCAATCCTGGCAACATTTTAATGCTATAGGCATCGGATTTCATTGCAAATAAAACGTCAGTTCCGTGAAAACGGTGACGAAAGGTGGACGCTGTGTCAGTGCGCTAAAAATAGGATTTCGAGTTAGTAACAGTTTTTTCGGTAAGTAGATTATAATTAACTTTTTAAACACAATTAGACATAGAAGAAACTATCGTAGTATCCGAAACTAAACCAAAAACACATTGAATTGGTCCAGAACACGTTGAAATTTTGATTTTAAATTGTCGAGGTAGAATTCGTCACGTCCGGTTAGTGACGTGATATACTACCGGAACAATTTTGTGACGAATTGGAACTATAAAGCTTAGTACACAATCGAAATGTGACCGATGTTTTAACCGACTTCTAAAAAAGGAGTTACTTAGTTTGACCCATATGTTTGTTATACATGCATGTTTATCCGCCATTATCTCGCATTTGTCAGAACCGATTTTGATGCGGTTTTCAGAAAAGTATTTGTTCTCTCCGGAAGAAATGACTAAAAAGCAAAATAACAATTAAAACATTTATAAAAACTGGCTAAGAGCATGTCGGGCCACGCTTACAGTCGAGTTTTTAATTAGGCGAACTAACTTGACAGCTGAAACTGTTGTCAGAAATGAAGAAAAAAAATTGTGATTGGTTTATGTCGATATAACCTTAAGTATACACCCATAAACCTTAACATATTGCATAAAGGTTTATATTTGTTTATAACTATCAAGAAAACAAGAAGCAGACAGCGTTCTAAGCGATGTCCTAAAATAAAGTTCGTTCGATGTAAGTATTTTAATTACAACCGTTTTTAGGGTTCCGTACCCAAAGGGTAAAAACGGGACCCTATTACTGAGACTTCGCTGTCCGTCCTTCCGTCTGTCACCAGGCTGTATCTCAAGAACGGTGATAGCTAGGCAGTTGAAATTTTCACAGATGATGTATTTCTATTGCCGCTAGAACAACAAATACTAAAAATAAAATAAAATAAATATTTAAGGGGGCTCCCATACAACAAACTTGTAGATTATGGTACGGAACCCTTCATGCGGGAGTCGGACTCGCACTTGCCCAATTTTTTATTAATGAGAATTAAGACTGTTATTCTATATTTTGAAATGTTCATGGTGCTATTACTTGTTAAAGGTAATAGTAACATTGTATCTTTTATTTAAAAAAAAATGATAAAACATTATTAATAATCTATATCTATAAAAATAGATAAATAAAACTAATAAAACTTTCAATATTAAGATTGTCATTTACTCATGAAAGATTTTTATGTAATACATAATAATATACATGGTAAATATTTATTATTACTAGTTTAGTACATGTTTTATTATTACATATATAAACTAGTAACAATATATATTATACCTACCATTTTGATTCCGTTGCAATAAATACGATTCATAACATAATATTTTTGTGATTTTATTTCAATATATTCAATCTATGTACACTATTCCTTACATTTTCCAGTTAGTCACATGAGATTCCGTTTAGTTACTGTCCCAAGATTTGGGATGTTGAAAATAATTATTTCTGGCTGCTGCAGTGCAACAATTCACATATTTAAGCGTTAACATTACTAAATGAATATTCCTTAATGTAATAAAAAATATTATTCGTTGATTTGTCGCATTTTAATGCAAAAAAATACATGTTTTAGCAGTCATTTGGTGGCGATTGTGACGAACTGGACCTTTATTTTATCCTCAAAGCTTGCTCGTTCCATTAATTCTTTAAATTTAACCCGTTTTAAATAGTTTATTGTCTTTATTTTAAATGTGTAAACTAAAACTGGTCCAAAAAATACTACAATCAATTTATAATGAATTTTATATTTGTGACTATCCGGAACTAGTTTCACTACAATCTGAGTTTAAAATGTCGATATTTTCTATATTTTTTAATATTTTAATGCCATTTTCTCAAATAATACACTATAACTTATGGGGAATTGAATAAGCCAAGAAAATTTAAAATCGGTGTTATAAAGAAAAACGTTTTCCGGTTCGTCACGTGTACACTTTTTTTGAAAAACGCTCAAAATCGGTTCACCCAGGCGAAAGTTATGAGGAATCTAAGGTAACAAACATAAAAAAACATACAGTCGAATTGAAAACCCTCTTCCCTTTTTTGAAGTCGGTTAAAAAAGTAAGTAAAATCTACCCTGACTTGCTCTGAGTTTTTTTGTTGACGCGATGCCGCTGGTCGGTAGATACTTCACATTTTTATCTCATCTCACTGATATTATGATAGATGTATGATATTAGATCGCACTGAATGTTTTATAACAAGATTAAGAATGATTTATTGCTAAACTGTGTACATACTTAGTTAGGTAGACAAAAACATGATTCCAGCAGTTACCTGTTTCAGGCTTGCAATACTTTATTTTATATTTTTTTTATTGGAAACCAATAACATTTGGTTATTACATAAAATAATAAAAAATCTAAGTATAAAACTTTAATCAATTAACCTATAGGTAATGTAATAAAAAAGGGTCATAAAAAGAATACAGCATCTAAGTGGTGCCTTCGGCATGATCCATGGTCCCCATGTATGCTGGCGGCGTTACCTCTTTGTGTATCTTACTTCCAGCGGTCTCCTCTTGCGAAATGCCGGTAGATTCACAATCTGACTTGTAAAAGTGCCCCTGTGGCCTACTTACTGAATAAATTATTGCATTTCATTTCATTTCATTTCATATTTCATTTCATTTCACTTGTATTTTGTATTTCTGACGGATCGATCGGTTCGTCCCGTCGTACCTATTTCATCATTCCATCAAGAACATAAATGTGAAATGAAAGCCAAATTCAATATTATGATACATGCCTTGGTTATTGACTTCAACGATAAAAAAGTGAGATATAATGGGTGCCAAGTTCAATGGTCAGGTCCTGAAATTAATTTATAACCACTTTTAGTATAATTTCTTTTTATAAGTCAGGATAATACATATATATAAGCCTAAAAAAACATTAATACTAGAAATCATTAAATACAGACTTTGCTTATAGCGTTGAGCTATTTACGGTGAAAACTTAGTTATTATTGCATGTTTATGTCGAATGATATCCGAAATAATACCTTTTTTATCAAAAAATTGCAAAACTTTTATTGTACCCTCATAAAAACCATTGATAAAAGAGTGCACCGAACTGGCAGAGTTTGGTTCGATTTTATTAATAGGTAGTGAATACACGAATAGCCCTTCCCTTCTCTGACGTCAATGGTACGAGAAGCCAAAATTGCCTCTCGCATATTACATAAATGGAACACCCTACTTTCAAACTCTTTAAAAAATGGTGTCAAAGCTTACCTATAAATAAAATCGTTTGTCTTTTGTCCCGTAGGAATTTGAAATTGGAACGTCAAAAGTTCTACTCTATTTTATTTGTTCTAAATTTGAAATCATGAATCAAAAACTGCCCATGACCATGATTTAGTTTTTTTATATTATATATCCAACCATCAGCAAGTAGCGATCAATTTTACTACTTTTGTCGCTAACTGTACCTAATGTTATCGTCACGTGAAAATATATTTAAAAAAGTTTAAAGGGAATATTTAAAGCAATTATCTAATGTTTATTCTAACTCTATAGGTAAGAACAGTCAGCTAAGACATTGATTGGTTCAGCACTTTCTATGCCACAGACGTCCACCGCTGAACAAAGGCCTTACCTATAGCTCGCCACAAAGTGCGATCCTGTGCAGACGGCACCCATCGACTCCCCACTACCCTCACGACCCCCCGGTACCCTCACGACCCCCCGGTACCTCACTCCTCACTCACCTTCCATTTGCAGACGATATCGTGGTCATGGCGAGGAATTGAGCGCGCTGTTCGAAGAACTTGGCAGAGTCTCCCAGCAGTTAGGTCTGAAAATGGACATGGACAAGCCCAAACTCATGTCGAAGGACCATGTAGCACTTTACGACTCTATATTATTAAACACTGAAGATAACGTGCTTAGGCGGTTATCACACTATCGTATCTCGCTGCGAAGTGCGTTTTTTGACCGAACGAGCGAAGAGTCCGTTCGAGCATGGCCCAAAATTATTTCGTATTGTCTTGTTCTTTCTTTAGGATATTCGGATGTCCAGACAGACAGTGCTATCTGTGAATGTCTCCACCAATTCTCATGAATTTCCCTAAGTAGGTTCGATAAGTATTTAGAACATTTTATCGATTCTGTTTTTTAAAATTTGTCAAATTGGCGAGGATGGGGTTGAAAACGTAAAATATTACATATTTCTGCAATTTCCAAAAAAAAAGTGACGTCTACAACTCACAGAGCCACTGAATCTTGATTTGTATACAAAAACCGCATGGTAGAGCACACTGAATGCGCATCTCCGTGCGGACGATTCTCTTGCCGACCGCACTTCGCAGCGGGATACGGCACCAGTGTGACAGTTGCCTTATTTATGTGTTTACACGGAGATAGCATATGTAGGTACCAAAACATGACGTAGACTACTTTTATACCAAAAAAACATTATTGTAACTTGTACTTTTATGAAACATGTAATGTCTCATTATTTTTAGGGACTAACTAGGAACCCTTATAGTTTCGCCATGTCCGTCTGTCCGTCCGTCCGTGGCTTAGCTCCGTGATCATTAGGTAGTACTAGAAAGCTGATATTTGGTATGAAAATGTGTATGTATCACGCCGACAAAACGGTAAAATAAAAACTAAAAAAATAAAAACGGTTTCCTCTCGCACGAAGTGCGGGTGCATTTAATAATAGGGGTTTCCAAACATTCTTTTTTGATAAAGTCAGCAGTTTCGTATTCGCTCCGGAAATCCAAGAAATAGCGTCCCGCCCCCCCTCTTGCTTTTCAACCACGGGTCAAAAAAATTACGGAAAATTTTCATGAAAATGAGGCCTTATAGTTGTAGTTTCAATGGAAACTATATTGAATAAAATCGGTCGAGCCGTTTTTGAGTTATCGCAAAATTTCATAATTTTCTTTATAATGACGTAAGTGCCGACGTTCAGTGGCATACTGCATTAAAGCATTCCGATCAGTCTGGCGCGTATAATCGATAACTTACAGAAGGTAATAAGTAATTTCCTGAGGTAATTTCAGTTTCGTTGGCGTTTACGACTTTTTATAGAGCTTGAAATCTTTCTCGTAATTTAAAACTCGGGCTTAAAACCGCTGTTTTAAGCCCGTCTATTGTGAAGGATGGGCAACTACGGAACCCTACACTGAGCGTGGCCCGATATGCTCTTGGCCGGTTTTTAAAGTGGATACACCATTGATACAAAATATCAAAGTACAAAGGAAAATTTTAATGCGTAACCTGGCAGAAGAGACCGGGAATCTAACCCGGTACCTCTGAAATACCGGTCCAGTGTGTTAACCTTTCCACCACCCTAACACTAGATAACCTTTCGATTTTTTTAGTTTATTTGAAATACTTTACAGGTTACGCATTTCAATTGTTATATGTGTTTTGATCTTTGTATCAATAGTTTATTATTATACCTAGAGATGTTCCTAGCACGAAGGACGTGTTGTTAGTGCTTGACAAAATAAAACATCAACAATCATGTTATCGATAAATACTACTTCAACGTCATAGAGGAAAAATCGTAACATGCATTTTCATTTGCTCCTTAACTTAATTAACATCAACGTATAATTATAAGTTTAGTAATCAAAGCTTTTAGATTCATAGACCTTATTATATCTTAAGAATTAAAAAAATAAAATAACAATGTGACAATTATTCGAGTTTCACGACATTGTAACAAATAATAAATAATTCTCTTAGCAACTTTTTTTTTATTTATTAAGGACCTTTATACTACTGTACATATCGGTCCTATAAAAAAACAACAACTATTATACTTGGCATTTCCTTTATAACGTTGACGTGGTTATCGATAACAGGTTGGTCGATATTATTATTTTGTAAGCACTAACCACCTTTTGTTCCTGCTCGAAATATATTTATTATTGTAATTTGATTGTAAAATCACCATTTTTGGACTGTTTTTGGCGTAAATTTCACCACGGTATGGTAGTCTTGCAATTACTTCAGAATTGTACGCGGCGTGGTTCATACAATGGTGTCGACATCCCACGGTGCAGTAACGGGACCGGAGATAATGGGGCCAGATAAGGGCAGCAACGGGATAGTGGGAAGAGATCGTTTATTGTTTTGTTTCTTTTATTGCACCAGCGTTTTGATGAGGAGTTTGGATGTAAGTAGTTGTTGTGGAAGGCGCAACTTGCACAATAACTACTTGTATCCAAACTACTTATATGCTTGCTAGGTAGATACTACGGAACAACATTATGCACTCTATGTGTCATAACTATGCTAATAGTTTGGGTGTTGGATATCAGCTTAACTATAGAATACCGGACTAGGAGAGGTAAAAGATATGGTTAAGACTTTCACGCAGACAAAGGCACTTTCTAGAATTTGTATTAAAAAAATGTATTTAGGATACATTTCACCACGCTACCACAGTTTGTACCAATGGACTACAAGTACTTGTACTAAATATCTATTCTGTGCTTCAAGTCAAGGTGAACTAGAAGCAGGTTCTTGATGTGCCGTCTTCGAGAACGTGTCCTGATTTTTACAGGATTTTTTCTCGAGAACGTTCTTTCGCCATACAAATCGGCAAACGGCACATCTCTAATCTAACTGCAGGATGCATGCAGTATCGGGACAGTCGGTGACAATGGGGCCAGAAAAGGGCAGCAACAGGATAATGGGGAAAGAACGATTATTGCTTGGTTTCTTTTATAGTATCATGTTTTTATGAGGAATTTGGATATAGTCTTTGAAAGAGTGGCAGGACAGGAACCGACGGCGGTATGCCACGCGTGCGGAGCCGCTGAAGTGAAGACACGGTGCAGCATACGCTGGAGCAGTGCCCAAGTTGGGCAGAGGCTCTAGCTCCCTGGCTGCCGTGTTAGAGGCCATGGTAGGCAGCGACAGGTCGTGGAAGGCGAGGGGCGAGGCCTCCTTCTGCGAGGATCTAATAGGCTATTTGACTGATGTTGAATTCTACAGCGTACTGTAGTTATATGAATAAAATTAGCTAAATATATCACGAAACAAAGAAAAATAATCCAGAAACATATCTTTTTTGGAAATATGTGACTTCAAAGGTACGCAAATTTTATGATTTTTTTTTAATCCAAAATAAATTTTGAAAATGTTTTCAGAATCCTCATAATTTTACGAAACAATAATTGTATGACAACTATGAACTTAAACGCACTTTTTCACGGTGAAAATGCCAAATTTCTTAATTTTTCCATACAATTATTGGTACCTATACCGGCCTGTGACGTCACTAGCCTGACGCGTTTTGTATGGAGCGTTTTTAGCGCTACGTAGAAATGTTGAACTTTGACGGTCATTTCTGACTTTTAGAGCAATTTAAGTGTAGTCAGTCCCATATAAACTCGGATTTCTAATTCAAGACCAAAAAAACTACGACAGATACGTCACTGTCAAAATTGACAACATTTAAATGACATCTGAGTTTGTTTCTTGGCTTGCACCAAATGGACAATGTTACAAGTACAATACCAGATTTTGTACCAAAAATCTCCGATGTTTGTTTTTATTATCTCCTCTCGTAATTATGTAATAAAAAATATTTCTAGTTATTTTGTTAAAACATAGAGTTAAAGTTACCAATAAATAAATTATCTTAGCGTGTTTAAAAAATAAAAATAAATTTACTATTGTAAAAATATCTTATTGTAGTGGCAACCTTGTGGTAGTTTTTTTGGTCTTGAATTAGAAATCGTAGTATAGACATTTGATCACAATAAAAAATAGAATCGATTGACATGCTCAAAAAAAATTAGTCAACATGTCTATTGCGCAGAAGGAGACTGCGGAGCTTGGAAGGGAGGACAATCCAGCCTCCCAACCATTTAGTGGGTATACCATAGGCCTCTTTAGCCAACATGGGAGTCCTGCATAATCACCAGCACCTCTAGCACAACTTTGACACGCGACTCTTTGACGCGCGAGATATGCTCCCTATCCCTTTCTGTACAGTATCGTGAGAGAGTGACGGGTGATGCTATGTCGCGCGACATGAGTCGCGAACCATAGTTATGCTAGACCTACAGGGTCCGTCCCCGCACCCTGGTGGTATAAAAAATGCATTTTCCCATCTTAAAAAAAAAACTGCGACCACAACAGCGCGCGAGCCGAGCGAGCGAAGCGAGCATACAGCGGTAGCGGTCGGGAAAGCGCCAGAACCGAACTGCTGCCAGTAAATGCCTAAGCGAACCGCTCTTTTTAGGGTTTCGTACCCAAAGGGTAAAAACGGGACCCTGTTACTGAGACTTCGCTGTCCGTCCGTCCGTCCGTCCGTCTATCACCAGGCTGTATCTCAAGAACGGTGATAGCTAGACAGTTGAAATTTTCACAGATGATGTATTTCTATTGCCGCTATAACAAAAAAATACTAAAAATAAAATAAAATAAATATTTAAGGGGGCTCCCACACAATAAACGGGATTGGTTGCGTCAACTTTGCATCTCATCTGTATGGAGCGCTATACATACCAGGTGCAAGCTTAACTTTTAACCACTTAAGGATGCAGTGTTTGTACGGAACCCTCGGTGTGCGAGTCCGACTCGCACTTGACCAGTTTTTTTGATTTTAGGAATTCAGATAATGACTTAACAGAGCTTTTAATTTCAGGCAATATCAAATCAATATACCTACCCAAAAACAGTATTTTGGGTTTTTAATTTAATTTTTTAGTTTACATGATGATTTATAGTTGAATGTAATTTCATATTAATTTAAAATTGGAGTTCTAAATTTGGTGCTCATTACTATTTTTCGGAGGCATCAAAGTAATCTTTTTTGCCAATAAATTTAACCTATCTGGTGATCAGTTGTAAAATTTTTGGTTACCTATCATTTTAATTAATTAATTTGGGGATCCATTTCGGTGCTCATTTAGAATTTTTGACAGTAAAAAGTTTTTTTTTTACATTTATACTTATGCCGTTACATTTTACTATATCTTGTGCTCCATTAAACATTAAGCCTTTCTAAAGTACAGCGACTTATCTGATCCAGGTGTTGCAAAATACTATTGTTTCCAGCGATGCCATTGTCTTTCTAAAATTCATGTTTACCAAGTAGTAGGTATTGAGGGTTTTCTATTTATTTATTTGTTTTACACAGAACGAAGCCATTGCGACTTGGGCTATCCTTTTTTGCTCACCATCAGGCGAATTAGAGCCACTATGTTGTGCCAAAATAATAATAAAAAATGATTTGTTCCACGCGATTCCGAGGTTTGCGCTTAGTACGAGTAACTACGTTTAAAAATTTATTTTTAGTTTTGTAGATTTCAGTTCTCTTGGAAATTATTAGTCCAGGGTACCTAATAAGCATTGACGAGGTATAAACTCATCTCAAAAATACAGTATAGTCCGTCAGTTAGATTATCAAAAAAATTTGGTTTGGATTTTTTTGTTTTGTCAATGAAACAAATAAAATCGAAGATATTTATTTATTTATTGTACCTATTACCTATACAACTTAGGTAAGTATATACCTACAGTTCCCTGCAAAACTATTTGTACAGTATGTCTGCAATGCAAGTGCGAGTCTCTATACAATAATTAAAACAAAGGTATTTATTTTATTTTTATTGCAGCTAAACAGTTGAGTAAACCACTTTAATAAACCACTTTATCAGTTATCACATAATTTTATATCTGCAATTGCTGTCCTTTTAAATACTTTTATGCAAACGTTGCACAATAAAGGTTCTTAAAGTTGAGTAGGTACCGCGTTGAGGTCACGAGGCTTGCCGAGTAACCTAAGCAAGGTACGAGATTTTAAGACCTATCTAATTGTGTAACTATTGCATACAATACTTGTTATACGAGGAAAACACAGAAAAACACTTTACAATGTATGTGGTCGAAGAGCGTATTCTAGGCATTCAAACTGTGCGGAAAGTACTACCTACTTTTCCGCACTGGTGCTTTTTACTTTTAAATTTTTTTTTTATTTATAGCCGTATCAGACAGCCTGACACAAAGAGGTTTTATTATTTACAAAACGTTTGATAAATAAGTCAAATACCGATTATTATCACGTATAAAAGTACAATAAAACCAATATTGCATTAATTAATTCATTTAACACGTCATTAATTACATTAGATATAAAATTTGATTAATAAACGAACTTTAAATGGTTATTCATTAAATAAATTTGGCTGAATGTATACGCGCTTGTGCCATTTTGACATAAGACGAATGTTAAAAAAATACTTTTGCACATGCGCAGTAGTAGATTATGTCGAGCGCGGTTTCCAAAAAACTCCGCCATTTTTTATTGATGTCTAGTTTATTTTGAAGTTGTTTTGTGCAAATCTGCTGAAATAATGACGAGATAAAGGGACGAATCATGAATTTAAACCCGTAAAATGTTATTGAAGAAGTAAAAAATGTGAACGACGGCTTCTTGTTGGATAAATCAAATCAAAATACTTTTTTTCCAATGTAAACAGTCTTTGTGAGTATTAAAGTATTTTCTATTTTCTCGTACATGCATAGTAATGTTTTGTACGGAACTCGTGTGTAAGATGATTTCCGACTCGTGTTTGTTTAATCCCTCGCTCGTACCTCGCTCGTGACTAAAAATCACACTCGTCTGAAATCACCTACCTTCCACACTTGTATCGTAAATAACTATTTTTTATTTTAATCATCATTTCCCACTAGGTATGAATTTTTATTTTTGATGTACCTAACCCTTTTCGTTCAACTAAAACTGACCTATTAAAAAAAAACATGATCGCGATGGTCATGGCGGGTGCTTTGCGATTGGTTAAATTTTCTAACAAGTAAATTCAACAAATATGCTGATGTTCTCTTTTTGAAATTATTAGAGTTGAGTGGAGATATGTCTTATGTATGAATATTAAAGTTCTGCGACCTCACTGACTCCATTATGCTGACTCCTAAATTTTGAAGCGCTTTTTATCTTTGTTATTTTTGGTTTGACTGATAAATGAAAAAAATACGTGTCTAATATTTTTTGATTATTAATTTGACGGACTTATCATAATATCTTTTGTTATCCCGGAAACTACCCAATGACGGCAACTATTTCAAGACTTATCCAATTGCTGTAGCAGGAACTTTAAAGTCAATCTTAGACTCAATTACCATCTCTCTGCTTAAGAGCTATTGTAAATCGTAAAGGGTCTCATTCATCACGTTTATTAGGTTGAATTGCAATGGAGAGCGAGCAATTGGAACCTAACTTTTACCAGACTGAACTGCCTGGGGGCAACGACCGCGATCGATACATTAGAATTATGCAGTAGGCAAGTACTTAATGCGTGTGTGAAAGTTACTTTTAGGTACAAGAGTTGCTTGTGAAATGCCCGCCTAGTATTTGAATGAAGTTAACCTCGCTAGGACCCTTTCTGTGCCATAGGGGTATCAAAAAATTAAACGAAAATTTCGTTTGTTTTGTGTAACATTATACAGGCAAATGCCCGCGGGGTTAGCATGGACGGCTGATTTTTTGAGGATCGCGGATAGCCTTTCCTTCTTTATTTTCTTCACATTTAAATACCTGAATACTTTCTTCTTTACATAATTACGGATAGTTTGTGCATGTGCATGAAATTTGTTTTTGTGCAATTTATTCAAACTGACAAAGCAATGTGGTATCTATAAAATTCATTTATATATCAGTTGTACCTCTAAAGAACCGGAACCCACTTATGCATTAAAAACATGTACTTAAGTACTTAAAACTTCACGAACAGCTAACACTATACGTTCTCAATCATTATTTTCAACATTAATAACTCCACTAGACACTAAAATAAAACTACATCAATTCACCGGACGCGTGCCTAAAGTCTATTTCGTACATTACGATACGATAGAGAAAGTTAAAGCTAGCTCCAACGATAGCGAAAGTGCAACTTAGTTCACTGTTAGTTGAGGTAGGCAGGCTGGCGAAACTCATAAAAATAATCTGTTGAAGTAGGTAGGTACTTAGGATAAAAACGCCAGAAACCTAGTTCAGTGCTTGAAATTCAAGCCAGTCTTGGTTAGCCACGGGCTAAGTTTCGTCCGTGTGCACATCTGTCAAGCAAAACGTCTCTATGATTGGTTTGTAGACACGCACACAGTTATGGGCTTCCACTTTTACAGTCAGTTTGTGCGAAAATTACTTATCAATAATAAAAAAGGTCGGACTCTAAAATTTGTACCAGGATGGTACAAACTGACTTAATTTTTTTTTATTCCAGGAACTCCTTTTAGGTTTCCGTAGTCAACTAGGAACCCTTATAGTTTCGCCATGTCCGTCTGTCCGTCCGTCCGTCCGTCCGTCCGTCCGCGGCTTAGCTCCGTGATCATTAGTACTAGAAAGCTGAAATTTGGTATGAGTATGTGTATGTATAACGCCGACAGAACGGTAAAATAAGAATATTTTTTATATTTTATTTTCGGGTACCTCTCGAACACCTAAAGTGGGGGTGATTTTTTTTCTTTTCAACACTGGTGTGTGGGGTGTCTTGTCAACACTGGTGTTGAATAGGTCTTGTAAAAATAATAGGGGTCTTCTAACATTATTTTTGATAAAGTCAGCCGTTTTGTAAATATTCGCTCCAAAAACAAAAAAAATTGTGTCCCCCCCCTCTAACTTTTCAACCACGGGTCAAAAAATTCGGAAAAATTCATGTTAATGAGGCCTTAGATAAGTACTTTCAATGAAAACTATATTGAACAAAATCGGTCGAGCCGTTTTTGAATTATCGCCAAATTTCATATTTTTTCTTTAAAAGGTCGTAAGTTGACTTCCAGAAGGTAATAAGTGATTACAGTTTCTAGGGCGTTTACGACCTTTTTATAGAGCTTAAAATCTTTCTTAACGTAAACCTCGGGCTTAAAACAGCAGTTTATTGTGAAGGATGAGCAACTACGGAACCCTACACTGAGCGTGGCCCGACATGCTCTTGGCCGGTTTTTGTTTTTATTTTGCTTCACCCGTCTCGCTGTCTGTCTCATTTTTGATATGTAAATCGGATGACAATGCTGTATTATTATGACATGGAGCTGATCTGCCCATCAAAGTTTGTGTTTGATTTGATTATAAGTAGGTATTCGTACAAAATCGTAGGTACCTACAATCAGTCAGAAATAAATATTTCTTTTTTTTTTTATTGTTATCTCTATAATCTACAAAGTACCCTACCTATAAGTAATATTATAAGTTTCTTATCATCATTGTGGTTATTATTCCAGAATTTCCAGATGTCTTCATCTTTTTAATGGGGGGTTATGTTATGTGGGTTGTATTATAAATCAAAGACTAAGATTATTTTGGGTCTAATTGCTAATGGTAGGAAGAACAAAATGTTCGGCCCTGTTATTAGTGTTTCCTTCATTGAGCCTCGTCGATATTTAAGTATAATATGACAATGCTGAAAAAGCAGAGGCTAAAAGTTACAAAATTACTATAATTTTTTAGAAGTGTAGGTACTCTCGCAAAACGGTATTTGATGACAGCTCAAATTAGCTTCTCTTTGTGTTTGTATGAAGTTGTTAGGTACATATTATTTCTGTTAGTAGGTATGAAGTTTCTATGAATATAGTTACTGCTTTGTCAAGTTGTGACTGTCGTGATGTCATAAAAATCTGTCGTCAAACTCTTCTTCTTTTTCATTTTTATCTAATCACTAATAAAAAAAAATATAATTTCCAAAAGTTGGTGGTAGTTCGTTTGGCTCCGTTTATGTCTAGTGGTTTCAATGATCCAATTTACTTTCACTATAGTACCTAGTCTTTATTCTGTGCTATAGTCAAATACCTACCGTCATGTGTGGTAATGTAACCTTGAAAGTTCATATACCAACCTATATTAGCGAATCAAGTGGCTTCCTCCAGAACAGCTACCTATTAATAAAGATTTGTGACTGATTGGTATGCATTGCGTGATGGGCAAGTAGGTAGATGGTTCCTAACTCGATAGAAAGTATTCCACCTTTATTTCCTATGATAATTATCAATTAATGGCAAAAGCGGATGTGGTGGGTTTGAACAGTTGTAATTTCTTAGAACTTCAATATTGTCTGAGCTTAAACGAAAAGGTCAAGGTGTTTTTATTTTTTGCGTTCAGCGTCTATCAAATTCGCATAATTGTCAGTCACGACTAGCCATGTCTAGAGATCGGTATTCTAGGTACCTACATCTAGATTTCGAAACTTGTTGTTTGTTGGTTCTTCTTTTAACAAAAGAAGAAGGCCCAAAATTGTGGTGTAAATATTTTAAGTAGGTATGGGTATGTAGGTACTTACTAATATATATTTATTTTTTAAACATTTGTATATTAGGTTAAGACTCATATTTTGGTATGTGTAGCGGCAACTGGTTAAATTAGCCACCCAATTAAATGGCTGAGTCATATTCATATATTATCTTAAAGTATTGGTTTTGACTTTACTACTTACTGTACTTGAAATTTTCTGTCTGTTGACAAAGTCCCGTTTCGCTAGGCTTCTGTTTTCGTTCGTACTTAGTTATTAGGAATGAAAGTAAAAGTAGCTAACTCAGCTGATAAGGTCAAACTCGTATTCTAGTAAGCGACTACGACGTCCTTTAGTTTAGTCATTTAACACGTTCGCTGCGGGACCGAAACTGACGTTTTTTCGTATGGTGCGTTAAAAGGCCGATTGGCCTGTTACTTAAACTATCCAGCGGTGCGTTGTAGGGCTCATAGGCCTAGTAAGGTATTGACGGAAATAAAAGACTGTAACTATGCGAAAACTTAAAATGTTCGATAACTACCTAACAATATCATTAGTAGACGAGTTGGTTATCTTAGTGTTTGCCTCGCTCCGGGTTCCTGCTATTTACTTAAGAGGAATGAATATGTAAAGGTGTAAGGTCTTACAACCCGAAACCGCACTGAATAACAGGAAAAAAATAGAGAGTTGTTAGTGATGGGCAACAACTTATCGACATATTATTTATAATATAAATATAATATAACTTGGATCTCTTCAAGTCGAGAGTGAATAGGCATCTTCTAGCCAAGCATGCTCCATATTAGGCCTTATTGTCACTTAACATCAGGTGCAATCGAGGTTAAATGCATGGCTATTTTGAATAAAAAAAAAAAAAAAATCGTTTAATAAGAAATAGATATGGGCCTTATAGAAATATAATAAGCATTAATCGTTTCTTACATTCCACACAGAAAGGTTTGTTTCTCGGCTGGTGAGTGCCCCACGCAGCTTTAATATCGCTTATATCATTTATTTGGTCGAGACATTATTAACGGTTTTAAGCCACATCAAAACGTACACAGACACTAGGAGATATTGAATTATGTGCTATCGTAATATACGTCCATTCACGATAATTACGTCACAGTCACAACACTAATCGGAAGTAAAGAATGCAATCATCTAAAACAGTGCGGAAGAGGGCGGAAAGACCTTGTAAACTATGATGGGCCTTTCGACCCGGTACCCGCAAGGAATCGAAAAATATATCAGCCAGTGCGTTATCGGGCCGAAAAACCTTAGCACAATCTTAATGCTTTATTGAATTGTCCTTAAGGTCCTAAACTCAAACCTATACTTGTCTCTTTTGTACATGCAGAAATACTCATAGTACAGCCGCCGCACCAGAGCAAATTCACAGTTTCTCACCTCCGCATAGAGTGGGAGCACATGCATCGGGTCTTTTAACCTTATATCGCAGCGAACGTGTTTGAAATGTCGGCAGTGAGTCGAAAGCCTAAACAACATTGGCGCGGAGTGCATATCACCCGATTCCCACCAGGATGCGTTTACAAGAATATTGAGCGCCATTCTCTATTGCTACTGAAGAAAAGATAATCCAAATCTACCCCGACTTGCCCTGAGGTGTTTTCGTTTGTCGCCACTCCGTTGCTAGCCATTTAATCGAATGGCTAATTTTTCAATTCCCTGCGACGTTCTCACAGTCAGACACTCAAATGTCTGGCGTCGAACACAGCAGTCAGAATAACAGTGGAGCATATGTTCTTATAGTAAATATTATGGTACCTATTTAGTCTTGAAAATATTCAGGAAAATGTGATTGAACATCGCCCTAAAATCGTTAGGCAAGGTACCATAGATGACGTCACCTATTGTAAATGTTGACAACGGTGTTACTTGTCACTTACGCTTTTTTAGAATGAGGCACTTTGGAAATGGATTTAACACGTTCACTACGGCATCGGCTCGAATATATCCGATGAAGAACTTTCCTCCGGTGCGGGGGAGAAATTGCTGTTCCTACCGTTGGTGCGGGACAGATATCTCAGAATTTTGCAGGAGTAGAAAAGGGACAGTTAGTGTTTTATCGATGTTTTTTCGAATATAGGCGGTTTACATAATAAAAAATCATCGGATCTTTTCGACCCCATGCCGACCAGAGAGTAACTGTTTTCATCTAGTACGTCTACCGGGTCTTAAGGACCTGATGCCCGGTGACCCGATAGCCGTACTGAACGAAAGTCTAGTTGAGCCAGTGACGTCCAAGTGTGTGGGTTATTAATAAAATTACAGTGATTTACGAGTAATACGAAATAAGGTGAATTATTGGTAAGGTGATCATGAAGCGGTCGCGGAAAATGTTGTTTGACAAAAATGAACATGAAACTGTGAAAAAGAAAAAAGAGGAATTACGTGCCAGAAATATTATAATTGGTAAGCGAATATTGCCATTAATAATGTTTATACAAAGCCCATCGACTGGCCAGACACTCCAAATACTACAAAATATTAAAAGTAATTCAAAATGTTATGTATCTGATAAGTCTTAGTTAGCCTATTAAAATTAATAACTATCGATATCGATATTTTATTCCTACCCCAACACTAAAAAAATATCGACAATGTTAACATTAAGTGCGGATATCGGGTCTAAAAGATCCGACAGATTGTTCTTTGTTTTGCAATCAAACCATTAATTGAATCTACCTGCGTTTTGAAGATTGGTTTGGTTGTCTATGTAAGAATAATTGTTAACATAAATATATTATTTGCGTGAATGGCTATAACTACGTACATAATCACAATTAAACAAGAGTATACCCAACGGATCTTTTAGACCCCTTAACGCACCACAGTACAGTCGAGTTCATTTACATCTACACACTTACGAGAACAAAAATATCTGAACACGACCCTATTGTCAGGAACATAAAGTCGTGTTTAGATATTTTTGTTCTCGTAAGTGTGTAGATGTAAATGAACTCGACTGTACAGTTACACGTCGGATCTAAAAGACCCCATGCCGTACCCAGGTAATGTCACAAAAATTCTTTACCGTAGTGAACGTGTTAATAAAGATTTTGGGTTATTTCGAAAAGGTGGTAAATGCGCAATATATTATGCTTTATAAATTTGATTTGATCGTAAAAAAAACCTGGTTTAAAAAAATATTACTGTCAAAACAATGCTCTCAAGAAAAAAATACTGTCATCTCGTTTTTACATACGGAAACATGTCAACGAGTGTATGTGTATAATTTATTCTGAGGTAGTGAAAGCGTTCCTTGATTTGACATTATCGATATCTGCGTGGAACGGAACGGAACATTCAGCGCTAATGTTGCCAAATTAAGAATTTTGCTTTCTACGAAATTACCATTTTTCTTAAAAAGTCATCTTTAAAAATATATGATTTAACTGTGTAACCTGATACTGATACCATAATAAATTCATCAAAAAACTGTGTGTCAGTTCAACCTGAATATTAATGAAACTCCAATTTAAAAGTAACTATGCACCTGTCAGTTAAGTCAAAAACACCTAACACTATTTTTTTTTTATCATATAGCAACATTCAGGTCTCAAGATTGGTCTCATAACCCGAACGTGACTTTTTACCATTATTTTTTTGTTTGACTTGCGGGTGAAATTTTAAAATGTATACTGTCTCGAAAGGACCTAGCAAAATTGTTGCCAAAACACGAAGGGGTAATGACCGTTATCAATTTATTTCCCATATGCCCTTTGCGGCATTGCGGTGTTCTCGTGACATACGGCGATGTCATTTTGAATATTTTTATTTGCAGGTCTTTCACAGAACTTGGAAAGACTAGATAGCCGCAAAGATCACAATAGGAAGTCTTCAGAGTCTGACAATGGAGAAGTTATCAAGTATGTGAATATAATTGTTTACAGTGTGAAGTTTTGATATTACCAAATGTTTCATCAGTGTTTTTACATAACCTCCTGAAATTGCCGTGTTTATTTCAGTTTTTGTATCAAAATGTCTATTATAATAGTCAATAACTAGCTTAAACTTCACTTACAAGAGTCTAATAAGACTTAGGTATTGGAATTGAAAGATATATGGTGTTTATTATTTGTGTTTATTTCAGCATGCCCAAACCAGTATTTCATTCCAACGGTAAAAAGACGATACACCAAAGAATACAGCACCACGTCATAACACCACAACACGAGGAGCTCATCAGGTTTATAAGTGAAAGTAAGTTTGTATGAAAATTCCATTCAGGTGTTTGTTTATTAGGGCTGGGCGTTTCTTCTTATAACTGTTTTGAAAAACCATTTTGTTACAGGAATAGAAAAACCGTTTCTTACTAGAACAGCTTAAAATCGTAACAATGGTACATTGTCAGAGGAGTATATCAAATACTTGATTCATAATCGTAAAACTAGTCACATTTCTGTGAAACTCAAAAAATATAAAGAAACTCAATAAAGCCGTTGTGCCAAAGTCGCACAAGCAACACAGTGGTATCTGCAACAAGGCTATAGAAAAAAAAATGGTTTCTCAGAACAGTTTTAGTGAAACGCTAACAGGTTATGTTTCATTTTACTGAAAACTTGAAACAACCCAGCTCTGTTAATCATCAATGAAGTTTGAGAAATTTAAAAAATCAATGTAGCTTGAATGCTTCTACTTTTAGTCATGTAGATAACAGCTGTGTTATAAGTATATGACAGTTTAATATGTTATTGTTGCAATTGATGTCTTTCATATTAATTTATGAAAATCCTAATTACTACTTATATATGACATGCAATTAACCGGGTGTGTACAGTTGAGTTCAGTTACATCTACACACTTAGGAGAACAAAAATATCTGAACACGACCCTATTGTCAGGAGCTTAAAGTCGTGTTCAGATATTTTTGTTCTCGTAAGTGTGTAGAGTAAATGAACTCGACTGTACCATAATTGACATGTGTGGTCCGGGTTTCAGCTTGGACACAGTCAGCATATGGAGACAGTGAGCCCTCAACACCTACCAGCACAATTGGTAAGCAATAATTATATTTTACATAGAATTTTATAACCGTGAGTCACACATTAAAAAGTTAGTGGCTCTCTTGATGGTGAACTAATTTGAAACATGTAGAGCAATATTCAACTTCTATGACGTGAGTAAACCTGTCTCGTAGGTATTTTAATAATTGTATTCACATTTATTAGTAGAAGATGATAAACTTTAAATATTACAAATGACATCTTTAGCATTTAGTAATTTCTTTGTGTAATATGAACTAAAAACTTTCAGTTCAATTGAATATTAGAATACTAAAAGTATAGTATTATTATAGGTACACAAAACATGCAATACATTTTAAGTTTTTAGCCTTTTGAACGCCAAGCGGTGAAAATATTTACCGGGCCACTGTCACCACAACAAAGCAATAAAGAAGTGCTCCAGAATCAACAGGGATTGAAAAATAATTGTAGCAGTTTGAATTACAAAGTTTTTGATAATTGAAATTTGGACGGCAGTGGCCAACGCGGTGTGGCGTCAGTGGCACGACTTTTAGTTGACGGTCACAGCCGTCTTTGGCTATCAAAAAGTTAATAGAAGAACTGGGAACAAACGCGATCTTATCCCTTTAAGGTTTAGGTTTACTGGAAGAGATCCCTTCCAGTTAACCTATCTTTATTATTAATGTATCTAGTTTTGACGTAATAAATTAGACCTGCCCGTCTAGCACAACTATGATTTGCGGCTCTTGTCGCGCGACATAGCGCTACCCGTCACCCTCTTACGTTACTGCACAGAAAGAGACAGGCAATTATCTCGCGAAAGAAATAGTTGTTAATGACAGTTGTGCAAGAGATGCAGATGTACCTAGACATGCAACAATAATTAAATCACAAAATTACAAACCAAGGAGCAAGAATAAGAAATTAATCATACAATTACTTACATACGAATATAATAACCTATTCCAGGCTCTGGCAGCTCATCACCCGTTCCACCCTCCAGCTTATACTACCAGGACGACACTCCCAGCCCGGTGCTCCAGGACTTCAAGCCGTTTGACCTGGAGACGTGGTGGGGAAAGAGGCTCTTCCAGAACATCACCAACTCCCTCTGAGCCGACACATGTGGGTGCAACCAACGGGAACATCTTAGTATGATAGCGTAAGTCACAATCATGTACAGTTTACTAAATTATGTATGCGTGGTAAGGATGCATGGCCGGTTAAGTGGATAGCAGTAGCATGGCACTTGTTGAACTCGTATCTCACTGGCTTCTTTATTACAAGGCTATTGAGAACTGTTGTAATTTATTGTTCTTGAGGAACAACCTAAATTCAAAATAACAAAACCCCTGACACAGCCAACTTCTCTCCATGATACCTTTAACCTTTATGTAATGAGTGGTATAAAAATGCTACTGTTTTTAATGTTGAGATCCTGTTATATGCTCCAATCAAAGCTTAATATCTTGTAAATGGCTGTGGTTATTTTCCGCAAATAACTTTTAAAAAAAACATCGCAACAGAAAAGGCTTTTGATAAAAAAAAAGTGCATTCAAACCGATCCATCCGTTTGGGAGCTATGATGCAACAGAGACCCATAGATATACATGTTAAACTTATAACCCGTGTAAGTCAAATCTGCTCTAGCTTGCCTAAAAATACTTTTGTTGCCATGCCTCTAGTAACTAACTAGAAAGGTGTTGTTGAAAAAAAATCCTAAACATAGCCACAGATTTGGCTTACATCTTCAAGAACGAGAGAGTGCTCTAATGAATATTTCTTATAAACATGAAAGTCCCACTTAAACGCGAAAACTACATGAACATACATCTACATAAAACTTTTCAGTGATATAACTTAGACATCAGAATAATAGTAAGGATACAATTTATTAGAAAATTTATATTGACGTCAGACAACGCCGTTGGCGCCGAAGTATTTATTTACGTAGATAAAATATGTATATCGTCGTCTAGCACCCATAACGCAAGCCTTCTTGAGCTTAATTTGGGACTAACAATAAGTTGATTTTGTGTGAGTTGGTCTTATATATATTCATAAGAGGGCTAGACAAATATTGAATGGTTGTATGGGCATTTCTCTTTATCTCTCATTAGCAACCCTCTGCACAATCGAAACCACAGGGAAAAGCTAGTAATTCAAAAATATGTAAGCCAGTGAGAACAGTTCTCCTTGCCGCCGCTAGCTACAATCATTGTTTGTGTGAGGTTGTGCCTAGTATATAAAGGAGTAAAAAAATCTCCATTAATATGAAACTTAAAATAATTGCTAAATTGACAAATTTATCATAAATTTCACACAGGTAAAATCATCCTCACAAATGGAGTGGCATTACATCACTAAAATATAGTTGCCCTTAAATAATTAAATATGATGTAATTGTTATTTCCATTGTCCAGGACTTTCCATTTTATAATGAGAACGACTTGCAATAAATAGGAAAAACCTATCAAATATAATCGTAGTAATATGTGAGTGAAAAAATAGTACAAATAGTGTATTACAATTAACAATTTAGTAACCTATACTTGTTACGGACAGGTCCGTATACCCATGAAGACTGTATTACCGGGATGATTACCATGGAGAGAAAATAAACACTTTGAAGGAATTTTCAAGATGCGAAGTGTGTTTCAGTGCGTGTGGGCGTGCGGCTGGCTGGAGGCGAATGAGTGCCGGTCCAGGCTGAGCGGCCATTTTATTTCCTTTCTCAGCTTGGGCCGGAGGAGGGGATGGGTGCCTTGTTACCAGGGGGTGAAGGGGTTACCTCAGGAAAGGAAGGAATCGTGTGTTATTGTGGGATTTGTATGTGTATACCATGAGCATCTTCGTTTATTTTATTAAAACATTAAATAATTACACAACAATCAGAAATAAAACACATAAAACGTAAGTATTAAAACATAAACAAAACATAAACAATTCTAGGTAAATGAAACTATTTTTCTTCAACAAAACAAGACAAGTTAGTTAATATTAATGTATATAAGGGAGAATCTTTATTTATTTCCTACGGTGACTTTATTTACTTATAAAATAACAACTTACAATCGACGACTTATATGCTAAACATAAAATAAAAAGGAAACTTGATAAAAAACTGATTGACGCTTATAATCTAACTAGAATCTAATTGTATTCAGTGAGAAAACAAATTGATAACTTGACTCGAATTACATATAACTAAAAGAAAAGAACAATGAACAAAAACAAATTGATAACGTACCTACATAACTCAAATCTCTTATTTATCGATAACGAAAGAATATAGATTGACGCCTACCTAATTACATAACTATTGATTTCTTATGTACTACCTAGCTATTATATACAATTCTCCCCCTCGTGCGCAAGCACCATATAGTTTATACGCTGTCTAACACGATGAGGCGAGAGGCTGGACGACGCATGAGACCCGAAGCTGTTCGAATTTCTGTTACTCTGACCCGGCCATCAGGTCCGGGAAAAACAGATGTTATCTGGCCTCTGGGCCACGTGCCCCTGGGCATGGTCTGGTCCACGATTAACACGATGTCGCCGACTTTGACTGGCTGCTCGTTCGGTGTGTTTCCTCGACGTACTTGTAACTGTGGTTTGTATTCTCGAATCCATTTGCTCCAGAACTCGTCGGCCATGGCTTGGGCTGCCTTCCAGCTGTTCATGGTCATCTTGACGTCTGTGAAACTCCCGAATGGTGACATGCCACATGACCGCCCAATTAAGAAGTGGTTGGGGGTCAGGGATTCTGAGTTGAGGTCAGGGTTGACCGGTGTCAAAGGTCGGGAGTTCACGAGGTGCTCTGCTTCGAGTAGTAAGGTGTGGAGCACCTCTTCGGACGGGAACTTTTCTTTGAGTGTAGTTCGAAGCGCTGTTTTGACTGAGCGGACCATTCGCTCCCAGGCGCCTCCCATGCTCGGTGCTCCAGGTGGGATCTTCTTCCAGGTTATGGATTTGGTGCTGGCGAAGGTGGTCATTTCGTTGTCGTTGTCTCGCAGCGCCTCTTCGATCTCGCGCTGGCCGCCCCTGAAGTTTGTAGCATTATCAGAGTAGATCACAGTAGGCGCCCCTCTTCTTGCCATTAATCGTCGTAATGTAAGTATCATGGAGGAGGCCGATAGGGAGGTGGCCACCTCCAGATGTATGGCACGGGTGGTGAGGCACGTGTAGAGTGCGCCCCACCTTTTCTCATGACGTCGCCCTACTGTGATTATCATGGGCCCGAAGTAGTCGACTGCTATCGCTGTGAACGGTGGCTGCCTTTCCATGAGCCTTTCAGGTGGTAAGTCGCCCAAGGGGATTTTGTGAGGTATCCCCCTGTAAGTGCGGCACCACTGGCATCTGTTGCATATGTATCGAAGGCAGCCGCGCAGTCCCACTATGTAGTAGCGTTGTTGCAGCTCGTTCAATACCGTTTCTTTGTTGGCGTGACCGAAAGTACTGTGTGTGTGTAGTACAATCAGTTTCGTAAGCTGTTCTTTAGCATGGAGAACCGGTATTCGCCGTGTTCGATCTTGAGTCAGTCTGCTGTCTAAGTAGAGTACGCCCTGCCGCACGCCCACAGCTACCCTCTTCAAGGGTGAATTCTTCGGTAGTGGTCGTCCAGCCTCTATGTTCGCGATCTCTTCGTAGAATGAAACTCGTTGGCTTCTTCTTATAAGCAGTAACTCGGCGGTTTCTATATGGTCGGTTCTCATTGATGTTTGCGTCGAACTGTGGAGCAGCTTGGCTTTAAATTTCTCAGCGGCGAGCAGTACGGCGGCGGCGCTACGCAATAGCCTAATATAACGCGAGAATTTATCTATCGGCGGTAAGTAATCGTCGACTATTTTCGATCGCGCGTGTAATACGGGTTTTACGGCCCGCTCCTCCCCCGTTGGGGTTGACGGCGCCGACACTGGCTTCTCCTTGGGCCATGTGTCGGGGTCGTTTCTAATAAATTCTGGACCGAAAAACCATCTATGTGTTGCATTGAAGTTAGACGGGACTCCCTTGGTCGCGTCGTCGGCGACGTTCAGGGCGGAGGGTACCCACCGCCAGTCTACTGGCGCGGTTAAGCTTTCTATTTCGGCCAATCTATGCGCGACGAAAGCCTTGAATGAGCGAGGATCCGATTTTATCCATGCTAACACTGTTTTACTGTCTGTCCAATAATGACACTTTTTTATTTTGTAATCGGTTTCTCGCTTAATCGTTTCGGCTAATCTACTGCCTAACACCGCGGCCTGGAGTTCTAAGCGTGGGATGGAAATCGGTTTCAGAGGCGCGACCCTAGCCTTTCCCGCGACCAATCTAGACGTCCTAAACCCGTTCGTATCTGTGTTTACAAAATAAATTGCCGTCGCATATATTTTTTCGCTGGCGTCGCAAAATACGTGTAATTCCGTTTCGCCTGAGGGCGCGGGTACGTAGCGGGTTATTTCTAATTCTCTCATTGTCTCTAGATTTTTTATGAAGGCTAGCCACGTCTGATGGTGTTCCTGTGTTATGGGATCGTCCCATTGAATGCCGCTACGCCAGATGTCCTGGATAAGCGCCTTTCCTACCACTGTTATTGTCGAAATTAGACCCAAAGGGTCGTAAGCGGACATGACTGCGCTGGTAACTTGCCGTTTGGTGGGGATAGCCCCGCCCTCCTTAATATCTGACGGCGTGTTCCTAAGATTGACGTTGAAACCTAGGGTATCGCGTTTATGATTCCAAATCATTCCTAATGTTCTTTCCGATTCGCTTTTCCCTAAGGTTGTTTGGTCAGTAGTTCGTCTGTCTGTCACGTCGCTTATGACCTCTGGGACGTTGGATGCCCACCCACGTAACTCGAAGGAGGCTGCCCGATGTACCTTGTACATCGCGTTTATCACGCTCTTGGCCTCCCCCTCGTCATCGAATGTGCCTAAATAATCGTCCATATAGAAATTTCTAACGGTTGCCCTGGCGACCTCCGGGTGCTCGCTGGCATGATCGTCTGCGTTCTTATTTTTCACGAATATAGCCGTGGTTGGCGAGGACGCCGCTCCGAAAATTAAACGATTCATTCTATATTCGATTGGTGGGCCCGTACGGCGCTCTCCTCTCCATAAGAACCGCAGACTATCAAGGTCAGCGTCTATGATTTTGACTTGGAGGAACATTTCCTTTATATCGGCGACTACTGCGATTTTTCCCTCCCTGAATCGAATCATAACGCCGAATAATGACTGCAGGAGGTCCGGACCTGCCAATAACGCATCGTTTAAGCTTTTGTTTTCAGATTTCGCGGCCGCATCGAACACTAATCGAATTTTACCTTTTTGCGGGTGAACGACGGCGAAATGAGGTAAGTACCAAGTTCGTTTGGACGCGGGAGGGGCGGCGGCCCTCTCAGCATATCCCGCCTCTATCAAGTTATTTACCTGCTTATTATACTCTTCGCGTTGCTCTACGTTCCTATCTAGCTTTTTTTCTAAGTTAAACAACCTACTAAGTGCCTGGGCCCGATTGTCCGGCATTTCCTCATTATCGCTACGCCATAGGAGGCCCGCTTCGAACCTGTTGCCCCCGTCAACCCTCCGACACGTGTCGTTTAGCAATTTTAAAGCGCGCTGTTCGGGATCCGCCCGAGGAGTTTTAGGCTCTATACCTAAACTTTCGATACTAAAAAATTCTTTCATCATTTGCATAGTAGCGTCCTCGTTTTGCCTCGACATGGGTCGTATGTGGTTGACGTACGCAACATTACCGCGCTTTAGCGAGTCCTTGCCGTGTAGGACCCAACCTAGACCGACTAAACTCGCCACGGGGTCGTGTTTACCGCCTGTTTTTAATTGTCGGGTCGTTATCAAATGCCAATTATCCTGCCCGATTAAAATGGTCGGTTTCGCGCTATCGTAACATAACTCGTCCGCTATATCCTCTAAATGTTTACATCGTTTGACTAATTCTTTGTCTACCTTTTGCGAAGCTAAATCTAACTTTTTAATCGTGTGGGCGGTCATTGAATGTAAATCACGACTACATGAACCGCGTATTGACACTTTGATCACTCGCGACTCGTGATCATTCAATCGACTCCCCCCTACCCCCTCAATAGTCAGCAGACCTCCCGGTTGGTCGTTGGGCACTATTTTATTCGCTACTGCTTCTTCTATCAAAGTTATCGAAGACCCTTCGTCCAATAAAACATTTAATTCTAAAGTGCCCAATGGCCCCGAGACCTCTACTGGCATTATTTTTAAATACGTATTCGGTTGATGTATGTGGTTCACGGAACTGACCTTGCCGCGTGTCGGTGCTAAGCTCTCCTTTTTATGCTCTAAGTCTCGTTTGTCGTTGTGTAACAATTTATGATGAGACGCTTCGCACCCGTTCACGCCGCAAGGTACGTATTTACACTTAAAAAATCGCCTATGGTCATTCGACAGACACCTGAAGCACAACCTGAAGCGCTTGGCCGTTTCCCACTTTTCCTCTGTGTCTAATTTAGCGAAGTCTGCGCAATCGGGAGGAGAGTGATTGCCCTCGCAAATTGTACATTTTCTCTCTCTCGATTTCGCCGCGGGCTCGGAAGTCGGTGGGGGAGGCCTTGCCTTAGGTTGCCCTTTTTGTGGTTTTGCGCGAGTTGATGCTACATTTTTCGTCGTTTTTTTTAAGCTCGCGACCGTGTACGACGGAGGGGACTCATCTTCAGACTCTGTACTAACAGAACTCTCCGAATACGTTCTGTGACGTGTTAAGTTTACCCTTGGCTTGGGTTTAAAGCGACGCTCTTCTCGATTATTTTCTGCCGAAAACATCGAGCCGCACTGATCTCCCATTATGTTCAAAAATTTAGCTAGCAAAATGAGATCAGGCGGTCCGCTGTGCGTGGCTTTAAACTCGTACCATTTGTATTTCAATATGGTACTAAGCTTTTCGACTATACGGCTGACGAGTTCTGGCGCGTACAAGTACTGAACCTGATTCAGAGTTTTGATTGTGGCTACGATATTTGATATCTTGTTCGCGAATGTCACGATATTTCGCCCGTCGTCTGTTAATCGTGGCATTCGCTTTATGTTATCTATTTCTGAGAGAATAATTAATTCCGGCCTACCGTAACGACGCTCTAGTGTGTCGATTATCTCGAATGGATCGGTGGCCGTATACAACAACGTTCTAACCGCTTCGCGGGCCGCGCCTCTGACCGCTTTCCTCAATCGCGCTACGTTTTGTACATCGGAAAACATGTTCTCGGTATCGCTAAAAACCGCCCTAAAAGCCATCCACTCCGCTATCGTCCCATCGAAATGCGGGAGGTCGTGGATAAATTTAGGGGGGCCCGCCTTACTATTCCCGTTTGAGTTTACCGCTTGGACAATTGCGTTTGCTAGCATTTGGACGTCCGAATCCCTTTTTTCTACGTTCGGTGGAGGACTCGGTTTCGCCGTAGTATGTTCGATTTCCGGGACCGCGCCTACATGTTTGCTCGCGTTACCCGGCCTAACCAGACGCTGTTCGGACAGCCATTTTTCGATATGCAAAGACCCCTCAACTCGGGGCGGTCCCGCCGCGTCGCTGGAGTTCGCCAGATCACTTATTCTGGCGATCTCCAGCCGACTTCGCGCCGCGGCGGCGGCCGCTTGGGCCCTTGCTAGTTCGGCATTATGTGCCTCTAATTCGGCCATCAAAACTATGACGCTGTTAGCCGGTGTCGCGTTGACCACGGTGCCCGCATCACTATTGCGCAACGTGACGTCATTCGCGTCCTCAAACCGATTCTCTAAGTTTACCGCGTTTTCTAAGCCCGACGTGACTCTATTCTCACTACCGCCGGACTGCTCGGTTTCGCCTGTGCCCTTGCTCCACGTGTTCGTCTCGCCCGAGGTGGTACCGCCAGACTCCGGTGTCTGGTCGGCCCGCGACTTCGACCGTGTGTTGCGTGGTTCCGACATTTCTTCTTGCTTTGCGCACGAGGGTCCCTAAGCTAATCAAATCAATTTTAACACTCCCTACTCGAAATTCACTCCCTAACATTCACTTCCTAACACTAACAGCCTGAACGGACTTCTACCGCGGTGATGCCGTTCAGGAATGGAATGCGGGGAGAGGGAGGGGAGGACAGCCCCCGGCAGAGGATACAATAGCTTAGGGTTGCTACTAACACGGTAGGAACGACCGTGCCAAACTCTTGACCAACCTGTGGCCCCCTTCGCTAATGCACCGTACCGACGCGACTAAGCAATACACTCGCGAGAGTGGACAGATTCGCTCAATTTCTGCCAGCTTACCGCATGTGCTTCTTGACAGTCATTTAACACCGCTAGGTGACTGGCACACACGTTTTAACGAGCCAGTGGTCGGGCAAAGCTAGACCCTGTGACTGACCACGACTCGCACGTACTTGTTTCTTGTTTCTTTCTTGAATCAAGTATACTGGGCTGCGGTTAAAACCACTTGCCGAGAACTCGCGCGTACTTGTTTCTTTCTTGCTGTATCTTCTTTCTTGAATCAAGTATACTGGGCTGCGGTTAAAACCACTGCCGAGAACTCGCGCGTACTTGTTTCTTTCTTGCTGTATTTTCTTTCTTGATGTGTTCTTCAAATAGTTCTTCCAATATCCGGTTGCTCGAAGGACCACTGTTACGGACAGGTCCGTATACCCATGAAGACTGTATTACCGGGATGATTACCATGGAGAGAAAATAAACACTTTGAAGGAATTTTCAAGATGCGAAGTGTGTTTCAGTGCGTGTGGGCGTGCGGCTGGCTGGAGGCGAATGAGTGCCGGTCCAGGCTGAGCGGCCATTTTATTTCCTTTCTCAGCTTGGGCCGGAGGAGGGGATGGGTGCCTTGTTACCAGGGGGTGAAGGGGTTACCTCAGGAAAGGAAGGAATCGTGTGTTATTGTGGGATTTGTATGTGTATACCATGAGCATCTTCGTTTATTTTATTAAAACATTAAATAATTACACAACAATCAGAAATAAAACACATAAAACGTAAGTATTAAAACATAAACAAAACATAAACAATTCTAGGTAAATGAAACTATTTTTCTTCAACAAAACAAGACAAGTTAGTTAATATTAATGTATATAAGGGAGAATCTTTATTTATTTCCTACGGTGACTTTATTTACTTATAAAATAACAACTTACAATCGACGACTTATATGCTAAACATAAAATAAAAAGGAAACTTGATAAAAAACTGATTGACGCTTATAATCTAACTAGAATCTAATTGTATTCAGTGAGAAAACAAATTGATAACTTGACTCGAATTACATATAACTAAAAGAAAAGAACAATGAACAAAAACAAATTGATAACGTACCTACATAACTCAAATCTCTTATTTATCGATAACGAAAGAATATAGATTGACGCCTACCTAATTACATAACTATTGATTTCTTATGTACTACCTAGCTATTATATACAATACTTGATTGTGGATCTCATTATTTCATTATCATAAGTGAAAATTTCCAAACGCTCAAATCATTTGCAACTAGCATTGTTATTGTACCAATATTCTTTAAGATTGTTTGTACATGTTCGTATTTTGTTGACAAACTGTTATGAATGTTATGATATTGCAAACAGAATAGAGATATAATTTCCATGTTATGGTTCCGTTCAGACCAAAGTTCACATTACAGTTTTAATTATGCAGTTAGTCTAGTTTTCTGTGGCCATTTAAATTTAAATAAGTTGTAGTGAGTTAACTACATCGAATATTTTGTTTCATGTATGAATCTATAGAAAATCATAATGTCTATCAGTTCGATAAACTTGATGATTACAATTATTGAAATCAGTGATATGATCGTGAAAAGACAAATTTCCTTAGAGGCCCACAATGGCGATTTGCGGGCGAGTTGAAAGCGGTTCGAGCGCGCAGCGAACTCGCTGCGTACTCGCGGCGAAATCTTTGTGTGCTCGCACTGCTCACGGGGAATTCGCTTCGTGCTCGACTCGCTTTCAACTGGCCCGTAAATCTTCACTGTGCTAACGGAGACGACACGACTTTGCGCGACCAACGACCAGCGACCAGGTGTGCGGTGGGGTGAGAGATCCGACCGCGGCAACCGGCCGTGGCCACACGAATGAGCGAGACGCACGCATCGCGTACCGCGCGCTCGCCGTTAAGAGGCCTTATTCCTTTTAAAATGCTGATTGTTTTAGACATTTTTCTCTATGATCAAACATGTTTCTTAACATATTATTGATGTTACTACCTAGAACAGGGCTATTGAGATTTATTGGTTTATATTTGAAACCTACAGTTTGAATTTTCCATTGATAATTTTTGTCTCATAAACTACTCGAAATTGACAAAATTCACGCCATATAATTAGTTTTTCAAAAAAGGAATAAGGCCTCTTAAGACCGTGTTCGTGGCATCTCCCTAAGGCTCTTAATGTTGAATAAGAATGATAATTAAGTGCCTCCATACAGCAATAGTTTGACTAGAGTGATATGTACTTAGATCTTTTCTGATCTTGATTAGTCTCCTCTCACAGCTTTCCTAATTAAGATCCGTAAAACTACCCAACTATTGTCCAGTCCAAACAACTATGGTCGAAATTAACTCGAATATATGACAATTATAACGGATAAATTATAGGTTGAACAACTAAATTAAACAAAAAATAAAGGCCGATAGAATATGGATCTATTATTAATGAATGAGTTCCGTTTTGGACTATATCTGGTTATTTTTACGGTTTTGGTTATAAAAATGTAGACTTTATTTTTTTTATTTAAGTATGTATTTTCTATCTCCTGTAATAGTGATGTCTGTAATTTCTGATTACTCTTAAGGTAGTGATAGACTTTCCATCCTTTTATTTGATAGAAAACAATTCAGTACTCCAGGTACTGATGAAGTGATGATAAATAATCTCCAAGCCACAAGAACAGCAGTAAAAAGACAATTATCGTCTATCACAACCTACAATTAAATGCAATACAATTATTTTCTGTTGAAATGGATTAAATAATATAGATAGATTATGATTTACAAATTTTACGAATGTTATAGATCAGTATTCATGTTATGGCGATCATATTAGCTGAATGCACACCAAAGATAAATTGTTACTGTTGTTTATAAGACTATGTCTAAGTCTTGCGCATGTTTTATTTCTATTTACAAATGCTTTCTCATTGAGGCCGTAACGAAGTCTTCCAGAATTTTCGACTTGACTCGAAATGACGTCTTAATATAAAAATTGTGACACACAGTTTATAAAAGTTACGACATTTAGTTCCTGTGATATTGATATACCATCTCATCACATCACCTAGAATGTAACTCATGTGATAGATTAAGGGTGCGATTCCAATAAGGCGAAGCGAAACGGAGACGGAATTCGATAACGTGAGTTGATATATCCAGTGATCAATCCAAATAGGTCAGTAGGGAGAAGTCACGAACTAAAAGAGATAGGGAAATCTGTTCTTAGGAACCATGGCGTCGATTTTACATTTCATAAAAACTGCATTTAATTTTTTTTACAATCTCGTAAATAACCCGGTACTCACAGGATTAACTATAATAACAAATAGGAGGATGCGAATACTTATAAAAAATGTATCAGGTTAGATTCTCGTTCTTATATTATAAAGTAAAAAATGCCATTATAATTAATACTATAATAGACGTCATGGTTCCTTAGAACAGATTTCGCCTTCTCTCATAGTAGGTATTTGACATCACTACACTGACTCCTTTGGAGTGATCACCTGTATACTGCTCAAAAGGAGATAAGGGCCACTTAAATTTTACACACTTTACAAATTTGTCGTTTTCAAATACAACCTTCTAAATAACAGTAAAATAGGACATCATAATAGTGGAACTTATTGAAACCGGGTCTGTCGCGATATTTTGATTTACCTTCATTGCCTGACGTTTCAACACGGTTTCACGTGCCGTGGTCTCAGACGTACTGATGAAACAGCGAGTTATTACTGGAGATGTCGGCCAAAATGTATCACTACCCGACGAAATGTGTAATAAAACGGATGGGTAGAAATATAAAAGTTCGACTAGATACCACCCATTTGTTAATATTTATTATCACCGGCACGACACACAACACTCGCAATGTCCGCGCACAGATCCAAAGATATATCCCGTGGTTGCAGCTTTTGAATCACTGGTTCCCAAGTTGACGATAAATTAAAACCATCTTCTCGATTGAAATTCTTAGGGTGTTTTTTTATTTCAATAGCCTCCCTTACTATTCGTTGATAATAGTGAATTAAGGTAAATCAAAATATCGCGATAGACCCGGTTTCAATAAGTTTTAATTATGTGTTCAAACCGCGAGAGTATAAAGTGTTATATCACAATAGTGGGTTAAAACTACGTAGTTTAAAATCCCAAATTAATCTTTTTGTCAATGTCATGTTAAACCACGACGTATGGAAAAAGAGGGTGAGACCTTTGCCCAGCAGTGGGACATAATTGGCTAGTAATATTAAGGTCATGATGTATTTAAGGAGTTTATTTTTGAGCAGTAGGTATATCTCGATCCCACTTCGCTCTTTTGATTGGTTGGTTTCGCGTGTCTGCGCATTGCTTTAATGGAAAGTCACCCTAAGAGCCACAAGGTATATTCTACTACATACTTAATCATTATCATACCATGGCAGTTTTACAGTTGTTATTTTATTTCAATATATTTTTTAATTTAAATTATGTATTCACCATATTTTGAAGCAGCTATTATGTAATATACAATTGTTATATTTGACATGAAATATTGACTAACTTATAAAAGTACCTAAAGAGTGAAACTGATATATAATGGAGATGCGATTGCGATTATATAATTCATGTATGTCGTTTCTTAGGACAGACAAATGGGTTTTGACTTTTGATTAGGTAAATGAATCGATCTTATTACACCTTTGTACATGTACATTCTTTATACATTCAAGTATTTAAATTTATTCAGAATATTCATCAGCTATTGACATAATTGCAATATGCTGGTAACATAGGGGTATAACAATAAACCTCGTTGGTTGTAAAGTGGATGGATTCAATTGTACAATTTTTAAAGATATCAGTAACTATCGTACTAATTAATTTAGAGGTGTAGTTGGAAGACGGAAGCTTCCAAGTACATGGCCAGATTTATCGCGCTTTCACAATAGTTACCGATATTTGATAATATCTTATTGGCAAACGTCGGACTCCAGCGGGCATTTTCGTGGCATGTCAGAATGATAGGTAAGGTTCGCAAATCAATCAATGCACTTTCGAGTATTTGTACTTAGTATTTGGTGCCTAGTATTTATAATGTGAAATTCCAAATATCATAGCAACTAACTGCGTTATTTATAAACGTACTTGGACTACACATAAGTCAAAATGGCGAAACAGTTCGTTTGGCTTTATCCGTCACTCAGACAATTGCAGCTGTGAGAAAGGAACAAAACACAAATGAGTTAACTGGGCATGTCAAGTTCTATGAACACGGCTCTAAGGCTGTACGTTAGTAAGGTGTTTATTTTTTTTTATATCCTTTAAATTCTAAATAAAAATAAAACTGCCCCATATAGTCCGACGTTTGCTTATTGGATAATTATATTAGTTAAACTGAACACTAGTTAAAGCTTTTTGCTCGCTACACGAATCATCGCCATATGTAAATAAATCTGAATCATGTTTTATAAATCATCTATATAAAAATTGTAAATATGCGTAAATGATGTTCCTTGAAAGTATTATAACAAGGTTAAATATTTAAAGCAAAAACATCCGGCAACCCAGCCGCTATACAATCCAAAAAACACCAAAGAGTGACCACAAAGTGACTTCAAACTTCAACGTCAACCAAACAAGCAAATACAAAAGCAAAGGAAATAAATTGAACTCCATACAAAGTACTTATAATGCAGATATTATACATCTCAAATACATGGCCAGTTCAACAACTTGTGTTGGCCAATCATTCTGACTGTTGTGGTCACTAGCGGCTATACTATAAAGCCTAAGCATGAGTATTAAAACATTTTTTTAGGATTTTTTCGATATCGACACTAAAATACTTTAAAACCAAATGAAGTCAAAATTGTAACCTATCCTGTTTTCAGTATGTATTTATTTTATCCGGTATCCTATTAATAGTAAATAACACGAGTAATGAGGAACAATAAATAAATTAGTCGGCCTAATATCGGTTATTTTTGTAATAATATGTTCGAATTTCAGCCCAAATTTTCCACAAGCCAATGATAATTGTTATCTTGAAGACACGCACTCTGTAGGTTGTAGCTGGATTTATGTTTGTAAGTGAAATTTTTTAACCGTAGATGACTGGAGATAGAATATTTTTAGACTGATTTAGTTATAAAAAGTTATGCTTTTTGTTGTAGTTGAATAAATTGTTTTAAAATTTGTTTTTATTTTTTATTCCTTTTACAGTCATAGAATCGTGCTTTGTTGAATGTGGCAGATGTAAAAATAGTCCCTGTATAACCGAGATTTAGAAACTGAAATATTATAAATTTATGAAACATGTAGTAATGTCTCGTTTATGTGGGTACACACCACAATTTTTATATTAAACCACTGATACAAAGATCAAAGTTTAAAGAAAAATTGAAATGCGTAACCTGGTAGAAGAGACCAGGAATCGAATCCGGCTTTTCTGGATAACCGGTCCAGCGCGTTCAATTTTAGCAGCGTTGGTCTATACCTAAGTAATCACCAGGGAGCGAAACTATGGTGCCGATGACAGACGTATGACGTCAAGCTACATACGGAGTGTTTTTATTTAGATTATAGGTTACCTTATCAAATGACAACTTATTGGCATATTTATAACTGGCGAGAGGTTCGAGAATTATTTTGCACTTACATGTAATTATATGTATAGTTTAGTTTAAATGTAACTACTGTTCATGTCAATTTTTGGTACGCACTGAACAAATTGGAAAAACCCGATAAAAAAAAAACATCACGGATTGGACTAAAGTATTATCTCGTAGGGTTTAAACTTTTCGAAATAGTGCCCTGTATCACCTCCAAAAGTTCGTACCTACGAGTATATCGCTATTCCTACATGTAAATAAGAAAGAAGATGCGATTATTATGTTTGAACTTCGTCGTCCAACGAAACGTTTGTTGTGTTGTTTCATTTAAGTACTTCAGGAAAAGTTTTTCATTACAATTTCATTATCCAGTAAAAAATGTTTTTCGTATCGTTTTTTTTCATATTTACATAATTTTTTGTATAAATACCATTTTTTTTTTCATAAATAAACAATAATATTTATATTACCATTATTACATTATAATAAATAATAATGAATCACTGAGGTGTTGCAATTATGTTTTAAAAAACATCCTATAGATGCGACTTTGCGTCATAATGACGTCACCGGCACCAAAGTTTCGCTCCCTGGTCCCTCACCTCAGCACTGTCAATCGGTCTAGTTTTTCGCTTACAACGGGTTTCCCGCCACGTACTACTTACCCCAGGTTCTTTGATGTCCCTATATAGACCCACGCTGAGTCTTCCGGTCCATGTTCACTACTTGAGAATCGGTCTGCCCCAACATTCTTTAACTCTTAACAAGCTATACCCACTTGCGGGCATTGCTCCGCCAGATGTCCGTAGAGAAGCCGCATGCGCTGTCGAAAAACGCAACCAGGAGAAAGACCCACGCCACCCACTGCACGGCCATGAACCGCCGCCTGTCCGGCTCAAAAGTCGCAAGAGCTTCATGCGGCGCACCAGTCCCCTGCTCGGCTGCCCAGCTGATGCGCGTCGTTTGTTGTGGCAAAACACGTGTCCCCCACCTGATGAATATGTGCCAGCCTTAGAGCAATTGCCGCCTGGCCAAAACGAACCATGGCCAATCTGGGGGACACTAAACCGGCTCAGGTCCTAAGTCGGCCGCTGTAGGGAAAGCATGGCTCGATGGGGTCTGCTTCGGGACCAGTCAACTCAATGCGTCTGTAACTCAGCACCACAAACGATGGCGCATCTGCTGGTTTGTCCGGCATGCCCACATTCCTGTTCGCTCCTTGACCTGAGGGATGCGACGGTCAGGGCTGTCGACGCCGCTGTCTTTTGGGCATCACATATTTGAGGAACCTCGACACGAAAGAAGAAGAAGAACATTCTTTAGAGAAAAACTTTTCAGATGCGTTTTCCTGCAGTATTCTACAACTTGCAATATCTATGGGATCTATGGCCTAATAATGAAGGAATGGAGGATGAATGAAGGCTCCTTGACAGCTGGACGTAGACAAGAAAATCTTACTGCTTATATTGACATCTTAAGTGCCAATAACTTCAAACAATTTGCTACGAACATATTATAATATATATAATGGTTTCTAAAACTGGTATCTTACAAAAGCAAGACTATCAAATAAAGAACGACCTAATCAGTTCAGAGAGTTTAAAGTCTATGACTGTTAATAATTATCCAGTAAGTTTGAACTTATTAAACAGGCCTACTTAGTCCCCTCCCTCCAGTCAAGTGCACAATAGTAGATAGTAGGTAAAATAGATTTTTGGACTCTCGCAGTCAGCTATAGAGATGTGCCGTTTGTGAAGAAAGTTTTTTAAAACAAAAACAAATAATGAAAAGATAACGGAAAAGTTATAACTGACTAGAGATGTGCGGTTCTCTAGAACATTTCCCGATTTGTATGATAAAAGAACGTTCTCGAGAACTTTACTGTTATCTTTTCATTATTTGTATTTATTTAAAAAAAACTTTCTTATTAGGTAAGTACTCGCCTACCTACAATGGTATAGGTATTTAGATACAATCTCCATCAGATATATCAGAGCGGACGAGGCGTTCTTAAATATCCGGATATGCACTTATTATGAGGATATTCGGTTAGGGTAAGAGTTCATATACATTGACACCTTCGCTCTGATAAAGCTGGTGGTGGCGGCTGAAAGTAAATAAAACATTGTGGGACTAACCAACTAAGAAAACTACCTACTTAACGAAAGAACTCTACAAAACTTCAGTTCAAGATTCATTAGGCAGCACGAGTTGATACTGATATGAATTTTGTTTTATTCTAAACCCAAAATAATCAATCACCTTTCAAATTGTTTTCGTCTTGCAGCAAGACTTTATTCGTCGAAAGAGTTTCCTCAACGGCCTACAAAATGCTCGGAGCATCTTGAACGATCTTCAGAAAAGCATCCGAGAGACCAAAAAGTACGAGATACGGCTGATGCGATGCAGAAGTTCGCACGCCCATATACACAAGATGCATGAGTGGACGGATAGCGAACAGGAGCAAAATGATGAGAAGTACTCTCAACCATCAGGTGCTTAATCCATTTTAATGCCAAACATTATTATCAATCTAGACAGTATCGTAACTGCTGTAGGGCTAGGAGGGGGCGTGACCCGGGACGTTGGCAAAGTTCCCAGGGTTACTAGGGAACCTCGAATGGACATAGGACCAGAACCTTTTCTTTCTCCGGGGCCTTTGGTCGCCTAGCCTGTAATAATACTTGTCATGAGCCTAGCTTCGTCGTAGAATTTTCATTTTGCAGAAACGCTGATCAATAAAGGGTCGAACTGTATGAGGGTGGTTTTATACCTATTCGGTAGGTACCACTACCACATAATAAATATGCTTTGTAATAGGCACTTTTAAATTACTAATGTTAGGTAGCTATTTTAGATCGCGAGACACAAGACAACGGGGCTGCCGAAGAGTCCTGGTCTGCCATGAGCATCATTTGTTTGCAATGCCAGTGAGTAGACACAACATTCATCATCTTGAGAATCTTTCTGTCCAGTATTAGACACATGGCTTCCCTATTGTCGAAGCCTTCCTAGATGACGTTTCTCTTGTCCACATCCTATTTATTGGATACGCTACGACATCATCGGCCAATTGTGCCTGGTCCTACCTAGTTCACAGCAACAATACCAAGGTCTCCCTCCACTCCGATATT
Source organism: Apotomis turbidana (assembly GCA_905147355.2). NCBI lineage: Eukaryota > Metazoa > Arthropoda > Insecta > Lepidoptera > Tortricidae > Apotomis > Apotomis turbidana. The sequence continues at coordinate 17,307,739 of LR990294.1, forward strand.
CATCTGCTCCGCAACTAATGAGATGACGTTACCTTTGCCAGATACAGCTTTCCATCAGATGTGTTTATTCTGTGTAGGTACGAGCCAATTCATACATCAGTTATTTAAGATAAGGTCATGTCAGAAACTTTCCGAACAGGTATGAAGAGCTATCAAAGCAGTACAAATCCCTACTCGAAGAATACAACGAACGCTGCGGAGCTACGGAGATTAAAGACAGGCAGTTAATGCAACTGCAGGGACTCGCTAGCGCCACTCACACACAGCTCGTGGAAGCCCACACCACGTTACTAGCTATCGGGGAGAAATATATGACGCTAAAGCAGAGGAAACATGCGCTGGTAAGACGAAAATACTTAGGTACATATCATACAAAGCATGCAGAAGTGTTAAGATAGGCTGATGGCGCTATTATACTTTTAGCTAGGGCCACTCACCGCTCGTGAGCGGATATATCTGGAGAAGGGCCAGGCAGTTGGTGCAATTGTTAGAGTTCGCTAGCGTTAAGGGCGGTTCACACGTATTAAGAGGCCTTATTCCTTTTTTTTTTTTTCATATGACAAATATATTTATATTTTCAACCAACTTTTTGAAGTGAATAATACTTTTCGCCGAGTTCTAGGTAGTAACATAGTAATTTCATGCTTTCATTGAGTGCAGTCGAAAATAAATTGAAAAACCTAATTTTCCGCGTGAATTTTGTCAATTTCGAGTAGTTTTTGAAACAAAAATTATCAATTAAAAATTTAAACTGTAGGTTTCAATTAGGTATAGGTACCTATACCAACAAATCCCAATAGCCCTGTTCTAGGCAGTAACATTAATAATATGTTAAGAAACATGTTAATCATAGAAAAAAATGTCTAAACAATCAGCATTTTAAAAGGAATAAGGCCTCTTAAGTTGTCAAGTAGTTAACCAAATTTTAACTAAATTTTAAGCGACTTTAATTTTAAGCAAGCGTTTACACGTTCGAATAAGCTTTTTATCTTTGATTCGGCTTCCTTGATACCAAAATTAGGTATCGCCATGGCCGACACTACCTATATCGGCAATCCCTAGTTGTTTTGCTTGCTTATTCCTATAATTAAGGGCTCTTATATTCCCTAGACAATCGCGCTTTATGTATTCTTCAATAAACTTTACTGTAGTGTCTTCCGACCACTTCGACATTTTTATTTCATAAAAGTTCTTCGAACGCTTACGAAATACCTACGAACTTCGATGCGAATGCTCCGCCATACTTATTTATACACTTAAGTAATATTTAACTAAATTGTCCTTGTCCAAACGTGTCAAGTTATAATTCACGCCCACCCACTTAACCGAAAAATAGACAATTTTTTTTATTTACTTGTTCACTTGCACGCTAAATTTTAACTTGTAACTTATAACTAAATTAATTGTTTACACGCTTTAAGTCGCTTAAAATTAAGTTAAAATTTAGTTAACTACTTGACAACTTAATACGTGTGAACCGCCCTTTTAGGCACACGCAACTTGTGGAAGCCCATCTTATCTTACTAGCGATTGGGGAGATGTAGGTAGGTATTATGTGAAACTGAATCGGAGTAGATGCGCTGGTAGGAAACATATTACTTACCTATGAAACAATTAAGGAGCGTTGTGAATGAGAAAGGTACAAACAAATTCTTACACCCAAGAGTTCAGAATACGTATAACTACTCACGCGCAACTCGTGGAAGCCCACATCACCACCCTGCTAGCTATCGGCTAAAAGTATATGACGCTGGAGAAGAGAAATCATGCGCTAATAAGACGATAGAGAGTTGCTTACGTTACCTGCACTGTAGTTGAGATTAATTTGACATGACACTGGGTAGTCCACCTTTCGGTTGTTTAATCTCTTTCTCTACCTCGTCTAACTCTGTTTCTTACCCCTTACAAGCAACTAGTCTCTATCTCTCTCTTCCTGACTATGTATCCCACATGGTGGTGGGGTCAGTCGTCCCTAACTTCTTCCACTTCGCCCTATACATGACGTCATCTTCAGAAACATTTATAAGTAACTAGTAAGTAAAAATAATGTATCACCAGAAGCACCTGTACTCGAGAAAAGTGCACCGACTGAAGAAAGCAGTGACAGAGTTGATAGCGGCTGCGGACCGCTCTCGACAGGAGTTGGACGCGAGACTAGAGAAAGCCATGAAGACTGAACGCCACGGAGGGGCAGCACTGCTACTCGCTGAGGTGACTTCCATTGATAAAATTTTGATATACATCCTGGTCCTCTCTTCCAAAAAGGTATAGCTGTACGGGGGCGGTGGGGGAGGTGAATCGGGGCTGGCACCTGGCTCATAAAAGGCGTCTCTTTGACCAGCACCTCTAGCATAACTGTGACACGCGGCTCGTTGTCGCACGACATATACTACCTGTCCCTTTCCTGCCAATATCGTGCGAGCATGACCGATGATGCTGAGTCGCGTGACAGGCGAAGTCACGGTAAGATAAGCCCTGCAGGTCTAGGGCGCCACACCATGAATAACTCGCCCAGCCCCTCAAGCACAACCCGTCACATATATTTTCTATCTCCTTCCTTTCAATACCGTGTAAGAAAGATGTGTGACGCTGTCGACGTGATAAGAGTAGTCGCGGCTAGTTGTGCTAGAGAAGCAGCACAACTAATAGCCGCGACTTCGTTTGTCGCGCGATTGAGCATCGCCTACTGTCTTGCTTGCATGGTATTCAAAAGAAAGTGACAGGTAAGTTACTCGCGCGAAAAATAAATGCGTGTCACAGTTATGCTTGACTTGCAGGGCGCTTGTTTGGCAAACGACCCGGCCACACGCCAGACATCGCGCTCGAACCTCCCGCTCCCACCCCTCGCCGCTCGGCGGCAAGCGGTGCGGCGAGCGGTTGTGCGAGAGATCCGAGCGCGGTGGCCATATGAGTGAGCGAGACGCGTGGCCGAGCCGTAACCCATTTGTGGAAGCTATACTTAGTCAAAAGCTACATAGCCTTAAGTATTTCAGATTAGAAAATGCAACCATCTCTGTCTAGAAAATCTCCGCTTGAAGGCACAAATCCAAGAACTGATTCCAAAACGTGACAAAACCTGGGACTATGAAACGTATTAACTATAGGTACCTATCTTATAAAAAATGTATTTATTATTTTTAAATGAAGCATACATGACCACGAATAAAACTTTTTCCATTCAAACTATTTTTATTTTACAATACACGCGTAGGTAACTGAGCACACTTTATTTACGTAGTTATTTGAGACTTATTTAATTACGATAAATGTTAAGATAACACTTTGTTTAGATGTAATGCATAGGTACATACTCGTACTACAAACTTAAAAATTAATTATTAAAAAAAAATCTTTGTATGAAAGGCTTACTTAATTAATTATTTATTTCCTTATTACTTTAATATATATAAAACATTAAATACATTTGATAGTTGACGATCGTTGTTTTTTTTTGTTGAGGTAGGTTGATAGTTCATAATGGCTTCTATTGACTGTCTCCATGCCTGTAAAAAAACGCAGTATCAGCAATGCAGTTTAAATGCAACACGCGCGTCCCAGTGACCTAAAAGGGAATAATTTCTGGTGTTAAACACAAAAGTATTACAATATTTTCGTATTGTTAACACGTTCGCTGACAGTACGTCGCCAGGCGAGAAATTCAAATAAAGCGATATGACAGTACTTCGGAGGACGTACCTACTCTTTTTACGATTACGGGCAGTACGTCGGCTGGCGATAGTTTTCCCTATAAATACTAAGACAAGTAGGGTTCACTGTCATATTGTAAGTAAACTTGTACATCCTACTGCCGTATTAAGGGTATAATTCAATAGGACTATTCCTGTCCCTTACACATACCCTACGTCACTCGCACTTGAGTACGACGTCGAACGGCGTGTGCGCTCGCTTACTTTCTGAGACAATTAGTGCTATCAGTGTCATTTTAGGAACAATAACGAAGTGTTATCGCAAAAAAGTAAGTAAAATGTACATAATCGTTCTTAATATCTTTGAATTTAGCTTAAATTAGGTTAATAAATACGATTTAGTTGTTATTACGTAGTAAAATTTAAAAATACCCACATTTGATGTCTTAGAAATTGATATTGAGAACATAGTTCCGCTATAGTCTACATATCTTTTTAAATAAAATAACTTGATATTATTTGTACATTTCGATACTAAAGGTGCCTTATTTAATTGATAACGGTTGGGTATTGATATAAATTACTCAGGTAGGTTAATACCAGTGTTAACCTTTTACGTATGTTTCTGTGTTGTTTCAAGTAAATTAATAAAGGCATTTTAGCTTGTAGTTAGTCCACGAGTAGGTTTTTCCGCGTGTCGCGATTATGATCACGATTTTAAACTGTTTATAAGTGTATGTAGTAGGTACATTTGAATGCAAATGTTATCTTTATGAACAATACTTATATTATTTCAGATGTCATCGAAAAAATCATCTAAACGTCCGAAAAAACGCCTGTTTGACGATTTGAATTCAAATTCGGACACTGAGGTGGATCCATTCGAAGACAGTGATGGTGAATATGGCTCCGACAAGAATTATGATCCACAGCATGTAGGTGAAGCTGGCTACTCAAGTTCTTCAGAGGAAATATTTTCTATTGGACCTCGTCGACACACATCTGGGGGCCCTGTCGCCTCATAGGATTCAAGTAAATCGCATATCTCGGAGAGCTCGGATTCTGAGCAGGATGAACCACCTGCAGAACAGACTGAATTAGATGCAGAAGTAATAGATAACTCCCTCTCCCACGAAACATCTCCTAATAGTATTCCTACTAGTATGGATCCAGCACCAGTGCCAAATCGGCGAAGATCTCCTGTACCAGAGGATCAACCGTGGACAAATACAATTGGTGAGATTCCTGATTTTGAATTCGATGCTGATTCACATGGTATACAATTTGAAGTTACACCTGAGACTACCGTTGAACAAGTCTTCGATCAAGTTTTTCCGAAAGAGTTCGTCGAGTATCTGGTCCAATGTACAAATAATTATGGTATAGCTTTATGCAATTCAAACAAACCATCTATAGCCCGATACGGGAAGGGTATAATTACACCTTAAACTAAAATAATTCGCATTGTACGTTTTTTTTCTTTTATCAGCAAAGTAATATGGAGTTCTAACGGGTATGAACATTGTCTAACGGATCGTGAGTGTGCGTTAGGTATAAAAAAAGTTTTTGTAAGCAACCTTTATAACTCTTAGAAAATATTATCCAAGTTAATTTCTTCTGCACAAGGGCATAGCAGTTTATTGTTTTAACATTCGTTATTATTTTCTAACAGACTTGTCAAGAGATTATGTCAGAACAATACGAAACTAGTGAAAAAAAATTCACTCCCCGAAAAGATTATACAAGTGACTTTTGGCAAATAAAATGTGTTTAAAACTATGGAAAGTAATGACAGTTTTAATTTATAACAGATTCATCAATAGCTTTATTTTATATAAACAATCGAATTTTTAAATCGTTCTCTAGGCCACAAAATTTTACGCAAAATTGACAAGTCGGCGTAGTGAACTCATTTTCATGAAAGTAATCTATAAACATAGAATTCTAACCAATTCACCCACGGGAATAAATTATATTACTTCATTAGTTGTACGCGACATTTAAATTTGAGCGCGAACGCTTTGCATCAAGTTAAGGCTGCACCGAGCGTTAGCGACTAACCCATAGAGAGCGAGGAATGCGTATTTAGATCGGCGCGCGGCCGCTATTGTAAAAGTGTATGGAGAATTAAAAGCACTTGTTATAAATCTGGACCTTTAATACCAAACAATAATTGAAATATTTGATGCGGACACAGATTGTAATGTAAACATTCATCTTTCAGAAAGATAACCTTAATTAACAAAATGAATCGGTTCTTAGAAATATACATTTGACTTTAAGGTTGTTTACAAATATTATTCCATCATCTAAATAAATAGGTTTGAAAAGTTAGTTCTATTCATATTGCACCAATACATTGCCGAATTATATTCGAGTAAGTAATTCCGAACGTCATGTCATTCAAAATTTCAAACAAGAGCTGTATTACCTTAGGTTAAGGCGAGTAGATACGTGAAATGGTGAATAATACATTTTAAGTCCTAAGGCTTGTAATCTAGCCAATGTAAAATTTTGATAAAAATGTTTGTTACTTAACCTGGTATATACTATCCTACGGGAACGATGTTTTATTTTTCCAAGATAATAAGTAGCCTATTTCTTAAGTTAGGGTATAAACTATCTCTGTTTCAAATTGCATACATATCAGTCCAGCTGTTTTAACGTGAAAAAGAAACAAACATAGACACATACTGTCGCTTTTATTTACTCGCAGTACGGATACTGCTATCACAATATAGTTGTATCTTTTATATCTATAAATAGTATTTTACATTGAAAACTCCCGTGAGTCTCTATATGAAACGGGTTTCCTAACGTCATTTAAGTCGAAAAAATAATTAAAAACCGACGAAGAGCATTTCGGGTGACGCTCAGTGTAGGGTTCCGTAGTTGCTCATCCTTCACAATAGAAACGGCTCGACCGATTTTGTTCAATATAGTTTTCATTGAAAGTACTTATGAAAGTATTACGCGTTTAGGTTGCTGTTGGGGCTGCCGCGTTACTGCAGCGCATCGGGAATGTCCGCCGAGGCGCGCGTTGATGGCTTTCATGCTATTTTACGCAAGCGAGTAGCCTCAATGATGCGACGGTTGCGCGGCAGTGCCAACAGCATCCTAAAGGTTGTGGCTGGCAGGCTGGACTGTCCCATACAGGCACATTGGATGCAACTCCATGTGCATGGGACGACTGACTTGTGAGCCACGCTCTCACTCTGTCTTGTGTCTTTGGTTCGTTTTAATTTATTTTTAGTTTTTGTATTTTTGTTTTTATATTGCTCTGTCTAACACTAGGGGTAAGTTCTATGTTACTAACACATTATATGGAGCCAAGCTCTGAAATAAATGATTTTTATTTATTTTATTTTATTATAAGGCCTTATTTTCATGAACTTACCATAATTTTTTGACCCGTGGTTGAAAAGTTAGAGGGGGGGGGACACTATTTTTTATATTTTCGGAACTAATATTTACAAAACTGCTAACCTTATCAAAAATAATGTTTAGAGACCCCTATCATTTTTAAAAGCTGAAAAAATAATTCACCCCCACTTTAGGTGTTTGAGAGGTAACCGAAAAAAAAAATTATTTTATTATACCGTTTTGTTGGCGTGATACATACACATACTCATGCCAAATTTCAGCTTTCTAGTACTAATGATCACGGAGCTGAGCCGCGGACGGACAGACCGACGGACAGACGGACATGGCGAATCTATTTGACTACGGAACCCTAAAAAGAAAATAAAAAAAGTAAGAAACAAACAAAAAGAAAAACGATTGTATAGTCACTAATGCATCGAGTGCTGTTTACTTTTACAAGTCTCACAAAATGTATGTCTTGATTTGGTAAAGGATAAAAAACTGGAGGAGATAAATAGTACATAACTGCAGAGGCCGGGAAAATTCAGTTCGTGTTTGAGTATGATTTTGAAGGAAATCCGAGTCCTTCAATTAATACGAATCCACGAACTGACATTTCCGTCGAGCCCTGTACGTTCAATATACAGACATTTAATTTAAATTATATATTATAAATGGATAAGGATATTTAGTAATCAGCAATATATATTTCTTTGTTGAAGCTGTTTATTTTACTTGTCAATTTTTTAAATTCCGTTAAACGAGTTATACGGTTCATCTCCATTCGTCACTCGCACTACAAGAACGTATGAAGCAACCCAATGAGTTTTTTTTCATTCAGACCTACTAAGATTACACTCAAGAATATTAAAACTTTTATTGTAAATTAATTAACTTAAATTAAATTAAGTAACAAAATATTTAAGATTTTCTAATTGTACAAGTCAATAAAAACCTATGTTATGGCCTTTTTTATGTGGAATTGTAAAATTACAATTTTGACGTATTAATGTAAGCAAAAAAACATTCATATAATTCACCAATAAACAATTAATTAATATAATTCATGTAATGTTTTTTTGCTTACATTAATACGTCAAAATTGTAATTTTACAATTCCACATAAAAAAGGCCATAACATAGGTTTTTATTGACTTGTACAATTAGAAAATCTTAAATATTTTGTCCTAACAAATATTTGAAAATAATGATATACACTCATATATCTGAAATGATTCCGTCCAAACCAATAGAAAAAGTTATTTTGGACTTGCGAATCTTGTGATCTCCGAATGATAAATAAGGTATGGCTTCTAAAAAAAATCGTGCGTTTAGAAGTTGCTGATTTAACCATTCAAAATAAAGATTGGTGATTACTTCCAAGCATATTTGGAGAAAACAGGCTACAGGAATACAGGCTTCGGTGGAAATGTCAGTTCGTGGATTCGTATTAATTTAACCCTTTGAGCGCCGAGCGGCAAAACAATTCACCGCGCCACTGACGCCAAACCAAAAAAAAAAAATTGCTCCAAAATCAACAGAGGTTGAAAAACACAGATAGTGGTTTGAATTAGCATGTTTTTGACCACTGACATTTTTGACGTCAATAGGCGTCGTTGGCGTCAGTGGCACGAATTCCCGATGACGTGATTTGCCGTCTTTGGCGGTCAAAGGGTTAAGGACTCGGACTTCCTTTAAAATCATACTCAAATAGGAACTGACTTTTCCCGGCCTCTGTAGTTATGTACTATTTATCTCCTCCAATTATTTTTTTTAATCAAGTAATACTGTTACCCAATTAAGACATACATTTTCGTGAGCCTTGTAAAAGTAAGCTCATGTAAAGCACTCGATGTTTATTGGTGACTTATTATAACATCGTTTATCTTTAATCTTTTTCTTTCTTACTTCTTTTATTTTATATTTCTATTTTGTGATAGCATTATCCATACTGCGAGTAAAATTTCCCATTAATATCATGAAAGCGACATATGTGTGTATGTTTGTTTCTTCTTCACGATAAAACGGCTGGACGGATATGCGTGCAGTTTAAAACGGAGATATTTTATACCCTAACTTAACAAATAGGCTACTTTTATCCCAAAAAAAAAAAAAACATTGTTCCCGTAGGATAGGTTTTAACGGGAGCGAAGCCACGAGCAAATGCTAGTAACATATATTTCTTACCAGAATTTTACATTGGCTAGAATACAAACCTTAGGACTTTAAAATGTATTATTCACCATTCCACGTATCTACTCGCCTTAACCTAAGGCAATAAGCTTTCGTTTGAAATTTTGAATGATATGACGTTCTGAATTACTTTCCCGAATATAATTCGAGATTGTATCGGTGCAATGCGAATAGAACTAACTTTTTAAACCTATTTATTAACATGATGGGATTATATTTGTAAACAACCTTAAAGTAAAATTTAGTTTTATATTTCCAAGAACCGATTCATTTTGTTAATGAATCATTGATTTAGTAAGATCAATAAAAAGACGCACTGTCAACTCTTCTAAAAGTTGCTAAATAAAAGAAGTACAATAGTACACCTAATGAACAATACAATATAAGATATCTTATTTAACCAAGATAAGATAGTTACAAAAGTCAAATTTTAGCATTGTATTTTATATAAAATCTGAAAAGGCCGCCCGGACTTGGTGTCAGTAAGACTGCACCGAGCGAAATGTGAACAAATAGGTAGTTGCCGTTAAGGCGTTAAGTAGACAACGTCAACACTAGTCGTTGAATCCATTTCTAAACTACATATTTAGCACTTTGAAGAATATGTTAACAAGTTCTCTGTGGAAAAATTATAAGATTATTAATATTTCACCCTAGACAACTAAGTAAAGTTGGACGAAAATTGTAAAATCGTAATCTGGCGTTAAGTGTTTTTTTATACTTTAACAATTATTTCATAGTTCAAAAAAAGATGAATATTTAGATTACAATTTGTCCGCATCAAATATTTCAATTATTGTTTGGTATTAAAGGTCCAGATTTATCAAAAAGTGTTTTTAATTCTCCATACATTTTTAATGGCGGCCGCGCGCCGATCTAAATACGCATTCCTCGCGCTCTATGGGTTAGTCGCTAACGCTCGGCGCAGTCATAACTTGATGCAAAGCGTTCGCGCTCAAATTTAAATGTCGCGTACAACTAATGAAGTAATATAATTTGTTCCCGTGGGTGAATTGGTTAGAATTCTATGTTAATAGATTACTTTTATGAAAATGAGTACACTACGCCGACTTGACAATTTTGCGTAAAATTTTGTGGCCTAGAGAACGATTTAAAAATTCAATTGTTTATATAAAATAAAGCTATTGATGAATCTGTTATAAATTAAAACTGTCATTACATTTCATAGTTTTAAACACATTTTCGTTCCCAAGTCACTTGTATAATCTTTTCAGGGATTTATAATTTTTTCATTCGTTTCGTATTGCGCTGAAATAATCTCTCGACAAATCTGTTAGAAAACAATACGGAATGTTAAAACTGTAAAATGCGATGCCCTAGTGCAGAAGAAATTAACTTGATTTTTTATTTCTTATATTTACAGAGGTCACTTACAAAAACTTTTTTTATACCTAACGCACACTCAAAATCTGTTAGAAAATGTTGATACCCATTAGTACTCAATCTACTCTAACTGACTACAAAAAATCACGCACTTGTATTTTATTGAAGTTCAGAACTGTTCCCGTATCGGGCTACTACTAGACACTCTCGGTCTCAAAACTTTCGCCAAACTACAATGGACAAAATGAAGAAATTTCTTGGGCTTTCTTTATTACATGGACATATTCGAATTCCTAAACAACAGAAACTGTTTACGCACGATGACCCACTATATTACCACCCGGTGTTTTCTTATATAATGTCTTCTCGGCGTTATGAGCAGATACTGCGATGTCTTTGTTGTTCAGAGCTGGGTGCTAAGAGTGCAGAAAAAATAAATGGTTTTACTGACATGTTGACACGGAATTTCAGAAAAATATATAAACCCGATAAGGAGCTTAGTTTAGATGAATCCTTGCTGTTGTATCGTGGTCGACTTCACTTTCGACAATACATTAAATCCAAGAAGGCAAGATATGGAGTTAAATTCTTTATCTTGGCAACGGCTGATGGCTATGTACTGAACATAATAATGTATAGCGGAAAAGATGAGAATACCCAATTGACAGGTAGAATGGTTCCAAAACTTGAACGATTGGTGATGCGATTAATGAGGCCATATTTATTGAAAGGTCATAATCTATTCATGGATAGCTATTACAACTCGGTCACGCTTTCACAAAAACTTCTAGATTTGAAGACTCACACAAACGGCACCCTTCGTGTTAACAGAAAAGATAATCCCAAAGAAGTGGTGGATAAAAAAAATAAAAAAGGTGAACACGTTTGGGTCAGAAAGAATAAAGTCTATGTAAGCAAATGGGTTGATAAGCGACCAGTAACTATGTTGACCACGATTGAGCACCCATACATGACAGAAACAACAAATAAATATGGAAAAATGGTTAAAAAGCCTATAGAAGTAGCAACATATAATAAATACATGTCCGGCGTAGACAGATCTGACCAAATGATAAGCTATTATTCTTCGCCGAGAAAAACAATACGATGGTATAAAAAAGTGCTTTTCCATCTAATGGACACTGCAGTATGGAATGCATACTATTTATATAAAAAATTCGTTTCAAAAAATAAAAACTATGAGTTCTGTACTTACCGCGAGCAATTGATAAAAAAAATGATTGGCTTAAGTGAAAACTGCAAAGGCAAAGACTTAGTGTCAGATTTAAAAAAAAAACAGCAACCGAAAACACAATAACCCCCAAAAAAATATTGTTGAACCAGATCAAGATCGAAAGCTGTGAGGTCACTGGCCCAAACGTCAACCTGCTCCTGAAAATTCAAAAAAAAAATACTAATTTCTGATGTGTAAAATGTGTTCTAAAAATAAGAAGAGAGTAGAGACCAGCTACCGCTGCATTGGATGCCCAGGGCTTCCTCCGCTATGTCCTGAATGCTTCCAAGACTATCACCAACTCCTTGAGCACCAAGAACAATCCTCTTAGTTGATTTTTAATATACGCAATTTGTGTAAAAAGGTTTAAGAACCAAACTTTTATTTAAAATCTCTAAAAAGTAAAAAAAAACTTTTATATAAAAATAACTATAATACCTACATTTGTTCAAACCTTTAATAGGTTTCGATAAACGTACCTATTATAGTTATTTATCCATATGACACAACTTTATGTACCTTGTAAGGAAAGTCCATTGTTTGTACTAAGTTTATCAGGATATTGTTAACTTTTTGTTTTGTTTTTTAGTTTTTGCAATATATTTTTTTCTTACGTATATATTTTTTTGTTGTTTTCCCTATAAATACATGACATCCGTCGACGTAGTGTAGCATTTAGAAATGGAAAGATATGACCAGCATGGCACTACGTCGACAGATGGGTACGTCCCTCGACTTAGTGTCACATATACGCATATTAACGCATGCTCAGCATGACACTACGTCGACAGATGGGATGATCCCTCGACGTAGTGTCACCTTTAGACATGCAAATACATGACCAACATGACACTACGCCGACAGACGAGAACGCCTTACGACGTAGTATCACATTGAGACTGAAAAATACATGACCAACATGACACTACGCCAACAGACGAGAACGCCTCACGACGTAGTGTTACATTTAGACTGAAAAATACATGACCAACATGACACTACGCCGACAGACGAGAACGCCTCACGACGTAGTGTCACATTTAGACTGAAAAATATATGACCAACATGACACTACGCCGACAGACGAGAACGCCTCACGACGTAGTGACACATTTAGGCTGAAAAATACATGACCAACATGACACTACGTCGACAGACCTTAACGCCTCACGACGTAGTGACACATTTAGGCTGAAAAATACATGACCGACATGACACTACGTCAACAGGCGGGAACGTCTCATAACGTAGTGACACATTTAAGCATGTTAAATTATGCTTATATAGGCACTACGTCGAGAAAATTCAACGTCTGTCGACGTAGTATTGCACTGAGGCAGGTATTTTTTTGTGTAGTTAGGCACTACGTTGGAGGACGTTTACGTCGGTAAGCGTAGTGACGGAAGTATTTAAAATTATATTTCTGGATTTATTAGTACGTCCTTCGACGGGCTGTTATTTAGTATGGATTTTTTTACTGCCGTATTACGGTGTCAGGGTAGGAGTCCACTGTCAGCGAACGTGTTAAATAGAGATTAAAGCGCCTCGAGCAGTCATGTCTTATATTCTTCTTCAATAAAATTAGCTGAAAATTTGGCAAAATTAAAGGACAACTTTTATCTATCAGGATATGTAGGTTATAAAGCAAGGTTTAATTTTAGCTACTCTTATGCTTTGTATGTTGATCTTTGCATTGTCTATTTCAAAGGCTTTTTTTTGTATAATTCGTAGCAGAAGTTGCTACGCAAACCTGCTCTGCACAAAACAATATTCACAAGAACTCTATTATGTTATTAATGCTTTGCTTCTTTTGCTGCTGACTGTAGACTGTAACCAGTGGTAAAACAAAAAATGTGGTGTTTTCACCATAAAAAATAATTTAACATTAACTGTTTCACAAAATAAACAATCCTTTTTTACTTTGGGGTTATACTTACGCTCAATCCGTGACGATCGTTTGAAACAATTGATAAAATAAGTAGTTATGTCGCAACATTGCAACCTTATGGTAGTAACCAATATTCTGACGCTATCGGATAAAAAATAAAAGTAGAATTACCTTTTACTGAGATGCCACCGCAAAGCCACTAAATCCGTCCCTCACTATCGCACATACATTTGGTGCATCTTCCTTATCTCCTCCACCATGCCGTCCAAGATGACGGTCAGCTCGTCGGGGCTGGAGATCAGCGCCGAATCGGCCACGGCTCCGAAACGGAGGACTCCGTCGTAGCAGAGCGCCGTCACACCAAGACCTGTCAAAAATAAAGGAGTCAAGACTGAAGAGATATTATACATCTCAAAAGATCTGAATATGAACTTTTACGCGATGAGCAGTATCCTGATCAGTTACTCCAAGGAAGAAAGATCTGAAACAAGTCAGCGTGCAGTGGTCGGTACAAAAGACGTCGGAGCAAAGGATCCTTTTGGGCCCTAATACTTGGGTAGTTATACCACTGCGTGTAGGATTGGCTAAGACGGAATAAAACCGCTAGAAATATCTTCCACTCGACATACATACACAGAATATGTATTGTATGTCTAGGACGAGGTACTCAGTGTACTCACTGACAAACACGAAATCACTCTAAAAATTGGGAAGATTCTAAATATTCTGGAAGGGTCTCTATGCCACCGAATACTAATGTAAGTAACCTACTTTTCTTCTACCTACTCTTAATATATATTTACCAGTATTCCCTTTCAACGGCACAAAAAACACGAGTTTCTTCAACGTGTTGCCCCCGCAGATATCTAGGCGCTTCGGGCCAGGCAAGTTGCTGAACACCATCGTGGCTTGGCTGCTATTGAATATGGGCTGCAGAACTTGCTTCGGCAGTACGTTATTGAATATCTTCAGGAGATAATAGTTAGTCTGCAAATTCAAATAATTGTAAGTATAATAAATCGACAAATGTTGTGTAACGATTTATTTGAAGTCATAAAGTATTGTGTTTGAGAGTATATAATTCAATGCTAAAGAATTAAAATTAATGTTAAGACCTTTGTTTAGAGGCTAAGTCCGTGGTACCTATTTACTTATCCGAGTATATTTCTGAATTCAGATATAAAAACAAAGTCATTGGAGGTCACCCACACCCATACTGCCTGCCTAAAGTTAGGTGGTAGTTATACAATATTGCGGTTCTAATATATCATCAAAAGACGCATTTGCCTCCACGGACGCAACTAAGTTGAGTACATCCAAGGCACGACCTTCATAAATGAGAATTTTCTTGTAATTAAAGCTAACGGTAAAACAATCAATGAAGAATGAGTTGGTAAAATTTTATCTTACCAAGGGATCAGCACTTCTTCGTAATGCATCGCAGCGTTTCACAACTTTTCCTCTTTTGCACCGTTTCACCGGTAAATCCAATATTGTCACACTAAAGTCATTTTCCAATTTAAGACCATTGTCAACCATCGAGGGTTTGGGGAATCTAATCGGTAAAACTACAGCTACGTCTTCGGGAATACGGGTCATCGTCTGTTGAAGAGTAAAAAAAATGAAAATCTTATATTCAGATAAGCTTTTGGTTAAATTTAACTTACCTGCGAGCACCATTTACCTGCGAGAAGTATTTGTGCAAGCCGTTAGACAAAGCAGATGCTAAAATATCAGTAAATTTCATTGTGTCTACATTTTTTTTAATCTCCTTCACCATAATCAATAAATTTTCATCTGATTCCGTCCACTTGTGTATTTTGTTGCCAGTCAACGTCGGTCCATGTAGAGAATTGTCATCAGGTTTTCTAAGGATCCCGTCTACAAAGCAGATGGGCATTTCCCATAATTTCTCGATCATCTCCATTAGGTTATTAGGAGAAACCAGAGTTCTATTGTTATACTTTTCGGGATTTGAGAACATGTTGACCGGATAGTCATCTTCATTATCAGCTAAAGTTTTGCAAAGAAACTCTATTAAAGCTACTCCATCCCCAACAGAATGATGTATTCTAAAAACGATGCCATATTCTCCTCTTTCTTTATTATAATTACTAACTCTTTGCTTTGTGACCAAAATCTGAAATAAAGCCTCATCATTGTAGGGTAGTGATTGATTTGATATTTCGTTCATCAATATCTCTAAGTCTTCCATTTTAAGCGTGTTGGTTTTTGGTGGAAGATCAATTATTTCTACGTATTGGTTTATATCGATAGAACTGTATCTTCTCCAATAATAAAACCCGTAATCTTCATTTCTTCTGAAGAACAATTTGTCGGTGGCAGTATTGGGTAATATCTTAAGTAGCTTATGTTTGATATTAACGATGAGTGCTGCCGATGAATCAGATTCTATGACGCCAAGAACATTAATGACATTCTTCGTAGTATCGTCTTCCAAACTCCAGAAGACGTCGAAGCTGTCGAGGAACCCAACAAAATATTTGTCCTTGTTCTTGATTATCAAAGCACAAAGCAGTTTGTAACCGAACGCTAAAAGCAAAAACACTGTTAACAGTGGCAATATTAACACGAACACAAACAGAGCTATTACTCTGGGTATAGTTTTTGCGTTAAAACTAGTATCTATCTTCCATGTCGGAGCAGAGAATATTCCTCGGAACTGCAAAACAAAAAATTACACATCAGTACGATACCTATCTCACTGCCAATTTTAAATCTTAAGAACATTGGATCAAAATTATATTCGTTACCTTTTGATTAAATACGGCAACAGCCAACACAAACCCGACAATCGCACCAAATCCAGCAGTTTTGGTCACTTGTAGAGGTACATTTAAAGATACGTTAGTCGCCAACTGTGTCCTATTAAACGGTAATTGTTCAATCACTGAGCACTTCAATAAATAGTTTATTTCCTCCATATTTTAAAACTAACTTGTGGTGACAATATGGAAAAAAAACAACTTTTCAACATTAACTTGATATACTGAAAGTAGGAGATTTGACAGAGAGGTAGGTATCTGTTAGACCTCCAGTCTTCGAAACATCAAGCCAACTGAAAGAGGCTCATCGAGTCGCAGACATGTAAAGTAAAGTAAGGGAAGCCATACAAGTTTGAGAAATTGTTCGCTGATTTAATTAAGTACGCACATATTAAATACACATTGTTGTAAGATTATATTACAATATGACGCGGTATGATGCAATCATAGTCATGACTAGAAAAACTTAAAATAATCTTACCGCCTGACATATCTACTGTGATATAACCCCAGAAGGTGCCCTGTGGCAACTTCATTCGTAGAATGCCCCTGGAACAAATCTAGCCCCTGCGACGCCTCTGACCTACCAGTTAAAGCAATCCAGGGGATTTAAACAATAAAATCCGATTGTTTCATTGCAGTATCAAAGGGATTTTAACCAAACTTGTATAATGTTTTTCTAATTTTACATTGATGTATGTTACCCAATAAATGTATATACTATTAATAATTCTGGAATAAAATAACTTTCATTTATTTACAATTTATTCCTACAAAATACGTAAGTATACTAACGCGTGCATTTATTAACGAGTACGTTAACTATAAATTAAAGATTATACTATATAAATTGTAAATCAATAATATCAAAAATAGTAACATTTTCAAAGTTAAACCTCTTCTATACAAAAAGGTATAGGTACCATACCTTTGTAAATTGGATTGGTATATTCTGAAAAATCAGCAACTTATATTGTGGAATGTTTTGCTTAACAAAATGAAAATGTTATAATTATTATAACTAATAGATATGAGTAATTGAGTATATCTATTTATCTAAGTACGCTACGAGAAGAGTATTTTACATGTATGCAGGTACAAAAAACTTAATTATCAGCAGAACACAACTGAAATTTTGCATACGTAGTAGGTATATGTTCAAATTACAATGTAGAAAGAGGAGGTTTATCAAAACGAATCCTATAATTTACATTCTGTCAAATTCAATCCACGGAAAACTCATTTTTGCATTAAATAATACCTAAATATAGTATTTTACTACGCATGAAACTGCACTACACTAAATATTTACAAGTTATAGCTCCTTTTTATCTTCAACCTTAGCCTTTTGTCTTTTGATGAAACAAAGCACATTGATCCATACGAAAGAGACGGCAGAAATGTACACGACTCGCAGATGCGGTGGCATGAAGTAGAAATTGATGGTCTGTCCTGGGATCCAAAAACACTGGTTGGCGACGAAAGCTGTCCAGTACTTCTCTTTGAGCTCGTCGAAGATGCTTGGTTTGCCTTCTAGGTAGCCCAGAACTGAAATGTAAGGATCCAATCAATTCATTTGCTAATGACGTAAAATAATGGGAAATGGTGTTTACGGTGTATAGGACGATTGAGCAAGACTTTATCTTCGTTTCTTGGTCACTGAATCACTACAAGAAGAGTTTATCGGAGCAACAATCAGTATTAACTACTGCATCATTGCTGCATCACCGAGACTTAATGTATATGCTAAATACATTGAATTACCCAACTTGAGCCGAATTATTATTCTTTACAGCAGAGGTTTCCAAGATTTTCAATTGCGGTGTACTTAATAATAGGTTTAATTTTAAATCTCACCGCCCTAGTCTTTTGGGACACTACAAATTGTGTACGGCGAAGATTAAACAGGAATGCCTCAATGCAGCTCTTTTTATTCTCTACACAATGTGAGAACCCCTGCTCAATAGTATGAAGCTCAAGCGGGAAGTGCACACTGTACAGGTTCTTAAAGGGTCACAAACCCGCGCGTGACGTTTTTGGAGATGCAACTTATTTGGATAGACTCTGCTAAGTGCTAGGTTTCAGGTAGGCCGTACGCTTACTGTAGCAAGATTGAATTGACACTTGCTATCATAGAAGCTGGCCTAAAGGCATGGAGTTCAGGATCTGTGACACGCACACTGTTTCTGTGATTTCAATGTATTCAGAGACACGGTAAATGCTAATTATTAGTCACTGTAGTAGGTCTGGACTGGATTAACGCTTACCGACACAGAACCTTGTCGTCACAGGCGCGGATTCAGCCTTCTAAACAGGTTGTGGTCACCCACACCAAAGAAACGGTCAAATGCGACTTTGGTTTGCACAGACCATAAATATCAGCCGATAAAACCCTAATTCATGTCGTGAGCATGCCCACTGTCACTGTGCCCACATTTCCCACAACGGTGTATCTGCGCGTGTGTCGTAACCTTGCCCACGAACTTATTAGGATAGGCTTCCTTCGGTCACGTCACTGACATAGCCCTGGATTATTATACTTAATTTATACTTACTGACGAAGAAGCTGGCCAGAAGGACCGGGGTCATAGTGAACTGGTCGATCACCACCTTGGACGCCACGGTCTTCAACGACGTGCCCACGAACTTTTTATCCAGGAACTTGTACCTGTGTTATTAATAGAACTAGATTAGTGTTTCCGAGCCTTTATTCTATATCACCACCTTCATATGGACGAAAAATATACATCACTTTCCAAGCGACTGAACTGTCAAACCATACAAACTGACTCACCTTGTATGGTTTCGTAGTTGTTTGGAAAAGTTAGCGTGATGGTTTGACATTATGCGGAATTCAATTTTGAAGAATGAATGTAACTTATAAATAATGACACAAAGGTAAATTAAGAAAGAAAAATTGAATGCGATCCACTACAATCTAAGCGGGGCTTGAACCTGCAACCTCTGCGTTACCGGCGCATTGCTCTCCCAACTAAAGTAATGTAGGTAACTAATGTAGGTATTTCCACATAAAAAATAGAAACGATAAAAAAAAGATTCTATTAAAATATATGAATGTAACTTACTTTAAAAATAACCGATTAATTGTATGTGTTCATAACTTATTACCTATTAGATTTTCTTAGGTCAAGAGTTGTATACCTACAGACTAGATTATATTTAAGTACTTCACTGATAACAATAAATTTTGGTAAATCCATTCAGAGTTGGCAGAGCATGAATGAATACTTGCCAGTAGTACAGCGTAGGTGCATATATACAGCTGCCAACGGCCACTATACGCGCCGCAGACGCATAGTTTATCTCCGGTTTTTCAGGCTAAAAATAAAAAATACGATATAAATTAGATAATGTATGTCTTCTTGTTGTTAACCTGTGGCCCGCTAATGGTTTTACACCTTTGTGGTAGATTTGTGAAAACACTGAAAAAAAGTTGCCACATGTGCACATACAGAATGCACATCGAACGCTTTAATTTTTACATTACAGTGGTATCAAGCACTTCGAAAAGCTGATGGCAGCCCCGATTATGATAAACTCCTGTCTTACGCATCTGATTAGAGATGTGTCGTTCTCGAGATCGGCGGTTCCCGAATTGTATGGGAAATATAATCGAGAACGTTCTTTCTTCATACACATCTCTACATCTGATGAACTATACAAGAGTAAAATGAAACTCCAGCAAACTTGTAAATTAAAGCCAATATGCTTTGAAATGCAAACTTATTTAACTAATAGGTGTTATACATACATAAAATATTCATAAAGTAAGTAGTTAGAGGGCATTGCTACTTTGTTGTGATCATGTTTTCCGATATCAAAATCATGTTTCAGCGGTTGCGTATCCACATTAATTATCATTATCAACATTGTATCATTGGAGATACCCCGTTCATACGCAGATGATTAATTATCTCCTTGCCACGCATATCTTGAATTTCATGATATTACGTCACGTGACGCCCGACGGCAACTTTTGTCAACTTACGCCCGGGACGCCAGCGGTAGCGTGGCCGAGCGGTCTAAGGCGCTGGTTTAAGGCACCAGTCTCTTCGGAGGCGTGGGTTCGAATCCCACCGCTGCCATGATATTTTTGCTTTTAAATTAGCTAATTTTCGATACTATCGGGAGAGCAGCATATCAGTAAGTAAACCGATTTTTACGTAATCTATGCTATCCGAGCGTAGGTAATGGAAGAAATAGAGGCACGATATATTATTATGACTAAAGCCAAACATTCCATCCATTTAAAACCCCTAGGGGTACCGAAACCGAAAAACTAACTCATTTTACCCAGGGTCACTATATATATATAATATTAAAACAAATTGGTTTTAATATAATATATGACAAAATGCATAAACAACAGCATTATACACGGCTTACTTTAAATAAGTTGAAGTTGTACAAAGTAAGGATTAAAATACTATTAAAATTGCGTTACTATAATGTTGCGATACTGTATGGAAAAAAGCACAAAATGTGAAATTGGTTATTTTGTTTGTATTTTGATTGTGATGTTAGTAAGCACAAAGATTATAGATTATTTGTTGAACGATACATTATTTACTGAAGGGTGATTCTACAGGCGTTTCAACCGCTTTGAGGCCGCTGTCATAAATAATCACAGCAATAGGCCATAATATTCTTTAAAATCGATCTATTATGACAAGAAGTATGGTTAAAGTATATCATTTTATCAAAGTTTGCTGCTGGGTTAGGTCATCCTTTCAATATTTTCGACAG
The DNA here is from genome assembly GCA_905147355.2 of Apotomis turbidana. Lineage (NCBI taxonomy): Eukaryota > Metazoa > Arthropoda > Insecta > Lepidoptera > Tortricidae > Apotomis > Apotomis turbidana. Next base: position 17,328,961 of record LR990294.1, read on the forward strand.
CGCACTGACGCCGGATGAAACGCCTATCTAGAATCACCCTGAAAGAGCTCGGTTGCCGTGGAAAAGCTGGCATAGACTAGACCACTCTGCTTCACCGTGTCTTGCCATCTTTCCCAAGGATGCCTTCGTTATAGATTATAGACTATTTTATTACCAAGTTATACTTGTTGAAGGTCTGCTGTGACAGTTCTGCCGCCGTGTAGAAGGTGCCATAAATCGCAGTGTTGGTGAGGAGAGGATACTTCTGAAACGTCGTCTTGGCCCATCCCACCACCCGCGACATGGTTCTTGTTTGGATAATCTCCTGAAAACAATTCATATTCCGTAAAACTACCCGAATACAGTCCATTACAGATACAGTCCATGCCCCAAATCCAAATTAACTCCATTTAGACCAAATTAACATGAAAATTACTCGTTAATCGAGGATTCTTACGGATAAACAAAAACAAATTTAAATCATAACAACTTAAATTTAAAACTTAAAACAACCCCGACATAAATAGCTGGTCGTCACGACTCCTCTCCATTTTTGTTCATTGAGTGATGTAGAAAATGCTACTAAATTTGGAATTCTTAGCTTCAATATTGACTAAGACTTGTTCCAATTAAAGTTGAATATCTTAGAAACTACTGGTCTAGTTTGGACCCCTATTTCCACCAAACATAGCTAAGAACCATCTCGATGGACATGGTGTTTCGATTAAAAAAAAAGTGCAATCAAATTTGTCCATCCGCTACCTACGATGGAGATGAGCGTGGGAGCTACTTACGATGCCACAGGCAATATAGATACACAGATACGCAAATACACAGATACACATGTTAAACTAACCACACCTCTCCTTTTTCTTCGGGGTTAACGTAACAAAGACAAAGTATTATTATAAATATTATAATACCTTTCCCTTACATTTATTATGATAACAATATGATTATCGTCTGTTTGTATCTAAACCAAAATTATACCTAATAGGTACCAACCCCTCTTGTAGAAATAGGTACATGAAATCGTGATACTCCAACACGCCATAGTAGTCCAAACGATTTCAGATATAACTTCCAATTATACACCATTAACAAAACATATAAGTAAGAAAACACGACACGAATCACTTTGTTTTTGTGTATTGTCATAAACAGACAACTTCAAAGTTACATTAGCAATAAGAGATTGTCTACTTTTAAAGAAACCTGAGCCATAGAGAAAATAATAAGGTTTTTACTTTTAGGGTTCCGTAGTCAACTAGGAACCCTTATAGTTAGTATTTTAAAAATAATAGGGGTCTTCGAAAATTATTTCTTGATAAAGTCAGCAGTTTTGTAAATATTCACTCCGAAAATAAAAAAATAGTGTCCCCTCTAACTTTTCAACCACGGTTCAAAAAATTATGGAAAAATTCATGAAGATGAAGCCTTAAGTACTTTCAATGAAAACTATATTTAAAAAAATCGGTCGAGCAGTTTTTGAGTAATCGCAATTTTTTTAATTTTCTTTAAAATGACGTAAGTGCCGCGCGATGTCCTTACACTTCGAACGTTATACATATTGGTTAAGTGCCATACTGTATTAAAATACTGTATACTGTATTTCGCTCAATTTGGTGCGTATAATCGATAACTTCCAGAATGTAATAAGAACTTTACAGAATCAACATGACATTTCATGTTGTTTGATTAGTTTTATTGTGGTTTTATTACATACATTACATTATTCACTTACATCAGTGTATAAATACTATAAATTGTGAATATTTACCCAAGTGGGAGTGTTTTATCACTTAAAAGCATCATACAACAAATAATCATACAGCAAACATTGAGGAAGCGAACGTTCAATATGGAACTTATGCTGAAGTCTTTATTACCTAGAAACTTTGGATCTATTGTTTGGACCATATTTTTCCAGAGGCTTTCTCCAAAACCCGCGTCAATATCTTCAATAGCCAGAAAGCACATAACATAAGGTTTTTGAAACAACAAAAAAATAGAAAAGACAGCGTTTATCAACCAACTGCTTGCAACGAATAGTGCGGTAAGTACTTTGGCCATGTTGCACGCAGAGACTAATAACTTGGAACGCATAATGGTTTAACAGGTAAAATTTTAGGCAAATGACCTAGGCCAGTAGGAAGTCCCAGAAGATGGTCACACCAGATTTCTGAGTAGGTGGACATGTCAGCCAGTGATGCACTCCACCAAGCAACGGAACGTAACCGATGGAGACAAATAAGTGACGGAATTAGGAGTCACGATCCTCAGCAGGGAGGGAACGATCGACGAGAGAGAGAGAGAGAGCATAACATGTGTAATGCAAATTAATAAGCGAATTGTTTTTTTACTGATCCAGTGTTTTGTAATGCCATACGATAAATAAATAAATAAATAAGCGATGCGACATTTACACTGCATTTCATTATGCAGTTTACAATGTCATATTTCCGCAAGCAATACATAATTAATTCGGTACACAATAATGGGTCATAATTAATTATATGCTGAAGCATTGAAAGTAATCTAGGACGGCACCTGTAATGCTCAAGAACAAAGTGTAAAGGAGCAACTTTTTTACTATGATCGAAGTAATAATTGTGCACCATATCGATCGTAAAATATTGAAAGGAGTCCGAAACAAACAGCAATAAAAAAAATGCTGGAACATCACTTATGAGACTAAATGACACAAAATCAAATGAAAGACAGCAGATTGGGACTTCGGTTCGTGTCTCAAGATGGCCGCATGCGTTTAAGTTTCGTTGTTCATTATTTATTCATTTTTGTTGTTCAATGTGTAGTATTGATAGCGTATTGTGCAGTGATCTAACGTATGAGTGAATAGCTAATGAAGGATTCAACTTGAAGCGTTCATAGCCCTTCCTGGGTCAAGGCCCGATAGTCCGTGTGGTTTTTTGCAAATCGCTATCACTTTACAAAAAGCTCATCTCACCGTACAACGTTCGTCAACTTTGACACTGGCAGAATTGACCCAATGGGCAGTAGCCATTTTTTTTTATATAAAAATTTAATTGAATTGAAAGACAGCAGGTGATGACAGCAGGGGGTTGGCCCCTACCCCTTGTAAAGTCTGTAACGGACCGTTCCCGAAATGACATTAATAGGACAAATAAAGAACTTAAAGAAGCATCTTAATGGCAGCGACTACGACCTAACTAACGAAAGAGTCCATAACGTAAACATTTTGCAAATGAGTGCCTGACTGAGAAGAAGTTATACAAGAAGCAGATGCAAAAAAAGGTTAGTTACGGCATTGCGTAGAGAATGTAGTTATACTCCGGTCGGCGAAAAATTATACCCGAGATACTTTGTTTAACAATTAAGAAATTCACCATGTAATGGAGTCGATGTAACATCAATATTTTTGTAAGCCTGATAAAAATAAATACTTTACACGTTTTTTCGTACACACATTCAAGCAATATTTTAGAAAATCATCACATTTTGTGCATTGTCTCATGGATTATGCCGACCGCATAGTTAATAGTTGAATTTTTTTAAATGTCCGAGTACCACTTTTGAGCTTATCTTGTAAACAAGACCACACAGAGCGACTAATTTCCTCCTGTATAATCATTCACTTTGGGACAAATAGAACTGCTTCCATTTGTCCCAAAGTGAATGATTATACAGGAGGAAATTAGTCGCTCTGAACAAAATAAAAATGTCTGTTCTATATGCAGGACTACATATAGGACAGACATTAATAGTACAAGTTATTATTTAGTGTGCGGGCTTGAATCTATAATCGGGCACAGATAATAAATAAAAAAAATAAATTAGCGGAGCAAAGTTAATGAAATATGGATATCTGAATGTGGCGAGGCATTCAGGGAACGAGATACAGAAATATTTTTCAGCCGTGCGAAACGTACAAATGTTTCTCCTCATTCGGTACTCCGAGGACAACAAACCATTTTTATTTATGCATTATAAATTTTAGACGACTCCATTTCCCTTCTGTCCGAATATGCTACCGTTTGTCCGGACGCTACTTGTATTATTTATTAAATGAACGTTAATAAGCATGTTCAATTATATTATGGAATAAATTATCAGAAGAAACATAAATCCAACGTTTGACACGGATATGGAGACGATGATTGCAACTAAACTAAACAGAATACATATGTTTATATTCGCTATCACTATTGACAATATTAATTTAGGATTCTGGATCCTATCAATCTTATTGTTTTTATATGATTGATTTTTGCCTCTAATATCTACGGTAGTCTAATCTTTTTACCATGAACAGTTTGCAGTATCCTCACGCAAAATAGGCGCATTGTAAGGCATCGAGTTGCGGAAAACCAGCCTGCAATAACCTATATTATCCTTTAAAATAACCACTTATTATTTACCCATAGAACCTATTATTATTGGCAAATAAAACGTATTAAAATTAGACAGGTTAGGTTACGTCGCCGGATGCTCGTAACTAGTGGTAAGTACACCCATGAATGAAACTAGCATCGTTTATTTTAATTGACTAATAAAACATATTACTCACTTTAATTTAGTATTCAGCCAACAGCCCCCGGTTTCCGATGTTTCCAATAAAAACTATTAATAAAACAAGTTTGAAACACTTAGCGACAACAGACACGGAATCTTCATACAAAACTGTTATGTGCTTGAGATGTTATTATCTAAAGATTACGTATTTATACGTTGATAAGGAAAAGGATACTTTGAATATCTGATACGGTTCTGTAGTCACGGTATGTATAAACATTAATAGTTTAACAATTCTGTAACAAATTCGACGACTGCGCAGGTCGGTTGCGTAGGGCGTCACTGCGCATCACCCGTTGTTATTCAATTGACTTCAATACAATAGGTACTTAAGAGTAACCCATTTTTATATGGTTTGTTTCAGTTTTCAATTGTGACACTGCTAATCAACACTGTTTGAGGTCAATTTATTGCGTTGGTATACTTTCCTTTGTAGGTTTGATTAATTATTCATTATCAGCTGGTGTAATTGATCGTACTTTTTTTTCATAGGTGGCAAACGGGCAAATGGATCGCCTGATGAAGCGATTACCGTCGCCCATAGACAGCTACAACACCAGAGGAGTCACAAGTGCGTTGCCGGCCTTTCAGGTGGGAATACGCTCTTTTCTTGAAGGTTTGATGAAGGTCGTATCGGTCCCGAAATAACGCAAGTGACAATTCAATCCACAATGCAGTCAATAATTATAATTATTCTCCTCCTCTTTAACCCCCCTATAAATGACATTTCTTAAGTATTCACTTAGAGCTTCGTCCTTTTGTCGAAAAACATTAATATTTTATTTCGAAACACATAATCTACATTGTACTCACTATAATATATTCATCGGAAAATTAGAAACGTTACGCATTACGTGTAATTTAAAATATCATAGCATTTTATAACCTCGGTTTTACAACTAATTTTGTACGGCAATACTCGTATTATTGTTATTCGTCCTTCAAATGAAAGTTAAGTACATTAATGTTAAGTTAAGTAAATCTATATCAATATTAATTGCGCTTAAATTACAAATGTCATAGATTGGATAATTTTACACGCCTATCAAACGTATCACGCTCTTGACGTTTAATATCCAGCGCTTAGAGACGCGCTTCTTCAAACTCCTTCACTCTAACGCGTACAGTGGACCGCCATACATCCCGTTCACGGCTCATGGCTTCCCAACCATCAGGAGATATATTGCTGACAATAAGGTGTCTCTTAAGCACATCCTTGTAACGGAGATGCTGTCCCCCAGCTTTACGCGTACCTTCCGGATTTTCACCAACAAACTGGGTTTTGGGAGAAATATCCGCGCCCACTGTCGTAGGAGTCCTACGAGCCCTTCAAGTTGAAGTCGCCGTCATCGGACCCAATGAAGAGGACATCATCATAATTATCATCATGTGTCTAAGTAGACAGGTCACAGTGTCTTTGCATCTTCATTATAACAAACGGCTATAGGTACGAATTTCAAGAGACGATTTTCGGTACACGCGAATAGCAGTGAGTTAGTTGTGGATATTCATAGAAAGGATCCTGTATAAACAGACGGTTATAATTTTTACCCGATCAAAGCAAAGCAACAGACTTATTACATAAGTTTCTAGGTATAGGTACAATTATAGGTGAGAAAACGATAAGAACACCTCCTAGGGAGACGAATCAATTGTGTCAAACTGCAAAATGCATAGACCAGTGATACTGATAAGATAAGTTCTTATAGAAATTTATATCTTGACTCACTGATTTCCACGGTTCCACGTTTAAACTACAATGCTTTAAATTAATAGTAAACCACATTTAGAATCGATTTAGAATCAAAACATTTTTGTGGTCATAAAAAATAATCGTTACTTTTGTTTTAATTAAGATTTTAGTTTTCCTAATGTTCACTTCGGTTTTCGATTTCCAGACTGATGGAAATGTATCACAGTATTCCAAAGACCCTTCGGACCGGACATTTTTAACTGACCCCGCAGATTGACGTAGTTAGTTATACTGAGCAATTGTCTAGAAGTAACCCCTATTCAAATATGGATAGTTTTCGAGAAAAAAATACTTAAAGTTCGCTGTTCCGGAGGGACCAAAAAATTAAAAATATTTTATATTTACTTTCTTATTGTTTTTTTACAACTATTTATTTCTATTATGAATGTGTCATTCAATTGCGAGCTCTTAAGGCTTTTTAGAAAATAAAAATCGGTAACAGTTTAGAAGATATTCAAAGAAATTAGATTTTCGGTTTTGATTTTTTTTTTCGAAAAGTATGCAGTTTGCGCACGAACTATTTTATGCTGATAATACTTCAGCTTTATAACTACCTAAGAAAAAAAAAGCAGCTCAGGATCTTGCGGATAATTTGAGATATTCGCGATTTTAATTTTGTGTAAAAGTGCCTGCAATATTGGTCATAGCAAAGTTGCATTGAAAATTTTGCTTTACAGTTTCTGAATACTGCCTGTCAAAATATTGCCTTAAAAATATATCTTATGATTATAGTTAATTTTCTTCCTCTTCTAAAATAATAATAATAAACCACTTGTCAAAGTTATTGTATCCCGCATATTAGTGTTCTCTTCATTTTTCAATGCAACTTTGCTATGACCAATATTGCAGGCACTTTTACACAAAATTAAAATCGCGAATATCTCAAATTATCCGCAAGATCCTGAGCTGCTTTTTTTTTCTTAGGTAGTTATAAAGCTGAAGTATTATCAGCATAAAATAGTTCGTGCGCAAACTGCATACTTTTCGATAAAAAAAATCAAAACCGAAAATCTAATTTCTTTGAATATCTTCTAAACTGTTACCGATTTTTATTTTCTAAAAAGCCTTAAGGGCTAGCAATTGAATGACACATTCATAATAGAAATAAATAGTTGTAAAAAAACAATAAGAAAGTAAATATAAAATATTTTTAATTTTTTGGTCCCTCCGGAACAGCGAACTTTAAGTATTTTTTTCTCGAAAACTATCCATATTTGAATAGGGGTTACTTCTAGACAATTGCTCAGTATAACTAACTTCGTCAATCTGCGGGGTCAGTTAAAAATGTCCAGTCCGAAGGGTCTTTGGAATACTGTGATGTATGAATGAAAGTAAACTGACCAGATGAGCGTGTAACCGATGTTTATGAAAAACCGTTTAAAATAATACCTATGCAGATGCTTTGAATAGATCGATGACGACTGATGTTAAATTCTACAGCATACTGTTATATGAGTAAAATTAGGTCAATTTGTCAACTCATGAAACGAAAAAAAAACAATATTTTTGAAATATGTGATTTGAAATTTTATGTTTTATTTTAATTCAAAAGAAATTTTTAAATTGTTTTCAGAATCCTCATAATTTGACAAAACAATAATTTTATGACAATCATGTCAAAATGGCAAATTACTTATAGTTTCCATACAAATATATAACACATAATGACGTCACGATTAGGTGGCCCTTAGGTACCTTTTCACACGTCCCGGTACCCGGCGGCGAAGTGTATGGCCATGTAGGTACCTACGTTACATTACGCCGGTACGTATGAAAGCTAACGTATGTATAAAAGGCACTTAGTACGGAGCGTTTTCACCGCTTCTGACGTTTAGAGCAGTCTAAGTGTAGTCAGTACCATACCATATAGACATTTGATCCCAATAAAAAAATTATCTATTGACATCATCATTCTTTTTTCGTCGTGCCTATTTATGCAGTAATTGTTTAATAGTATCACTTCTAGTTACAAAAGTCCGTTGCATCTTGAAAAACTGTGACCATTCAGGAATGGAGAAAGTAGGTAGTTTTGTAAGACGCAGGATATTTACGATACGGATTTCAATTACGATTCGCGACGGCATAGTTTGCATACCGCATTGCAACACCCGTGACTATCTTTATGGAAATTGTTATTGAAACGGTGTTTATCTTGAATTCAAATTAAAAAGAAAAGCTAAGAGTAGGCTTCGAGGCTCTTTTACATGTATAAGACTAAGGGCTTCGGGTGTTACATCTGGTTAGCCCTTAATTTGACAAAAAAAGGAAGGTCGATGGTTCTCCGAAGGCTCGTTAAGGTTGAAAAGATGGTCAAAGAGTTTGTACATCCGGGTGTACATTGACAAATTAAGGGTTAGATAAATTTTTCAGTTTCTAGTCGGTTATTTTTGGTGACAAAGTATAATCAATTAATCACTTTTTTACAAAAAAACGACTTCAACGAGACAAAATTGTATGTCGAAAAAGACACCAAGAGTTTCCTTGATTCCTCATGGATCTCGTCATCAGATCTTCACCAAAATTGTATATAGGACCAACTTGGAGGTATTCGAAACCGGTTTATAAATGACGTAGTTCTGAGGTAACATGAAACAAAAAAATAAAGCAGAATAGAATACTCTTATCAGAATATTCTCTTTTTTGGTGTCTGTTAAAAATAGCTAATCTCTTATAGCTAGCTTAGTACCAACACAGCTAGCGGAGCTTACAACTACTAGAGTCAATTACTTATTGTAAAATAGTTACCTAATACATTCGACCATTAATAAGATTGTTTTAAAGAGTATTATTTGTTTTATCACTATCGTTACCTAGACAGATTAATAAGCTATTAATTATTTTAATCGATTATTAAATTTATCTGTCTAGACATGCGAGAGCTCTACGCGTGCTAATACTAAGGTTGAAAATAATATTCCAAATTCATTAACATTTGGGACTCATTACGAAAATTGTATTGAATGATGGACTCTATTTCTCACTCTCAATATAGATAGACTTCTTTGTAGTTTTTAACCACAGGCGTAAAATAAGAGTTCTGAGCATTGTAGTACGTTTAACGTGCGTACGCGTAACGTATTTGATTCCCTAGATTGAGTATCAAAAAGTCTAAATAATTATACGTTTTTTGCAGCATAGTCGCGGTCGTATTTTTTTTACGTTAACTTAGAAGTTACGGGTTCAAGGGATTGTAGATCTGAATATATTATTTATAGAGTTCCCGAGATAAAGGGTATTGACAGACATACGGACGGACAACAAAGTAATCCCGGAGTGAGGATTCCGTTTTTTTCTTTTTGAGGTATAAAACCCTTAAAACAATATTAAATCAACCCCGAGACCATAAATTAATGTTTCTTACATACGTAATACATTTAACACTCATTCAAATATTAGGAACCTCGAAAGAAGAAGAACAGCCATAATTGTGTTCAATATTATTTACCCAAAGGCCGCGATCGCTCGTGTGTTGTGTTGTCTATTGAATGGAAGTCATAAATTTCTATATTTTTATTGAAAGAGATTGATAGCTGCAACGAAAGTGGATTGAGTGTATTTTATTATTTACAAGGTCTGTTAAATAAACATTACGATAATGAATTTCTAGTATATCTGACTAGCATTATTACAAACATGTATTTAAACCATTGATACAAAAATCAAAGCACAAATGGTAATAATTGAAATGCGTGTCCTGGCAGAAGAGACCGAATCCGGTACCTCTGGAGTCTGGATTACAAGTTTGGCTCGGTTTGTAGACACCTGCCTACTGAGCCGGCGGTCCCAGGTTCGAATCCCGGCCAGGGAAAATATTGTGTGATGAACTCGAATATTTGTGCTTGGGTCATGGTTGTTCTCTATGTATTTAAGTATATATTTATCTATATAAGTACGTATATCGTCGCCTAGTACCCATAACACAAGCCTTCTTGAGCTTAATTTGGGACTAGATCGATATGTGTGGGGTTGTCCGATATTAAAAAAAAAGTCCAGCATGTTACCTCTCCAATGTAATCCAGAGGTACCGGGTTCGATTCCCGGTCTCTTCCGACAGGTTACGGTTATTTTGGTGAGGCGTTATATGTTTCATAATTTCATAAAGCTTTTATTTAACTTTCAATGTGCGTACGTAACTATTATGTTTGTTAGGGAATCTTGCGACAAAATTTTGAAGCAGATATCTTAACCAATAGAGCTGGAATTTCGCATCCCTAATCCCTACTTAACTTTGATGACAGTACATTAATATGGTACCACGTAGCTAGGCTAGTCTGATGATGGAGCCGGAAAGTGGCACTAGAAACTCTGTAAGTAATAGATAGCGTATAATTATTATACTAACGAGATTCTACGACGTGAGTAAACCCGTTTGAGTATTTTAATATGTCTGAGACTCACGATAGTTTTCTATGTAAAATATACTAACGAGTTTGGGCTCCTTTGAATCATATAAAAGTGAGCAATTGAACGATGTTTAAAGAAAAGTACAGTCGGCTATAAAAGCTAGTCACAAAAATTAAATTTTTGATAGAAACGTATAATTATCGGACAACACAAATCGACCTAGTCAGAAAGTAAGCTCTAGAAGGCTTAAATAAAAATATTTACTGAATATTAAATACATCAGCTGCATGATGAGCTTCGTAGACGAACTAACGTCGCCGACATAGCAAACAGGGTTAGCAAACAGGGTTAGCAAACAGGGTTAGCAAACTGAAGTGGCAATGGGCAGGGCACATAGCTCGAAGAACCGATGGCCGTTGGGGCAGAAAGGTTCTCGAGTGGAGACCACGTACCGGTAAGCGCAGCGAAGGACGGCCACCCGCAAGGTGGTCGGACGACCTGGTCAGGGTTGCGGGGACTCGCTGGATGCGGTTCGCTTCTATCCGGCCCATGTGGAAGTCAATTGAGGAGGCCTGTGTCCAGCAGTGGACGTCCTATGGCTGAAATGATGATGATGATGATAAATACATAGAAAACAAATGTTTGTTGGGTCATGTGACCCAAGAATAAATATTCGAGTTCATCACACAAGTACTTGCCCATGCCGGGATTCGAACCCAGGCCCGCCTCAGTAAGCAGCCGCACTACCAACCGTGTCGTCATGCGCTTCAAGTGTTCAACTCCCATGCAACCTGTTGCTCTCCGCTTTCCGCAACCCTGACCTATCATAACAATAAGGCACTGTAAAGAAGCCAACTAAAGTAAAATTGAATAAGTAACTTATCTTAATAGACGTTGGCCTGAACTTACTATAAGTACTTAAGGTAAATTAGTATTTAGGATAAGTTTAACCGCATGCACCCGTTTAATTTATACATGTAAAGATGACGGCTTTACCAATGTTTATACGAGTAGTTGAGGAGGAGGAGATCTTTATAAAGTAGATGGATATTAGGGAAAGCAAACCGGTATCTTTTCCATAGAAATTACCGGTAATTTACCGGTAGTCCGGTAATTGTCATAAAAAAAATACCGGTTTGCATTCCCTAGTGGATGTTCAGTAGCCGACGATCTTTTGCAGAAATCGCGCCAAAGTTGACATGCACAAAAAAATATATATATACATATAATTTGTATACAATTTTCATAACCTCATTTCAATGAAAGATCAAGGGACACCTCATGTAAAAAATAAAAACATGTATGCAACTGCATTGATATTAACGTCATAGAATATTAATATAGGGTTGCAACACTTGCAACAATAGTCGGGATTGGACTCAAATCGTCAAAGGTAACCTGTTGGAATGCTCTCTCCTCTCTCTCTCTCAAAAGCCCTCTCAAGCAAAGAGAAAGAACGAAGCAAAAAAGAAACATCTAAACAAACCACCTCTACTCTCCCAGGACATGCTAATTACCAATCAAAATAATAAAAAGAGCCTACCTAAGTTAAGTTGTCCAGGCACAGATAAGATAACTTAAGATAAGGTTTCTCATAAGTTGCATTCTGTAAAGTTATAAAATGGAGACGCGAGGGGCCGTGCCGCCGGTGCCAGGTAACAGGAGGTACGGCCGCACGGTGGTTCTGCCAGTGAACTCGCACTGGACAAAATATTATACATATTTTTTAGATATCCGTTTTATTTGACACCCAGTGATATGGGTAGTATAAATAAAGCAAAGTCGCTTCCGTCTGTCTGTCCCTATGTATGCTTAGATCTTTAAAACTACGCAACGGATTTTGATGCGGATTTTTTTAATAGATAGAGTGATTCAAGAGCAAGGTTTATATAAGTATAATACAATGCATAATTCATCAGCATTGCATCCATGCGAAGCCGGGGCGGGAGGCGGGACGATAGTTAAATAATAAAACAATTTTATACGACGTACATTTATTATATTTCGACGGACACATTTCGGAGCCTTCTGTTATGACAGGTATCAGGCTAAGGAGCAGAGAGAGAGAGAGAGCAGAAAGTGAGCAAAGCAGTGAGTGCTCCCGATTATATTATGTTCTACAAGAACAAAATAAACTCGGAGCTCATCGTCAGCGGCACACCGGTCAGAACGTTCTGATCGACATAACTGGTCAGTTTACCAAACCATAACTATATAACTACTCCTCTCTCTCAAGGATAATATGTATTGTATTACGTAAATACTCACACATAAACCAAATCACTTTCTCCATAAGGAAATCTATTTACAATGACGCGAATAATCAAATACCTATGTATTTCATAATAAAATAGTATTAGGTTCAACTTACTAGTGAACCTCATTAGTCATTACAATGGTAAAATTAATTAAGCAACAAGTAATTATAGTTACTTACAATCCAGCATTTCATATTAAAATCGCAGTTTTATTAATCAACAAATTCTTTTACTCTAATTGCGCTCATAATTAATCGTTTCAATCGTCAAACAAACGTAGTTAACTTTATTAGTTCCGTCATTATTGGGTTTATTGCGCCAAAGTAATTAGGAGAAATGTCAAAAATCTAAATACACTCTCGGTCATTATTCTGCGATCACGCAAAGATCGGCCCAACCAATTCGGAAAAATCTGTACATGTTAGAAAGAGCGTGCATTTAGTTGGTCCTATTATCATCTGTTCAGGACCTGATGATGGAATCGTAGAGTAATCGAGGAAAGTCTTCTAATACTATAGGTACGAGTAGCTATCGTGATTTGTTTTTATTCAGTAACTTGTGCCGTTGCTCTCCGTCAGAGCTCCGAAGGTATCATTTGTTGACATGAACTTTCGTTGAAGTGGGGTTTTTTTAAACATCGACGCCACCTTGCATGATACACTGCTACGTTTTAAAACAAACAAAAATGTATAGATTTTGGCACTTTGTAATTAAAATGTAATTTACTTTTAAGGTCCAATTTATTTGAAAAAGCTAGCTACCATAATAATATTACATTTTATGTTAGTGACCTGTATTATTTGATCGCGAGTGTATTGGTATTGTGATGCCAGCCCACTGTGCGCTCTTGATCCGTCCCTCCTACGTCACGATGTATCTCTCTTTCGCATCATCGCGCTGTCTCTGTCCCCCAACAGTCAGTCACCGCAGAGCGCTAGCGCTACACAGGTGTGCCGCTCCGCGACATGTTAAATATTCTCGTAAATGAAAACCCGTTTTATCGACAAGTTTAACAGAAACTTATTTGATATTAACAAGGAAAAGTTGTGATTTAACAAAGTGGTTGCTTGGTTTGTTTTTATAAGTGAATTGAGTGTTTCGAAACAGTGACAACAAGTTTTCTTGTGTTGTGTACGGTCCTTGAGTCGGAGGCTTCGTCAGTTCCGTTTCTTTTTCGTTTTGGAGACGATTAGTGCCGAAGGTATGCGCTTTATCTTTTTTCTATGCTTTCTTCAATAGACGCGTGAAACGTCATGCCTTGATTGTTTTCTATTGTTGTTACTGTATAGAGCTACCTGAGTAGAGAAACAATGCTGAATACCTATGTAATACTAACATCTATTATGAATTATGATTCATTTACTAGGTGCTTCAAACATGATATTGAACTTGGTCCTTCCAATGCAGATATTTTTTCAAATTATAACATGAGCGCCAAAACTTTATTTATTCGTTTATTATATTTTTTGTTTTAAATACTTTAACGGGTTTATTCACGTCGTAGAAATCGAATAACACTGGACATGTTTCGAATCGGTACGCGATTCATCATTAGGAGAGACGATCAGTCGCGGCGGCGGCCAACCGAACGAAGTGTTCGGACGCACGGTAGTTTGCTATGTAAAATACTTTATGTTCTTGTATTTCTTTCGAGATGGTAAACAACTGCGTATTTATAAATGCCAGCTAATCGAACAGGTAACTTATTCACGCTCATAACATCTTATGCTCATCTTTAATTCATAGAGTCGATTCTACTTAGCGCTATAATTAGGTTATAATATAACAAAATCTATTGAACAAAAGAAACATTAGCAAACCCGTTTAGCACAACTACGCTTCGCGAATCTTGTCGCACGACATAGAACCGCTTGTCACTTTCTCACAGTACTGCGAACAAAGAGATAGGTCATATTTGTCGCATGTCACAGTTGTGCTAGAGGTGCAGCCTCAATGTTTTAACCTCTTTTAAATCTAAACAAGGTTCAGTTTAAATAAAAAACAAATTCGCCGTTTAAAAACATCAGGTGCTTCAATTGTGGGAACGCAGTCAAGTGCAGCGGGATTATACCCGCCTAAAATAGGGTGTTGAATGGAGGTACAGTGAGCCAAAAATGGTTCTACCACTTTTCGACTCTATTACATGAGCGTTTAAGTCCAAAAGTTGGGAACCAGCTTACCTTCCTGTACCTGCTAGTCCAAATAGAATTATAGTCAATATCTTGCCTGGTGAACCATAACTCACTAAATTATCTGTCACTGTTCTTCAAAACCTCGTATCTACTTAGTAAATTGATACAGAGATACGAGCTATGTTTAAAGTAGGTACCTATTTATTACTATTGAGTTTTGGTTGTCAACTATGGTATTCCAAATTCAATTGAAATAATATATAACTTTAGATTATTAGCATATGATATCGACGCTAGTGCTCTATGTTGGTATTTTTTCATAATCTACGAAATTTTGACCCTACCTGCTTCACTGTGCGCTGCGTTTTAGAGTATTAGTGTATGTTTTTAATTGATTATCGTAGCTCGAACAGAGCAATATATGTATTGTATAAATATAATGTTTTTGTATCAATTTTCCTGTCATATATATGTATACTCTTTCTATTAAAACCACATTTAAATTAGTACTCAATAAGTCTTATGTAGGAGGATATTTTCCTTGGGAAGCTTGTTCCTTCTGTATATTTTCGATTATTAGTAATTGTGTTGAATTTTATATATAACACAGAAATATATAAATTTCATATATTATAACACACTTCCGTTACCACAACCTTTTGTTAAACACATAAAATACCTAACATGATATAACAATCCCTTCACTTTCTTTAAAGTAACGTAAAAGGTGCTTATGTGGTACTTATTTAAATTCTGGTTATGTTATTTCCTTTTTAGCAAATGCTTAATTAAAATTTGAAAGTATGGCTGCCTGATAAGTAGTGCATGTCTGCCCAAAAAGTCAGTGACTGCTTTTGTAAGAGGCATATGACTTACAGATCATTAAAATAAAAAAATATGTTAATCTTGACTTCATTTTTAGGCTTCCGTTCCCAAAGGGTAAAAAACGGGACCATATAACCAAGACTCCACTGTCCGTCCGTCTCTCACCAGGCTGTATCTCATGAACCGCGACAGTTAGGCAGTTGAAATTTTCAAAGATGATGTATTTCAGTTGCCGCTAGAACAAGAAATACTAAAAAACAGAATAAAATAAATATTTAAGGAGGCTCCCATACAACAAACGTGATCGGTTTCTCATTTGTATCCGGCGCCATACATACCAGGTGCAAACTTAATTTAACCCGGCCAGTTAAGATGGGTTAAGCATTTGTACGGAACCATCGGTGCGCGAGTCAGACTCCATTTAGCCAGTTTTTTATGTGTATTTTCTGACAGCCATATCGAATATCATCAATTAAATAAAGATGTGACAGCAAAAAGTAAGTAGGTATAGTTGCCGAGAAACTTCTTGAGCCTAACCTTGACTGCGCAGTAGCCGATTTACGTACAAATATGCATGCGCAGATCCGCCATTTTGGGTCAAGAAGATTCTCGGCAACTGTACGTAGTTTATTGGAACGATTATACTAACCCTTAAACCATTTTTTTTTCTACGCTGGTAATTTAAATTCTGGTAGTATGTACGCACGGTTCAATTGATTTTTTGGATGATTTTTAACGGAGAGATTATTTTCATCTCCTTGAGATTACCGAGATATGAGACGGCAATATATTTGCCGCTGCGCGTGAAGCGACTGACAATTCGTAGTTCAGCCATACATAATGTATGGGGACACAGCGATGATGTAATTTATTATGAAAACAAAATATTTCACTACCACCATAATCTCCGAAAGCCTAATATTATAACTAGTAACAAAATCAGACGAAACTAATTTTATTTTCTAGCTTTTATTCTTCAGTTACATCAATAGATATCCTGCAAATGTTGTCAAAGAAAAAACCTATTATCAATGGAAAAAACAAGTTTTACCAGCTGTGGTTTTTTTATGGATTCATATGTTTATATGTTCTGGCATTATGTAATAAATTTCCAAAATAGTCTCTAGGTATATTCAGTGAATGAAATAAATTTTAACCAAACAAATATCTGACAAATCTGACTCACCCTGCGTCACCATGTTTTTTTTTTAATTGTAAATGTTATTGTTAAATACATGTACAAAATACAAATTTAATAACTCTTGAATTGATTCTATGAATTGAAACACGACAATCTAAATTTACTTTCAAAACTTTATAAAATGAAAACAGGCGCAACGCAACAGGGTTATTTTATTGTGAAGAAAAAAGAAACTTTGTTATTAAATAACTTGTTAGTTCAATCAGTAAGAAGTTTCAGTACGAAAAAACAAGTACAGTAGTTAAGTACCTACATATAATAAATTTCAAACCGGTAGCGAAGTAATATTCCTTGAAATATCATTGACACGTCTATATTTATTATTATTACACTTAAACAATTAGGTATTGTATCCAAGTGTAGTTTGAATTAATTTAACCAGAAAAGCAATCAAAACAAAGACGATGAAAGTGTAGAAGTCAAAAAAGTTAATGTTCCGATATTTTGCCTGAAATTGCTCAAGTTTGACCAAGTTTGACAAAAACTATCCCATCTGCCGTCTTCTGTACCATTACCCCGAGTTAAGAGGCCTTATTATTCCTTTGAAAATGCTGATTGTTTTAGAGATTTTTCTCTATGATCAAACATGTTTCTTAATATATTATTGATGTTACTGCCTAGAACAGGGCTATTGGGATTTATTGTATGTATTTGAAACCTATAATTTGAATCTTTCATTGATAATTTTTGTATCAAAAACTACTCGAAATTGAAAAAAGTCACGCGGAAAACTAGTTTTTTCAGCTTATTTTCGACTGCACGCAATGTAAGCATGAAATAGCTATGTTACTACCTAGAACTCGGGGAAAAATATTATTCACTTCAAAAAGTTGGTTGAAATTATCAATATATTTGTCACAATATGAAAAAAATAAATTTTAAAAGGAATTAAGGCCTCTCGACAGCGTATACTTACGATTAGTATGGATAGTACAGCGTCCCTAAGGGTTACTTTATGGAACTACAACTCTCTGTCACGGTCACTGAAAACTCAGGGTAAGGGTACCTACTGATAGTAAATAACACATGCCGATAATGACGGCCGCTTTAAAACTCCAATTTGCAAACACGAGCGGGTTTCTTCGTAATTCGTCGATACTCTTGTTTTTGTTGCTAAACGACCGCCGATTGTTAGTAGTTACGTAAAGAATGACGATTTCTTTGGCATAAAAAAAGCAGTTGTGTTAACTCGACGTTTCATTCCGCGAAACACACAAAAAATGGCGATCATGAGATTGCATTACATATTTTCTTGCAACTATAAAAGATCAGGTACATTATTAGTATAGCCTATCAAGTATCAAGTTTCATATGGCAATAATGAAGCATACGTCATATATTTGCATTATTAACTCCTCAGTAGCGATTTATCAAGGATTTGTCATTAACCCAATTCATAATCATAACATTGTTTACCGGAATGCTGTTTAATCCTTCGTCTTCTTGTTCTTCGAGAGTTTTGGCTTTATTATGCATAAATCACTTGAAATTTGCGGAACATTTATTTAGTCCTGTTTCCTCTTTGTTTACATCAGCGACATTCTCCGACTTTCAACGTCAGTTACCAAAAATTTGTCGTTGCCAGTAAAATAAATCAGTATCACTAAAAATCCGCATTATAGCGTAACTTATAATAAATCGTTTCCTAACAAAAAACCAGGGCCTACCGCCTATAGGCACATCTTGCTGCGACTTCCTTTGTCGCATGACTCAGTGACTCTTCTTGATCGCACGGTATTGTAACGAAAGAGACAGACAATGTTTATCGCGCCACAAAGAGTCAATCATAGTGTGATGACGTTAAAAGTCTCATCTGTCATTCTATAGTGTCATACCTTCTTTTCTTTCCCTACCTCCACACTACTCGCAAAGTTGACCGAAATTGGGCGAACATGATAGTGTGGAGGGCCACTTCGCTGCGGAACCCGTGCTTCGGCTCGGCCAACTTCGCCTCGGCCAACTTCGCGAGCAAAGAGAATATAAACACTATTCGCGAGTAGTGTGGGCCGCAACTATACCACGGCCCTCACGAGGCGCGCGGCGTGTGCGCTGCATGTCGCACACGCGGCTCGGCGCGGTTTGTAAACTGGCCGCTGTCGTTTGTAAACATTCTGCTATTTTGGCCAGAGATGTGCCTGTGTTTTTCAACAATCATTCTTCGTTCGATTGTCAAATATTAATGTTTAATTAGGCTTTGATAAAAGTATTTGTCCAAGTAATTAGTTTATAATTTTTTCGTAATACAAATAGGTATTCCGGAGAAAAATTGTACGTTAAAGACTATCTATTCATTGCCAAAAAAAAACAGAATTCTCAAAATAAGAACCACGCCAAATATAGTAATTTTATGTTTTTTAACTGATATTTCCACGAATTTTCTATTGAAAAAAAAAACTTTTTTTATTGCATATTAAACACAACCTTTTATTTCTATTATCGATGTTACTTAGCAAAATGCATGCAGTTATGTTCCATTAACACATTTAAATAACAATTTGCAAGCACATGTTATACGTTACAAATCAAATCACACAGGTGAAACGAGGTTTTTCTCACATGTGTGCAAAAACTTTAACAAGCATGCGAACTCTTATCATTAACATCAAAGAACGCGTGTCGACCTGATAACACCGGAATCTAAAATAGCTCTACTTTCTCACAATATCTAAGCACTTGTTTTTTTTTTTAGGTCAAAGCAGTTTTCAGACTCGCGAATAGGAGATTACGATAGTGATAAGAAAAACGAAACGGGGTAAACGAAAATACGATAAAAAGTCAGGCAAACAGTTTAAGCGCTGTGAATGGGTGAAGGTTACGTTGTATATGAGTATTTAATAACATTTGTATGTTAGTTAACAGACGTTTCAGGTTGATAGTCTTTACCTTGCAATAAATAAATTAGCGTTGAAAATTTGGAATGTTTTAATCTAATTCGTAATTATTAAGTTCAAGCATAAGCCGCGCTAAATGAACAAAGTGCAGAATGTAATTTCAAATTAAATAAGAGTTCTATGTATACTTCAATTATTCAAGGATCAAACCGGACCTTATTAAACCAGTCTTTACCACTATCAAATCTTAAGTACATGAATATCACAATGAAGACCTTAATTTCTTTCACCGTGTATTTTACCACCGGTTTCATAAATATTTGTACATTTTCAACATACTCAATGGTCCAATGGACATGAGTGGACATCGAATGCAGCACCTTAACTGTACTGCACTGTGACACATGTTTTCTCTCGCGATATATATATTTCCCTGTCACTCCTTTCAATACTGTGTGAGTAAGACAGAGCGCTGAGTCGCGCGACAATCGAAGTCGCGACAAGATAATGTAAGCCCTACGTCACGTCCGAGATACAAATGAAGCAACCTTTACAAACACAACAGAATAGACATATTTAGTCATTATTTAAAGATGAAATTTTACAATGAAGTATAGAAGCGTTGAATAGTAACGTGTCCGTGTATAGCCACTCAATTGCTTCGAATTTTGAGTTGGACTCTATTCATATAATAAAATAAGAACGATGACAGGTAGCCGTAGTTACCAAAAGCAATTGAGTGGATAGGTACCTACAGTTTAAAGTACCTTTATTAGAAAAATTACATACTTAAGCCTATTAAAAATACGTGCACTACCAACTATTACAAGGACATGGGCAATAGTTTTTTTTTTTTTATATCACCGTAAACTTTCCTGAAGTCATTGACATGGCCAGTACGACTCTCTATACGTTCATCACAAGGCCGTGCACGTCCCCCATGAATAATGAATGCCCATGGTTCTACGAGGAGACAATAAAACAACAGACAATGCACATTCTTAGCCGTAAACTCCTTTTCTATCAATCTGGACATTACAATAAACAACCCAGACAAGATGGGTTCCCTGAAAACGTAATGACTTTACATTTGTTAACATTAACGGGCAAATCGGGCAATACACTGCAAATGGGAATCTACCTATCTATAAATCACAGAACTCATCTCAACGTTCATGTTAGCAGTGGTCTAATCCATCCTTATCCTCATCGTCATCATAGGCCCTTCGGTCTTACAGACGATTTGTGGTCTTCAGTCTACGAAGCACCGTCTTCAGCGGCTGAAGAGACCGACACGCGATCGGCATATCCAACCGTAAACCTGACAAGAGATACCGGCCGTTGTTGATATAGGGTCGCCTTAATGTCGTTTTAATGCCTCTTGTCAGTCAATGCGCCAAACCATGCATCGTCGCACCACCTACGTCCGTCCGCCACACACTTGCGCCAATCTGTCCATATTTTCTTTAATACGGAATTTGACTTTTACAAAAATATATTGTATCATTCCACTCCACACCACCCACACCACATTCAAAATACACGGAACCAAAATATTTTTATTTGAATCAAAACTAAAAATAAGTCTTGTTTGACTACTGATTTTTATGACGTAACATACCAGTATATTCATAGAAAATTTATACTAACAGATCGTGGTTGACATTTCATGAATCATGAAGAGTTGCTGACTTGACCTTTCATCAAATACCGTATCATACATAAAATAATCCTAATCATATTCAAATTTCAACCACTGCAATGAGTGGATTAAACTTAGAGCAATAAACACAAAGGATATAGGTACTTACACCAATAAACAAATAACAACCACACGTAGCTAAGCAATAAACAAGGATGTAGGAATACATACCAATAAAAACATACAAGCACACACAGCGAAAACATCATTAACCCTGTTTAAAAAAAGAGCGCTCTTTTAAATTGCACCCAAGAGTAAAAATTTAGGTATATCCATTGTGTCTATTCTCTGTACAAAGTTTACTAATTTTATTGGCTCTAGAGACTACATTGTAGTCCAAGATGACATAGAAGGCTATACGAAAAATAATACAAAGAGTTAGACGAAGACTTGAGACTGCAGTAATCCTTTATCCACCTAGGTATATAATCCCATTGTTTCGGCACGTGGTCGGCCACTCTAACGACGTACTCGACGTAGTTTCGTAGACTACGCTTAGCTGCCGCTGCATGGCTTCTTATTATTTTCTTTTGGCTTTGAGCTGCCTTATATTATTATTCGTAATTATGAAATTAATTCGTGTTAAGTTATTTTTTTTTATAATAAGGTTTCCTATAACAACGAAATAGATGAATGAGTTTATGAGCTTGGAATGAGATGCAAACATGAAAACATTGTATAATAGTTGATCCTGCTCAATGTACGTGTACATCATCAGATTTATATTGGTGAAGTTTAAGGTTTTTAGTTAAATTATCATTAAGACTGCACCGAGCAAAATGTGAAAAATAGGCTTAAGTAGACAAAGTCAACTTTCTCTATCTTGAGCTCTCTCCTTGACGGCCTGGTACGACACGACGTTCACCTTTTCCTTTATTTGGTCCATATAAGCTACTGCAACTACTCATCCAAAAAATTCGTCTACCACCTTTAGACTCTATTTCATGTGTGTTGCAGCCCAAAAGTGCTACAATACTTTCTTGTCAGACTGTACCTATAGGAAACTTTATTATAAGAATAATCCTACGTCTTCTCGTTTCCATCGCTCTTGAATTGAATAACTGTTTACTATAAACTCTCAATAGACCCATGTTTTCATGAGAAGAGTTCTTGCTGTGAGATATTTCCCATAGCTACCAGACGCCGATACAATGTATGACATTGTGAGTAAATTGATTAGTGACATCGCATCCGGGATGTGAGACAATGAAGGCTTTAAGGGATAAAAAGTGTTCAATGCGTTTTAAAACGGTTTAACACTCCTGAGATTACTTGTGAAAATGACGATGAGAATAATAATAGTAATATTGGAATAGAGTCCGCAGATAAAATCTTTTTTCATGACATAACAGCTAAAAAGACCGAAATCGTATCATTCCTTTGTTTAGGTACAAACGAAGACATTGATAACTATGGATTTGTAAACTTATATAAACCTTAGTACAACGTGTTAAGGTCTATCCACTCAATTGCTTCGAATTTTCAGTTGGACTCTATTTAATTAATAAAATAAGAGCGGCGTCAGGTAACCGTAGTTACCAAATTGAGCAATTGAGTGTCTAAGGGTGTATAGTTAACAGTGTCTTCGTTTGTACGAATAACTTCTGTACTTGAAATAATGTTGTAGAAATTATTCGAAAGTAATTAGGTTTAGGTTTAAAGACATTTATTCTCATATAAGATATACATCACTTCCATGAGAACATGGTTATTAACATAAATACATGTATTTAACTTGGTTGTTGTCACCGCAAGAATGCACAATCATATTTTAAGGTAGACAACACATACAGTAAGATTAAATAATGAAAAATATTAAAAGTTGACATGCAAATATTAAAACGGTACAGGTGGGTTACTTTTTTTTAATTAGCTTATTCACCCATTCAACGCATTAATTTGTTTACTTACCTATCAGAAACACAATTTTAATGGTTTGCTATTATATATTCAGTGAGTCGTTTTTTGAATGTGTTAAATGAGTTTACATTTTTTATGCCGGGCGGTAATTCTGGATGAAGTTCGACTGAGGTTTTAAGTCAGCACTACAGTCCAAAATCTAAGCCCATTCCGAGTTTAAACCGCCGTGCAATTATGATAGAAAGAGCCCTTGGCTCTCACTTTTGTTATCCAAGATTTTGTCAAAAGAAGCAATTTCACTGTAATCCATTTAACCACTGTAATAATTTTCAACCTTGCGTCATCATTATTACTCATATAAATTGGCAATAATCACTCCTGTGGTGCGGAGATAATCCCATTAGCGGGTTATAATCCCACACAAAGTCCGACTCACTGGTAGTGAGGGCTAAACAAACCTAATACAGTTCAAGTCATGTCTTAAAAAAAAAGAAGTTGGCAACGAATTCAATAAATAAATGATGTGCGACATAATCGTCGTCACCATGAACATGCGAGGTTTGCCATGACCACAGATAAACCCGGGTGGGAGGTGGTCGGCCTCGAGCCGCCGGCTCAGAAGGTTTTTTGGTAAATAAAAACAAATTAACCTGTTGTGGCTGTGCGCCATCAGTTTCTTTAACGTCGATAGTCTCAAATAGGTGTTGAAATAAAAATATATTTGCTACGCAATATCATATTTTGAATTATAAATAGAATTGATGATTTTAAATATGCTTAGCTTTTAGATATATGTGTTCAGAATGTTTTGGCTATACACCTGTCAGCGAATGATGATCTCTGAGACACTTTACAAAATGTGATACATATCTAATAATATTGCTTCAATGAGCAGTTTTTATTCGAAAACATGTTTTATATATATATATATTACAGACTTACAAAAATGTCGATGTGACATCGACGCCAATACAAGCTGAATTTTTGAAATGTCTAAGTGTCCCAGGGACCAGGCTCGTCACTAGCCGACCGGAGTATAGTCTAGAATTTTTAACATCATCTTAATTAGAAGTAACTTTGTCAAAATCACTTTAATATACATATATCTTAATATACTTACTTACATACAATCATTTACTGAACGAAACTCCCCAAGTTAAATATTTGGCTTCTCAAATCGGTTTTAACCTCGATCTCTCGAATATTCACACTATGGCGTTACTAATAAAACTGTTCGCCCAGATTAGACGATATATTCCGACATAGTTAGTTACGAGACATAATAAATGAGGAGTCGTGAATTATTCAAATATCCGAATAAAACTAGCTCAGAGGAACCAAAACACGGCATTCTCACAATCACAAGATTCATAAGGAACGGTTGCACAACAGCTGCTCTGTGGTCTGGCGGCTAGTCACCTAGTTGCGAAATTAAAGCGTTTATACACTCCGTGAAGATCTCGTCCACTTATGTCTCAGAGCATAGAATGGCACAAGAGGGCAACTGGCGTGTAGGTAGGTATGAGTACCTGCAGGTATAGTCTGGCAAAAAAGAGTAGAAATTAAAAAGTGGCAATACCGTAGTGACGTCCCTTTCTAATCCATCTAAGGAAAAGGGGACGGCACTACAGTATTGCCACTTTTTAATTTCTACTCTTTTTTGCCAGACTGTACCCGGAGTAATCGCGTGGACTGTAGAGTAGATGTAGTCATTACATGGTAGTTTAAGAAAATAATATATGACACTCGGGAATAACAGGCGAGACTTTTGACTTCATCACGCTATGATTGGTTGGTTGGTTCTGTCAATCCGTTTCTGTATTGCCAGAGTGGTGTATCTAATACTCCCAGATTTCCTTGTTATCTGAATGAATCTCATAAAATCGTGAGTGTTTTAGATCAATTATTATGACATAATAAAACTTAGGGCCGATTGTTCAATCACCAGATAAATTTATCTGCCAGTTAAAATTATTGCTATCCCTTTCTCCCGTCATATAAAAGAAAAGTGACAGTCAACATTTATCTGACAGATATGTTTTATCTGGTGATTGAACAATCGGCCCTTAGTCAAATAACATGACAATCGTTATGCAAAAATGCATAATTATTATTTTCTGTTTTTTTTTCTTATATAATTATGTCGTTACCATAAAACGGCAACAAATCAGTGACGTAGAAAGTCTCACTAGCCGCAGTGTTGTAACTTATTTTCTTATACCATGGATCATTTGAGCAACGAATGCGGAGTATGATAACTTAGTTGCCTGATGAGTTTAGTTACTTGGCTTTCATTCCCAGATCCCACATTAGTACTAAGTATAACTACAGCAACTACTAACAACTACTTGGAATTTCTACATTACTACTATAATTCAAATGTTTCCCCAAGGAACGCTTCTGGGCCCCACATTCTTCCCACGCCCTGTAGGGAAGACTTAGAACAAAAACTTGAGTTTCTTCCTCCTGTGTCGGTTCACACGAACGGAAGTCGCGGCTCGATGATCACCGTGTGTAGGGGGCATTACACAAATAAATGTCATATTGAAATGCTAATTTAACGGAATTGTAGTGCTTTTAGGCGTGCATCACTTATAAATTTAGACTCAAATGCTGTGTTAAATTTGTTGAAGTGTGTCGACATATTTAATGTTAATCGGCACTAAGCATACAAGATGTCGCTATCCGTTTAGAAGGATGGAAGGAACCTGAAGATGTCATTTTTTAAAGTAATATTCATGTTAGCACAGAAATAGTAGTTATTTCTTGTGTCAATTAAAAAGTAATTCTAATTTCAATTATTGACTTTGATTATTAAGGTCGACCATATACCAAAGCCAGATCTAAGATGGATGGTCTCTAATTGTAATTGCTCTATTTTAATTGTATCGTAAGTGTATTTTTCTTCTGATTCCTTGTGGGGTGTATAAGGCTAATAAATGATACTCGTAGATAGTGTCTATTCTATTGCAACACATTTTATTCATTATTTCCTTCTGTTGATCCCTAAGGCCGTGTTCAGACCGAGCTGACTGTCGGCCGCCCATTACCGCCCAAAGTGAGCGAACGTTACGCAGTTTCCATACATATTCACACATTCGGCGGCCGACAGTCAGCCCGGTCTGAACACGGCCTAAGGCTCTAAACCCCACTTCAAACCAAAGAGGTAACAACAACAACCTTAATTAGAGCGAATAGGAAGGCAGACAATTTCTTTTTCACATAGTTAAGTAAACCCGACAGCACTCATAACAAAGACACGATGGAAGATAACAAACTCAATTACGAAACAGATAATAATGCACACACTTTAGTTTAAACGTAACGAGTTGTTTGTTTTGAAATAGAAAACCCCGTCCGTCGTCAAAAGTACTTTCTCGAGTTTGGTAAAGTGATTCATTATGACATGCAGGGTATGAGATTAAAGCGGTCAGTTCTTTAAAGAGAGAAAGCTGGAGAACAAACGCAATTAACTTGCATTTTCTCTATTTATGTATGCTGGCCATTCGATACACGGTATACACAAACGTTTGAAAGGATTTCATTTGTTTTGGCGGTTGGCGTCAAAAAATAATGGCTGAGAGTTTAGCATAATATTCGGCTAATAGTCGGCCGACTTATCGGCAATTTACTTACCTATGTCTACAATTTACCTATTAAATAAAATTTCTTTTATTAATTTGCCCTAATTGGTAGAATTTGACTCCTTGATTGTGAAAAAAGCTGACATCTAAGTATACAATAGTTCATGTCTATAAACTTTATTGCATAAAAATACAAAAGTAAAAGTACAAATGACGGACTTAATGCCACAAGGCAAAATTATTCAAATGTACTGAAAATCAATTTTACGTACATACGTACGGCGACATCTGTTGTTAAAATTTTTAGAACGGATTTTAACCAATTTTAGTGCAGGGATAGTTGGACATCTAAAGATGGTTATTATAGGATACATTTTACTC
Organism: Apotomis turbidana; assembly: GCA_905147355.2. NCBI lineage: Eukaryota > Metazoa > Arthropoda > Insecta > Lepidoptera > Tortricidae > Apotomis > Apotomis turbidana. The sequence continues at coordinate 17,356,365 of LR990294.1, forward strand.
GACTACGGCTAAGACGAAGTTGTATGTATACGAGTACCTTCTAGTATCTTTAACCGACTAAGGCAAATAAAATAAGTTTCTGTCAAAAATGACATTTTAGTGACAAGCTTTTTTAGCTGACTGTACTTTTCTTTGGATATCCATCAAATGCTCACTGAGACGATTCTAAAAGGTCCAAACTCGGTAGGATTGCTTTTTCTATTAATATAGAGTTCCTATGGCCACCTTCCGGCTCCATCATCAGATCAGCCCCATGGTACCATATTAATGCATTGTCATCAAAGTTATGTGAGTACACAAAATTTCAGCTCAATCGGTTGACGATATCTATTTCAAAATTGAGTTGCAAGATTCCACCCGAACAAACATACTTATATACATACATACAATGCAAGTTAAATAAAAGCTTGTAAAATACGCGGACGAAGTTAGTTGACAAACCAGCTAAAAAGAGAAGAATTCCTTAAAACTGTCATAATTTTTATTCACACGTGTTTTTCCTCTAAATCTGCAGTCACATGACTAAAGAAATATCTTCACACGATACTGCATAAATTGAAATTTTGAAAGACGTCGGAACGTGAGACATCGGATACGTCGAAGCGCTTTCTATGACTGATACATGAACTTGAGTAGAACGACATCTGTGAAGCCTTTCAATGGCGGCTTTCTTTGCGACAAAAGAATTGTTTCAATGCAATGGCAGCCGCGAGGCAGAACGCTTTCACGACTGTTTCTTATCAAATATCACCTATTGTCTTAACAGTCCAGTAAAAATGGCGGTTTAATCTATGATATATTTGTTTTGAAGTGAAAACTTCTTTAGCGGCGCTTGGCACTTTTTTTAGATGGGTAAAAAAATCTTAAACTCGCGTCAGATCCGTAGCCTGCTCGAAAAAGCGTAAGACGGATGGAGAGGGGGTAATATCTGACATTTTAATTTCTAAATAATGTATAAACAATTGGTAACCTAGCAAGTCTAGCAACCGTGTCTGTTTTTTTTTAATTTTGCTGAGTGCGTTAGTAATTTTAACTGAGAGTTTGTCGTCGTATATCGTCGGTTGACAATGGAAACTCACTAACTGGCAAATTAATACTTACCTACTTAAAACAAAGCTCGTATCTCAGCATCATCTACCTACTAGATACGAGATTTTGAAGAGCACAAAATTTTATGTGAATTTTGGTAGTCATCAAGCAATATTAAGAAAAAAACCTGGAGGCTTTCTTCGCGTGTTTGATCTATGGCGACAGCAAATGTTTCTTTTGTTGACGCTTTCACGACTGTTTCTTATCAATATCACCTATTGTCTTGCTGTTTGTAAATTTCTCTGCTGTTACTGTTACACGTGCAATTATTGCTTAATTCTACGTTAGTGTAATAGTCGATAACGGTCAGCTATGTGCGATGGTTAGAAATTATTTATTTTTTAAGTAAAATGCCTTGCTGCGAGCTTCTGAAAGGAAGAGAATTTATCCGATTGTGTAAGCATAAGTATATAAATATGAGTAAATAATGTATTAGTTACTCACGCATTATTCGCGGAAATGACGCATAAATATCGAATTTATTGAGTGTATTGTAAATGATGATTTTAACACTATGATTTCCATTGGGGTGTAGGAGACACCTCCTAATTCCCAATGAATCCCAATGGAAATCGAAACAAAAACGTAACACACATTACAAAAAGTCTTGTTAATTGATTGTGAATAACGTTTCTTGTAAGTAAAGCCTTGGGTAATTGTTCTTTAGCTTAGGCAACAAAAAATGTGTAGGTAAATTAGTAGGTGGTGATTTGTCTTTGGTAACAAGCTTTGTCTGATGAATTTATAAGGAGGATCAATTCATTAATCACTTAATCTCTTATTACTTAAAACTGTTTGACTAAGATAATCGTACCAATAAGCAGATTCCAGCATTTAATCTTTCTCAAAATAACTATATGCCTATAAAGGTAAAGACTTATTATAATATCTGTGTTAATTAAATTGAGAATCAGGCTTAATGTAATATTTATAATGTATTAGGCAATATGTCATAGCGGTAATGAGTATCACTTCTGTGGCGCGAAGACATCCCCGACGAAGTCAGACTGGGCTGGTTAGCGCTCACTACCAGTATGAGGGCTAACCAGCCCAGATACGGTTTAATTCATGTTTATAAAAAAGCTTTCCACAAAATCATTAAAGGACAACATAACCAACTACCTTGCTGCCTGCTTATACCTACCTGTTTTTATGTCGTATGTCACTAGTTTAATATTAACACCGAGGGTTTTGAAACAGACATGAGTTGGAATATCGTCAATTTCTCGGATCTACATCCTTTAGCGAAGCAAGACACACTGAGCGGCCCCAGGGCGGTGAAGGGGCGTCTAAACAGCATAGCCGCCGGCTTGCTAATGGATTTAGATACATAGAAGTAGACGTTGTTTCACCTCACCTATGTTTCAAAACCCCTCGGTCTCCGCTACTACACACGTGGGTTTCGTTACAACCAACCTCTGAATCATGCGAGCGGTTCTATTGAGCCGCGGTTCACAAAACTAGTCAACTTGACCTGGATCGGTCACCTTGTGCCGAAAGAAACTCCAGTAATTGGCTAGTTAGCGTCGAGTGTTAAAAAGGACAAAGCTGTGGCTTATTTTGGTTTAAAATACGTCCTTTTATGAATTGGATAGCAGCTTTAAAAAAATAAAAGTTAAATGGCCCATTTAAATTAGATAAATGGAATGTGTGGACATTTGTTGTACTGTTTCCGAAACACATACAAATCAGTAAATAATAAGTAAGTACTTACAGATTGAAGAAGATTTTAAAACGAGACCAATGATATATAACAACCGATTTCAATCGTAGAAAATACTATAACTAATATTTGGATCCATTTTGGAGGAAACCCCCAAACATCTGTATTTTTCGATATCTTTATAGTAGATTAGTAGGTGTGCTTGCCTTTTGTGGAGCAATCTGTAAGTAATCATAACTAATAACCAAAGTGAATTACTTAATAGGAACAGTACTATAATAACACTGTTTTTAACCTACTTTTTGTACATTTAATTTACAATGAAACATGATCACAAAAGGGGCGTCTCCGAGCTCTGTTTTTATCCATATCGAATTTCATTGATATAGTAATTATCACTAGTAATCGATGACTAAGTACGAGTAATTAGCAACGTTCTGTTGCACCTGTACTCGACTATGTTGCGCCAAGCACGAAACTGGAACAATAACTCGCAACTATGACATTCATATTGCGGGGTGCTACTGAGATATGCACTGCAAAGATTTAAACTGACACGATTTTCACACGTTATTATAACAAAACGGACTTAATGTTAATCACTTTCAGCAATATAAAAGCGAGGCTTTTTTGCTGCGTATTGGCGGTGGTGTTCGTTTTATCTAGCCTCTTAAAAAAAAAATCTATCCTTCTTCATAATCATCAGTATAAAATTGGCACACGAAAAGAGTAAGTATAACGATACCAAACTGAAGAAGTATCATTACTTGAGTAAGAATACAAACAGGATCAATTTGAGAGTTACAGAAATAGATTTTTAGTAAAAATACATATTATTTAACTAGCCATACTGAATGCACCAAACATTAACTATCCTACGTTTAATGTAGTTATATGTTTAATGTAAATTATCTTGAGCGTTTGTGTCGAACGCTTCATCGAAATCTGCGTGCCTATGATGATTGCTTTTACCACGCGATAAATAAGTGACAAAGCATCCGTCACGTTTTGACAAAATGCGAGTGTGAGTGACAGATGCTTTGTCACTTATTTATCACGTGATAAACACAACCATCATAGGCCCGCTGTTCGACGGTCTACGCGTTATTGCCTAATAAACTTCCGAAGCATCTTAACAAACTCTCAAATTATAATATTTAGTACGATTTAAAGTGAATGAAAATGTAATATTAAAAGACAAAACTAAATGTAAACGAACCATCAGAGTGATGTATTAGCCAATTCCGGCGACACAAAGAGGATGAAGAGTGGACGTAAATCACTAGATGTTTGGGATGCCGCGCGTCATCTAGCGGTTTTCGGCGCCATTAACTTTGGGAGTTAATCAATTTTACTGAAATAGCCGCGATGATAGACGTGAACGTCGCTGTCGGTAAGAAAGTAACTAAATATGGGATTTGTAAATAGTTCCGGCATTTTGTATTACCCAGATTGAAACGGCTGAATCGGGATTTGGTATTTCTTGTCAGACCAAAAGATTTAAATCGTTGCAGTTTGTAGTTTATAAATAAATAAATAAATATCGGACAACCTCACTAAAATCGATCTATAGTCCCAAATTAAGCTCATGAAGGCTTTTGTTATAAGTAGGTACTAGATAAATATATACTTAAATACATAGAACAACCGTTCCTAATTAAGGTTGCTAATTAATTGGGACTATTAATACTTAATAGTAATCATCGATCAAAATAGATTGAAATGTAAACGTATGACAACCAGTGACGGCCCTCTAACGCTTAAATTAATTTTGCTCGCATTTTACGAACCCTAGTACGTAATTTCTTGCTTTAAATAGAACATTAATAGTAAGTAATTAATTTGCTTATTTATATAAACAGGAAATAGACGCCACAAACTTAATCGGTTGCCTCGTGGTTGCTTCTTTATGCCTAATAAATAATATTCGAATATAGGTAAACATATCGTTTTAGATGCGTTGAAAGTTCAGATTAATATTCCTCGGAGATTAAGAAGACTATGCGATATGGATAGTTTTATTAAACATTTTATCTATAGTTTTATCCATAAGTCTTTTAAATGTATAAACAAAGACCCCATTGGTAGTTCTTTTGAGACACAGTGATCCTATTGCCTCCTTTGAAACAGTAACCAACGAGTAAGTTTGTGCCTCCGCTATAAATACATACCTACACATAAATAATACAGACCGGATATTTTCCAATATTTTTTATCCAAATTCATGTGGCAGGATTGGTGGTAACGATGTCATATTTGAAACATTACCCTTTGTGTATCCGATATGTATGTATGGTAAGTAAATAAAAAACACCAAAGTTAATGTAGCGTGAATGTGCGTGAATCGTTATTCAAATGTGAGTCATTCCATAGAAGCATATTGAGCATGGACTGTTGGGATAGCTGCATGTAAGCATGCAGTATCATGACATGACATGTACATGTTTGCTCCATTTACATACTAACACAGCGTGGATTTCTTTTTCAGTCAATAAGCATATTGAAAGTTGCATTTAATTCAGGTTAATCAGGTGATAATTAGACACATTTCAAAATTGTTCAGTATGTCAGTGAATCGAGATGTTTTAAAGGTTTAAAGCTACTTTTCTATTAGACCTATGTATTAAGCAACGTTAGCAACGCAGCTAAGCGGCAGCCCAGCCGTGGAAAAGTCCACCATAGCGAAGTGCACCAAGAGGCGCTACGTGATCGTATATTGGTGGACATCCAGGCTCGCCTCTAAGCTACTCGTACTTATGTAGCTTAGCTCTAGTGAATAAGGAGCCTAAGACAGTGGTTCCGCGTTCAATCTGGGATCAGTTCAGTCTATCTGTCCAGTCCATTCTCACGAGAGAATGGTCGTGTAACCCTCTCGGACTGACGGTCCGGACAGGTGACAATGAATTAATGACAATAAATTGACATTCCAACTGTGATACCTATCTTTTTCTGAACAGCACTGTTAGAAAGTGACGGGTGATGCTATATCGCACGACATGAGTCGCGAACCGTATAGTTGTGCTAGACGGGCAGAATGATGGACTCGACTACCGCCAGAATAAACGTATAACCGATGTCTAACAATATACACGGAAAAATTCTGATCGACTAGCCTAGTTATAGAGGAAAAGCAGACTAGGTATGCGCATGCATGAATCCTGATCAGCTTGGATTGCATCAATACACAACGCAATTTGGAATTATTAAAACCTTTAATTTGCATATTACCAAACCCCTTATGTCTCAAATAACCTCTCCTTATGGTACCTCTTATCCTTACCTACGTGTGATGTAACGAGGAACAGGCAGGACGCCAAAGGTATCAACTTACCAAGCCTTACCCCGCAAAAGAAGGTTTAAAATACCCGTAAAGGGTAATAGATGGGTGTATTCATAGCTCCCTCGGTGCACAAATCTGCCTCAAGTTTGAAGCTAGTCTTTGGATTATTAAGCGGAACTGTTGTTTAACAGTATTGACGAGCTAACACCTGCAAGAACAATGAAGCGATACTGTTCACGCGCTAAATATGTTAAAATAAGTTTTTCATACTTAAACTAAAGTTTACCACAACCCGCCAATAGATGGCGTTAGTAGTACTGTTTTTGGTGATTTTCCTTTGAGTTTTTGAGTTGTAAAAAATATTACTATATTTCAAAAAATCTACGTATTCATAATCAAATATCAGTATATTTATAAATTCATTATTTTATGTTATGTTTCAACAAATTTCTAGTAACCTAATTACCGCCGAGATGTCGTTGAACCCACTGTAAAACGCGCTATCAAGATTTTTCCGGGTTTCATATGGTCTCAACGATATTGTAATTTCGTTACCTCTCTTAATCTTCTACAAGCGTTTATACTTATACAATGTGGCTACTGAATAAAGTATTAGTATTTACAATTCAGTGCTTCATTTTTGGGACCCTTTGACATGGTCCTTCGAACCGGATAGTTCGGTTTCAACGGGATCAGACGGCAGAGGGCGCCACCGACACTGCTGTGGATTGCAGCAGAGGAGTGTCATCGAGCAGCATCAGTCTGACGTCATCGACGTGTACGGCGGTGACGACAGAGTGTGACGTCACAAGCGACGTAAGGTGAAGTGTGAGTGACATGGACTATTGTGAGTACTTTTATCTATATCTGTCAGGGACTTAGCCAAATTCGGATCAAAATTGGACTTAGAAAAATTTCAACAATTTCGGACTTAGAAAAATTTCAAGAAAATTTGGACTTAGAAAATTTCGGTAGATCAGTAGCCAGGACTTAGAATAGTTTCGAGAAAAGTGAACTGACGGGGTATCCACGCCCATTTGATCCCAGAACGTCAAACACTTAGAAAAAATCACGATGGATACACTTATAAAAATTCAAGAAGACTTCAGTTTTAGAATCAAACGTAGCTTAGAGAATTTTAAGAAGTCTCCTAAGGAACGTCGGACTTCAGTCGACTATCTCAAGGCTAGATTAAATTTGTTAGATGACTTATGGACACAATTCTCGCAGACCTATACGCTTATGGTGAAAGAAAGTAAGCAAGACGAGTTCATCCACAGTAGCTATACCGCCAACAATGTCTATGAGGAAACAGAGGAGTTGTATTTGGAATGCAATTATTTGATAAATGCGACTTTAGGCCAAATTAACCCTTCGCCTACAACGCCGAATCGTGGTTGTACTGAGACCTGTACATCTTCAAACAAGGTTGATGATCGCGTCAGATTGCCGAAGATCTCAATACCAACGTTTTCGGGCCAGTATTCGGAATGGGTTAGCTTCCGAGACCTCTTTGTTTCCCTTATCCACAACAATAAGTCATTGGATGATGTACAAAAACTTCATTACTTGAAGAGTCACTTAACAGGAGAAGCCGAGCAGTTGTTAAGACATGTGCCAATAACCCAGGAAAATTATAACACCAGTTGGGAGCAACTGGAGAGTCGGTACAATAACAAAAAGTACCTATCAAATTGCATCCTGAAAAGACTTCTAAGCCAGCGTAATCTAGCTACTGAATCTGCAAGTGGTCTAAAAGATCTGTCAGATACAACCAACGAGTGTCTACAAGCATTGAAGAATCTAGGCATAGATGTTAAGAGTTGGGACATCATCATTGTCTATTTAATGTGTTCAAAGTTGGATGATGAGTCGCGGAAACAATGGGAACTCCAATCAAGCGAATCGGGTTCTGAGTTGCCAACATATGAACAGTTTAAAGGATTTTTGGACACCCGCTTTCGTGCTTTTGAGTTCATAGATCCCAAGGTTTCCCGACTCAACAACAACGTACATAAACATTTTAATGCTCCTGTAAATTCCAAGGTTCATTATGTAGCGAACCAATCTTGTGCCTATTGTTCGGAAGCCCACACGATTAGTCATTGTAAAGACTTTTCCAAAATTGATATTGACGCTCGTCGTGATTTTGTCCAGTCACGTAACCTATGCTTTAACTGCCTAGGATCCAATCACTCAGTATATACATGTCGTCAATCCTATAGATGCCGAATATGTCAAAGGAAACATCATTCCTTATTACACCCCAAAAATGATGCACCAACGGCTGAGTCTTCGAAGAAGATTCACTCAGTTGTTGCAAATGTAGCAGCAGTCACATCTCACTCATCATCTCAGGAGGTCAATGATGAGTCCGGTTGTAACATCAAAACCCACGTTTCGACAACTCGTGGCCAGGTTTTATTAGCAACGGCTCTTGTCAATGCCACGTCGAAATCGGGTAAAATCATAACTCTCAGATGCTTACTCGACCAGGGTTCACAGGCTTCTCTGATCACGGAGTCTGCAGTCCAGCTTTTAGGACTTAAGAAGATAGCGCACAAAAACAAAATATCGGGATTAGGGAGTGACGAGAGCGCTACAATAGCCTCTAAGTCTATGGTAGACTTTAAGATTCAATCACGCCTTGACTCCTCGATGGAGTTTGAAGTCAATGCTTTTGTGCTAAGCAAGCTGACGTCGGTTCTGCCAGAAAGAAGAATCGCCGTACAGTTTTGGTCGGAGTTCGCAAATATTGATCTAGCAGATCCTTCATTCGATCAGCCTAACAGGATTGACTTGCTTCTAGGAGCAGACATCTACGGAAAGATACTACTAGAAGGAGTTATCAAAGGATCGCCAGGAGTACCAACAGCCCAAAAAACTGCCTTGGGTTGGATACTTTCAGGGTCTATCCTGAAAGAGGAATCAACACCACCCAGCAATGTCAGAGTAAATCACGTTAACATAAATGATAACGAACTCCTAAAACGATTTTGGGAGCTGGAAGCTGACAGTTGCACAATGTCGCCTAAGGACGACTATACAGAAGAAGAGCAAAGATGCGAAGAAATCTATGCAGCCACCACTAAACGAGATAGCAGTGGCAGATATATCGTCAAACTGCCTTTTCACGAAGAAAACCCAAAATGCAAAGAAGGAAAGTTTGACATCGTAGCTGCTAAACGATTCAACCAGTTGGAACGACGACTCGATAAAGATCCTCAGCTAAAAGAGCGATATGCCGGAGTGATTAAAGAATACAAGGATCTTGGTCATATAGAAGAGGTTCCAAAAGTAGAACAAAACAAACCTGGAGCTGTCTACTTACCACACCACGCCGTTATAAAAGAAGATCGAAGCACCACGAAGTTGCGTGTAGTTTTTGATGCTTCTTGTCCTGGAACGAACGGGGTGTCTCTTAATCAAGACCTACTAGTCGGTCCCCAGCTGCAACAAGACTTACGTCATCTTCTACTTCGTTGGCGTTGTTTTCCAATCAGTCTTGTGTCAGATATAGTGAAAATGTACCGACAAGTGAAGGTTTACGAAGAAGACGCTGATTACCAGCGTATCTTATGGCGAGATAATCATGACGAACCTGTAAGTCATTTAAGGCTACTCAGAGTCACCTTCGGCACGGCTGCTGCACCGTATCTAGCTGTCAGAACACTACAACAAGTTGCACACGACTATCGTGAATGTTATCCGTTGGCAGCAGACAGGGTCCTCAAAGATTTTTATGTAGATGACCTTTTGTCTGGGTGTGAAACAGTAGCCGAAGGCGAGCAAATCTACAAAGAACTCAACGAAATGCTTGGGAAGGGTGGTTTTGAATTGCAGAAGTGGAGTACCAGCAACGAACAACTCATGAATATAATCAACAACGATATAGGACAAAATGAAGGCAATGTTCAACTAAAGCAAGATGCTGTAATGAAAATTTTGGGCCTTTCCTGGAATCGAAAATCAGATACGTTCGAGTATACCGTTGAATTACCTGCACTTAAAAATCCCATAACAAAGAGACAGATGATCTCAGACATTGCTCGTTTATTTGACCCGCTTGGCTGGCTCGCACCGATCATTGTTCGCGCCAAAATATTTATACAGAAGCTGTGGCTTACAGGGATTGACTGGGATGACAAGGTTCCACCTCAGTTGACATCAGAGTGGTTAAGCTACCGGGAAAACTTAAATCAAATCAAGACCTTCGACGTTCCTAGATGGGTTAACATTGAAAAAAGCAGCAAGGGTCTCGAACTGCACGGCTTTTGCGACACTTCTAATGAAGCATATGCTGCGGTAGTCTATCTACGTGCCGTAAGCGGGGGCGGAGTCGTACGTATATCATTAATCACAGCCAAAACAAAGGTTGCACCAATCAAACAGGTTTGTATTCCACGTTTAGAATTATGCGGTGCAGTGCTGCTAACTAAATTGCTTGTGGAAGTAGCACAAGTCATGAACATAGAGAAGTCAAACATACACGCATGGACCGATTCAACAATCGTGTTAGCATGGCTGAACAGCAGGCCAAATAGGTGGAAAACGTTTGTGGCCAACAGAGTGGCAGAAATTCTTACGGCACTTGATCCAAATCAATGGTCTCATGTTTCTACCAAGCAAAATCCAGCTGATTGCGCCTCCAGGGGTACACACAACATACACGATGAACATCTCTGGAAAGAAGGTCCAGCATGGCTGAAAGAAAAACAAATTGTATACAAGAAGAATACGCATCATGACACAAATCTAGAAATGAAACCAAACAAAATATGTCTTGTAAATACCTGCGACAGTGAGCCACAAGGTGGCATTGACATCATCAAAAGATTCTCCAGTCTCAATCGTCTTATCCGCGTAGTCGCCTACTGCAAAAGATTTAAAAAATGCATGCAAGGAGAAGCTATCAAAACATGGCTTACTACTAAGGAAATACAAGAAAGCTTAATCACATGCATTATTTTAGTGCAAAGCAGCAGTTTTGAAGCGGAGATACTAAACCTAAAAAATAAAAAAGAGATTAAGAAAACAAGCAAACTTACCTCGTTGAATCCTTTTGTTGATGACACAGGAATCTTGAGAGTCGGTGGACGCCTGCAGCATGCTCTTATGAGTGAACAGATGAAGCATCCTATTATTATCCCAGAAAAATCTCACTTCACTGATCTGCTCATATCAGATGCACATGAGCGAACTCTGCATGGTGGTCCTAATTTAATGCTCAATTACTTGAGCTCCAAATACTTCATTCTTGGAGTTAAGAATCTAGTGAAGTATTATGTACGAAGGTGTGTGACATGCATTCGGTATGCAGCTTTATCAAATCATCCTTTAATGGGGCAATTGCCTGCTGCCAGAGGTATGATTAATCGACCCTTTCGTTGCAGCGGAGTGGACTACGCAGGTCCTATAAACATCAGAACCTCCAAGGGCAGAGGTCACCGATCGTACAAAGGCTACATTTGCCTTTTTATTTGTATGTCTACTCGGGCAATTCATTTAGAAGCTGTTAGCGACATGTCAGCCCAAGGGTTTCTAGCAGCATTTAAACGGTTCGTGGCAAGACGTGGCCATTGTTCAGATTTATGGAGCGACAATGGTACCACCTTCGTGGGAGCTGCCCGTGAATTGAAACGACTATTTGCTGAAGAAAGGTCAAGTATTGCAACTGAAATAGCTGACCAGCTAGCGACTAACAACACAACATGGCATTTTATTCCACCTCATGCGCCCAATTTTGGAGGACTCTGGGAAGCCGGCATAAAATCAACCAAACACCATCTTAAAAGGATTATAGGCAATTCAACTCTCACGTTTGAGGAAATGTCAACTGTTCTATCCCAGATAGAAGCGTGCCTTAATTCTAGGCCAATATCAAAAGGCAATGTCACTGGCGACGGCCCTGAACCATTAACACCTGGTCATTTTCTGGTGACAGAACCGCTTGTGTTAGTACCAGACTTTAATTATGAAGCAACCAATACTGGTAATCTTAGAAGATGGCAGTTGACTCAGAAGCTCATCCAAGATTTTTGGCGTCGTTGGTCGAGTGAGTATCTGACTCAGTTCTACCACCGATACAAATGGGCTCATCAAACTCCTGAACCAGCTGTTGGGGATGTAGTTTTAGTGAAGGAAGATGATCTTCCTCCATCCAGATGGTTGTATGGCATTATAGTACAAAAACATGCAGGTGCGGACAACATCACACGAGTGGTCAGTTTGAAATGTAAGAATAACATAATTAAGAGGGCCGTTAATAAGTTATGTTTTCTACCTGTTAACTAATAGATTTCTCCCTTGCCTCAATGCCTTTATTGAGAATATTGTTTTTTATGTTATGTGAAGGTTTATGTTTATTTTTAATTTGATGTTTTATCTGGCATGGTGGGCGGAGTTATTTGCATTCATTTTTAAGGACAATTGTCTCATTTTGTCCTTGGTGGGCGGAATGTTCACGCGCTAAATATGTTAAAATAAGTTTTTCATACTTAAACTAAAGTTTACCACAACCCGCCAATAGATGGCGTTAGTAGTACTGTTTTTGGTGATTTTCCTTTGAGTTTTTGAGTTGTAAAAAATATTACTATATTTCAAAAAATCTACGTATTCATAATCAAATATCAGTATATTTATAAATTCATTATTTTATGTTATGTTTCAACAAATTTCTAGTAACCTAATTACCCCCGAGATGTCGTTGAACCCACTGTAAAACGCGCTATCAAGATTTTTCCGGGTTTCATATGGTCTCAACGATATTGTAATTTCGTTACCTCTCTTAATCTTCTACAAGTATGTATTAATATACAGTGTGACTACAAAATAAAGAATTAGTATTTACAATTCAGTGCTTTATTTTTTGGACCCTTTAACAGATACTCTTACCATTGATTCAGGTGTTACGTTCTCGACTCTCGTAATATCGAAGAATCGAGTCAAGAGCACGCTTTGTTGTAGACCTTCAAAAGTCAGAATGTTATTTATGGCGTCAAAGCAGATAGGCCGTTTTAACGAATATTTAATTATTTACTATAGCACATTTTAAACCTTCGATGCAAAGATAAATTGTTACCTATTTAAATATGTAGCATGAGTTTGCCTCATCATGCTACATAAGTACCCACGGACAGACCCTAACTATTATGATATTCTATAACTCAAACTCGCCGTGTTTTCGGTGATTTTTACATAGACGTAACAGTGCATTGTTAAGGTCTGTCTGTCTGTCGGTCTGTTAAGGTCGGTCTAAGTTAGATCACACACAACTTACTTAGAACGGTTAGTGAAGTTTTTTAAACAACTAAGTATTTTTTTGCATTATGGGTCCTAGTTGAACCATACACGTTATTTTTGGATCTCCTTTCGTAGGAGTTTTGATTAGGACTAAAAAGTAAAAGTAGAGTTGAAAATGAACGGTTCGCAAAATTGGACCCAAACCACCACCACCACCAACAATATCGTCGATAAACAATACCTTGTGAAAAGCCAGCTAATGAAATTCCCAAATTGCAGTTCGAAATCACTTAACGAATTAAGTAATAGGTAAACGACCATTTTCTCAACATCTTGCGTAAGGTGAGTGGACGAGATCATAGCTTTGGAGCTAAAAAGGCATAAGTCTCTGTTAGCCTCATAATGAAAAGTGTCTTTTTAGATTGGCAGCAGTATATCGTGTCCATCATTACTGTACTTTAAGCGGTGTCCCTATGGTGTTTGCGGATGTCGGCGTTTAAGGTGCCACCGTGTGTATTGATGCGTTCAATAGTGTTGTTGGAAAAACGTGACTTTTTCAAGGTTACTTTCTGCCTTACAAATTGTAAATTTAGATTATAAGCACACAGTGTATGTAGGTTTTCTCCGTACGATACAAAAAATATATTTTCATGCGAGACTCTAGTGGTATCGACTGTTAGAGAGTGACTAAGAGATCGAATAGATAAACTTATCGCTGGTTGGTCCATTCAATTAAAAGCCCTTTATTTACTTGAGACATACTAGACAGAACATCTTGTCTAGCACGACTATGCTTTGCGACTCCTGTCGCGCGAGAAAGCGCTACCCGTCACTCTCTCACATTACTGCACAGGAAGAGAAGCCAAATTATATTGCGCGAGAAATGGTCGCGTATGTGACAGTGCTAGAGGTGCCAGCATAACTGTGACTCGTGACTCTTTGTCGCGCGACAATTACTACCTGTCACATTTTTCAATACCGTACGAGCAAGACAGGTGATGCTGAGCAGCGCACAAGTGAAGTCGTGGCAAGATATACTAGCCCTACTATTTAATACATGTGTATGACTTTATAATATTACACGTCCTTTAAGCCTAGGCTACTTGTTCTTCATTTTCCCCGCAATAACTTCTTGTGAGGTGACATCATTGCCTGATCGGTTAGCAAAAGTCGATAGCAAAAGATTAACTCTGAATGATCCTTAGAATAGTAGGTACCTATTATAGTTGTACACAAAGGTTTCCAGCTGTTATTGTTTTTTATGGTGATCGCAACACAGTTCGTATTTTTTTGTTTTATTATTAAGTAAAAATAACGTTATAAAATAACGTTTTCAGCGTCAGTATTTGCGCAACGCTTAAAGATAGTGCAGCAGGTTGAAAAAGTGTCAATATTTAACTAAGATCGTCCCCATTTCATGTTATTTGTGTAGCCGTCTAAGCCAGCCAGTATCTTTCCAACAACCTAATGATTGTGTATCAAACAAACGTGTATACTGCTGTTTGTAAACCAGTTAGTATGTTCCCGCGAATTGAATGCTGGAAATGACAACATAACATACCAGCGCAACTGACGTAGAACAACCAGTACTCTAATAACATAAATACACGAAACTAGAAGGTCATCTTGCAACTTCCTCCGCGTGACTCTCCTTTTTTCTTTGAATTCGTAAGTATTCTATTCTATTCTATTCTATCACGAAAGGGTTTTATTCCTTTCGTGATAGAATAGAATAGAATAGAATACTCTTTATTGCACACCTCAAGAAGAAAGAAATACAAATACAAATGACACCGTGATATTCAACTATCATCTACCAAATTGTGTTACAATCATTAGCGAATTCATTAAGTAATCATTCATAGAAAAAAAGTTTTCAATAATTCTCTAGTGTTATAATAGTTTAAATATCTCATAATCATCAGTCATCAGTCACATAACACAACTCCAAGGGGCCACTTTTCAAACAAACATATTTGGGTATGCTCTTAGCTTATTGCTTTGCCATAGAAACGGTGGTGCACGGGTAATACAATTAGATAATTTTGTCTCTGGCGCTTTTTTGACGACATGTTACTGTTTCTGATACTTGTGCTGTGTCAGCCGACCTTCGTCACCGCTAAAATGCTCGCTTTTGCAATGCTAATGTGCAACGGATATTACAATTATTTTTTAGTCACACATAAAACTGTCTGTTGCGAGAGGAAAAGATTTTATTTTCCTTATCGTGTTGCGAACTTAAAACCTTGGAGCTAATATATATAACAGTACGTTTATGTAAGACAAGCCATACCTGTAACGTTGTATGCATAAGTTAAGTGTCAAATGTAAAATCTCTAAAAACTTTCATCTTCAGCTGTACATGTGAAACGCTGAATCCAATATTTATAAATGTTTCTCGATTGTTTCAGGTATGCCATTGTCCTCTGAATAAAGTGACGAGTTATGCTGTTCGTATATTATATAGGTAAATTTAGTGTCACACGTAATTATCCGAACTACATCTCACATACCCACAAGCGCATTACTTAACTGAGGTTTGATAATTATATGGAATTTTTATCAGGTCAGTTTTTTTTATTAAATTTGGTGGAGTAATGGGGATAAATCGGGAAGAATCTTATTTTAGCCATTTTGAAAAAGACTCGTCAGATTTACAGTCCACATAGCCACTAGTGTTAACTTAACTACATCTATAAGTATAGTTTTAGTTTCTGTAGTCACTTACACGGAACTGCTTTATATGCACATGTCTAATAGCTAAACGACGCGAGAGCCTTGATCTTCAGACGTGTCCCTGACGTATCTTACGAACGTGCCAAATCTACCAACAACGTAGCTCACATTCACACACTATTATTACTTTAAAACAAAGGTCGGTAGAGTCATGACGTAGCACTCTCGTAAAAAATGTTAACCATCTTGGTTTTTAGAAACATCATTTTGGCATGCAAACATTTTCCATTCTATATTACCAATTTTCGTGTTGCGTCAGTCTTGCTCTACAGTATCTATTTAGATGTTTTTTTTTCTTTGTTCAAGTTCGTTAGTAACTTTAATGTATTAGGTTTTCTTGCTTAATCGCAGATTTCTATGATTGATTCATTATCCGTCTAGGTATTTAATACGTTGATGTTGTTTAAGAAAGGATAAGTGAATTTATCTAGAAAGTTTTTTTACCGATGGTCAGGTAAACACAGCAACTCTATTTTTAGGGTTCTGTACCCAAAGGGTAAAAAACGCGACCCTATTACTAAGACTCCACTGTTCGTCTGTCCCACTGTCTGTATGTCATCAGGCTGTATCTCAAGAACCCAGATATTATAAAATTGAAATTTCACAACAACAAATACTAAAAACAGAATACAATAAATATTTAAGTTTGCACGTCATTTGTATCCGGGTCCATACATACCAGGTGCAAACTTAACTTAACCCCAGTTAAGATGGGATAAGGTTTGTACGAAACCCTCGGTGCGCGAGTGCGACTCGCACTTGGCCGATTTTTTAAATACCTACACAAGATCAGTTTATGACTTTCATGGCCGTATATCCTTTTACTTAATCTACACCTACACTTGAATAAAAGGCGCATACCAAACATGCACTTAAAGTAAGTCTGAGTCACCTAAGCATGCATCCGAACCGATGAACTTTAGAAACTCGACTCCGAAATACTCCGAATGACGCAAGCTATCTTTTCCCAGTAAAGTATACCGAGCGGTGACCTCACGATGCGCGCAGGCTGTATTTTATGCCCAACATACCTTAGTTATTTCTATCTATATAATATAGCCCAAAAGAATATCTTTCAGCCCACGCCATATTGCGTCATATTGCGGATTTTAAGTGGTACTTATTTTTTATTAGAGAAAAAACAACATAAAATTAAAAGTAAATAACTAAACCTTAACAAACTTAAAAAAGTGGTACTAATTTATTTTACCGATAAATATTCCACAAATTTCAAGTATTGTTGCATAATAAAGCCAAAACTATCCCCAGTTATGAAAGTAAAGTTTTTTTTTTCAATAGGATTCAGTATTTATTTCGCAAGAAGGACGAAGGATTGAGCGGCATTCCGGTAAACAATGTTTTGGTTAATGACAAATCCTTGACAATTCGCTACTGACGTTTAATAGTACAAATATACGACCTTGGATGAAGTACCTATGGATTCGGCATATGCGTATACCCGAAAGGGACAGCAGCAAAGTACATGACTAACACAGGGTTACCAGGTTCCAAATAACTCTCCCGTTTTTCCAGTGCTAGTTGTTAGGCTAACAACTAGCTAACAATGTTAGCGGTGTGACTTAGTTTTAAATGTATTATTATATGATATGGGACAAATTATAAAATAATTACAATAAAACTTTACAAAAAATACTGTCAAAATGTAATGGTAAAATATATTTATTTACATAAATTTAGCGCAGCAAGATAGCCCAAAGGAGGCATGAGGCAAGATGTTTACTTTCCTTTAAATTGTCGTGAACATATACAAGCATGCATGCATTTTTGGTTGGTTCCCAATTCAATCGTCCTGTTGCACGTATCCAACATTGGAGTAAAGCAGGATCATGTTTTGGAAATCTAAAACAAAAAAATATATTTGTAAAACTCCATGAGTTAAGGGTAATTTACCAATTCTTATACTGGTATCCCTTAAAATCGAATAAAGCAGACAAATTAAAAAGCAGTAAGAAAACGCGGCGGAACGTCAAGAAAAGGTGAAGACAAAGAGTAAAGACTACTGACACTGACAAGACGTAAAGACTATTGAATTTGTAGGGGTAATACCTAAAAATAAGATATTACAAAATGAGATTTTAAGCAGATTTCTGATGTTTTCATATGATTTTGCTGTGCTATTTATCGTATAAATAATTATTAAATATATATTTGCAGAAATCAAGCAAAAGCAAAGTCGAAACATCGCACTTACCTATGAAAGCTTATATTTTCACTTTTTTGGCCTGTGTCGCTTTTACAGCCAATTATGGAGCAACGCACCATTGTTTTACAAATCTATAGTTAATAGCACTCACTATTATTCATATATAAACTTTCGAAATGCAAAATTATCCACAATATTCGTTGTTTTATAGTAGGCTACAACGCACATTTGAATTGCCCGGCAGTATTTAGCGGAGCTCTGTCAATTTGACAATCATCCGCTAAACAAAAAAAAGCGGAACTCTGACAAGGACAAAACATCTTGTCTATGTCTCTGTCGCTCTTAACGGTTTCTGTAAATAGTTGTCCCGTTCCCTCCTGGTATTATTATTCGCTTGTCATGTCCAGAGGTTACTTGGTCCATGTATACGACGTATGCTCGTTATTGCCATATGAAAGCTGTTTGTAGCGCCACTGTCCCTGGGCCGGACCGACACTTGTTAGGCTATCCAATATAGATTTTCCGCGGCTTTACTTAACAACTTAAAGTTATGATTATTTTTAGATCGGAACCGCCTTTTTTCTGGATAAAACAGTAGCCAAAGTCACCAGCAGCGGACCCAGGAAGGCGAGGTCTAGAAGGCTCAAGCATGAGTAATTATTGCTAATCACAAATTTTTTGAAATGTTATATTTGGAAACTACTTACCATTCCTAAAATGCATTGCAAACAAAGATCGCGAGAAATGCATTGTTTTGTAAACTCAAGTGTCATCACACTTTCACGAAGCATTGAAAAAACACAAAAGAATATATAAATATTAGGCGATCTTGAAAATTTTGCCTGACCCATATTCGACATTTACTCGAGGAATCTTAGGCGATCTAGTAAAAAAGCTCAAATTTAGCCATCACTGTTATTAGCCGACGTATTACTCGTAAGATTTATTCGCCGGTATTAGCCGGTGGTCTATCACGTGAACCCTCCGTTTATATAAAATTCTACTAAATAGTATGATCAAAATTCCTCTGACATTTATCGATGCCGTATGAAAATGCTAAATCAAACCGACAAGCAGACATTCGAAGGAAGACGTGACTTCGAGCCGAGCTCACATCGACTTGTGATCTGCTCGTGCCGTTGCTTGTCCCAGCCGCGATTCTGGTGATCTTTGTCGATATACCTACGAAGAAGAGTTCCACGTTGAACGAAATCTGTGTTAGACGTCACCAAAACCCGCTTCCAGTTTTCCAAAGATTTTTTCAGTATCGATGATGGCAACGTTAAATCAAATACAAGCAACAGTCAGTAGTAAGAATGGTGATGTGACCTGAGGTCGCATCGACGTATAAATTGATTCCAATCATTTGCTTGCACTAGAATCGCGTGAAACAGCTGCGATTCTGAAGGGTCTTCATCAATGTATGTCTGCCAGAAGAATCGCGCGTTGAACGAAATCTGTGTTGGAAGACTTTGAAGTTACCGTTTGCCTTGAACACGGAATTTATTAACGTACCAATGATGACAACGCAAATTCGAACAGAAGCAGCAGGCAGTAGTAAAAACGGTGTGACCTCGAGCTCGCATCGGCTTATGAATCGAGTTCAGCCTTTGCCTGCCCTAGAATGGCGTGAAACAGCCGTTTCCGCGTGCCCTAGAAAGCCGGCACGCTAATCGATACGACTCGGTTCAATGGCCCTAACCTAAACATTCTAGGAGGCTAACTCTAACTTTTTCGATATAATAATTATTTACGTATTATTACCATACCTACTGGTACGAGCGAATTTTTCACAGAAAAGCCATCCCTCCAAAATCAAATTTTCACCCTTAACTTAAATCTTGAATGTGATTTGATGTGAAACACATAGGTTGGATTAAAGCTACAAGCAATATAAAAATTGGGAGGACTTGGAATATAAAAAAAATTATTCGTACAAAAACTGTAAAACAGCTTATAAACAAATATACACATAATATATACATATACATTCATTTAGTCTCAAGCTGGCAATTTAGAGCATTGACATAATAGCCCCCAATAAAAAAGACATTAAAAGTTGTCAGAATATGGTTACTGTCATTCATTGTCAACAAACTGTAAAATTATTTTTGCATATTCGTACATGTTTTAAGTGTTGCGGATATTATGTTGTCGACTCAAAAATAATATTTCATCATGCTGAACAACTTACTCAGGTTTGTGAGCAAATCATGCTTATTATTATTTGGTCATCTTATGTCAAAATAGGGATCACGTGGTTAGCGCACAGTAGTTTTTTCAAATCCATTTTTCTGTACCTTTTCGGAAAAAAATTAAAATTCCAAGAGTTTTATGCACCTCTCCAGCATGAGACGAATCTAATGACATATCATTTATCAAAATCGGACCATAACTGTAGATCTGATGGGATGTACAAAAATCGGCCTCGCGTAATATATATATATATTTAGTCGGTAAAAATGGAAGCCTTATAAAATCAATTTGTTTTGTTGACAGCAGAATTTGTCAAATTTTATTTTGAATGAGTATAAGAATGATCAGCCAGACGTCATTAATTCAAATAGGATTTATTCTTGAGAGCGTCGATTTTTTGAAATTTGCATCATATGTAGGTTATTTCTACCATCAAGTTTCGCATGTTAGGGTAACATGTTAATTATTCCACATTGCCAACTGGTCCACAATGTCAGCTCGTCTATATTCCCATCTGGGTCAAAATGCCAACTTGTCCACACACCCAACACGTCCACATTGCCAACTCGTTCATACACCCAACTCATCTGCATTGCCAACTCGTCTATATTACCAATACGTCTCCATTGGCAACTCGTCCATATTCCCAATTTGTCCATATTCCCAATTTGTCCACAATGCCAACTCGACCATATTTCCAACTCGTCCATATTTCCAACTCATCCACATTCCCAACTCGTACACAATGCCAAATCATCCACATTGCCCACTCGTCCATAAACCCAACTCATCTACAATGCCAACTCGTCCATATTACCAACTCGTCTTTATTGCCAACTCATCCATATTCCCAACTCGTCCACAATGCCAACTCATCCATATTGCTAACTCGTCCACATTTCCTACTCGTCCATATACCCAACTCGTCTACAATACCAACTCGTCTTTATTGCCAATCTCGTCCATATTATCAACTCGTCCGTATTACCAACTCATCTTCATTGCTAACTCATTTATATTCCCACTCATGCACAATGCCAACGCGTTCATATTACTTGCTCGTCCACAATGCCAACTCGTCCACATTTCCAACTCGTCCATATTCTCACCTCGTCCACAATGCCAAGTCGTTTATATTACCAACTCGTCCATACACCCAACTCATCTACAATGCCAACTCGTCTTCATTTCCAACTCATCAACAATGCCAACTCGTCCATATTGCTAACTCGTCCACATTTCCAACTTGTCCATAGACCCAACTCGTCCACAATTCCAAGTCGTCCACATTTCCAACTCGTCATATTCCCAACTCGACGATACACCCAACTCGTCTATACAAACTCATCCTTATTATCAGCCCGTCTTTATTGCCAACTCGTCCATATTCCCAACTTGTTCATGTTGCCAACAGATCCACATTCCCAACTCGTCCACGTTGACAACTCGTCCGTATTACCAAGTCGTCTTCATTGCACACTCGTCCGTGTTCCCAACTTGTTCATTTTGCCAACTCATTCACATTCCCAACTCGTCCATATTCCCAACTCGTCCACATTGAAAACTCGTCCATATTATATATATTACGCGAGGCCGATTTTTGTACATCCCATCAGATCTACAGTTATGGTCCGATTTTGATAAATGATATGTCATTAGATTCGTCTCATGCTGGAGAGGTGCATAAAACTCTTGGAATTTTAATTTTTTCCTGAAAAGGTACTGAAAAATGGATTTGAAAAAACTACTGTGGGCTAACCACGTGATCCCTATTTTGACATAAGATGACCAAATAATAATAAGCATGATTTGCTCACAAACCTGAGTAAGTTGTTCAGCATGATGAAATATTATTTTTGAGTCGACAACATAATATCCGCAACACTTAAAACATGTACGAATATGCAAAAATAATTTTACAGTTTGTTGACAATGAATGACAGTAACCATATTCTGACAACTTTTAATGTCTTTTTTATTGGGGGCTATTATGTCAATGCTCTAAATTGCCAGGTTGTTTTTCTTTTTAAAATGTTCATATGGAAACTTTTTTCGCATACCTGTTAAAAATGTGGAGAAAAAAGCCGGTTAAGTGCGAGTTGGACTGGTACTCGAAAGACTAGAAAAACTGACCGTCATTCAAGAATAGATTATTTTTATAGGCGAGTTTTACAATAAATCAAAGCAGAAAAAATGTAGTAAAACTAATTTAAACGTCATTCAAATAAGTAAATTTATTATAGATTATTATAAATATGATTATGTAAGTCCATCAAAAAAATAATTCCAAGGAAAATGGCATGAGTCATGGTAAATTAAATGGTATTTTACAAGAAAAAACTAAGTCCTTCCGCTTGCATGTCGACGGGATGGGAAATGTGGTCGAGTTGAGAATATGGACGAGTTGGCACTGAAGACGACTTGGTAATACGGACGAGTTGGTGATATGGGAGATTTGGCAATAAAGACGAGCTGATAATAAGAACAAGTTGGTATTGTGTAGACGAGTTGGGTGTATCGTCGAGTTGGGTTGGGAATATGGACGAGTTGGAAATGTGGATGAGTTGGCAATGTGGATGAGTTGGTAAAATTGACAAGTTGGGAACATGGACAAGTGGGCAATTTGGACGAGTTCGCATTATGGATGAGTTGGCAATGAAGACGAGTTGGTAATACGGACAAGTTGACAATGAAGACGACTTTGTAATACGGTCGAGTTGGTGATATGGAAGAATTGACAATAAAGACGAGCTGATAATAAGGACAAGTTGGTATTTGTAGACGAGTTGGGTGTATCGTCGAGTTGGGTTGAGAATATGGACGAGTTGGAAATGTGGATGAGTTGGCAATGTGGATGAGTTGGTAAAATTGACAAGTTGGGAACATGGACAAGTGGGCAATTTGGACGAGTTCGCATTATGGATGAGTTGGCAATGAAGACGAGTTGGTAATACGGACAAGTTGGCAATGAAGACGACTTTGTAATACGGACGAGTTGGTGATATGGAAGATTTGGCAAGAAATACGAGCTGATAATAAGGACAAGTTGGTATAGTAGACGAGTTGGGTGTATCGTCGAGTTGGGTTGGGAATATGGACGAGTTGGAAATGTGGATGAGTTGGCAATGTGGATGAGTTGGTAAAATTGACAAGTTGGGAGCATGTACAAGGGGACAATGTGGACGAGTTCGCATTATGGACGAGTTGGCAATGAAGACGAGTTGGTAATACGGACAAGTAGGTAATATGGACGAGTTTTCAATGTGGACGAGTTGGGAATATGGACGAGTTGGGAATGTGGATGAGTTGGCAAAATGAACAAGTTGGGAACACGGACGAGTGGGCAATGAAGACGACTTGGTAATACGGACGAGTTGTCAACGTGGACGAGTTGGGAATGTGGATGAGTTGGCAAAATGAACAAGTTGGGAATATGGACGAGTTGGCAATAAAGACGGGCTGATAATAAGGCAAGTTTGTATAGACGAGTTGGGTGTATCGTTGAGTTGGGAATATGGACGAGTTGGAAATGTGGACGACTTGGAATTGTGGACGAGTTGGGTCTATGGACAAGTTGGAAATGTGGACGAGTTAGCAATATGGACGAGTTGGCATTGTTGATGAGTTGGAAATGAAGACGAGTTGGCAATGTAGATCAGTTGGGTGTATGGACGAGTTGGTAATATAAACGACTTGGCATTGTGGACGAGGTGAGAATATGGACGAGTTGGAAATGTGGACGAGTTGGCATTGTGGACGAGCAAGTAATATGAACGCGTTGGCATTGTGGATGAGTGGGCATATAAATGAGTTAGCAATGAAGACGAGTTGGTAATACGGACGAGTTGATAATATGGACGAGATTGGCAATAAAGACGAGTTGGTATTGTAGACGAGTTGGGTGTATGGACGAGTAGGAAATGTGGACGAGTTGGCATTGTGGACGAGTTGGGAATATGGATGAGTTGGCAATAAAGACGAGTTGGTAATATGGACGAGTTGGCATTGTAGATGAGTTGGGTTTATGGACGAGTGGGCAATGTGGATGATTTGGCATTGTGTACAAGTTGGGAATGTGGATGAGTTGGAAATATGGACGAGTTGGAAATATCGTCGAGTTGGCAATGTGGACAAATTGGGAATATGGACGAGTTGCCAATGGAGACGAATTGGTAATATAGACGAGTTGGCAATGCAGATGAGTTGGGTGTATGAACGAGTTGGCAATGTGGACGTGTTGGGTGTGTGGACAAGTTGGCATTGGGACCCAGATGGGAAAATAGAGGAGCTGACATTGTGGACCAGTTGGCAATGTGGAATAATTAACATGTTACCCTAACATGCGAAACTTGGTGGTAGAAATAACCTACATATAATGCAAATTTCAAAAAATCGACGCGCTCAATAATAAATCATATTTGAATTAATGACGTCTGGCTGATCATTCTTATACTCATTCAAAATAAAATTTGACAAATTCTGCTGTCAACAAAACAAATTGATTTTATAAGGCTTCCGTTTTTACCGACTTTAGTAAGAAACCCTAAAATTAGGTTTATATCATAGACTTGAGAGTATAGATAGCATCTCCCTCACTCTTCTGTCAGACACTATTTCAATGAGAGGAAAGACGAAAGTTTGAATTTGGAATTCGCGGGTATTAGGCCTTCAGCTCTAAATTTATTGGAAAAAAAAATGTCTTAATATTCTTTTTTCAACATTTTTAGCTGTTTTATATATTGGATTTTATTTATTACTCATATTTGACACATTTTTTTTTTGTTTTTTTTTTTTTTTTTATGGTGGAGTACCTATTGTTGGTCAGTTATTTATTTAGATTAGTAAATAGGGTTTGATTAAGTATACCTAGCGTAAGAATTTCAAACACAATATGTAATTGTTATTGAATAAATTGATTGATGATGATGACATGGCAGCACCCATATTAAGAAAATTTGCACGATAATATATTGAAAACAAGCATTGATAATAGTGGTTCTCTATTTCATACAATTGAGTTTATGTAACATTTTTTATTATCACTATTTTTAATAGTGAGTGCCCAAATCTGTCGTTTCGATTCATGTGCTATTTCTGGAAATTGATAGAAATCGATCAAAATCGATAAATTTATGCCCTGAAGAAAGAACAACAAACGAAATTCTACCAATCTTATGTTCGGTCCTATGAAAATATGTCAATTATTTTTTTAAGATATGGGATTATTTTTATGAATTAAATTTTTCCATAAATCGAATAATATGCATTTTATTTGTGAAACAGATCAGCAGATCACATGTCATTAATGCACAAGTTATTTTTACAAGAGTTGAAAAAGTTGGCACGATGAAGCTGGCAGTTGGCTATCAGGCCTAGCTCTAGCCTGGCATGTTTTACCGTTTTTAAAAAATAATTTTGCGAAATTGCGATGTGGTCGCTTAGCGACAAAGCCCTTTAAATATATATATATATAAAAAAAAACATAGTTAAAACATAGTTACAGTATTTATTCTTCGTTCGCCAAAAACTTCTTATCGATAAAGTAGTTATTTTCGGTAACACTTCCGGATTTCCATATTCTAGCGGCGGTTCGACGCCGCAACGGGCCTCTAGTATTATATGATTCACGACGAATAAAGTTAGAAACAACTTTGTTCTCGTGTGACAAATATATAACTGAATCAAGGAAGTAGGAACCCGCGCCCGGGCCCTGGATGGAGAGAGTGCAACTTGATTTGTCAAACTTGTCACTAGCTGCACGTCTAGCATAACTGTGACTCGCGACTCTTTGTCGCGCGACAAATGCTATCTGTCACTTTCCTTTCAATACCGTGTGAGCATGACTGGTGATGCTTGCGTGACGCGGCAAGTGAAGTCGCGGCAAGATGCTAGCCCTGCTGGTATGATTGCACTGTCCAACAAAGACCAGCCTGTACATAAGTGTTTCAACTAGAGACCCGTTGCGGCGTCAAACCGCCGCTAGAATATGAAAATCCGGTAGTGTTACAGAAAATAACTACTTTATCGATAAGTGAGATAAGAAGTTTTTGGGGAACGAAGAATAAATTAATAGTGTAAAAAAACACATTAAAATTATGTTTTAAAAACGTTAAAACATGCCAGGCTAGAGACAGGCCTGATAGCCAACTGCGAGCTTCATCGTGACAATTTTTTCAACTCTTTTGTAAAAATAACTTGTGCATTGATGACATGTGATCTGCTGATCTGTTTCACAAATAAAATCCATATTATTCGATTTATGGAAAAATATAATTCATGACATCCCCATTCTTAAAAAAAAAATTGTCCCATATCTTAAAAAGATATTTGACATATTTTCATAGGACCGAACATAAGATTGGTAGAATTTTAATTTGTTTCTTCAGGACATAAACTTATCGATTTGATCGATTTTTATCAATTTCCAGAAATAGCACATGAATTGAAACGACAGATTTGGTCACTCACTACGCAGGTTTTAAAAAGGAAATCATGGAGTGCGTAACTGTTTATGTATTCATTTATAATCGTAAATATTTCACAATATTGCTCATAAAAAATGTTACAAAAACTCAATTGTATGAAATAGAGAGTAAAAAACGTCTATAGATACACGAAAAACCACTACTTATTATCAATGCTTGTTTTTTTTACTATGAAATTCAATAGATCGTGCAAATTTTCTTAATATGGGTGCTGCCATGTCATCATCATCAATCATATATTCAATAACAATTACACATTGTGTTTGAAATTCTTACGCTAGTTATACTTAATCAAACCCTACTTACTAATCTAAATAAATTACCGACCAACAATACTCCACCATAAAAAAAAGAATGTGTCAAATATGTGTAATAAAAAAAATCCAATATATAAAACAGCTAAACATGTTTGAAAAAAAGAATATAAGATATACTTTTTTCAATAAATATAGAGCTGCAGGCCTAATACCCGAATTCCACATTCAAACTTTCGTGTATTTCCTCTCATTGAAATAGTGTCTGACAGAAGAGTGAGGGAGATGCTATCTATACTCTCAAGTCTATAATATAAACCTAATTTTAGGGTTCCTTACCATATTCGGTAAAAACGGAAGCCTTATAAAATCAATTTGTTTTGTTGACAGCAGAATTTGTCAAATTTTATTTTGAATGAGAATAAGAATGATCAGCCAGACGTCATTAATTCAAATATGATTTATTCTTGAGCGCGTCGATTTTTTGAAATTTGCATCATATGTAGGTTATTTCGCATGTTAGCGTAACATGTTAATTATTCCACATTGCCAACTCGTCCACAATGTCAGCTCGTCTATATTCCCATCAGGGTCACAATGCCAACTTGTCCATACACCCAACACATCCACATTGCCAACTCGTTCATACATCCAACTCTTCTGCATTGCCAACTCGTCTATATTACCAATTCGTCTCCATTGGAAACTCGTCCATATTCCCAATTAGTCCACAATGCCACCTCGTCCATATTACCAACTCGTCCACAATTCCAACGCGTCCATATTGCTTACTCGTCCACAATGCCAACTCGTGCACAAATACAACTCGTCCACTTTTCCAACTCGTCCATATTCCCACCTCGTCCACAATGCCAAGTCGTCCACATTACCACCTCGTCCATACACCAAACTCATCTACATTGCCAACTCGTCTTCATTTACAACTCATCAACAATGCCAACTCGTCCATATTGCTAACTCGTCCTCAAATACAACTCGTCCACATTTCCAACTTGTCCATATACCCAACTCGTCCACAATTCCAAGTCGTCCACATTGCCAACTCATCCACATTTCTAACTCGTCCATATTCCCAACTCGACGATACACCCAACTCGTCTACAATACAAACTCGTCCTTATTATCAGCTCGTCTTTATTGCCAACTCATCTACATTTCCAACTCGTCCATATTCTCAACTTGTCCACGTTGACAACTCGTCCGTATTACCAAGTCGTCTTCATTGCCCACTCGTCCGTGTTCCCAACTTGTTCATTTTGCCAATTCATCCACACTCCCAACTCGTCCATATTCCCAACTCGTCCACATTGACAACTCGTCCATAATACCAACTTGTCCGTATTACCAACTCGTCTTCATTGCCAACTCGTCCATAATACAAACTCGTCCACATTGCCCCCTTGTCCATGTTCTCAACTTGTAAATTTTACCAACTCTTCATTGCCAACTTGTCCGTATTACCAACTCGTCTTCACTGCCATCTCGTCCATAATGCGAACTCGTCCATAGTGCCCACTTGTCCATTTTCCCAACTTGTCAATTTTACCAACTCATCCACATTTCCAACTCATCCACATTTCCAACTCATCCACATTTCCAACTCATCCACATTTCCAACTCATCCACATTTCCAACTCATCCACATTTCCAACTCATCCACATTTCCAACTCGTCCATATTCCCAACTCGTCTACAATACCAACTTGTCCTTATTATCAGCTCGTCTTTATTGCCAAATCTTCCATATCACCAACTCGTCCGTATCACCAAGTCGTCTTCATTGCCAACTCGTCCATATTCTCAACTCGTCCACATTGCCCACCCGTCCGTGTTCCCAACTTGTTTATTTTGCCAACTCATCCACATTCCCAACTCGTCCATATTCCCAACTCGTCCACATTTCCAACTCGTCCATTTTACCAACTCATCCATATTAACAATGTAGATACATTCCCAACTTAGCTACATTGTCAAGTCGTCCATATTCTCTACTCGACCACGACATTTCCCATCCCGTCGACATGCAAGCGGAAGGACTAAGTTTCTTCTTGTAAAATACCATTTAATTTACCAAAACTCATGCCATTTTCCTTGGAATTATTTTTTTGATGGACTTATATAATCATATTTATAATAATGTACCATAAATTTACTTATTTGAATGACGTTTAAATTTTTTTTTTCTGCTTTGATTTAGATTTAGTAAAACTCGCCTATAGAAATAATCTAGTCTTTCGAGCACCAGTCCGACTCGCACTTAACCGGCTTTTTTCTCCACATTTTTAACAGGTATGCGAAAAAAGCTTCCATATCAACATTTTAAAAAGAAAAACAACCTGGCAATTTAGAGCATTGACATAATAGCCCCCAATAAAAAAGACATTAAAAGTTGTCAGAATATGGTTACTGTCATTCATTGTCAACAAACTGTAAAATTGTTTTTGCATATTCGTACATGTTTTAAGTGTTGCGGATATTATGTTGCCGACTCAAAAATAATATTTCATCATGCTGAACTACTTACTACAGGTTTGTGAGCAAATCATGCTTATTATTATTTGGTCATCTTATGTCAAAATAGGGACCACAGGTCACGTGGTTAGCGCACAGTAGTTTTTCAAATCCATTTTTAAGTACTTTTTCAGAAGATAATTTAATTTTTTCCTGAAAAAGTACTGAAAAATGGATTTGAAAAAACTACTGTGCGCTAACCACGTGACATTGACCACGTGACCTGTGATCCCTATTTTGACATAAGATGACCAAATAATAATAAGCATGATTTGCTCACAAACCTGTAGTAAGTTGTTCAGCATGATGAAATATTATTTTTGAGTCGGCAACATAATATCCGCAACACTTACAACATGTACGAAAATACAAAAGTAATTTTACAGTTTGTTGACAATGAATGACAGTAACCATATTCTGTCAAGTTTTAATGACCTTTTTATTGGGGGCTATTAGGTATGTCAATATACTATAAATTGCCAGGTTGTTTTTCTATTTAAAATGTTGATATGCAAACTTTTGGCATACTTACCTATTGAAAATGTGGAGAGAAAACGGGTCAAGTGTGAGTTGGGCTCGTGCTTGAAAGGTTCCGTGCCACTACAACGTAATATGCATATTGACTGAATGTAATAAAAACGATTTCAGACTTATTACCCGTTTACAATAAGTTTTTACTTGGTATCTAGGGCGTTGAATACCGAGTTGGTTGGTGTTAGTGAGCAAGTCATTCAAATATCGAACTCTTTTTCTATGTTATACGAGAAGATTCAACTTTTTTCGCAGAGAACAAAATAGTTATGACACTTTTCAACGTAGTAGAGTAAAAAGTATTTTAGAGCCTCAACTACCCGTGTACCAAAAATATTTGGATTCTGTCTTGCCATTTTGACGTGAAGAGGCAGGAAAGACGCTTACATACATACATAGGAACCTCTAAAAAGCCCATTGCACTTACTTTTAATGTGTGACCTTTTCGTGACCTGACAACAATTTGAAGTCGGATTTCAAGATCAACTGTAATCGATAGAATTTTAATACTTTTAATGCACTAGCAGTAATATTTAGCATACCTTAACTTAAACTTGAACCGTCAATACGTTCCTGAGAAAAAACACTGCAATGCTTTGTTGTCTATCTCTGCCAACGAAACAAATTGATCTTATAAGGCTTCCGTTTTTACCGACTAAGGTAAGGAACCCTAAAATGAGGAAAGACACATTTTTTTTTATTATAAATCTTCTATTCTTTTTTCAAACATTTTACGGTTCTTCACTTATTTGATGTACCTATTCCAATGTATTCCAATTGACCATAGTTGTGCAGAAAGCGACCATCGTAGATTTTTTGTCAAAGTGACTGAAGTCAGCGCTTTTTGCTTTAAGAAAGATAATCTTTGGTCCTGAGCTTTGGTCGCTTTCTGCATAACTGTGGTCAATTGTAAGGAGACGTTGTTTAATGCTGTTTTGAAAAGAAAAAAATCAAATGCCAAAAACATAACAGCCGTTTCCGCGTGCCCTAGAAAGCCGGCACGCTAATCGATACGACTCGGTTCAATGGCCCTAACCTAAACATTCTAGGAGGCTAACTCTAACTTTTTCGATATAATAATTATTTACGTATTATTACCATACCTACTGGTACGAGCGAATTTTTCACAGAAAAGCCATCCCTCCAAAATCAAATTTTCACCCTTAACTTAAATCTTGAATGTGATTTGATGTGAAACACATAGGTTGGATTAAAGCTACAAGCAATATAAAAATTGGGAGGACTTGGAATATAAAAAAAATTATTCGTACAAAAACTGTAAAACAGCTTATAAACAAATATACACATAACTAGAGGCCCGTTGCGGCGTCGAACCGCCGCTAGAATATGGAAATCCGGAAGTGTTACCGAAAATAACTAATTTATCGATAAGAAGTTTTTGGCGAACGAAGAATAAATACTGGAAAAAAACACGATAAAACTATGTTTTTTTTTTTATATATATATATATTTAAAGGGCATTGTCGCTAAGCGACCACATCGCAATTTCGCAAAATTATTTTTTAAAAACGGTAAAACATACCAGGCTAGAGCTAGGCCTGATAGCCAACTGCCAGCTTCATCGTGCCAACTTTTTCAACTCTTGTAAAAATAACTTGTGCATTAATGACATGTGATCTGCTGATCTGTTTCACAAATAAAATGCATATTATTCGATTTATGGAAAAATTTAATTCATAAAAATAATCCCATATCTTAAAAAAATAATTGACATATTTTCATAGGACCGAACATAAGATTGGTAGAATTTAATTTGTTGTTCTTTCTTCAGGGCATAAATTTATCGATTTGATCGATTTCTATCAATTTCCAGAAATAGCACATGAATCGAAACGACAGATTTGGGCACTCACTATTAAAAATAGTGATAATAAAAAATGTTACATAAACTCAATTGTATGAAATAGAGAGTATAAAACGTTTATAGATACACGAAAAACCACTATTATCAATGCTTGTTTTTTTTATGAAATTCAATATATCGTGCAAATTTTCTTAATATGGGTGCTGCCATGTCATCATCATCAATCAATTTATTCAATAACAATTACACATTGTGTTTGAAATTCTTACGCTAGGTATACTTAATCAAACCCTATTTACTAATCTAAATAAATAACTGACCAACAATAGGTACTCCACCATAAAAAAAAATCCAATATATAAAACAGCTAAAAATGTTGAAAAAAGAATATTAAGACATATTTTTTTCAATAAATTTAGAGCTGAAGGCCTTATACCCGCGAATTCCAAAGTCAAACTTTCGTCTTTCCTCTTATTGAAATAGTGTCTGACAGAAGAGTGAGGGAGATGCTATCTATACTCTCAAGTCTATGATATAAACCTAATTTTAGGGTTCCTTACTAAAGTCGGTAAAAACGGAAGCCTTATAAAATCAATTTGTTTTGTTGACAGCATAATTTGTCAAATTTTATTTTGAATGAGTATAAGAATGATCAGCCAGACGTCATTAATTCAAATATGATTTATTATTGAGCGCGTCGATTTTTTGAAATTTGCATGATATGTAGGTTATTTCTACCACCAAGTTTCTCTGTAACTCTGATCCTGCACCGACTACATATTTCTGTTTAACCCAGTGGTTGACTGGTAGAGAATGCCTAAAGGCATTAAGTCCGCCATTTGTACTTACTTTTTTTTTGTATTGTGCAATAAAGTTTAAATAAATAATAAATAAATAAATAAGTTTCGCATGTTAGGGTAACATGTTAATTATTCCACATTGCCAACTGGTCCACAATGTCAGCTCGTCTATATTCCCATCTGGGTCCCAATGCCAACTTGTCCACACACCCAACACGTCCACATTGCCAACTCGTTCATACACCCAACTCATCTGCATTGCCAACTCGTCTATATTACCAATTCGTCTCCATTGGCAACTCGTCCATATTCCCAATTTGTCCACAATGCCAACTCGACCATATTTCCAACTCGTCCATATTTCCAACTCATCCACATTCCCAACTCGTACACAATGCCAAATCATCCACATTGCCCACTCGTCCATAAACCCAACTCATCTACAATGCCAACTCGTCCATATTACCAACTCGTCTTTATTGCCAACTCATCCACAATGCCAACTCATCCATATTGCTAACTCGTCCACATTTCCTACTCGTCCATACACCCAACTCGTCTACAATACCAACTCGTCTTTATTGCCAATCTCGTCCATATTATCAACTCGTCCGTATTACCAACTCGTCTTCATTGCTAACTCATTTATATTCCCACTCATCCACAATGCCAACGCGTTCATATTACTTGCTCGTCCACAATGCCAACTTGTCCACATTTCCAACTCGTCCATATTCTCACCTCATCCACAATGCCAAGTCGTTTATATTACCAACCCGTCCATACACCCATCTACATTGCCAACTCGTCTTCATTTCCAACTCATCAACAATGCCAACTCGTCCATATTGCTAACTCGTCCACATTTCCAACTTGTCCATAGACCCAACTCGTCCACAATTCCGAGTCGTCCACATTTCCAACTCGTCCATATTCCCAACTCGACGATACACCCAACTCGTCTATACAAACTCGTCCTTATTACCAGCCCGTCTTTATTGCCAACTCGTCCATATTCCCAACTTGTTCATTTTGCCAACTCATCCACATTCCCAACTCGTCCACGTTGACAACTCGTCCGTATTACCAAGTCGTCTTCATTGCCCACTCGTCCGTGTTCCCAACATGTTCATTTTGCCAACTCATCCACATTCCCAACTCGTCCATATTCCCAACTCGTCCACATTGAAAACTCGTCCATATTACCTACTTGTCCGTATTACCAACTCGTCTTCATTGCCAACTCGTCCATAATGCGAACTCGTCCACATTGTCCCCTTGTACATGTTCCCAACTTGTCAATTTTACCAACTCATCCACATTGCCAACTCATCCACATTTCCAACTCGTCCATATTCCCAACCCAACTCGACGATACACCCAACTCGTCTACTATACCAACTTGTCCTTATTATCAGCTCGTATTTCTTGCCAAATCTTCCATATCACCAACTCGTCCGTATTACAAAGTCGTCTTCATTGCCAACTTGTCCGTATTACCAACTCGTCTTCATTGCCAACTCATCCATAATGCGAACTCGTCCAAATTGCCCACTTGTCCATGTTCCCAACTTGTCAACTTTACCAACTCATCCACATTGCCAACTCATCCACATTTCCAACTCGTCCATATTCCCAACCCAACTCGACGATGCACCCAACTCGTCTACAAATACCAACTTGTCCTTATTATCAGCTCGTCTTTATTGCCAAATCTTCCATATCACCAACTCGTCCGTATTACAAAGTCGTCTTCATTGTCAACTTGTCCGTATTACCAACTCGTCTTCATTGCCAACTCGTCCATAATGCGAACTCGTCCAAATTGCCCACTTGTCCATGTTCCCAACTTGTCAATTTTACCAACTCATCCACATTGCCAACTCATCCACATTTCCAACTCGTCCATATTCCCAACTCGACGATACACCCAACTCGTCTACACAATACCAACTTGTTCTTATTATCAGCTCGTCTTTATTGCCAAATCTCCCATATCACCAACTCGTCCGTATTACCAAGTCGTCTTCAGTGCCAACTCGTCCATATTCTCAACTCGACCACATTTACCATCCCCGACATGCAAGCGGAAGGACTTAGTTTTTTCTTGTAAAATACCATTTAATTTACCATGACTCATGCCATTTTCCTTGGAATTATTTTTTTGATGGACTTATATAATCATATTTATAATAATCTATAATAAATTTACTTATTTGAATGACGTTTAAATTAGTTTTACTACATTTTTTCTGCTTTGATTTATTGTAAAACTCGCCTATAAAAATAATCTATTCTTGAATGACGGTCAGTTTTTCTAGTCTTTCGAGTACCAGTCCAACTCGCACTTAACCGGCTTTTTTCTCCACATTTTTAACAGGTATGCGTAAAAAGTTTCCATATGAACATTTTAAAAAGAAAAACAACCTGGCAATTTAGAGCATTGACATAATAGCCCCCAATAAAAAAGACATTAAAAGTTGTCAGAATATGGTTACTGTCATTCATTGTCAACAAACTGTAAAATTATTTTTGCATATTCGTACATGTTTTAAGTGTTGCGGATATTATGTTGTCGACTCAAAAATAATATTTCATCATGCTGAACAACTTACTCAGGTTTGTGAGCAAATCATGCTTATTATTATTTGGTCATCTTATGTCAAAATAGGGATCACGTGGTTAGCGCACAGTAGTTTTTTCAAATCCATTTTTCAGTACCTTTTCAGGAAAAAATTAAAATTCCAAGAGTTTTATGCACCTCTCCAGCATGAGACGAATCTAATGACATATCATTTATCAAAATCGGACCATAACTGTTGATCTGATGGGATGTACAAAAATCGGCCTCGCGTAATATATATATAGATTCCATGGTCAAGAGAGTAGGTGAATATACTAGTTATTCAAATTCTAAAATTTTTACAGCCATGTACCTATGTCTAAATTGTTAAGGTCACACTGTTATAGCGAAATTGCCGGTAAATTAGCATTGTCATACTCTGAATAGGGAAACCCAGCGCGGCCGCGGGAACGAAGATCAGTGTAATTAGTTATACACGTAAATTAAACCTTCAATTAATTTATAAATTAAACTTAAACGCAAAAACTGCACTACGGTGATTATTTGTATGTGTCGTTTGTTATAGTAATTTATATAACACATACGCCTAGTCGGTGTTATGTTACGATCGTGTCAATTATTCACACCGTTGTAGCGTTACATAATATGTGGTGGCATGGCGTCGGTTCACGAAGCATTATGGGTGCGGCAGCCTACATTTTTAGAGCTTCTACTTCCTAAAGTACACATGGCATCACAATTGTCTAACATAACTTAAGCGTTCGCAGTTCTTTCTAATAGTGACACCCAAAAGAAGCTCCTCCAAACATTTAACTGAAATATTTTTTACCAAGAGGTTTTTGTTTCTTTTGACTAATCGCCTTTTCAGAGGAAAATTCTGGAATGCTTTTCGCTCTATTAGCCCTGACCTGATATGTATTGATGTCAATTAATTCGTTTATTCAAGCGTCGACCGCTGGATTGGAACCTCCTTAGTGATTATATTGAAGGCTTGCGCGTTTTAAGCCACCATGGGACTATCTAGGGCTCCAGCTATTCTCAACAAAACTAGGTCATCAGTCTTCTGTGATGAACTTATCCTTTATTGCAATAACTAATGCAATGATTAATCCTCTATCCTCTATTGCAATGATTAATGTAGGGTCTTTAGCTATGTAGTCAATACCAAGTTCATCGATTCCTTGTTTAGCAAAGGCCAGCCTCCTGATCACACAATGTGGGTGATGACACATTCAACACCCTGGGACTATCAAATAATTTGTCAGTAACCCCCAGCACACTTTAAAATCTTGAACTGTCCCGTTTTATATACTTACATTTCGTTTTTTAAAACGTTAAGTTTCCTTTATTTTCTTTGGTTTCCGCAACTGTCACACATTTAAATAATACAATTTAAACGGATTACGCGATATAATCCTACCTTTTGGGGAATTAAGATAATAAGATAAGTAAAAACAATAAAAAGTAAACTACTGTAGGGTTTAAATTACTATATTCGTAATCTGGTATTCCCTGCAAAATTTCCCAGTAAATGAAATTGCAACTCCGTTATATAGCTCAACTAGCGGCTTCGAGCTTCACTCATCACCTATCTAATTACAGTCGCGTAAGATTTTCGTATGTCAGTTATCGTACATGTAACACCTAACAACCTAACGTTCCCGAACTATATAAAGATAAGTAAAATTAGCTGCACTATGAGACTTCGTGACGCCGCGCTCCAATTATAGCAGGCATTAATAGTACTCTTTATATCCTCACAACTATTTCGCTTTGAGTGAAATACGAGCGAATGTGTCTCGGGTTCTGGACTTCGGCCAACTCCTTCCTCGGAAATAAAGTTGGATTGAAGATTTCTAATGGAATTGGCTAGAACATCGCTGGAATAGGTTTAGTTACTAAGGCTGGATTCAACCAACATGGATTAAAACTTACTCGGAGATTAAGAGCCGAGATGCCATATAACATGAATTCTAAGAATTAACCTTAATATATGATAGTTAAATTAAGCCTAAGTATGCTTACTAGACAAGCTAGCTTTATGAGTTTCTTTTCTATATTATTTATATTGTTTATTAATATGAATATCAAAACATATGTTATTGTGACATTGGTACAAAAATGTTCTTATTCGTGGACATATTTTTGCGAGACTAAAATTCTATCTAACATCCTTGGATTCCGCTTTTTTCATTGACATTAGAACAAAACTAAAGTTAATTCTCTAAATAAGTAGAATACATTGTGTGCAACGATGTATTCGAAATTCAATTTCACTAGATTACGTCTCAAAAATAAATTATGTATTCGAAATTCAACATCTGTCACCGTTGACCAATCTTTCTATGTCGACTCGACTACAATCGATTCCACTAAATCTATTGCCGCTTCTAATCTTTACATCCATGTCTGCAATCTGATCTGAACAAGATTTATGTAGATCTCATTCCGTAGCTACCAAATCGATTCCACAATCATTTAACAGCCAATCTTCTTCAAAGGGCACATCTTTCCTCGTAACCGCATAAGTTTTTAGCAGTTTGATAGTTTTACCGACGAAGCGATCAAAGTTGTGTCACTTCAAAGCATTTACGAGGTCGTATTTCCTTCGAGAACTACTTTAACACCGTTTAAGACGAAATTTGGGTTATCGGCCGCCACTGTTTGGAGTTCTATTGCGGACAGTTTCATTACTTGTCTGTTGTCATAAAATCGATAACTTATGTCTCAAAAGTTAGCGGTGGGTTTAGGATATAGAAGGCGATTAGGTACTGTTGGCATTTCTTGCACGTTTTGTCTAGACATATTTATAGTTTTTATACCACGACATAAAAAGAAAGATGTTTGAAGCTTGTGTCTGTATTTTTTTGTACTGGAGCAAATTTCAGGTTAGTTAGATTTATAGAATCATAGACAAATTTAAAGATATCCGAAATTAAATGAAATAAATGAAATGAAATAATTTATTCAGTAAGTAGGCCACAGGGGCACTTTTACAAGTCAGATTACGAATCTACCGGCATTTCGCAAGAGGAGACCGCTGTTGAGAAGAATTGATCGTCACTTGTTTATCTATCCTTCATAATTTCTCACCCGCACAAACAAAACGAACCGGCAGCATAAAATCTGCGCAGATATATATACTCGTAAATGCCCAATATGTAAGAACATTACCAGGAAATAATGGCCTGAGTCGATGTTAATGATACTGTCCAAAAATTCGCTATTGTGACTCATATGTCCTTACATAGTTTTATATTACTGTCATCAATTGGTAGTGCCATATCGGAAACACTCATGTTTCTTCATTTATGCTGTTCGCTAGCCCAATAAGGTGCGATGCAGGAAAGCGTGGGCGTGTTGTAATTGTAAAGTGTTTGTAAAGACGAATGACTAATCGAGCCGGTTTACTTGATTTTTTGTGAATGCACTCAGTAATGAGGCCCTTGGCTTCGTTGAAGGAGCATAGTTCTGGGTCCATTGGACAGTTGGGCAAACCTTTTGATGTTGCGGGAGGCGACAGACGATCCACGCGCGGGCAGCTTTCTCGCGCAAAGGTTAACCATTGCTATCCAGCGCGGGAATGCTGCCTGCTTTTTGGGTACCCTACCACGGGGTCCCGATCTTTTTTAATGGTATATAGTGATAGTTCCTAGTTTAATGGTTTTATATCGTTGTTTATAATTAAATAAATATTTTGATGTCACTCAAGTTTGGTTTACTTTTGAGTATCACAGCCAAGGAGTTATGATGTCATGCTAAATGTTGACCGTGATTGGCAATAGAGTCGGAAAGTAACATTTTGCATCTCGTCTAAAGTAACACCTTGAATAACTAGAGATTTGACATTTTGATAAGAATATTTGACTCAAGATTATAAATTGCATTAATCAATTGCAATAAAAAGTGTTAGTTAAAATAAATAGAACGTAGTACTTAATACAGTTTTAATCTATATTATTGGTTTAAATTTAAACCAAGGTTTATTCTACAACTAGTGTCCGATCAAATTTTCGTTGTCGTTTCCGTTTTTGGCAATTTTCATTCGGCAAAAATCATGATTCGGTCATATTTTTGTTTTCGGCCCTAAGGCAGCCGAAGCTTCGGCCAAGCTGAAAAACGGACACGTACATGAAAAGTAGTACTTCATGCCAGCTTGTCAATATATGTTTTTAATTAAGCTCTGTATTTACTCTTTCTCTCCCAAGGTGTAAAAAAACGGGATTTCAGTGTAGAGACGAAATAATTTTTTCATGTCTTAATTCGTTTCGCATTCGGCCCAAAATGTCACTGAAGCCGAAGCTTCGGTTTCGGCTGAAAATCCATTTTCGGTCGCTCACTATCTACAACATAGATCCAGTTTCAACGTAGTAAACTTAATGTCAAGGTAAATTACACTACTTGAATATTAGGAGAGGTCAGATTGCAGACATTTTAAATAAATGCTATCCGTAAATATTTAATGTTAGGTACCTAATGACTCACATTAAGTCACACTTGATCCGGTTTCCGAAACTGTAAAAGCATAATTAACTGATCGGAATCACACAAATATTATAAAGGCGAAAGTTTGTGAGTGTGTTTGTAGGTACTACTTCACGCTCAAACGGCTCGACCAATTTTGATAAATGGTGTAGAGGTAGGTGACATTCTGCATAAACAAATAGCCCAAATAGGCTAGTTATTTTTTATCCCGATAAACGTAGTTTTTCCGTCGGATGGCCGGGTGACACCGTGGTGGGGTACAGCTAGTCATACATAATTTTGCTTTTTTAAACGACCTGACTTTTACCATGGAAGAAAGAACCTATTACAAGCGCTCCATGTCCATTTGACATAATTTGATTATATTGTCGTATATTCTATAAATGGTAATTAAAAAGAACATTACAAAAGAACCAAATGACATTCTTACCAGCAATCGGTAATCGGACCGGCTGAAATATTGATTTGTCTATGCGTTTACAATCGACCGCCCGCTGCCCTGCTTGCTACGGGCAGTTACTTTTAGAGGTCAAACATTTCTGCTTTCCCTTAAACAACAAAATACGAGAATTCGTGAGTTGTTTTAAATGTCTCTCGGTAATTTAAGGTTTATAAATACCAGAGCACAAACACCTCATTCCTCATTACCATTAGGTTATTTTACTACACACAATGTTTATTACCTACGTGCCTAGTTAGTTGGTAAAACCGTTTTGAAAGAAACTATTTCGTGTACATTAAAACAAACGGATAAATATTCATGCTTGATCCTTGCTAATTCGTTTACAATATTCCCCTTTTTAATTTCGGTTGGACGAGACGAGACTGTATTGAATCTCTTTGTATTTGTATTATGTCCAATAAAACACTGTTTATATATAATTAACTTTTAATATGCTAAGGAGCACATGTTGTCACGACTTACATAGGAATACAAGTGACCTACCTACAATTACTTTTTATTATAGAAAGTAAACGAGTCTACCCACATTATTCCGTATATATGACATATCTCCCCCCTAAGTAACAACTTACTAAATCTACTAATAACGAATAATAATCAAAACTAACTGCTGACTGCAGTAAACCTAAATTAACAATTTAACTTAATTAATCATAGCTTTTCCCTGGTCTATCGTAGGGAGCTTTAGCATGTTGTCTGAATTTCTTACTGACTCTCCCTACAGACTGACTCGGTTCAGGTGGAGGTATTCCCAGCATTGAAGCCCACTGATCTGAGCTCGGTATTTCTATGATTTGATCGTCCTGGGAATCAGTATCATTAATATCTCGCATTTCTTCATTACTAATTTCCTGTGATACGCCTTCTCCCCCTATTGTTTCAGCTTCAGGCAATAGTCTGTCAGTTACATTCGAGCTTTCAGCTGAAGTTTTGATCAGTTGATCAATGTGTCTGTTGACCACTAAACCGTCTGCACCTTCCACTTGATAACTAGATGGACCGCCTTTGTTAATTACCGTTCCAGGTAGCCATCTGGCACCTTTTCCATAGT
Organism: Apotomis turbidana; assembly: GCA_905147355.2. Lineage (NCBI taxonomy): Eukaryota > Metazoa > Arthropoda > Insecta > Lepidoptera > Tortricidae > Apotomis > Apotomis turbidana. The sequence continues at coordinate 17,397,745 of LR990294.1, forward strand.
TCCTGTACATCACTCTTTGCCCAATGGAGGTTTCTCTTCTTTTTTGCTGTGCGTTCCGATCTATCTGCTGTTCCACTTTTCTATGTGCTATGTTGTCTGGGTGAATAACATCTAGCAAAGTACGCAGCTTCCTGTTCATCAAAAGTTCTGCAGGGCTTTTGTTTGTTGCCGCGCAAGGAGTGGCTCTGAGCCCTAAGAGCATGTTAGGAATTAAAACATCCCATGGCAAATTGTTCATCTTTCGCAACTTATTCTTCACTGTCTGGACCATTCTTTCTGCTAAGCCATTAGTGGCTGGATGGTATGGTGCTGTCCTTGCATGTTTTATGTTGTTAGCCTGTATAAATCGCTCCATTTCTAGTGATGTAAACGCTGTGCCGTTATCGGACACGATAGTTTCACATAAACCATGAGTTGCAAATAATGATCGTAGATGCTTTATGACTGTAGCCGAGTTTGTGTTAGGGACCATGAATACTTCAGGCCATCTGGAGTACGAGTCTACTACTATAAGAAAGTTCTTTCCTTGAAAGGGACCTGCAAAGTCCATGTGTATTCTTGACCACGGCCTAGTCGGTGTAATCCATTCATGACTGGTTTTAGGTGGCATATGTCGATTTTCCAGGCAAATTTGGCAGTCCCCAACAAGCCGTTCAATTTCTTCGTTGAGTTGTGGCCACCACACATAGCTCCGTGCCAACGCCTTTGTTTGTACAATGCCATTATGGGTACTATGAAGTACTCTTAGAGTTTCTTTACGTAGTGCCGGAGGGATCACGACTCGACAGCCTAAAAGTATGCAGTCCTCCTGGAGTGACAATTCAGTGCGATGAAGCCAGTACGGTCGTAACTCATTGTCAGTTACTTTTGCAGGCCAACCACGACATATGTGATGAATGACCGATGTCAAAGTTTTGTCTTTTTTTGTCTCTTTTGCGATTTGATCAGCATCAAAAGGGAAATCCTGTGGTGTTTCCGCCATCAGCAGAATTTCGCTGAGATCTTGTTCCGGTTGATCCGCCACCGGTTGTGGCCATCGACTTAGTCCATCGGCGTTCCCAATTTGGGATCCTGGTTTGTATATAATTTCATAGCTGTGTGCTGTCAATGCTAGAGCTATTCTCGTAAGTCGAGGCGATATCATGCCGGGCATGGGCTTCTTCGGATCGAAAATTCCGAGGAGCGGCTTGTGGTCGGTCACTATAGTGAAAGAGCGTCCGATTAAATAACTGTGAAATTTCTGGATGCCAAACATAATCGATGCCGCCTCTTTGTCAAGTTGTGAGTACCGCCGTTCATGAATATGGAGTGTCCGTGAGCTCGTGGCTATAGGACGCTCCTGGCCATCCTCCATCACGTGCGCGAGCACTGCGCCCACTCCATATTCGGAGCTGTCGCACGTCAGTATCAATGACTTGTTCAAATCGTAATGGACCAACGTCAGATCAAAAGACAGTAGGTGTTTTGCTGTGTCGAACGCCGTTTGCTCAGCTTCTGTCCATTGCCACACTTGCGTCTTATCGAGCAGTCGATGAAGAGGTTCCAGCATTGTAGCTTTATGTGGTATAAACCTCTCGTAGAAATTGTATAAGCCGAGAAAAGCTTGCAGTTCACGTACATTACGTGGTTCCGGTGTGTTTATAATAGCCTCTACTTTACTAGGAGCCGGGTGAATACCTACAGCATCAATTACGTACCCCAGGAATTCGACTCTTTGTCTGGCCAACTTACACTTCTTGCTGTTGAGCCGAAGACCCGCTTTGCCAATACGAGTGAGCACCTCGTCTACACGTTGCCACATTTCGGGTAGAGTGCGCCCAGATATGATGATGTCATCAATAAGGACTGCCACTCCTTGGATTCCAGCTAACAATGCAGTCATCAGTCGCTGAAAAATACCTGGACTCGCCTTGACACCGAACGCCAAGCGATGTACGGAATACAAACCTTTACATGTATTCAATGTGAGCAACTTAGCCGTCGCGTCATCCACCGTCACCTGTGTATACGCCCGGTTCAAGTCCAGGGTTGTGAAGTACTTGCCTCCCGCGATAGTTGCAAATACTTCATTGGCAGTCGGCATCGGGTAGGTATCCGACTCTGTCGCCTGATTCACCGTGCTGCGGTAGTCCCCGCATAGTCGTATATCACCTGACTTTTTTACTATAGGTACGACCGGAGTAGCCCTCTCTGAAAAAGACACCGGGCGAAGTACGTCCTCCTGAACCAGTCTGTCAATCTCTTTTTCGACCCGATCTTTAATTGCGTACGGCACCGGTCGCGCCTTAATATATTTAGGTGTAACGCCCGGTTTTACATGAATAGTAACCGGCTGCCCTCGGTATGTACCTAATCCCTCTTTAAACACCTCGCTATGTCTCGCAATGATAACATTTGTATTGTGATCGTTACCTACATTCGATACAAAATTAATGTCCAGTGTAAACTTAAGCGGCGCAAACCAATCACGACCTAAAAGGTTGGGCCCTCTACCCTTAGCCACGAAAACACTTAAATCACGAGCAATGTCTTTATACTGCACATGAAGGGTCGTCTGTCCGAGCAGTTCGACGGGGGCGTCAGTCCAAGTGCGCAGCGTGAGCGGCGGCGGCCGCAGCGGCGGTCGCGCCAGCGCGCGCCACGTGCGCTCGTTCACCAGCGAGAAGCTGGCGCCCGTGTCGACCTGCATGCGGTGCGGCGCGCCGTTCAGCACCACCTGCACCTCGTATGGCGGTACGCGGCTGTCCGCGCCCACGTTGTAGATGCCGCCTATGTATTCATCCTGCTCATGTTCCGTGTGTGTGTAGTTGACGGTCCTATTGACACCTTTTTTCTTGGCGAGACAAATCTTTTCCAGATGTCCCTTCTTCTTACAGAAACGACATATTGAATTGACGAAACGACATTCTCCTCCATGATGGTCTCCACATCTGTAGCATAATCTGGTGTTTGTGCCGCCAGGAGCGCGCTTAGAGTGCACGGTGTTGACGTCCATGGGCTCCGGCGCGGCGGGCGCCGGCTCGAATGTCGCGCTCGACGCGGACTCGTCGGCGCTCCCTGACACAATCATACGAACGTCTTTCTCCGCACTCTCGGACGATAGCATCGCATCCACGACATTTTTGTAGCTAAGCTTGTCTCTTTTCAACAGTTCGTATTGCAATTTATGGTCGTTCATACCACAAATGAGACGGTCGCGAAGCATTCGTTCCAAGTCATTCAAGTTACAAAACGAACCAATTTTCCTCAAACTAGTGATATAGTCTGACGCTTTTTCACCTTGTTTTTGATCTCGTTTGTAAAATTTATATGACATCGATATTTCATTGGGCTTAGGGCTGTAATGTTTGGTTAGAATATTTTCAATATCACTAAATGTCACATCACTTGATTTTTTGGGTGTAATCAAAGCTAAACATGTCTCAAACACTTGTGCACCACACACTGTGAAGAAATTAGACTTTTTTGCCTTGTCCGTTTCGATACCATTAGCTTCAAAACAAAACTTGAGTCTATCCAAATAATTCTCCCAACAGTCTGTTTTGGGGTTAAATTCGTGGAATTTCACTGACATTTTGATAAAACTATGTCCACTTTACATACGTCGCCACTATTATGTCCAATAAAACACTGTTTATATATAATTAACTTTTAATATGCTAAGGAGCACATGTTGTCACGACTTACATAGGAATACAAGTGACCTACCTACAATTACTTTTTATTATAGAAAGTAAACGAGTCTACCCACATTATTCCGTATATATGACAATTTGTATACTTATTAAGTATGTCCTTGGTAGGTATAACAATACAAATTAATATAATAGGTATAATTCCGAACCATTATAGCTGATACAGTTAATTCCCAAATTATCGACTCATCTCTCCGCTGTCAGCTATCACGTAAAATGGATTGCGATATCTTATCACGTTGTTATCTATAATAATGAATTTACAAGTGTTCATTTATTTATTGCATTGTCGATAAATAGATATTGAAATTCTCGAATTAAGACACATTTTTGGTAATTTCAGAGACTACTTCTAATGTTGTAACTCTTTTGTCACTCCACGTGTTATCTGTGTTTGTATTGACCAATAAAAATTCCAGATTTTTGTAAACTGTCTTCCATTCCTCAGTCTGAGGATACGGAAGCAAATACTTAGTATCTGTATTCCGTATGGTTTTAAAAGGACAGGGTCTAAGTGGAAAACTATACCGAAGTGGACTTTACAACCTCATTAGATCCCACTCTATTACTGTACAGAGCCGAGGACAAAACTGTTTATCCACGTAGGTGTAATACAACAACCTGCGCAAGGTGATGGCTACCTAATTGCTTATGTTCCAAGGAAAAATCATAACATAGCAGTAAAATATTACATACTTAAACCATAACAATATCCAATATATCCATGATTTAGAACGAACTTTTCCGACACGTAATCATAATGATCCAGATCGAGCGGATATTGAGCGTATAAGATTACAAAATAAAATAAGATTACTGTATCAATTATATCGCGACCTAGGGTTTACTTACGTAATGGGTTACTTACGCCACTTCAAAAGATGTTTCGCTGATAGTTGTTTGGTCGAAGACGTTTAATCGAATCTACTTTTAGACGAAAGCGGCCATTCATCGAAAAATCATTTCACGGACCTACGCCGGGAATCCATAATTATTTTATAATATACGATATAATACTCTTAAAATTTGCCATCCCTACATAGGAAACATCCACTTGACGACGCGTTTGGCTCGGTTGGTAGACACCTGCCTACTGAGTCGGCGGTCCCGGGTTCGAACCCCGGCCGGGGCAAATATTTGTGCAAAATATTTGTTCTTGGGTCATGGATGTTATCTATATATGTATTTATATATTATGTATATCGTCGTCTAGTACCCATAGTACAAGCTTTGCTTAGTTTGGGACTAGGTCGATTTGTGTAAGATTGTCCCTTAATATTTATTATTATTTGTTTCTCATTTTTTGAGTCTCGGGCTCATACGTCCCGGTCTTTTGGAAGGCTTGCGTGGGGATATGGATCCAACACGTAGAGGCCTATTATTATTATTATTATCCATGACCATAAACCCCAGGCCCAGGAAAACATTCGTCTCATCCCAAGAATATATTTTTCTCAAACATCCAAGGAAATGTCTTTCTTATGATCGTGGTAATAGAACGCGAAATACGTCTTTGTATAGCAATAGGCTAGTAGACCCAGTTTTGCAATATATTTGAAATGGTTAATAATGATCTTACTAGCTCTAAAAAAAATGTCTTGTATTTTTGTGAAAGCTAAATTTTATCAATTGAAAATTAGAAATTTCATGAACAGTCAAAAACGCCGTCCGCCATTTTTGCCTTTTGCTAATCTGTGGCGTGACGTACAATTACCTACCTGTAAATATTCGAAATTCGACCGTCGTTTAGTGCCATTCCGCTCACTCCAATATACTTTGACAGGAGATCGAGAGGGACGGCACTATTAAATTTTTTCAGCCATCTTTCACTTTTATGAATTGAAAAATATATATTTAGGTTTCCTTTGCTAAATACTATACGGAATAAACATTAGTATATTACAATTTGACATGAGTCAACTAGCCTATTGTTGAAGATTCGTTCTAATTTCAAATTAGAGGTCAATAAAGGAATTTCATACAACATTATTGGCCGTGGCCAACAAAGAGATTGTCTTTTGTTTCAGTGGGGATTATTTATTTTATTGATAATCTATGGCATACTGCCAATAAAAAAAAACGTTGCATGCATATTTACGCTTTATTTCTTATATTTAACTAGATTATTCAATTAGATTAAAACAGATATTCAATAAAATAAACAAGGAATCACGTTTATCGTAAAAAAATAAAACAATATCTATTTAATAAGGTGTTGTAATTTTTTAATAATAGAATCAATTTAACATTTGGTGGCAAAAACATTAACCCGAACAGCTTAAAAAAATAAATTGTGAAAAAGTAAAAAGTTGGCGGGAATAGTAGAAATACTTATATGAATATATAAGTTGAACAATTGTATTATTTCCTTGGATTTATTTGAGAAAAGCACTATACAAGCCTCGGCGCGAACAGGGATTGTCGGCCTCGTATCTCTAGATGGCCTCGTTATCACTCAGCCATCTATTACTACTCTGCCAACAATTCCCTATTTCGCGGCCTCTGCAGTAATGTACTAATATTCGAAACCCAGGACCGCCTCGCCAGGTCACGATAACCGCAACGTCGTCGTCAGATGTCCAGATTCTACCAAACAATAATCTACTTACAAATTTTACGTAATATTAGCAGTGTCAAACTCATAGCGCAGTATAAATGAGTTTAGCTCCGCTCTTTTTACGTGAGATCACCTAGGTATATTCATATTGATCTCACCGAGCCGCGTAATTTCGGTCGCACATCGTGACATACATCGTGTGTCGTGATCACTTGACACGATGCATGGTGCGACCGAAGTTACGCGGCTCACAACTCAAGAAATTACGTTCATCTGGCTTCACCCTAAAGTATCTGCTTCTTGCTCGCTTATTCTTATTGCGATGCATAGCAATTGGATTCCATAACTCGAGTCCGTACGCACATTAAGTGTTATAGACTTATAATTAATAGGCTACGTGCACTGACCGTTTCTTCCCCGAACGAGAGCCCGTTAGATCGTGGAGCGTGAATAATGGTAGGTACGGTGTTGCGTTGCGTGGGCCTAGGCTATCTAGACTAGTTTATAGATGGCGGATGTGCATTTGTGTATACCGGGTCAGATAAGTTTGCAACTCGTTTGTCCTTTAACTCAATAACAATCGGATAGATGTGCTGAACATTAAATTAGAAAATTGTTGCTAACCTCTTAGAAAGTAGGTATGTACCTAGCAAATATTTTTTATAACGATTAATTTCGTAAATTCGTATATTCCATTTTACGTAATTAAATGTAAATTACGCTGTCTTTACGACGCGCTTGGCGTATAGTGGTAGTGTAGCTGCCTAGTGCCGTCTGTCCTGGGTTCGAATCCTGGCAAATATTTGTGTGAACTCGAGTAATATGTATGTATATGTATATATATTATTATGAATATCCCCGTCCAGTACAAGTCGATTTGTCTAAGATTGTCCGTTAACTTACCAATTTTTTTTTGTACCTACCTATCGAAAATTATTCTATCTACGGAATTGATTATGATAAATGGAATAATTCGCGCACATTATGCCGGAATGTCGGATGCCACTACGGCGGAACTGAAACCGGCAGCAATGAACAGAAAATACATTAATAAAAACCAAACGAACATGCATAGCCGCGTTTTAATCAAATTACCGGATTTTGGTGGACATTCACTTGCCTACGCACGCATTGGACAATGAATACGGTTGTCGTGTTCGGAACGTGACTGAAGATTAAGAAACATGTGGGAGTTGACGTCAAACCAAGTCAAATTTTAAGTCAACTAGTTTTCGGAAGAAACCATACGAACTAGCTATTTAGCGGCGCTTGGCAATTTTTAGATGGGTAAAAAATGTTAAACTCGCGACAGATCCGCGCGACAGATAACAGTCAGTCGGTAACCTAGCAACCGTGTCTGTTTCAAAGAAAGGGGGCCTTCGAACAACAAAATGTTGTAAGTGACAGATGGTGAAGCGTAATCATAAACATACATTAGTAAGAAATAGAGATTAAAATAGAAATCAAGTGTCAGTGAGATATAATAAAATCGGAGTTTTCACTTCTGCCGGCACTCCCGGAGTGCAACCCATCCTTTTTTTATATATAAATATATTTGAGACAACCTCACACAAAACGATCTAGTCCCAAATGAAGCTCAAGAAGGCTTTCCCGGTCCGTTCAGAAATGTCTTAAGCAGATTTGACTATAACTATGATTACTTAAATTATTCCAAGAAAAAACATCTAAAATCTAGGATAAAGAAGGCCTTGTGCAGTTATTATTTAAATTGCTTTGCAAGACGATCCATAGAAAAAGATTGCTAAATATCAGTATAGTGCCTTCTGTATCGAATCACCTTTACCGAACATTACGGGTGTGTCTAATCTCGGAATGGATCGACGTCAGAAGCGGTTCTTCCTGACCTTTCAACTGGCACGCAACGCCGTGGGCAGAAATTATAGCTCTCTGATAACTCGCTTTTCGCGAATCGAAATCTGGCGTACCTAGGCCTAGATTACATTATGTAGTTTAGTATATATTTAACACGTATATTAAGTTTATTTAAACAGATGAAGTATGTTGCAATGTAATTACTTGGTCCGAAACACGTTGGTTCGTTTTTCATTTAGTTTTTTGTTTGAAAATATTTCCACTGAAATCAAGAAACTCGATCCAGCCGTTTGAACATAAATAATCAGCTTTATTTCTAGAACCCCGGTTCTTGCCGTTTCAGTGATTACTAAATTGATTTATTCAATGATGACATATGCTTTAGATTTTACAAAATGATGCGAGTTCAATGCCTTCCCGTCTCGCGATCTCGTGATGGGTTTAAGTTAGGTACGGTACTCGTATATTAGCCATATTCGAAACATAAATTCTGATATGGATACAATTTTTTTTTATTGGCATCTAAAATAAAAATAATGTTCACGTAAAAAAATAAACAACCTTACAATGATTAAACTCTGTTTTCTGAACTTCTTGTAATGCGTATAGGCAACTTTATAAGGCACTGTTATAAAGGTAATTTTGCCTTCAAACAAAAATCAGTCCCGCTTGTGGATATTTTATAACTTGTCCTCAAACTTTCCACAAATTAAATTGTCTTTCTCTTTCCAGATATCACTTCGTTGTCAACAAGGAAAGACTAAACGTTCGGTAAGCAAGTTTTTATGGTTCCTACGGTGTTGTTGCGTCATTAAAGGAAGTTGTGGCGGAATGCTAACCACGTCTCACATCCGTCCGGTGGGATAGGATCATTGGCCCTTTCTGGGAGGATTGAAACAAGTTGACAGTGAAATGATTTTTACATACAATATTTTAGGGCCTTATTACACTTGCGAGTTGTGAGAGACTTGTATTGAGGTGATCACGCAGCGAGTCCGTCGCGACTGATATTCATAATTTAACACAACACGGAAGTAGGTATTGTTGTTTAAATGAAAAACAAACCATAATTCGGAAGTCTACCTACGATTTTTCATTTTGATTTATAAGTACGTAAATATTGGGGACAGATTGGCAATAGAAACAATGCAATCACTACCTACATATTATGAAGTATTATATTCCTCAATTTCACGATTGGCTTACTAGCTCGGCATTGATTTGTGAAGATAACAGTCTCTGACTTACAAAATTTCAAAACCTCATAACATCGTATGAGCTTACAATTCTCTTAGTTACTTATGGCATTTTACCAATGAATTGTCAAAATTACCATTCCAACTTGGAGAAACGACTGAATCGGTATTTAGCCGATCACAATAGATTACCCAACCGGTTAGTTTTGCGGTGAGGTTAATTCGTTAAAACTGACTGTGGCGAATGGAATCACGTAAACTGAACCTCTAGCGGGGGTTCAGGTGACGCTGCAATATGCCTCGCTTACACGAGCTTAGTACCTACTCGTCAAGTTTAGGGCTAACAATGGATTAGTTAAGAGGCCTTATTCCTTTTAAAATGCTGATTGTTTAGACATTTTTCTCTATGATCAAACATGTTTCTTAACATATTATTGATGTTACTACCTAGAACAGGGCTATTGGAATTTATTGGTATATATTTGAAACCTACAGTTTGAATTTTTCATTGATAATTTTTGTTCGAAAAACTACTCGAAATTGACAAAATTCACGTGGAAAATTAGTTTTTTCAAATTATTTTCGATTGCACGTAATAAAAGCATGAAATAGCTACGTTACTACCTAGAACTCGGGAAAAAGTATTATTCACGTCAAAAAGTTGGTTGAAATTATCAATATATTCGTCATAATATGAAAAAAATAAATTTTAAAAGGAATAAGACCTCTTAATGGAGAAAATAAATATGATATGACACCTAAAAGTATGAAAAGCAAACCGACCAACATCCCCAAAATGTGATAGGAGAATAAAATTTACAAAGCATAAAGATCTTCTATCTTATTGAAAATAACTCTCAATGTAGGTAAATACATTATCAACACACAAAGATTTTAAATTAATCTAAAGGCATACAATAGGGAGGAGGCCTTCACCCGGAGAGGGGTTAAAATACGTATTTTCCTTATATTTTTATTTGTATTTATTTATTGTAAAGGCATTAATTTTCTTGACGGCAAACCCCCTATAGGTGCGCGCTTGCGCAACCTGCTCGGGTTAATGCCACTGCGACTGCGGAGACTGCAGATGCATTTATGAAAACGTTTTTAAACTTTATTTATACCAATGGAAATTGCTAGGTATACCCAATATAATTATCTACGAAAGTTTATCAAAATCGGTCCGGCCGTTTAAGCGTGAAGAAGTAACAAACATACAAAATACAAACACACACTCACAAACTTTCGCTTTTATAATATTAGTGTGATTAAGCATTTGGCTTACAATTGTAGAGTACCTTATTACTTCTTAATAAATTTCTTCATATACAGTAGCCGGCAAACTTCTTGACCGTGACCTTGATTGCGCAGTAGCCGATTTACGTACAAATTTACATGCGCAGATCCCCCCTTTTGTTTCAAGTTGTTTGCCGGCTACTGTACTGAAGTCGAGTTAAGTATTTTTTATTCACAAACTGAGCACCAATTGACCTCGGCAACACCTGACGGTAAGTGACTACGGGTTTGGAGATGTAGCTCGCTGGTTCAGCAATAGCCTAGTCATTCTTGTCTTGAAGAGACCCAGATTTTAATTGACCCAAGATAATTATTTATTTATCGTATGGCGATGTAATATGGCACACTGGTTACAAAATTTTCTATTTACAATAAATTATCTAAAATCTAAAATTTACAATGCCGCAGGTATACACGCGCTTCCTCGGTCAAGTTTCTGAAGTCCTCAGCTGGCCCGGGGTATCTGGTGGTGGGGCACTCGAACACTATGTGGCGTATGGTTTGTTTCGGGTCCCCACACTCGCACGACGCTGACTCGCTCCATCCCCATTTCTGCCAAAGATATGCACAGTTTCCCATACCAGTCCTCAGGCGATTCAGTCTGCACCATATCTATCGGCTTTCATTAAACCCTTTGGGCCGCTCTACCCAAGATAATTATTAATTATACACGATTCGTCCTTTTTTTTCGGCAAATAACAGACCTTATGCTCGCTGTGTTCTATAGTATTGGAAATCCGAACATCGAAACATTCGGACATACGCCAAAGAAAATTTCTCAAATATGCAATGAGATGTCGTTACTCGAGAGAACTGTAAAGGAATTTCATACAAAATTGAAACCCTAAGCTGGGAAGTATTTTTTTTAAAACATGGCGTCTGTGATCATGAACATTTTCGATGAAGGAAAACATCGTGAGGAAACCACCTAAGCCTAAGCCCAATAAGGCCTAGTTTCCTCTCTGGGTTGGAAGGTCAGATGGCAGTCGCTTTCGTAAAAACTAGTGCCTTCGCCACATCTTGGGATTTAGGTAGCCGACCCCGATTGAGAATTCATTCTCAAAAAATGGGACAAAGGCTAGGAGGATGATGTCTGTGATCATGAACAGGCTAAACAGCTGAATTATATTTTTTTGAGTGGTGTATTTTTTTTAATTCGTTGCATATGTTTGAGAAAAGTACTGTACATATAGCCGTGAAAAGGGCTTGTCGGCTTCGTATCACTATCCGTCTATACCTACTCACCCAGCAAGCCCGGCTTTCCCGGCGTCTCCAGTAGGTCACGTACTATTTAGTGAAGCTGAAACAGAGGTTCGCTCCCTTCGCTCACTCGGTCAACAATCTGATTTACCAACACCCAAGGCCGGTTACAAATGTCTACGCAGTAAGAATAGCGTGTGTTCTCTCCGTGCTCTATTTGGTCAATATCGCATTTCTCAATACGGTCGTTGGCCAAACGCGCAATCCTGAGACTCGACTTGCGAGAGAAACTTTACCCGACTGCGTGCAGGGTAATGCGTTTCTTAGCACTGAATCATGACGGCACATAATGGTATTTTTAGAATAAAGTTTTTATAATTTAAAAAGTTTTAATAAAAGCGAATAAAATCTGTGCACTATTGTTACAGATGTTTTAGAAAGAAAGTTACTAATTCCACCTCTATTTCACGTAACAACCTCTTTAGATTTGAATGTAAGTACGAGTATAGTGTATAGGTACACATATTGTGAGCAACAATACCCTCTCAAAATAAGATTTTAGGTAAATCATATGTTTACAACTTCAACATATTTATACTAGGAGATATGCAAGGATTCACGTTCACTAATAACAGTTCTCGAATAAATAATGTGTTTTTACTGGCTTGAATGGCCCCAGCTCACACCTAGATTATATTTATATAGACTAATAAAGCAATCAGAAAGTCACGAGCAGGAAAATCACAATTTTCCTGATTTTACCGGTTAGTCGGAATGACGTTCCACAACCCTAAATCGTGTGCGGCAAATAACCATTTCCCAGCACTAATTTGTTACATTCGCTTGTTTTGCTTCGTGTCAAACTGCCAGTAAGAAATATATATAATAAAAAAAATGAATATCTTCTCGCAGCTTATCGCATTATATTTCTATTTTGATTGGGTTTAGAGTAGTGTAAATGGAACACATTCAGGAATGTTTATACGTTTAACATTTCACCTAAATCAGAATTAATATCACATAATTGTACGGATAATAATAATGTGTCGTAAAAGAAAATCTCTGAGCAAGCCGGGACCGATATACTTAGTACGAGTATATCTATGGACGCCACGCCACTGCTAATCAGTCTAATTACATAATTCTGAACATCATCACCATCAAGACGTGATTATCAGACAAGTCGACAATTTTGCCCACACAGCTGATGGTATAAGATTGCCTCTATTGAAGCGGAATTGTATTTCTTACTAGTGCGCTTACTGTCATTGAACGGAACATTGGCCACCGTTTACATGAAGTGTCGTGACATTATGCTCAACGTTCGTTTATCGCTACTTTCCCAATGCTTTTGAGGCCGCTTGCAGGTTTAAGGTGTACCTATTAGAATGTTTTAAATGTTTCAAATCATAACCGGAACTATTTCCCAAGAAGGCTTGACGTCAGGCACGCAAATCACTTTTAATAGCATGAATTTAAGTCTAAAAGAGATGAGTGACAGGGCAAGGGCTTACCCCACAGGCAACGCGCAAGGGTAGCACCCGGTTTTTATTGGAAATGGATGAGAAGACGTGTATAATAGGGAAGAATGGAGGAAGAAAACATGATGCGCGGACCCCAAATAAATGGGATAACGGAATGATGAACCGAAACTATTGCTTAATTTTATTAATAAAACAGCAAACGGATTGAAGTAGTGAAGGTACTGTAATTGTTTCAATGTAGAAGCGTGACTGAAATGGTAATAAAAACTGCTTTTGTTTGAATTTTGTTAAGTAAATGTTTTTTGTGAAAATATCCGTCCTACAAATAATATTAAGGACGCTTCTTGTAATCTATAAAACTCCTTTATTGAAGTAACTTATATTTATAACTATGTAGATCACATGAAAGATACTCAACTATGTAAGAGACCTGAATTAAGATGCAATATATTGAAAATAGACAAAATTACGATTTTCATTAATTCTAAATCTCAACTGTTTCAGTGATTGTGGGATTGACTGTGGTTTTGATTGACGCTTTTATCATATAGACTATGGTGGTGTCAGTTGGTGCTTCCTCGATTTCAGAAAACCCTCACCGTTGAGTGTTTGCAACCAAGGCCTCTTAAGTGTTAACCAATGCAGTTGCCAGTTAGTTTATGCGATCGTTAGATATAATAGCAATGTTCGTCCACTAGTTGCACAAAACCAGTAAAGCGGTGCAGGTCCAGTGCAAGTCGGCCGCCGGGCTGACCGGTCCTTCGCCTTCGGTCGGGATAATCTTAAAAAAAACTGTGAACGGCCATATTACGCGACGCGCGTCTTTGATTAGTAGAGGCAAAAAATTCGAAATTCTTAGTTATTTTTTTTAAACCATAAGATCAAGCTTTACCTACTGTTATAAAGCCGGACTTAACTTGGCACGGCCATAATATGACGCCACGTATTTGAATAGTGAAAGAAAAAGCGAAGAATTTCGAAATATTTGTTCAAGCCAAAGGATCAGTTTGTGATGTGTATTTTAAGAAAAATATCAGATTTTAGGAAACGCGGTAGAATGGTTAACTTTCAAGACTTATATTAAGACCCTCTGTGGCTGAATATGTGGTGCTTATTATCAGCAGTGATGTCATGTTTACAATATATTATTTAATTGTGGATGCATATGTGAAAGTTTACACAACTGGTTGTGCTCGCATTCCTGAACGATGATTATGTCGATAATGATACAAAATATCGAACTTATTCTCATGAGCCATCAGCAGACATACCAGTATATACAATTGTTCCACATAAACAAAATACTAACTACTGACTAACATAAGAGCATTAAGGTAAGTTGGGACAAGTGCGCCACATGGGGTAAGCGCAGCTACCTTAAAAATATCGAAAAGTACAGATAAGGAGTGTCTTTTCAAAAGGGCTTATTTCTCTATCACACTTCTACAAAAATAAGCCCGTTTGAAAAGACACTCCTCAGATGTTATTCAACAAACTTAGCTGCATGATTGTAAGATGGCGTTAGTAGTATAACATGTGTATAAGATGCGCTAATCCCGTGTGGCTCGCTTCTTGTCCCGACTGTCCCGACTGTCCCGAGTGACCCTCTAGAGCCTATTTAGGTTTAGCAATAAATGAAAAACACATACTTACTCCGATATCATTGTACGATATATACGTTCGTATACCTATAGTACGAAACTTATTGAAATCTTTCTTGAAATAGTGCTATTTTAAACAAATTAATGGAGACCTTGTTAAAACCAATTGGATGTGTTTGTCGGCATTTTCACTTGCGTGTATATAAGCGTGTAATGTGTATATAAGCACACTAAACAGTGAAACATCAGATTGCTATCAGAACCAGTGAAGCGGAGAGTGACGAGATTCACATATCGATGAGTCACCTGCTCTCATCTTTAGGGTTCGATAAAAAACGGGACCCTATTACTAAGACTCCGCTGTCCGTCCGTCTGTCACCAGGCTTTATTTCATGAACCGTATAGGTAGACTGTTGAAATGTTCACAGATGACGTATTTCTGTTGCCGCCATACTGTATGCGGCGCCATACATACTAGGTGCAAACTTAACTTACCTAACCGGCCTTTGAGATAAGATGGGATAAGTGTTTGTACGGAACCCTCGGTGTGCGAATTCGACTCGCACTTGGCCGGATTTTCACATGCAAACCTGTGCAATTAAATATTTAGAGATAGCTGTGCGGACAGCGTGAACGGTTTTGTGTATATAATTAGATACGACGTGTAATATAAGCCTGACCAATGATACCGGAGTTAGTATGTGATTAGAAAATCGTACACTGGGACAATTTATTGGGAGCATTCTAGAAAACTAGTTTATGCCAGAATTAAATACCTATTTATGTTAGAATCGTCCACAAATCTGTAGCTAGAGAACAGTCACTTCGAAATCTATAAGCGTTAATTGCAAAATGCTAAAATGGCCAATATACTGGAAACTTATAGAACAAGTTCAAGAATCGGAACTAGTCAAGGAAGTATGAATGAAAGTTGGATTCAATCTGGTTATAACAATTATACCGAAATTGATGTACATAAACAGAACTTGATTTTTATTACAGACAAACTAACTAAATGGTTCATAATTTGGAAATGCATAGGACATACGAGATCAGTCCGTATGAATGTTTATGTTCAATAACATCTGGCTCTTGTAATTTCCATTATACATGCAAACATTTTCATTTGAATGCAGGCACATTCTAACCAATATGGTCATGTTTGAAAATGTATGAGACCAAGACCGTGAATTAGGACCAGCCCGATTCAGTAACGTGTGGTCCTAAACAATTCTACCAAATATTTTTTACGTGAGTATACATTCTTACTTGATCCTCATCTGAGATTGCTAAAAACAGTCGCAAACTACTAAATCGTCCATGATTTACAAATTTATGGGACACAAGACCAAGAATTAGAACCAGTTGTATGATTATGCCCAGCAACGGGACATGTACCGCTAGGACTATGAACAAGTTTCTTATCACATTTGCATAAACGGGGAACAATGATCACAATAACGTGCTGTTAGATTACACCCACATATGGTGTTGAAGAATGTGTTTCGAAAGTGATAACACCCTCAGCTGTGGAAAATGTGAAATGGAAAGCTTAAAGAACTAGAAATTGCCGAGGTTAATTGGAAACTGGAAAAACTATCATCATATCTACAACTGATCAATAGTAACCTATGCCGTTGCAAATGCCAGACATCCAGAAGTTAAGAGTATCAGTGGCTTTGGTGTTGAGGTGCGATGTGCTGGACACTCTTCGCCTGGCAGAAGTCTGGTGGCATGGAGTCCTGGAGCTAGCGAGGCTGTTGATGTTCTACTGTCGTCTGCTGCAGTATACCTTATGCGGTAGGAATTTACCTTATACGATTCAAAGTCGCGTTACAAAGGCCAAAACCAGATTCCACATTACGTTGACGGAACGTGGAATTTTCTTTTCACCCTAAGTTATGATTATGAGTAATGAACCTAGTAGCATATGTTGGTGTAATGGCTGTTTCCACGTTACGTGAATCATCTGACTGGCAAAAAATTTAATTACATCCTGAAATAACAGGCTTCAAATAAGGCTTCTGAACCAGACCTTTACTTACCATCAGATCAGTTATGGAAAAAACGCTAACCTTTACATTTTAAACACAAATCTTTAAATATGTATACCATGATGTGAAATAGTTCAATGTGTTGGAGTTCATATGTTAATTGATATGGAATTTAGTAATTCTGAAACACATTATTTTCATTTCATTCCATATGAACGAAGTCATTTTTGTTGTTGTTATTGGCGCTATTTGACGAAGCTTCATCATAATATCAATATGTTTCAACTCAAATTATATATTAATAGTATCACGTAGTATATTGCAAATCAATAAACGTTATTATATTGCTACGATTAACTATAGGTACTTATCTTTGAACTTCAATCAAGAGAATGAGTCACTGCAGCGACAAGGTATTTACTCACAATGTAATTTTATTAACCACGTAAGGGCGTGGCCACATGTCCACGACACGGCGTCGTAAACGTAAAACGACACGGTGTCGCGTCGGAGCGCGACACATTATCCACCGTGCGAATATACGTTGCCGCGTCGTGAAAACACACGACAATCCCAACATCTCCAGAGGTCGAACTGGTTTCCCAAATATTTTTAAACGAGGCGATATTTTCCATAATAGTTCTTCAAAACTTGACACAGACATTCTAAAATAATCATAAAACTTGTGATCACTTATTTTTAAAGCCTCGTACTTCCTTTTGAAATGACTGCCATCATGGTTCATAATAGAAAGATATGGATTTATCCAACATTTTCGTTGCTTCTGCTTTTTCTTCATGCTTCTTCTCAAAAGCAACAATAGCAGAATACGTGTGATAGGATCCATGTCGAATTGAAAACTGATCGCAAAATATTTTGAACATGTACGAGAAGCTGCGGCGTCGTAATCGAACGTGGCACCGCACCGAGAATCTACTCAACACAGCAAAGTTAATCTGCCCGGCGCGCGGCGCGACTTGCGGTGCCCGGTGCAGCATGTGTTTTCACGACGCGGCAACGTATATTCGCACGGTGGATAATGTGTCGCGCTCCGACGCGACACAGCGTCGTTTTACGTTTACGACGCCGTGTCGTGTGTTTTCACGACGCGGCAACGTATATTCGCACGGTGGATAATGTGTCGCGCTCCGACGCGACACCGTGTCGTTTTACGTTTACGACGCCGTGTCGTGGACATGTGGCCACGCCCTAAGAGCCTTAGCTCACTGGTGGTGGTTTGCGGGCGAGTTGAAAGCGAAATATTGTACTCTAATCTACCGCGGCATAGGTACTAGCTGCGCGCGCGCAGGGAACTCGTTTTCAACTTGCCCGCAAATCGCCTGTGCACAGTGTGGTCAGGCACTAACAGGATTACTGATAATTTGTCTAGGTGTGTGTTAAATCAATCACATAAATAATTTCAGACCACAGGACTCCCTTTGTTACTAACCTAATTTTTAAGTCCCCGTCTATTTTACTATTCGAATCAACGCGATTGATCTACCAATTGATCAACCGAAACATTACTGGATCGATTTCGAATACAGAGCAGGTCTTAAGATATGTTTCATGGTTGTAGACCACCAGGGGGCGCTGCAGCAGCCAGGTTGAGTTCATAATGTGGGATGGGCATTTTTTTATAGTTGAATTGTTACTCAAATTAAATGTCGCCTTAGTATAAAAACATTCCCTCAAGGTACGGAATTTGGAACTTGCCAATAGTCTGTGGATACACGAATACTATCAACACGTTCGCAGCATGTAACGACCTCTGGTGAATTGTGCAGTCACGACGTCTGGTCACGATGCACTGAGTCAGCAGTGGTGTAACGTGGCGATGGCGAATCGCGTAGATTAAACATTGCTTCTGCTACCGCCATGTTTAATATCTCTCTCGACAATCTAAAAAGGAATAAGTCTATTAAATCATCGCTGAACTGAAAGGATAAAAAGCCCTTGTAACGATTGAGTAGTATGGCTAGAATTCAATTGTCGATCTCTAAGACCGATGCGTTTAGGCGCTACGATGCCACACACAGCTCACACTGACTAACAGCTACCCGTTAAGCTCATCCAGCCTCCCTCTGTGTTCAGGCAGACTCTTAGGCAACTGAGGCAAAAAAGACGACTATAAAATTGAATAAGCCTGTTGTTTACATATCTACTGTGATTTTACGCGAATTTTTAGTAACTTGAACGTAACTTTTGATATTTTATCTACCCAAATATCATAAATCCTCCATGATGCGTTCAAGAACCGCACATTATGACCAACATAAAAATAAACTGTTTTGTTAGAACAAATTTCTTATCTGTGAAAATGTTATTATTGCTAATTAATAACATCGATTTCGATAATATTATATCATTCAAATTTCGAACATCTCTGAAAACCAAAGAAATTTGGTTTGACCTCTATTCTAATATCAGTCGAGATGACGTTTAGTTCGAAATGAATTGTCAATTTGCAGACAAATTTGACAAATGTCGCACGCAAGTAAGATATCGAACGATATGGTAGCTCGGGTCCACTCTAGTTTGTCTCTGAATTAAAAAAAAACTATGACAGCTGCCAGAAAAGAAAAGAAGTTTTCATTGCCGCCATTACCGGTTAGAATTTGTTTTAATGCATAAAATTGATCGATTTGTTGAATATAAACCATAAAATGAGCTATCAAGATGATATAGATATTTCGGCGACGCCTCCTGATATCCGTAAAAAAGCACCTAACGTAATTAATTGCTTATTACCAGCTAAGTCAAAGAAACAGTAGGTATGGTGGTCATAATATGCGGCTCCTGAATGCATCATGGAGGCTTATGATATGTGAGTAGATAAAGTAGTGTATGTAACTATACATAATTAGGCATTAAACACTCGTGTGATGTTATTATGACACTCGCCTTCGGCTCGTGTCATAAACCCACACTCGTGATTAATACCCTTCATTATGTACAGTCACATAAACTACTATTTTATGTATGCATAAAGTGTCATAATTCTAGTTATTCTAGTGCAATATTTGTATAAAGATTATAAAAAATACCATTAGTGATTTGCTTGATAAGATTATCATATACTGGTCCTTAAGAAAGATAACATCAGGCAACCAATGATGAAACCAGTTAGCATCACTGTTCACATTCTAGCTGAAGTTAAATTCCACTATGTAAATACATTTTACATCGTTAGTGTTATGTTAGTTTGTTCCATCCCCTTTTGGATATCGTCACGTTAACCTAGGTGATAACCTCTATCACTATCAATAACATACCTTTACATTTGATTCCAGAACTGAAGGCGCCGACGGCCATGATGGCGCCCAGCGTAATGCAGCGCACCAAGTCGCCACGCTCGTCGCCAGGAAACCTGCCCAGGAAACTACAGGTTATTATAACATTCAGCTATTTTTAGGGTTCCGTACCTCAAAAGGAAAAAACGGAACCCTTATAGGATCACTTTGTTGTCCGTCTGTCCGTCCGTCCGTCCGTCTGTCAAGACCCTTTTTCTCAGGAACGCGTGGAGGTATGAAGCTGAAATTTATATCAATTACTCAGGTCTACTGTCCCTTGAAGCTGTGAAAAAATCAAACTTCTAAGCCAACGCAATCAAAAGATACAGCCGTTTATGCCGCAAATTTTCGACACTTGCAAGGGAATCAAAACCTACAGGGTGCTTCCCGTGAACTCAGAATCTTGAAATTTGGTACGATGCAACGTCTTATAGCATAGATAAAGGAAAAATTACGAAAACCATAATTTTTTTTTTTAATACCAAACTTTGCACCTAATTTATATGGGACGCTATACATACCAGGTGCAAACTTAACTTAACCACTTAGGGATGGAAAGTGTTTGTACGGAACCCTCGGTGCGCGAGTCCGACTCGCACTTGGCCGGTTTTTTTTTTTACCTTGATCCAGACGGGCTAAGGGCGTCAGTGTGCTTGGCGCCGTCTACAAGAAAAGCAGTAGTCGGCAATGGCTCGTGGCAGGCACATGGCAGAGACGGTCTCTCGTGCTCCTATCTCCAGCTTCTACCTGTGACCGCCACTCAACACCAATTTCATGATCGTGACCGGCCAGTTATTCAGGGAGAGCTGGGATGACCAATAGCGTCGCATTGCTTTTAAAAAATGAATAAAATACAATATAGTCTAATTTGTCAGGGTCAGGTGGTATTTGCAAAGATCAAAAGAGGATCTTTCGTAGTGTAATTTCTGTGTAGCACTTTGCCATTTTTTGTTCGGTGGCGAAGAGTTGAACATGTCGAGTCCCATAAATAAGTATACTTTCGCCGTCATCTAAGTAGTCTTACCAAACATCTGTCATGTGACATTTATTGTCGGTTTTGACTTTTGTTACGGCCATTAACTACGTCATAAACTAGATATTTTATGACCAAAATGCCCACCTACGATTACAGACAGTAAATAAGCGCACAAGTCACGGAACCCAGTGACTATTTGTCAGGAGAGAGAGGACTTTTCGTCTGTCTAGGTACAGGTACATAATTACATATCTGTACTTTTTTAATTTTTGTTTGTATTTTAATATAACCACTACATTTCAGAATCTAGTTGTATCATCATTTAATAAAACGAGTATAAGGGTATTCATAGAAGTCGTGATAATGCATCGACCAAAGTAGTCAATGGTCTTGGCACTGCTCCGAAATTCATAAAATGCCAAAATGAATCTCACATCGAAACTTATCTCTAAGTGCAACTAGGTATTGCCATTCTTGATTGACAGACATTATCTATCTGTCGAGGTTACGGCGACGTTCAGTTAAGTTCTGTTCAATGTTGCCTTATCCTAAGAAAACGTGTCTTCACTAAATCGTCACGTGTTGTGAATTAATTACATAGGTACTGTTAGCTCTATTTTATTACTGCTTTATTTATGACGAGTTGTAAAAATCAACAGTCCTTGTCCTTACGAGCATGTGATTTTTTTGATAAGCATGTCGTAATACAAGGGGAAATGTAGAGTGGGTGTTTCAGATATTTTCACAAAACTCAGGAAGCCGTAGACTACGGCTGCATGTTCATTCTGGCGTCAGCTTATTCCGTCATTCTGGACTGTTTATCCTACTGTCATTCATTCATTCATTCATTCATTTTCATCAGTCTGAGATGCTTAGACGATCATTCTCTCGTCATTCTGACCAGACTAATGAACTGAACTGACGCCAGACGGAACGTGTAACCGCTGCTGTCTTATATAATAATAGAAGGCGCAACTCTTCGTATGCGTAAAAAAAAATACCTTTATCGGGTTAAAAGTATCCTATAACCATCATTGGATATCCAGCTAACCCTGTATCAAATTTGGTTTAAATGTGTCCAGCCGTTTCGGCGTGATGGAATGAAAGGATAAAGAAAATTTTGAAAACAGATGGCGCCAGGGCGGCTTAGCGCCGCGCGCCTATATAAAACAAATGACGATCCTGCATTGCTGTCAAATTGTCTGCTAAATGCTGTAATGCTGCTAGCATCAACGTGCACTGACAATATGCATATAGCATTGTTTGTTTGTCAACTACTAAATAAGAGGCGCATCAACATACAAATAATTGGCATTCAATGTCAGACTCAGAGTAGCCATAAATCAAGTAAAATATAATCTAGGCTCATAAAACTAAAATAGAGTATACTTACTTCATGTTGAATTGCCCTTTGCTAGCGAAGCTATACGACAATCTTGAAGGTTATCAGTCGTAAGCCGGTATACAAACAAATAAAACACGCCTGAAGTGGTAGTAATTATCATTGCCGCTCCTTTTATGCCCACTAATAGCGGCAAAGCCATTTCATTCACTGTATAGATGAGCAGCTTTCCAAGTGTGGTATGAGTAGTTTCGTAATCCCTAATATCTAATAGTATAATTTCAGATCACAATGTATACGGAATGCAGAAATATATTCCTGTTTATGATTTTATGCTGCAGAATACTGAATTTCTAAAACTTGTTTGTCTTTCTTTCATGTATGAAAACTTCCAAGTAAGGAATCGACTGTAATTGCATGAATTCAGAGTATTGGTTACCTATATATTTATATATATTGTATAAGGAATTCAGAATCGAATTTTCTGATTAAATACTTTCATAAATAAAAATCAGTTTATTACCGAAAATAACACACTGTGAATAAATAGAGTTTGCATAAACAAAAAACATTTAAAAAATTAAGGTTGAGTTAACCTCATTTGTACGCGGCGCCATACATACTAGGTCCAAACTTAACTTATCCCGGCCACGGGCCAATTAAAATGGGAAGTGTTTGTACCGAACCCTCGGTGCGCGGGTCCGACTCGTACTTGGTCGGTTTTTTTGGGTTAGCATCCCAGCGCCGGTTTTCAGACAAGCCCCTCTAACAGGGTTGGTGGTATTGGACTTGTATCCGCAATAAACGGGCGTCTTCTCTCGTATATTATATTACGATAAAATACATCTTCCATCCAAGCAAGGTGTTACAGTCCATGAGCTCACAGATTGCTATTCGGGTTTAGGTGAAAACTGAGAGGTTCTTATCTAATAGCGACACATCAGCATCACTGTAACTTCCGAGCACAGGAACGACTGCTTTTGTTTTGTTACGATTGACAACGACCCGACTAACCATATTCCTTGTTACTTTCCAGAACGGGTCAGAAGCGGGTCAGTCGGAGCCAACAGCAGACTCCAGCCCCGGGAACTCCATCTCGGACGTGGAGAACTTCGAGTGCTACGGGGAGGCCGACGCCGATGCTCCAGCTAACGCGTCAGTATCCAAGTTCTAGCTCGACTATTCACAAAAAAAAACTTCATTAACAAAAAAAAATAAAACAAATACAGTGAAACATAAAACCTCCTCCTTTTTTGGAACTCGGTTAAAAAGAGAAGGCGTACCTTTTCTCGAAACTAATAAAATACGAATACTTACTCGTCTTTATACTGCACGTCATCATGGAATAAAAAATACAACATGACATCAGTGACATAGATTAAAAGTAACTAGCGGAGGTAAACAACATGCGGTCTTTGTCAATAAAGCGCAAGAACGAAATGCATGGAAATTGCTCTACTGACAAGAGAGTAGCTCTTAAATTTATGATGATGAACCTTTAGGTAGCTGAGACCTAAGTAGATATGAATGTCTAAATTGAGTAGGTATAGGTTGTAAAAAATAGTAATAAAGTCAAGTAAACGACAACAATGATGACATTTGACACCCTGTAACTTCATTGTGACTAAATCTTGAAGCCTGATAGTACTCTGGCTTTGTGATCCAAAGTAGATCTTGGCCTCTCATATCAACCTAAGCCATCGTGTAATGCGACTAGCCACGATATTAGATCCTAGACAAGAATTTCTGAAGTTCGTAATTTATATGTATGTTGTGTGTCATACATACTCATACGTCCCTAAAGACTGGGTCATGACATGTTCTCTGTACACATTAACGAGCAGTACATTCACCAACGTCACGATTTGTGACGCGTCCTTTATGCGACGTTGCCCAAAACAAAGCAATTATCGTGACAACTTCGTGTTAGACTAGTCGTTGCCTAGTTTTACTTGTCGACAAATATCTGAGTATTCATGGAAGCTAGGTTACATAATTAATAATTTCCCTACACATAAAGTGTAAAGATAATGAAATACCCCTATAGTTAAACAGGTTTCACAATCCATACTATTATGGATTGTGTAACCTGTTTATTGAAAACCTAGCTTCCATAGCTTGAATACCTGACGGTGAATGCATGATATTGGGTCATTAATTTTCAAATATCAATTCAACTATTCAATTTGATAATACTCAGTTTATGTTCTTATTAATCTCATTCCTTGCTAAACTCCAGTTTTTAATTAGGCGAACTAACTTGACAGTTCATTGCACACGAATGTTGCCACAGTTTCGCTAGTGTTGTTAATATCGATAATTAAAAAAACCAGTTCCTACCAGAGGTTTAGTTAAACAGCTTTAAAAAAAAGTAGACATTACGTATTTCATAAATTTTGAATGATTGTGTTTGAAATCTAACTAATAATTTTATTACACAAATCAATAATAAAAAAACGGCTGCTATTAAAATACTTACATCGAACGAACTTGATTTTAGAACATCGCTAAGAACGCTGTCCGCCTTTTTGTTTTCTTGACAGTTCCATAGTACTATCGAATACACTGATATAAATGTACATTTGTAAACGAATATAAACCTTATTATAACATAAATAAGTGTCTATGGGTTTATTGTTAAGGTTATATCGACATATTTGTATCGACATAAACCAATCACTATTTTTATTTTTCTATTTCGTCAAGTTAGTTCGCCTAATTAAAAACTGGAGTGTAGGGTCACAGTTTTCTTAGAAGCGAACCATCTGTTATCCTGCCCTTGTTTATTTATTAGGGACAATTTCTTTATAGATGTTTTCGCATATAAATTGACGCTAAATCAGCAATGTTTATAAAAAAATCAAACGTACTTTTTTCATTATTATCGGCGCCATTTGTTACGACCGTCCCGTGTTCGCTTTTCGCTATAAACTACATGATAATTGGCTCTAATGATCCGTCGACATAAGTATCCTTAAAGCAAAAAACCCTCGTATTATTCTAATATCGTATTACCTATAAATTATACACCAGCAAGGCTTATTTTTAGCCCGGTCGATACGAACGACGTCTCATCTAATATGTATCAAATGTACAATGTCAAGCTTACGTACGTAATCTAATAAACATGTCACTTAGCCCCTTCGATCCATCTTGCGTTTCTGCGTCAATTGATTCGCGATTGACCCACTTTTTCTGTTTGTTTGTTTGTACCTACCTTTTAAATCGATTTTATAGTATACAGTAAACGTTGTTGGCTAAACCTTAGCCTTAATGGTTTGTTTTGTTGTGAGATTTCGTATTGGATTAGAATATGGGCTGGAAATTAACAGCAGTATATTTATATAGGTCTGTCGGGATAAGTGTGCTAGCGGTACAAGTGCACCTACCATATCAAAAAGTACAGGATGTTACAGTACGATTAAAATCAGTTAACACTTCGGCCAACCTCGGTAATTGTCGTGAATCCCTCATCTCTCACATAGAGTTATCAATTTACAGATATGACCGATTTACAAAATTCTTTTCGTATTTGATAGGTAATACTTCCGAGATGGTCCCATGTAAATTTTATCAAAATCGGTCAAGCAGTTTATGAAATATCAACAAAAATCGGTTGAAATTGGTTTTTTTAATTTTTAATTTTGGTGATTACGAGTATTATTAATTATTAATCCGACGTAATATCGTAGGTACTACTTATATCAAACAGTAAAATATTGACTTATATATGTTTTTTATATATTGTATACCTACAAGAATGTTAAAATTCATGTCGCTTCTGCATAATAAATTTCTTAGGTCTACCGGTTAGTAATGTCATCTTTACTTTCACTTATTCTAAATTTTAGTGCACCTGTTGAACTTAACTTTTTACCTTAATAAAGAGCGATACCTCCCGATACAGCAAGGCAGAGTTTTGGTTAAGAATGTTGTACGGTTGCCCTGCTGGCGCGCTTGGCCCGTCTACCTTATATGCCGCTTTTTATTCCAACGAGCCTATGATGGTTATGTTATGGTTATATTACCGTTATGTATCACGAGAAAAATAAATGACATAATATCCATCAGTCATTTTCACATATAAACTTAATATAGGTACCTATGAGTGCAAAAGTAACAATGGCTATAGCAGAAAATGTAATGGTTCCCATTGGATAAGTAAAAAAATTTCCCCTCGCGAGGGAAGCCGAAAGTAAAGCTCGTGTAATCAAATAATCAATCACTTCATCATTTCAACTAAAAGACGGTTGATATCAAATGCCTCTCTCAAAAATATTATTGGCTTCCGGCCTACATTATGGTTAACAATTATTTTAACGTGATTTGATAACATAAACAATGTATAAAAAATTACATTCAAATTCACATTTCCGTAAGATCAAAGTACCTCGCGTCACTTCATATAATCAATTACGGTGTAGTTTGATGTACATTTGCCTGGCACACATACACATCAAAAGCAGTTTATAATCTTCATAAACCTAACTAATAAACACATGTATGTGAAACGTTGTGTATGGGTCAATATCCCCGTAAATTTAAATTAGATTCAATGTGCATTAAAGTTATTTTAAATTGACGGACGGTAGTGGTTTAGCGGTTTAAGTTATTAAAATTGGCTATTAATATTATAATTGGCTTACACTGAAACGAGTGGCCATGTTCGAAGTTATTGGAAATGCTTAAACCATGTTCTATACTATGTTACATAGTTGTATGTACAGTCAACCAAAAATGTGGTCTACCAATTTTCGACTCTATTTTACATGTAATAGAAATAGAGTCCTTTGCTGGCTGTACCTACCTATACAGAGATTACAGTGTCATTTTTGTGTGATACACGATTAGTGTTTTAGTTCTGCTGATGCTTCTGAATATAATGCATGTACTAATTTCTAACGCTTAGTAATCAGCCGGCTCGACAATAAAAAACATTTTGAACTAAAAAGCGTTAACTCAAAATTTTATATCATCCGATTTTTCATTTTGAATTACCCGGTTTATTACTAAGCGTGCTATTTATAAGGTCACCGAGGAGGCAAAATCCGGCCTATTCTCTAAAAAAAAATACCTATTATAACTCTCGCGTTGACGACACCGTGCTCTTATGTTTGCCATCCAAATAAATATACGTATATCGTAGCCTAACTGGTTGACATGGCTATGCCGTTGATTGACTGACAGCATTCAATTAAATGCCTAGGCATATCGTAAAGTGTTGGTATTTAGCTACAACGTATACATACGATTCATGTCTCGCCTCGCTGGCAGAAAGTACCTTCAGGATGTCTTAAACTAACAAAATGTTTTGTTCACAGACTAGAAAATGGCAACAGAAGTCCCGGTAACCTCAACCGGCATTCTTGGACGCGAACCAGCCTTCGACGGACGCAGCCGAGGTCAGTCTAGCTTAGCCTTACCATTCGCAAAATGTTTTGGCAAAGACGTCAGGCAGGATGCACTTCCTTGAATTACTAATCGTTTGGAATTTTATTTATGTTAATTTGCAAATGAATTTTAAGCCCTCGTATGCTTGTCTCTATGCTCTTAGTCCATCATTAACGAAGCATTCATATTTGCTTCAGGATCAACGACAAGTAACATCTATCTAGTTCAGGAATCTTTAAAAAAATTAACGGGAGGATTTCTTAGCTCCTTAAACAAAGATACTACCTAGTAGACTACTTATTCTCTCTCTATTTCGTGGTTCAATCGGTATCTCTGACGGTGATGTTGGCAGTCAATATCAGTAAACCCAGAGTATTGCCTCAATGCCTATAAGTCACTTGATTCTGCTTCAACACCTGAGCATACGATACGGGTTGAGCAGTTATATCTTTCCATATTGGGCAATTTTTTGCAAAAAAAAATTATCACTCTCTTTTATGTTGCTTATTTTTTTCTAGTTAATTTTATGTTGCAATTTGGTTTTATAAATGGGTTTTCAGGAGTTCACGAAAAACGCCATCGTAAGTTTTTATCAATCCTCTTGGTAGAGTATTTTTGCTGAATAAACACTTTCTCTTTAAAGCCTTTCAAGGGGGATACCTACTATTTTTTTCGGGATGACTTTCATTTGGGTAACTGACACTCGTGTTTTTTTTTATAATTGGCGTGTTTTCGTGTGATTTCTTATATTTTGTGCACTGCTTCGTTGCTTATACTGTGTTTTGTTCGTAGCCACCAGGAGAACCTGCCACATCGGCGGTGGGGATCCATGAGACAGTAAGCTTTTTTTGTTTCTTTTGCTTCAGACACCACGCACATGAACGACTATAGTTGGGTATCCTTAATGGGCTTACAGGGCTGTATTATCCAAAGACAATGTAGGTAAGTGCCTATGTGCCCAACACTTCCTAGGGGCCCGCGACCTACCTTGCTACAGTGTGTTTGATATTATAACAAACATTTGACAGTTCTCTGTTGATGTTTGTAGTGATGTAGCAAAACCATATTGTTTGCCAAACCTAACGATTATGAATGGTTGATCAAATCGATTTTATCGACGAACTTTTTTTCAAACCTGAATATATTTTTGTTTATTTTGTGTAAATCAATATTTTTTTGAGCTACGAGCCGCCGGACTCACTGGAGCTTTCTATGTAAAGTAATAGTTGGTTTTATTGTTCTTTCTTTAGGTTATAAACTTATCGATTTAATCGATTTTTACCAATTTACAGAAATAACACATGAATCGAATCGCAAGATTTAGTCACAACACAACTTTAAAAAAAAATAAGACGTAGCACGTAACTGTTTGAGTAATGATTTATTATCGTTAAATACTTCAACACCGTGATAAGAAAAAATATAACATGAACTCAATAGTATCAAATAGAAAGTGAAAAACGTTTATAGATATTTGAAAAACCACTATGTCATTCCTTTTTTTTTTATGAAATTCAATGTGTCGCGCAGTTTTACGTTGTATGGGTCCTGTGATGTGACAAATGTTTGTTATAATATCAAACAGACTGTAAAGACCTGTCTACCTAAGAGTAGAAGCGCCAAGTCTCATATAACTCAGATGCCTCCGCATCGCTCGAGGGCCCTAAGGACAGGATTAAAATAATCAGTACTTAGATCTCCAAAGTAATTGCGACTTATCGTGCCTTCAGCGCCCTGTGGCAACGACATTTTGACATATAACCATAAACCGTTATGGATGTCTCGGGGCCCATGTCGAAAGAAGCATGGGTCGCTATCTAGAGGCTTACCTGCATTGGTAGGATCCTTCAGGGCCCGGCAGCGGTACGCAGTTGCCTACATTTGCCTTCATGAATAACCCGGTTCTGCTGAAGGGGTTAATATAGGTACTATAACTCGGAGTTTACTATTTAGGGTGCTCCTCAACGCGAGTAATTACCTGTAATGTAGGTAACAAAAATTATAAGGATATCATTTGTTTTTAGTTACATTACAAGCTAAATCGTCGAAGTTTTTATAGATAATATATACCTACTCCAAGTAATAGTTTTTCCACGAATAACATTTTGTTTTATACGGATTAGTTGTGGTTGTTTCATAAAAAATCTATGAAAATCTCATAATTATTACATTACATGCGAATGCTTGCGGCGTAGAAGCACCTTTATTTCAACCTAAGTTTAGTCCTGGTTTTCCTCTCTTCTATCTTTATTATTGTGTTTTTTTCTTCTATGGTATGAAAATAACAAGAATCGTCACTGTTGCATTGCTTGGTTACGAACTCTATGTTTTTCAGTCTTTATGTTTATTATATTAGGTATTGATGTTATATGGTATTGTCGGCAGACGTTCTGTCACGAGGAACTGTCCCTCTTCTACTGGTATGAACAAAGTGCGAAGCGCATATTTTTCATTGAAAGATCACAAAAACAGCGAAAGTGCATAGTACCTACTACTTAATCGATCTTGTCAGTAGACATATCTACTTCACTCTAAGTTTCTACCAATCTAGTCCGTTACGTTTTGTCTGCCATGCCCTTAATTCCACGTTTAAGTTACCTACATTTTTATTTGGTGACTTTAATAACAATAAAAAAAAATATTTTGAAATATTTATGATGATCACGCTTAACCTTACGCTTAGACCTTTTGAATCCACTGTTAATTATTATCCATCTAAACTTGGAGTAATGAAACAACTATGAAACATAAACAAACACAACTTCAGATGTTTTTTAAAATGCTATTTGATCACGTTGCTGTAACGCTTGACCGGGTGTTTATTTTAAAACACAATCTGATGTTTATAATTAAAACAGTTTAAACACCATAAACAATTACATAATTAACTACCACAAAGCAAAACAAACAAAGAAATTAAAGTAAAAGTAAAACAGATACAATAAACTTTCACGCTGCATCGAGTAGGAAGACTATTGTTGGAGCAAGATCGTTCACAAATAGATAGAAGAGAAGTGCGTGTCAATCGACAGGCTAAACTACAGATACTAGTTGTTGGTATGACTTCCAGCCACGGTAAAATTACCCTACAAAACACCTTGCCTGCACAAATTTGTTCTCTACAGCTTTCAAACTAAGTGCTCATCCAAGGTTAGGCAACAGCAAAAGCCGATGGCCGCGGTACTATTGTGTACGAAACAATGCACCCACAACTATTTTCAGATTGTCAATGAGTCATCGCATCACGTCAGATTTAGAAGTGAACGACAGCTAAAACAAATCACGAGACAGGTGGAGCATTCATAAAACGATTAGGGGACCGGGTATTTTTTTCACGTAGTCCTACAGGCTCCCATCGCATATGTACCTACCTATACAGGATGATTCAAGAGTCATGAGCGGATAAGTAGGGTTGCCAACCGTACTGCTATAATACGCGAGATGTCCCGTTTCTAGAGCCCGAGCGTTCTGCAAAGGCTCCGCGTGGGACACCAATAGGCTAGTTGACTCATGTCAAATTGTAATAAACGAATGCTTATTCCGTATAGTATTTAGCAAAGGAAACCTAAATACTTATATATTTTTCAATTCATAAAATTGAAAGATGTCTGTTAAAATTGAATTTGAAAATATGTTTTTTAATCTGTATTTTGAAATGTTTAAAACGCTGTCCGCCATTTTCGCTTATGATAGTGACGTCATCGGTCATGTAAACATAACTGAAAGTCTACTTTGATGACTTCGAATAGTGCCGTCCCTCTCGATCTTCTGTCAAAGTATATTGGAGTGAGCGGAATGGCACTATACGACGGTCGAATTTCGAATATTTACAGGTAATTCTACGTCACGCCACAGATTAGCAAAAGGCAAAAATGGCAGACGGCGTTTTTGACTGTTCATGAAATTTCTAATTATTTAATTTTTAAAATTTAGCTTTCTAGCTTTCACAAAAATACAAGACATTTTTTTTAGAGCTAGTAAGATCATTATTAACCATTTGAAATATACTAGCCTATTGTCCCGTTTTCAGACTAGATTTATTTATTAACTAGTAAGCACTGAAACCAAAGCTCAGTTGTAATGTTGAGTAATTTGAGAGGGCATCATATTAACTTGAGTATACCACGACGCGCTCGCTTGCTCGGCACTACCCTGCGCCCTCTTCTTCAGATCTTCTTTCAATGTTTTCCAATATCCTGACGTTCAATATACGTTACCCAGTTAAGTCATGTGCAGAAGTCCTGCATTTTATAGCCAAGTCCCGCAATTTGATCGCAAATGCGATTCGATCCGAAAAACCTTCGTTAGTTTTCCGAAATATATACTCAATAGTATAGTTTTGGGTCTATTATACGAAAATTACTTGAAATTTGCGGAATATTTAGTCCTGTTTCCTCTTTGTTTACATCAGTCACGTTCACTGACTTCCAACGTCGTTTAAATACCAACTTATTGGGCTGTATACATCCCCTCGTAAATACCGATTGGCACGGATCGAGTTTCGATTTCACATTAACTTTGCAATTATTGAATTATCTGCTTGAGATCTGCTCGCACGATCACGAAGAGCATACTTTCCTCCAAGTGTTGACATATGCACTTTTTTATTAATTAATACCTATTTATTGACGGTGAAAGCACGCTATTAATTGAGGAGAGTCTGTGATACATTATGCCTAAGCCGAGATTATCGAAGCAGATGGACTTTGTCCTTATCTGTTGAATCATTGTTTTATTTTCCTTTAAATTTAAACATACACGATAAATTTTATTAGTACCTACTCCTGCCATAGGTATGAGAAGTGACATGTAAAAATGTTGCGCCCGTCGATGAATGGGGAAGAGTTGCGCGATGGTGTCGCAGACTTGTGAGAAAGATACATGTATAACATGTACTAAACTAATAATGTTGCTTATATAACTTTGAACTTGTCTTTCGTTTAAAGAATGCAAACGGCGTTTCCAAAGAAAGAAAGCCAATTAATCAAATTGCAAATGTATGCAAAGTGGAAATAAGTAACGTAATTGTTAATGAGGATGTCATGATGTTTGCATTTCATTTAACATCAGTCGGTCATGCGTTAGATTAGTTATAATAAAACAAAGTATAACTGTTTTGCCTTACGATACTATATATATTCTTAACATCTTCATAGGTAGCCTGAGATGATTGATACGTTTTTGGATTACCGGTCTAATATTTCAAGCAACAGAACGATGGTTTAGCAATAGAAACTTCCTATCTGCTTTGCCCCCTGTAGGTACTTAGGTAGCTAGAACAGATTACCAATCTGACATACTCGACTTCTTCACAATCTTCCTGACCAATAATGCAACATATCTTCTTGGCGAGGCGTGGAAATCGGACAGCGCCATCCTATCAGTCACTGTCATTTCACTGCGGAATACCGGTGCCGTAGTGAGGCCACATTGGTTTGCGACTTTTCTATATATATACTAGCGACCCGCCCCGGCTTCGCATGGGTGCAATGCTGATAAATTATGCATGTATTATACATATGTATAAATACACCTCTTGAATCACTCTATCTATTGAAAAAACCGCATCAAAATCCGTTGCGTTGTTTTAAAGATCTAAGCATACATAGGGATAGGGACAGATACACAGACAGCAGGAAGCGACTTTGTTTTATACTATGTAGTGATATATATATAGTCCTCCACGTCGTATTCGACAACGGCGACTCTTACAATCTCCGTTCATATGCGCGGATGTGACTTGCAAAGCCAAACTTTTCGACTTTTCTACTAAGTATACGAACCTCAAACTACGAGCTATTATGTTGAGGGTATCAGTTCTTCCTCTGGTCGCCACGAGGATGTGAAGCTCAACCGGCGGTATACTTTAGAAGCTCTCTGTTCAAAACTCACTAATTACAATTGTATTATATGGCTGCTTCGGCCGGCTCATAGTGCGTACTTGATGGTAATTATACTAACGAGATAAAAACGAGTACTTTCTAAAACACATAATGCTGTTTGATAAGTATCTTTTTATTTACGCGTATCAACATAATGTAGGTTCGCACTTTTATTATTTCATTGTACGTACATTTCACATAATCAGTTTAATTTGAATCATTATTGGGCGTACGATTAACAGCATGAAAAGTTCAGGAATGGTTATAATAACAGCGTTAATTAGGGTTAAAAAACATCTAAGCCGGTTACACGAATCTAAATTTAACTCTAATTAGTTCGTTACATAGATGGAAAGTGTCAATACGGTATCGGACAGCTCAAAGCAGCTACTCTTTATGATATGGTATTTAAACGATCAGTTAGAATACAATTTCTATGAAGTTACACTGTGAGTTATTAAAATCAGTAGTCAAAACACGTCCTTTTTTTAGTTATTCCTTGTATTTTTCAATGTGTCCTTAGTGGTTTTAATGTTAAAATTTATTTTCACTTTAGTCAAATAAGTACTTTCTTCGCCTGTCCCTAGA
The DNA here is from genome assembly GCA_905147355.2 of Apotomis turbidana. NCBI lineage: Eukaryota > Metazoa > Arthropoda > Insecta > Lepidoptera > Tortricidae > Apotomis > Apotomis turbidana. The sequence continues at coordinate 17,432,073 of LR990294.1, forward strand.
CAGCGCAGGGTATTTAGACATAGACACATACCAAAATACAGTATCACTTTGAATATAAAATATATTCAAGACTCTTCATGGTTTCGGTTTATGTAAATTGAAAAATCACATCCATCGGTTTAACATCTGATTTCTCGGTTTGCGTTTTGAATTTAACAGTTGGTTTATGTTACGCCACTGTTCATGTAATTGTGGTTAGCGCTGGAAATCCGACGCTAAATGCAATAATTGTATACCGAGTGTTGCAAAGGACTCACAATTTCGTCTTTAAGCGGATACCTAATTGCTAAAAACAAAAGAGACACGAGTTGATTACAATCTACAAAATGAGTTTCGAAACTAACTGAACAAATATCTTGAAACTTTTTTTTCCATATTACGAAAACCTGTTTACGAAATACTTAAAACGCATCATTGTTTTATATGTATGTATATGTAGTAGAATGAATTCCTTTCGTTTTATGAACGGGTGGAGTGTGTACTGTGTACAGAATAATTCTTTCTTCCCAGCTATATGACCAATATGCAATATAATAGGTACTCGTATATGGAAGTAACTTAACTTTAAGTAAGTTAACTTTCCTTGTCTTCTCCATCTTCATCCTCATATTTTCGGATACCTAGGTATTTAATAATCTCAAATCGTTTCGTACCTATCTTTCCACCGTTTACATCTCCCTCTAGAACGTTATTCCGAAATATGGAATTCGATGTTCAAATCATAACTTTCCTCTCGTTCTTCTGTCAAAGATAATTTGAATGGCGGGATGGCACGATGCTAAGTTTAAATTTCGAACGCTTGATGTAAACCACTGAAACCTGAACGACCAGAGAATATACGCTGTGGGACCAAATAGCCTCTTCTTTACTTGATCACCGCAGCATAGCCTGCTTCTGTTATCGGCCGAAGAAAGTAATACATTCTCGACTAATTAGGATGTTAATTCGCTAAATTCAAGTGCGCTTATTATGTATACGGAGCGTTTTGCGGTTTATCGCGGATTCTCCTCAAGAAAGTGTTTGTTCCGGCCCGCTGCCGCTCGGCGTTGCCCAACACGCGTACAGTCTTCATTAAGTTATAGTCTAGAATAGCTGGGTGTATGAAATTTCCAATTCACACACACTCGCACGTATGATGATATCAAAAACTAAACGAAGCGTTTATTTTCTTTATTAGTTCATTGCACTAGTTATACGTCTAATCGTACACTTTCTTCTCTTATTTTATAGGAAAAAAATTTGATACCCGATATTTACTGACAGAATGACTGGAAAATATAATATGGAGAATATTTTCTAGTGTTTAATGTATACTATAAAGCTATGTAACTTACCAAACTCAACTAATCACCAGAACAAATATTACCTACCACGGGAAATAATAACTAATAAAAAATCGGTCAAGTGCGAGTCGGACTCGCGCACCGAGGGTTCCGTACAAACACTTTCCATCCTTAAAGTGGTTAATTTAAGTTTGCACCTGGTATGTATAGCACCCCATACAAATGAGGTGCAAAGTTAACGCAACCAATCCCGTTAGTTGTATGGGAGCCCCCCTTAAATATTTATTTTATTTTATATTTAGTATTTTTTGTTATAGCGGCAATAAAAATGGGTGCCTGTCGTATCGCATAACGTTTTTTGTCCTAAAAATGTTTGGCCGAGAATGTTTGGCATACTGTTGAATGGCATACTCCTCGTTTGTCCTAATAATTTTTGCGCATACTCATTTAAAGTCCTAAAGCAAGTTTATCCTAATATTGATAACTCTAAAATCTAATTACCTAAAGCATAATATTCCTAACATGAATTGCCCTAAGAATTATTTTGCATATTATTAAATTGGCTAAAATTACGGGTTCCCTTTATCTTGCATAATATCGATTCTCCGAAATACATTTTGCATAGCAGCTATCACCGAAACATTTTTAGCCGAATGATTCTTTAGCATAATTATATATGTAGGTATCATAATTGTCAGTTGTATCACCGACTTTTATTTCATATAATTTTATATGGCATAACATTAATATCGCCGAATTTATTATGGCATAAAGACATAGTTTACGGTACAGACGGGTGCTAGGAATTTAGTTTAGGTTTTAGGTTAGATTAGGCGATTATTAACTAAACTGATACCAGTTAAATGGGTTAGGTTAGGTTAGAACTGCGACCACAACAGAACCGAACTGCTGCCAGTAAAGTAGGTTAGGTTAAAACCGAACTTAATGGGTTAGGTTAGAACTGCGATCACAACAGAGCCAAACTGCTTCCAGTAAAGTAGGTTAGGTTAAAACCGAACTTAATGGGTTAGGTTAGGTTAGAACTGCGACCACAACAGAACCGAACTGCTGCCAGTAAAGAAGGTTAGGTTAGAACCGAACTTATTGGGTTAGGTTAGGTTAGAACTGCGACCACAACAGAACCGAACTGCTACCAGTAAAGTAGGTTAGGTTAAAACCGAACTTAATGGGTTAGGTTAGGTTAGAACTGCGATCACAACAGAACCGAACTGCTGCCAGTAAAGAAGGTTAGGTTAGAACCGAACTTAATGGGTTAGGTTAGGTTAGAACTGCGACCACAACATAACCGAATTGCTGCCAGTAAAGTAGGTTAGGTTAGAACCGAACTTAATGGGTTAGGTTAGGTTAGAACTGCGACCATAATAGAATCGAACTACTTTTGAATTTAAATTTTTATGCAATCTAAATATTATAAGATATAAATTTCTTCGAAATAACTATTCGGACATGTAATATTATGCTTATCCATATAAATGTTCTGATATAAAAAATATGTAAACTAACAATATGAGAAAAAAAATATGCAAAATAAAATTCGGAGAAATGATGTTTCTGTCGAAGGTTGTTATACAAAATGAATTTATGAGTATTAATTGGATAGCGGAGTGAGCGAAGCGTCAGAGTGCTTGCTTGCATGGAGGTATATTAAAATTTTGCAGTTAGTAGGTTAGGTTAAAGACTGAAAACTGTAGGTTAGGTTTGTTTTATGACCATGGATAGCGGAGCGAGCGAAGCGTGCGGAGCGTCAGAATGCTTGCTTAAAAATCTTCGAGATTTAGGTATAATGAAATGTAGTCAAAAGATTTTTAGCACATTAAATATTAGGAACATTACAATTATGCACATCAATCATTCGATAGTTGAATCTTAGCCACATCAAACGATAGGACAAATAATATTTAGGACAAACGATAATAGGAGCAACAATTTCGGACAATCAAAAATATGCGGAACAAAGTGTATGCCAAACGTTATTAGGACAAAAGACGTTATGCGACACGACGATAGGACTAATAATTGTATGCCATCCGATATAGACCCAATAAAAATACATCATCTGTGAAAATTTCAACTGTCTAGCTATCACCGTTCTTGAGATACAGCCTGGTGACAGACGGACGGACGGACGGACGGACGGACGGACGGACGGACGGACGGACAGCGAAGTCTCAGTATATACAGTTATAATAGGGTCCCGTTTTTACCCTTTGGGTACGGAACCCTAAAAATGGACAATTACCTGAAATTTGATCTTTACGGAATCAAAGTCCAAAGTACGAATATCACGTTACAATTACATTTCATGCGTTGAAGTTCAAAAGCATTCTTAATACCTAAACATTTGTTGATATCGCGTCAACGCGTGACAAATTATAATTGCTGCATTAACAACTTAAATGAGGATACTTCAAGCATTCTTTGCATTTAATTCATTTTTATTGTTGCGCCAAAAAACCTACACGTCAAGCCAATCTCGACACCTTGAATCGAGCAAAAATTGAATCGTAAGACCACACCAAAAAAGTCGAGATATTTTAGATGAACCACTTCAAACAGTGTTTTTCTTGACACATCTGATTCTAGAAGGCAAGTCATTGGCCATGGTGAATCTACGAAGCATTATGGTATCTCCAATTCAGCAATATCTCGAGTTTTCCACGGCATTATATCGGAAATATGCAATTTTTGTGGTCGAGATTCATTGAGTGACATTACCAAGTTAATATTTTAAAAGAAATATAAGTAGGTACACTTCTGTCATTCACTTATAGAGCTACTTTAACGATATGCGAGCCATTTTCAAAAAACATGTACATAGTTAAGGGCTTTAATTAAAACAAAACTTAATTGTTTCCTTTGTGTAACGATATAGTTACCCATATCTTTTGTATGAGTTACCTACTTTCGTAACACAAAAGAAGCGATCGTAATTCTGTTTTTATTAAGCCTTTGACTATTACACGTTTTTTGAAAATAACTCATGTATGAACTCACTACAATTTTACTCCTACTAAATTAGAGTATAACTCATCTCAATGCGAAACAAAATGTCATCACAGGTCGAAGCGCATTGGTCTAAAGTAGAATTATAGTGACGATATTTCAGATCGATGTCAGTGTCAAAGTCGAATCGAGGCCTAGAATGGTCTGTGATGTTTTGGTCACCGTAGATGACGCAACTAACAATTCTCGTGTCTGTCATTTGTGATGATTGCTAGCGTGTGGTCACCTAATTATCTTGCCATTGACTTCTACAAGCTACTTTATTGTTTTATCTCGTGAGACTGGACTTTAAATTACAAATCACCTGTGTAAATCACCGGTGCAGCACCTTTACAGCTGGTCGCAGTTTGGTTTCTAATACTGCTTTACTAATTGATAGATTCAACTCTAATACACTCCTCAAGAATCTAGTCAAGCGTTGGACTATTAAATTCAATTATGTCTTCAAATCGATCGGTTGTTATTTTTACAAGATTATAGCGTATTTTTTTTAAACCGTCGTTTAAATCCGTCCAGCAAAACACCAAATTTGGTTAAAATCCGTCCAGCCGTTTCCGCGTGATGAGACGACAAAGGAAATTATGTCCAACAGATGGCGCCAGACTGGCATGGCGCCGCGCGCCCATTCTAAACAATAGACGATCCTGCATCACGCTATTGTTTTTTCTGAAATCGTTCTTAATACAAATCTAGAATTTTATAATGATGATTGTTCGTAAACAATAATAACATACAACAGTTGGGACTCGGGATAAGCTAGCTGTTATACTACTAACGCCATCTTACCAGTACCGAGTAAGTATAGTTGCGTGGTTGCCCAAGTAGTACACAAGCTGCAAAATCACTTATACAGCCTTTACACAGCTTAAATTAGAGTTATAATGGTTGCATAGGCTCTTAAACAGCCTGTTTGCTACCTGGGTGTGGTCCGACAAATCTATATTGTAGGTGTCCATGTGTAAATGTAATAAAATTACCATGGACACCTGAATGGAGTATGTCCTATGTATCCTTTGTCCCTTATTTTACTGTACCGATCCTTATAATAAAAGACCACACAGTTTTACCATTGTCACGATAGGTAGGTATATGTTATGAGATCGCGTGGTAAAATACAGCCTTTGTCCAACACAATTTATTATCTTTTCAAATCAATCAGTTTCCTGTATTATATATGCAATAATTTACATTGCAATTCGTCATGTTTTACGTTCTTTAAGATTACTTACTAAGGTTTTAGGTGTAGATTGTTTTTTATTTATGTGTGGTCATTATGGTGTGATGCAAAGTACTTGAAACAACACTATTTAGATCTATCAACATGATACATACCTCCCTAATGCATGCAACAGACATGGTTGCTGTTGACACGATTATTCGACCTAGATGCCATAATTTGATAGTTATACAGGATGTCAGGATAACGGACCTGTCTCCGGATGTGAATACCTCCTTAATTCTGGCTTGCGTCACCTTATTTCTGTTCGGCCTGACCTAGTCATGTGAATATTTTCGACCGCAAAATACAACTATATTCAAGACCACCATAACAAAGCCCATAATGACCCCGATTTGTTGACGGCCTTATGGGAAAAGCAATTAACAATAGACCACGAAGTTTCGTAAAACCCCATGCAAAGTGCCTCCATTGTCATACCAGATGCGCTAATTTGACAAAACCCACCACATTTAGACTTACATAATTTAATAACGGCGAGTTTCGCAGGTTGCCCATTGTGGATAATTGATGCTTCGCGGCCGCTGCCCACTGGCCGGTGGTCTGCCATCGTTTGTTGATGCGTCAGTCCGGCGCAAACAATACTCGCGCACTGCCGTCCGCGCCGCCCGAAAAAAGAATTCCAAATTCGAATTTCCAATTTCAAATTCCGAACTCAAACGTACTCGAAATAGTGATGTGCAGAAGTTTAGTTTTTACGATTCACTAATTACCTAATTGCGAGTGATGTTTCAAAACCGATTGTGTTCCATGTGACCGGTGACGGATCACAGTGAAAAATTCATTGAGTGCAACATTCATCAGTAAAGCTGGAGCGAAACGGTGTTTACATGCATTACAGAAAGCGGCCGTACAGGTTAGAAAAATGCCCCCATTTTGCAATATTTTCGTAATGATGCTTCTATGAATCATAATTGCGCTGATTGTAAGACTAGATTGTAAACAAAATACCTATTGTATACAAAATTTGGAATGTTTTGTTTCAATATGCATTTTTTTATTAATCCTTCAGTTGTGTTTACGATGCGATTTTGCTGCCTGGAAGTAGGCACTATTATAATAAATAAAGTAAACATTTCAGCAGTCAGTCACATGACACTGCACAAATAAATCGAAAGGCAAACTCGCACAACCAATCTAGTTGCTAAACTATTCAAAACATCCTTGTAAACTGACCTCACTAACGTTGTAAACATGCATTTTTTACTTTTAAACAGTTTCCCAAGCATTTTCCACAGTCGTAACAATCTTAGTTATTACGAATGTTACCTAAGAACTAAATAACGGTGATTATGTCCAATTGTTTAGTTGCGGTGTTATTTTATTGTCACAATCACAACACTACCGTGTAACAAATGACATACGCAACGTTTCTGGACAGCGAAGGTATTATGGCCAGTGTCTATTGTTTGTTTACGTCACTATGGTTGGCGTAGGTATGTCCGTTTGGGAGAAAAATGGGTCATCTGTAGTGAGTGACCCATGACCATGGCCCAAGGTATTATCACTGGCCAAATCGCTTATTCCAAACAGCGTTAATTGTTTAACCATCGTGGCCGTACCTACGTGAAAATTTTAAACAGCATTTTAGCTTACATTTTGGGGATTGCGAATGAATAAATACAAAAGCAGATGGGTAAGTTTTGGCGATTGCCATATTAAAAATTATGAGCGCAATATTTATGAGTTTCGCCTGCGTGGAATATGCATTTTATGACCATAGCTCAATTTCATTATTTAAAATCTCTTAGAGAGATCTATAACAATGATAATATTTCTGAAGATTGTGTACATTTCTCTTTAGGAGGTAAATGTCTTAGATGAAGAGGCGTATCTATGTCCATACCCATGGTTTCAGCTTTCTATATACACATGTTCCTCAGATCAGAGGTTATTGAAGTGCGCTACGATATACTAGTTACACCTACCTAGTAGAAATGATTTTCGAAACTCAAGATGTAACTTTTTATAATAAATGAGAACCGAATAATACAAGTCAAATAAATATGAGTAAGTACCTATAAAATAAGAAATGAATAACAAGAATATAATAAGTATCGTCGAAAGCCACTTTCTTCAACTAAACTAAAGTATTAAATATTGACTCATTGAAATAAAAATGTAATGTGATGCACTGCAATGCAAGCAGGACTCGAACCTTTCACGTTTCCGGCGTAGTGCTCTCCCAACTGAGCTAACACATCGTTACGTGAATCACACCAAATCTTCCATTCCATAATTCTACGCTACGGAAACGTGGGGTCGCAGGTTCGAGTCCTCCTTACATTGCAGCGGATCACATTACATTTTTCTTTCATTCGAAATCAATTTACCTTTGTGTCAATATTTATAAAAATAAAATGTGGTATTTCCACATTAAAACAGAATCGGTACAAAGGTTCTAAATAAAAAAAAACATTAAACTGAACTAGTTTGGAATCCCATGTCTCCACTTCATATTGTATTAAGTACTAATCAGTCTTACATACGTATGTTGTGGAGCAAGTGTTTACCGCAGTATTATCAAGTCTTACACCTCCCGCAGTATTATCGAGTCTTACACCTCACTCATGCAATACACATATCAAATCAATTCGCAGCTCTAATGAGTGAAATAATGACGGCCCAAACTAACATTAACCCAGATGTTTCGGCCTGCCTTGTGTCCATGGCGAATAAGTGAGCTCGTCGGATGTTGTGCAATGCTTACTTATACTTGCAGCGAAGTACGAATAGACCATAGATTTAATGGACATTTTGCAATTTATTTTTAAACCAAAAAAGGGGTGTTGTGTGTAAATAAATAATAAATATTAAGGGGCAATCTTACACAGATCGACCTAGTCTCAAACTAAGCAAAGCTTGTACTATGGGTGCTAGACGACGATATACATAAAATATAAATACATATTTAGACAACACCCATGCTTCAGAAACAAATATTTGAGTTCATCACACAAATATTTGCCCTGGCCGGGATTTGAACCCAGGACCGCCGGCTCAGTAGGCAGCTGCACTACTAACCGAGCCAACCGCGTCGATCGTCAAAAGTTTAACATGTGTGTATCTGTGTGTTTGTCTGGCATCTAAGAAGCTATGATGCCACTAAATCATAGCTCCCAAACGGATGGCCTGATTTAAATGCTGTTTTATTAAGACTTTTCTGTCGAGATGGTTCTGAGCTATGTTTGGTTAGGTTGAGTGTTTTTTTAAATTTATAATTTGGGTTAATATTCGTATTATTTTATCATAATCTAACTAGTGCCAGTGGAGTAACGTCATAGAGCCTGATCCCAGCCAGGCTTTTGAATACCTCTGTAATATGAAGAAAACCGATTTGCCAAAGAATCAATAATGCTGAATATCGTTCGACCCGTTTCGGACCTGCTTGATGTCCTTCATAATAATAATATTCCTTAAAAAAACATTACAACCATATAATGCCCGACCATAGACCACACGAGGTCTCAGACCTGAAAATTACCATCTCGCACAGCCAGACTTAGACCTATTATAGTTAATGTGATAGATTAACAACTCACACGCCATCTTAATTGCACTAGGCTGGATCTTGCATCTATCAAGTTGTACATAAATTACAGCTTAGCCGAGATCGTTTACGTTTCTAGTCTGAATAACGATTTCTCAGCAGTGTTTATGATAGCGTTTGATGTCTATTGTGGATATCAAACGCTTAAGTATTCTTTACAATGTAACTAGGGCTGCCATCCGGCCGGGTTTCCCCGGATTTGTCCTAGTTTGGGGTGGTTTCGGAAACTTTTTATGTGAATGAAAAAAAAAGCAATTTTTAGGGTTCCGTACCCAAAGGGTACAAACGGGACCCTATTACTGAGACATCGCTGTCCGTCCGTCCGTCCGTCCGTCTGTCACCAGGCTGTATCTCAAGAACGCGTGATAGCTAGACAGTTGAAATTTTCACAGATGATGTATTTCTATTGCCGCTATAACAACACATACTAAAAATAAAATAAAATAAATATTCAAGGGGGCTCCCATACAACAAACTTGTTATAGTATATATACATATACATATTGGTACGGAACCCTTCATGCGCGAGTCGGACTCGCACTTGCCCAATTTATTTTTATTATATTATTCTCGGACACGGCCGAGGAAAAGATGCGATTTACGACAAATGTCCAGGTTTTTTAAAGTCTTTGTCCTGGTTCGGCGAATTTAGAGATGGCAGCCTAAATTAGTCCATGCTGTAGGTACGAGTTGTATCGAAAATCCTTTTTTTTATGGAGAGGGATCATTAATTTAGAAAAAAAAACTTAACAGTGCGATACAGAATTTGTATGGCCCCGCGGCGCCAGATGTAGCGCCATCTGTTGGAACACATTTCTTTGTCCGCTCGTCACGCCGAAGCGGCTGGGCGGATTTTAACCAATTTTGGTACAGGGATAACTGAACATCCACAGTAAAGAAAAATGTTTTACTCGGATGAAGTTGTGTCCTTCATGTCATGGATATTTTTGTAAAAACTTCCCTAGGACAGGTTTTCCAAATGTATTCTTGCTTCCGGGACTGTAATTTAAGGTTAACCTTTAATTATAAGGTGAATATGTAGTGTTAGGTGCATATAGCTAAAAATAATGTATATTAGCGCGACCTCGCCAACAAACTGTCTTAGCAGTTTGACAAGTTAACAGTTGCAAGCAGTAATGAACACCTTTTTTTGAAAAAAAAAAACAGAAATTTGAAAGCGGTGAAAGGATCTTTACCCCTAAAGGTCCCCATAGATCGTTAGTGCGAACACCTCGTCTTGGTTATTAGGCATATAAATTGGTTGTGATCGGTGATACGCAATTCGCGGTCGAAACCGCTGCGGTTGACGCTTTCTCAAATCAAGGTATTGATAAGAAAGAGTCAGGCACTATCCGTCGTGCTCGTGCGACTAAGCCTCAGTCACAGATGAGGTGTGCCTTTTTAAAAGGGCTTATTTTTCTATAAAACTCATACAAAAACTCTCCTCAGTTGTACTAGAAGTGGAGCTACTATACTCTCTCCACCCTCCCGGCGGACGTCCTATACCAAAATTACATGGTTGTATGCCTGTGTATGACCGTTGCAGAAGGCTGGTCACAGTGACCGATGCAACGGTTTCTAATTGAAATCTAGTTATTACTGTCGTCGATGGATTGCGACTTGTGATCGGTGTGGTGTAACTCGTATTAATCCCATCTGTAAATTTTTCGTTTGTCCGAAAGTATTTTTTTTTTCATGAAAACTGTAATATTTTCAGCATTTTAAAAACATCGTAGGTTTGACATAGAAAACTATCGTGAGTCTCAGACATATTAATATACTTAAACGGGTTTACTCACGTCGTAGAAGTCGAATAACGCTCGACATGTTTCGAATCGGTACGCGATTCATCATCAGGAGAGACGACCAGTCGCGGCGGCGGCCAATCGAACACTGCGGGCATGCGCCCTGTCCGCGCGGCTGCTCGACGCGGGTGTCACCGGCGGAGGCGCAAAACTACCCTCATCATCACGCACAATGCCAATTGTGCCGCGTCGAGCAGCCGCGCGGACAGGGCGCATGCCCGCAGTGTTCGATTGGCCGCCGCCGCGACTGGTCGTCTCTCCTGATGATGAATCGCGTACCGATTCGAAACATGTCGAGCGTTATTCGACTTCTACGACGTGAGTAAACCCGTTTAAGTATATTAATCGTAGGTTTGGTTTGTTTTGCAATTATTCTGAAAAATTAACAGAAAAAAAACGGTTTTCGGACAAATGAAAATTTGGCGAAAAGTTACAGATGGGAAACAAAAATTAGTGTTTCAGATAGGTTCATTATGGTCTTCCATGAATGCCATCACGGATTTTGTGGAAGAAATTGTCATAAACTTCCTTTCTTACTTCTCTTCTCCATAGTCTGGTCAAAAGTATATCTGTCGATGCCCATTATACTTAATAAAAATAGTTGGAATTGGACAAGCAAACCGTGAGCGTGATGAGGAAGCAAGGGCACATCAGGGGTGTGGCGTCCATAGAACCGGATTCTCACCGGCTTGCCCACTTCGGGACGATAGAGTACTAACATTATATTGGTACTGAATAAAAAGTTAGCGAGATGTACTCGGGCTGGCCCTCAGTTTCAGTTGGATGTCACGCTACTGGAACTCAAGGTAAAATAATTTATGGGATTCCTTCCACTCACTCCTTTGAGCAAAATAATTATGAAAAGTTATGTTAGATAATCAGAAAGTCATGTTCGGTGAGCATCAAATGTAGCTGACAATTTTACTACGGCATATGTCAAATATGTCGTGAAGATTTACGCTGGTCTCCACAGCTTCTGGAGTGGCAACCACGAATGAGAAAAAGAAGCTTGGGCAGTCCCCCGGTTGATGGAAAGACAACATAGTTAAGGTCGCGGGAAGGGAGTGTATGCACGTGGCCCGGAGTCGCATCGAATGGAAATGCACGGAGAGGCCCTGATCTAGCAGTGGATATAATTATAAATACCGGATGATGATGATGATACGTCAAATTGCATACTAAGATTGTCGTCTACTTTTAATGCTGACTGTACAGTATTAAATGAATACTAGGATACCTACTAACTCAAGACTAGGTGTTAGTGTTTCAATATTTGATACCTACCCAATCAAGCGTAAACGTTTGAACGGATGAAACTTGACACACCGATAGCCGAAGTCCTGGATTGAGACATAAATTAAGTAGGATGCCTATATTGCCAATAGGTAGGCATTCGTACTATAAAGTAGTTATTAGCACTAAAGCCACGATACTTAATTTTATAAGAGTGTTTACACGTGAACATGTAAAACCAAGTAAAACGGATGCGAAAAAAGAGTTAACGTTTTTACAAGCATTGCAATGCCAGGCAGATAATCAAAATTACATAAAAAAATGTAAATTGACGTAACGCATTGTGAACACATGCAAAAACGCCGAAATTAATTCATAACGGATTTAATTAATACCACGTTTACGTAACTTAACAAAGTATTGTTAAAAACCAAAATCTCTTACATTTCCGTTACACAGTACGTTCTAATCTAATTCTAAACTTATTCAACGAAATATTTCCTTCTTTCTCCAAGAGAATGCACCTTAAAAGAATCCAATTCTAGTATCTAAAAGACGTAGACGGTATTTACTTCGTTGTATATAAGCTCTTTTGGTTCCGCACAATGAGTAGCGGTCGGACACGCATTAGTAATGAACATAATTGCCGAGTTATACGACTATTATTCGACTGCTCTATTTATTAGGGTATGTACTTACTGATATATGCGTTAGTCTATAAAATCATCTGGTTCTTTACAACGACTTTAACTCCATCTACTACGACCTACAATCGCGAACCATTGTTTTAACAACGCACCGTTCTGCTTAACATGCTGTGTTGGTATTGTCTATGACTATAATATTATCAAAACGACGAATTTCTCAACAGATTTATGGGGCACATACGGCGTTATTCTTTTTAGTATCGACCTGTACCAAACACACTTTTACCACGACTTCAGTTAAGCGTGATCAACATACTTTATGAACTGTCATCACATCAGTCATATAATTTGCACGTTGTCATACCTACTTGCATTGCATGATATTGAAATACCTATTAACAATTTAGTGTGGAAATTTGATTTTAATTCTGTAATTATTTGTTTCAGCTCTGGGAAGCGACAAATTGGATCCAATGTCTTAGCTAGGTAAGCAAATTTCGTTTTACTGTAGCATTAACAACCACTGCTTTATTTAAACCATGAAACATAATAATTTATAAACTTTCTCGCAAGCAGAATAACATAGCGTTTTAAAAGAACATATTGACAGCGCCATCTATTATGTAACTCTTAAATCACAAACTCACGCAGCGTAGCTCGCATCTACCTTGTCTATCGTTGGTCATATTGCTTGGCTGTTTTATACGCCATCACAAGATGGCGCTAGTAGTTTGAAACAATGTTTCAGATTCCCACATTAAATTGACCGAGCGAGTGAAGCGTCTCCGTTTCAGCCTGGGCCTGGCCCAAAATTGATGTTTGTATGTTAAGACTGTTCTTGCCTAGAGGTCGCGTTTTTCAACCGATTCTCATGAAATTTTGTGAGTAGGTGCGATAAATATATATAGAATTATTTTATTAATTCAGTTTTTGATATTTTTTCAAAATGGCGGAGATATGGCGATCGAAAAAGTGAATAATGTCAAATTTCTGCCTTTTCGGGATAAACTCGCGATACCTTCAGCTCACAGAGCTACTAGTTAAATGATTAGCTTTATCACCAATCGATATTTGGCTCTGTCCCTTTACCAATTTCTCGATCGTTAGCATGCCATGCTTTGGTTCATCAAAATAGGATGGATTGTAAGTACAGTATTTTCTACGATACTAAACGACCTATTTCGATCTAAACTATCGATTTGTATTGTTTCAGCCAATTATATCGATCGTCGTCGTTCAACTCGTCGGGCTGCGGCTCAGGGGGCGAGCCGGCCGATGACATGTACTCGGATGTCTCGCTGGAGGAAGACGTCCAGGGTCTTAATTACAAGGTTAGTGTGTTTTTTTTGTGGTTTATTTTTTCACAACAGTCACAGCATTAGGTACAGTCCATAACTACATACAGCTATGAATACCCACTATCACTAGCAGTTATAAACAGGCCCGGACTTAGAGGGCCAGGGCCCCTAGGCACTTGGCATTTGGCCATACATAAGTAGCACACATGCGGCATAAGACCTTATACAGCCCTTACACAGCTGAAACAAGTCGTATAAGGGTTGTATAGGCTCTTATGCAGCCTGTGTGTTACGTGGGTAAGCCCTTCCCTATCTCGAAACGGTTTTCAACAAATTAAATAAGTAGTAGGTAGTAGTATTTTAAGTGATAAATAAGGAGAACATTATTATGGTGCAAGTCCTGCTTTTGGGACTGGGGCCCCTAGACCCGGGCCTCTTGGGCTTAGGGGTAAATGCGGCATTGGTTAACTGGTTGGTCGCAAAAAGCTGCCCAGCGGTATAATACTTAATGTATATTCCCTAGAGCAGTGTAAAATATGCCATGACAATTGGTCTGTGGAGGGAATGCAAATCGGTTAATTTTTCTATGGTAATTACAGGTTACTACCGGTACTCCGGTAAAACCATAAAAGCCGGCCAAGAGCATGTCGGGCCACGCTCAGTTTAGGGTTCCATAGTTACTCATCCTTCACATTTAAGCCCGAGGTTTAAGTTACAAGAAAGATTTCAAGTTCTTTAAAAAGGTCGTAAACGCCAAAGTAACTGTAATTACTTATTACCTTCTGGAAGTCAACTTACGTCCTTTTAAAGAAAATTATGAAATTTTGCGATAACTCAAAAACGGATGGACCGATTTTGATCAATATAGTTTTCATTGAAAGTACATATAAGGCCTCATTTTCATACTTTTATCCATATTTTTTTGACCCGTGGTTGAAAAGTTAGGGGGGGGGGACACTATTTTTTTTATTTTCGGAGCGAATATTTACAAAACTACTGACTTTATCAAAAAGTAATGATTAAAGACCCTTATAATTTTTAACAGAACTATTCAACGACCCCCCACACACTAGGGTTGAAACGAAAAAAAAAATCAACCCCACTTGGAGAAAAAAATTTTTTTAGTTTTTATTTTACCGTTTTGTCGGCGTGATACATACACATACTCATACCAAATTTCAGCTTTCTAGTACTAATGATCAAGGAGCTTAGCCGCGGACGGACAGACAGACAGACAGACAGACAGACAGACAGACGGACATGGCGAAACTAGGTATAAGTTGACTGCGGAACCCTAAAAATTACCGTTTTGCGTTCCCTACTGGTGCATCGGTGACATCGGTTAAAGGCACGGCGGCGCGTAGTGCACCCCTCTTCTCTAAATGTGAATTCTGATTCATCAATGGATGTACCTAAGGCACTTACTCATTGATAAAGCGATAATTGCTCCAAGAAATTGAAACAGACTTCTAAGAATATTTAGTCTTACGTGATATTTAGTACATCGTAAGCTTGTCACTCATTGTTTGCCTTTATTGTTAACTAGGTATATAACCATATTCACTTCATTCCTAAGAAATCGTATTAGGTACCTATTTAAAGTATGTGTGTAAAATTGTAAACCAGAAATTTCCTAGGCATTTGAAAAGTAGACAAGGCTAATCGTTAATTATTGTATGGAAGTAACTTCTGTTAATAATAACCGAGAATTTCAATACATAAATACCCGACTTGCAGAGGTAGGTATGTATCGCCAGTATAGAGTAGACGTAGAGCGAGGGAAACGGCCGCTAAAGGCGCCAGATGATGGCGGATGGGTGCCAAAATAATGTCAGCAGCAGTCGAAAAACAAGGAAAAAATTACGTTTTGACAGACAGATCGATTTTAAATCAATATTAACATCAGTTTTCCGCGAAACATCTATAAATACCTACTTCAAAATCACGATGAGTTCACGCGGCATCTCGCCAATTCCGTCTTATTCTTATTCATACATCGCCGGGATCGTGAAATAAGCGCATTGCTCACGCGCACGGAAATACGCCTGAGTGCAACGTTATTAAAGGATCCTTCGTAAGCCGTTGTCGAGATAACTTAGAATAGAATAGGATATTATTTATTGCAACTCAACACACAACAAACACTCAACGGGAAATAAATACAAACGAATACAGATTACACGCAACATTCAATACCTTCTTCTTCTGTTAATGCCATATCCTCCATGTATGTCACATGTGACTACAGTCCGGAACTTTTCTCTATTCGTGTTTTATCTACCCAGTGAGGCAGCGTCTACTCCCGTCCAACTCCTCACTCCTCAGGCTGTCCATCCATGTTAACCTTTTTTCGCCTCCTAACCCATTTACCTTCGATTTTTACCTTCTATTACGTTTTTATAACAATTATATTATATGTTTCATATTGTCCGCATGACGCTGACGCATTTTTTCCCGACTGACCGTAGTCAGAATAATTAATATTGTACTCTTAAAAACTAAACAACTGGCGAGCAACTTAGAAAAAAGGTAACATGATAATGTTCATGTGTTTCTTATCATTGTAGCGAGGTCACTTTGGCAAACAACCAACTGCACATAAAAATAGCTATTTATAAACATCGGAACATAATAAGTTATTCAGAATTTTCCGTTATTAAACGTCATCATCTTGTAGGAAGGAAGGTTTTAATGACTTACCCGCGGGCCACATAAATAATTGACATAATACCTAGCTGGTACCTAGTAGTCCAACTACGATTATGCACGCATGAAATGCAAGTACTCTTCATTATATTAGTTTGATATGACGCTATATGTGCATATATCACACTTATATTATAACTGCGAAAGTTTGTATGTGTTTGTATTTTTATTACTTCTTCACTCAAACACCTGGACCAATTTTGATAAAATTCGATATGGAGGTAGCTGTCACCCTGGATTAACATATGTAACCTATGCTAGGAAGGAATGTAATATTTTATTTCGCAAAGTAAATCCTAAGTCTATTAACTAGTACCAAGTAGTAGTCCAACACTTCTCTACTTCTGCTTAGGTACCTAATACTCTTTTGACATCGCCATTGGCAAAACTTGACAGAAATAACCAACCCTCTTAGCATATGTGATTAAAATGTCCACGTCCTGAAGGGCTACTCAAATCCGCAGATCGAAATACGAAGTTTGTACCATGCTCCCTTTTATCAAACAATATATAAATGAGCGGGACGGCATGATACGACGCTCGAACATCGGGATAACCCTGAAACAATCGATGAAGTTCGAGAATAAAACGGAAGAATCCCGTTAGGTTTAACTAGGATATTACAGTCTACTCAATTTAGGGTAATCTACATATCAATATCTGTCCAATGACCCTGAGGGAAGGGTACAAACAATAGTTCGTGCCGCGTCATTTATTACTCCTCAACGGAAACGACTTGCGCACGCGTCCGGCACCGACAGTGCATCCATATGATAGCTGTCATCAGTTCCAAAACGTATTAATGACTCGGAATTCAAGTATACTTCGGTTAATCCAAGTTGACCCTTCGTTTGTTCTTCTTTGTCGTAGGATGGTTTCCAAATACTAGGGGTACTCATTTCAAAAACATATAAATAAATAGACATATATTGCCGTATAAATACAACTTTGGTTATAGTGTTGCCCAACAGGTTAGGTATTATCTCCAAATGCCCGAAGGTCAAACCGCCAAGAAAAAGGAGCCACGCGAGGCAGGCGACAGAGGCAGTTAAAACTACTTTTGCTGAAATCATTTAGGTAGTAAAAACTATTTATGGCCCTTTTTGACCAGTTTAATTACTTCGCCATTGTGTAATTATCCGTATGTTCGCAATATCCCTTAAATTTTTGCAAATATCAGATTTATAAATGAATTCATAAATCAATTTCCTACTCCTACAATGCACATTTTGATGAACATCAACGGGACTACGATGGTTGCGTTTATCGAGAGTTGTAAATGAGAAGCACTCGTCACTTTTGACAAGTCTGTGAGTTTAGTGACGGCTGTTTTATGATTTTTTTATCGTGTGATAAAAAACATCGTAGACCTACACGTGCAAAGTAAGAGTAACCTAGTAGGAAAGACGAGATGACTATTGGGAATTTACCAGAACTATTCAATCGGTTGCTTTACTACGTCACACGTATCATATTAGTTTGAGTATTGGATATGTGGCGTTTTTGAACCGATCGATTAAACAACATCTGTATGCATTTAGTTTAGGCAATTATAGTTGGGACGCGCCTGCATTATGTTTGAGCGTATCTCTTTGTCGGGTTCATTCTGTATTGGAGAAGTATAATCTTCAAATGATACCTATGATGTATATCATATTATTTCAGAATGAAACGGTAATTTCGTTCTCATAGGTTTATAACGATATTAGCATCTCTTCACTCACTTAGGCGCCTGCAGAACTTCCTTCCTATGTCCACCAAGCTTACTCTTGCCAGTTCACTCTTGCTGCCCCTTCTGGATTATGGTGACATTGCTATGACGAATCTCAAAGAGGAACTACTTGACAAGCTCGAGCGCTTACAAAATGTGTGCATAAAATATGTTTTCGGACTGCGCAAATACGATCACGTGTCCGCGTTTAGAGCGCAGCTGGGTTGGCTGCCAATACGTCAGCGTAGAGACCTGCATGTCCTGTCATTGCTTTTTAATGTTCTGTACAACCCTGCTTCACCTCCTTACCTCAGTGAAAGGTTTAAATATATGGCCGATGGCAGTGGTCACCGCTTGCGGTCGTCTGCCAATCTCACTCTGGCTGTACCGTCTAACAAGACGCGTACGTACGCCAAATCTTTCACAGTAAGCGCTGTGAAGTTGTGGAACGAATTGCCACTGTCCCTTAGGAAGTCTCCGTCTGTAGCATCGCTCAAGACGAATCTTAAGAAGTTATGGCTTTCCAATGACTTGTGAATTGGATCTACAATGTATTTATATTTATGTGTATATTTATATTACATTATATATATGTATATATGTATGTATATATATGTATGTATGTATTAATAGTTTATATGTGTAATTATTAGTAGTCTTATTATTTTTAATACCTTTTTGTACACGGTGTTAGTTTAACTCAATTGCTCAAAGGTTAACTGGAAGAGATCCCTTATAGGGATAAGTTCGCCTTTGTACCTATATGTTAATTGTAATAGATGTATTTTTTAACTGTTTTTGTGTACAATAAAGCGTTTACTTACTTACTTACTTACTTACTAGCGGCGGCGCGCGGTGTTACCCGCTCATACCAGGGGAACAGTACATTTTTCTGAAGAAGTAACAAACATACACATAAAAACACTCACAAACTTTCGCCTTTATAATATTGGTGAGATAATACTGTTCAGTATCATAACATCATAGATTTAGTTACACTAACAGTGACTAGCACTAGCTCCTTATCTTATAGGTACATGCTACTACCAATATCACCAACTTATGTCATTGGTACTGATGGTTGAAATTTACTAAAGAGTATCAGATTTATTATATGTCGAATGACCGATATTATTATCAATAATTTTGTGTAAACAAATGTCCAACGCGTTCCCAATAGCTTCAACATCCGTTCCAAATTAGAGTCATTCATATCAATATACCAAGTCAAATGGACACCAAAGAGCGTGGGCGAACGTACCTTGCAATTGTTATGACACAAACTTACACATGCACCTAACTAGATACCGATCTAGTTCAACAAGTGCAACATTACTGTGCACACAAGTGCATAGCTTAATTTGTCAACCCGTGTAGATAATGCACAATGGGTGTCTAGAGAAACTGCATGCCAATCGCATTGACAGTAGGAAGGGAATATCTAGACTTCTATACAGAATTGGTGATTGTAGGGACAATAGTGAAAGTTAATTAGAAACCACTGTTAAGCGACGGTTATGTAAGCTGTGCTATCTTGTAGAACCTGAGCGTGTGCTGTCTTCCGTGTATCGTGGTAAGGGCGAAGTATGGTAGGTATATTACCTATAGTCACTATTATTTCACCTTTCCTAATACTTTAAATCATCGAACTGAATTTGGTTTGTCTGATTGATTACGGATGCTAGTATGATATCTTTTATTAAGAAACAGTATTCAAAAACAAGTTATAATTATTCGATTTTTAAACTTTATAGACCGGCTAATAACGAAAATGGACTTAGCATTTCTCGAAGTCCATAAAAAATTGTTAACTCAATCAAATTACTTAACATTCTTGTAGAAAAAAACTTGTGAAATAATCTCAAAAATTCGGTCTATCTATGAAATTCAGTTCGATTAAGCCATAGGTATAAACCTGTGGCCTCACTTTTACTCTTCTCTTATCATCTAATAAAGAATGTAGCCATGTTACTCATTTGATAGTCGACGACTGGGTACCACCGAACAATACTTGCGTGTGGGTGCATATCGTGGGTTAACTGTGCCAAGGATGCCGGGAGCTACGTCAGCAATTAGTGAACATTATTGGCACTTGTCTCTTCAATTTCCTTTACACTAATAATGACGACGTTTTATTCAGTGAGTTTCAATGTGGCATGTGCTGTGACGCTTGGTGATTCAACAAACTTAGGGAATTTGGTAAATTATATGGTCAAGGGTGCGTTTAATGGATTTCTTCTAGCGTGAACTATCCACAGTTTATTTAACCAAGTATGACTTAAATTGTTTACACCCTAAGTTTGTACCTACCTACTCCCGGCAGACTGACGTTTTGAACAGATAAAACTCCCACAACGCGAATGATCTTTAGTCTAAGTAGGGTTTCCAGTAGCAAAAATAACATGAACTAATAATTCAGATTCCATCGATCTCTTCTCTCAAGGTCTCTGTCGCATACATTCCAGTCTTTTTCAATTATTGTTCATGATATACGAGGGGAGGTCCAAAAGTTCGCGGAATGGCGGACTTATTAATCGAATACAAAGACGTTACTATTTTTCTTTTTCGATATAGTCCCTCTTAAGGTTAATACATTTGTTCGATCGAGAAAGTAACTTTTCTAAACCTACAAAATAATATTTTTTGTTTTAGATGTCAAAATGAGCCAATTTTGCGTCCTTTACTTCATCATCGGTGTGAAATTTCTTTCCCCGCAACTCTGTCTTCAAATTTGGGAATAAATATAATCACTGGAGGCCAGGACCGGGCTGTAGGGGGGAGGGTCTAATTCTTAGAAGCCACATTTGCCCAGGGCAGCAGTCGCAATACAGCTCTTGTGAACTGGAGAATTGTCATGAAGCAACAGCACACCCTTGGTTAACTTTCCTCACCTTTTTTCTTTAATACATTGCCGCAATTGCTCCAATAATGTTGCGTAGTATGTTTCTGTTATAGTGACGCCCTTGCTTTTGTAGTCAATCATTAATACACCTTGACAATCCCAGAATATCGTAGCCATTATCTTTCCAGCCGATTCTGACACCTTGAATTTCTTAGGTGGTGGGGTACCCTTCTTGTGCCATTGCAGTGACTCCTGTTTAGACTCAGGTTCAAAATGATGAACCCAAGTCTCATTTCCAGTAACAATCCGCTTCAAAACCGACGTAATTTCTTCGCCACACCGTTCCAAAAAGCTGCTTGACGCGTCGATTCGTTGTTGTCGCTGATGCGGCGTAAGCATTCGCGGCACCCATCTTGCACTAACTTTAGTCATGCCGAGATGTTCATGTAGGATCCTCAAAATGGTGGTTTCTGATACTCCAACTAATGTAGAAAGCTGTTTCTTCTTCAGCCGGGCATCTTCCAATAGTAATTTCTCAACCTTTTCGATAATGTTTAATGTGGTGGCCTCAGCGGGCCGCCCTGAGCAAGGGTCGTCTTCAATTGACTCTCTACTAAATTTAAAGAGACTATGCCATTTGTAAACCATTGTTTTTCCAGGCCAATGATCACCGCAAACTGCTGACATCTCAATCAGGGTGGTCTGAGGAGATTTTCCTTGCTTGGTTAGGAACTTGATGACGGCTCGATACTCATTTTGCTCCATACTTGCAGAATTCTTCCGGATTGACTTGCTTGCTCGAAGATAACTTTTAAAGTAATGACCTAATTAGTCTGAAATATGGTATATTTACTCTTAATGAGTTTGCAATTAGTGCTGTATTAAAAATGATGGTCATGCCCACTCCCATCCCCTCCATTCCGCGAACTTTTGGACCTCCCCTCGTATAATCATGTTCCCAAAACACCAAACGCGTCTTTCCCATGGTTTGGACTCTTTAAAAAACCATACCTTGTTCCTCCTTATGCGGCTTCTAAACGGGCCATATTTTACTGCAATTTGTGGCCGGCAACTATAGTCGTCCCTCTCTGACACCCTAAGTAGAGCAAGATGCAAATAATGGCCGGCCACAAATTGAAGCAAAACATGGCCCGGCCCGTTTAGAAGCCCCTTTATATAAGAGTTTTTATCAAACTACCCATAAATAGATTGCCCAAATCGATCAATGATGCCACTTATGTCAAACTTCACCGTATTACAAGTCTCACAATGATGGATGACCTAAATAAACAACAAAGTTATCGTTGCGTAAACTGCGGGGTCGATGCGTCTGTCTTAATCACGGGTTATCTTTTATCATCAGTATGTAGTATCAATAAAAACGTCGACATGGTTATCTAACGTTATTACATTACAAAAATGGCAACACGAAACGGAAAGTGGTGCGAGGCGTGCGAGTTATTGTGTGTAGATGAATGCGACAACCTATGTAGACAATCTCAGGCCGTCTAGCAAGACTATGGTTCGCGACTCATGTCGTGCGACACAGCATCACCCGTCACTCTCTCCCAGTACTTTACAGAAAGAGATAGTTAGTATATCTCACGCAGGAAAGTCGCGTGTCACAGTTGTGCTTAAAGATACTGATGTTACCGAGATGCCGTGACGACAGTGCGCGGTACACGTGTCTCACTCACTCGCATGACCGCTGCGCTCGGATCTCTCGCTCAACCGCTCGCCACACCGCTGGTCGCGCAAAGTCATAGCATCTCTGTATGGTATAGATCCATCAGCTTCTGTCAACTTAAGTTCTTGTCACAATGGTAGATAGACTATTATAATTCATTCACCGGTGCTTCTATCTGCATGCGTTTAAATACTTACGCACTTTTCATTTCCGCATAACATTAACTATTCAGTTGTTTTTCGCGAACCGTTTACTTACGCCACAAATAGCTTCTCACATTGTGTGTAAAAATGGCTCTCTAGATATCTGATTCTCTTTTCTCATGGTTTAAATACTTAATTATGTTTATGTGTTGTTTTGTTAGTGGCTTTAAATCTCTTCAAGTAGCTAATTATTGTTCTTTCAAAGTGATTACTTTTCATTCTTCTTCTTCCTCGTGTTATCTCCCTGAACATTGACGACAATCTAGCTAAATTGTTTTTTTCGTGCTGTTGGCCTCCAACCTGTGTCTAATAGAGGACGTAGTAGCAGAACAACACCATGGATGAATATCCATGGTGTTGTTCTGCTACTACGTCCTCGTTTACCTTTCACTTCTCCCTTCGAAGACTAATTGTTGACATATCATATACATATGTAATTATTTTCACTAAGGATGTGAATTCCTAATACTTACTTCATTTCAACAGCATTGCATTGCTATTATATTCGTTTTCCTGTACCCACTCTATACCTACATATATCACACTTTTAAGGTGCCGTAAATTGTACGCTAAAGACCAACATATTCTGATTTATTAACGTTTTAACTTCCAAATATCGAACTAAAAATAATATTGGCTAAAAACAATGGCTAAAAACCACCAGGGTAACGGCACCAATCGGGGTCACAGTAGGTGATATTATTCGCCCGTTAAAGAATACGTTTTTAGGGCGCGAAGATCCACACGTTGAACGCTATATCGGGAGATCTAGACCAGATATGTTTAATTATAGAGTATAGTTACACTCTTTAATTATGATCTGAGATGACACCGCGGGAAACTGACGGCCGTAAAAAGACTATAGATGGCCCGGATAAGGAGTGTAATGACTCTACCGATCAGACAGCTCTGGCGTAACTCAGTGGAATCGAGACTTTATTTTATTGAAGTGTGACTGCGCGTGGAACACTACTGTGACAAGTGACTCTTATCGCGCGACAAACACTACCTGTCACTTTCTTGTCAATACCCTGGAAGCAAGACAGGTGATGCTGAGTTCGCTACAAGCAAAATCGCGGCAAGATATGCTAGCCCCGATGGTTGCTTTAATCGTGTGATTGATAAATGATAAATCTTTCGTCACCCTCACACTCATGTCTGTGACAACGATGGAAGCTTAGTCATTTATCTTTTTTGAGATAAATGTGAATGCGATCATCATAGATGTGCAGGATCCTTGTTTGTGCTTTTAGAATTATCGCTGAATGATAAGAATCTATCAAATTTCTTGTAAAATGCTTGCTAACGCAAATAATGATTGATAAGTGATAACTGTGATAAGGGTATAGGATTGTTATTTACAAAACAGACAGATTTTATTTAAGAGTAGTTGTAACGATGTAAAGCCAGCTCGCCAAATTGGTATTATTTAATCGTATAGCATATACATTGACAACAGACAACTCGAGTACTTAATATTACAAATCAACATTAACTTTAAATAATTGGTAATCCGTTAAAACATTATTTTGTTGAGACATTTTGTTGAGGACAAATACTTTAGAAGGAAAATTTATGTGCGATGTCATCAATAGTATATTACCAAATATGGTGTCATTACCCTTATCATTACCACGGGCATATACTACATTCTGAGATTGAAAGGCGCAACCAAAACAAAAGGACTAAAAAATCAGAAATTACTAGCCGTTATTTTTATCACGCGATAAATAAGTGACACAGCATCCGTCACGTTTTGACAAAATGCGAGTGTGAGTGACAGATGCTTTATTGCTTTTAAATAATTACTTACCTAGTTAAAATTGAAAACGTATAAAAATTACATTACGTTAATTTCATTCGAAAATTTGTAAGTACCTACTTAAATGCTAATAAAAAATTGGGAGCTGCCTGTTATGGTGAATACGTAGTAGATTTTATATATAGATGTATAGCCTTGACCCTGGAAAATGTCTTCACTATGGTTGAATGCGGATTGATGTGGGCCGGCCATCATCATCAAGTCATCATTGTGCCCACCGCGCATGAACCCGAACGGGTTGCGTTTGCGCATATCTTTCTCAAGTCAAATTGATTATGACTTAAACACGATCAATTTGAAACCACGACGTTGCGTAACGTGGGGGACAATTTGAGCAGAATACGTAACGTGTCTTTTAGAGCATACTTTATTGTAATGAGGTAATTGAGATCGCTTAGGAATTGACTGCAGTACGAGTATATATATATTTTTATGGTTTCCACCTGAGTAGTTTTCTTTAACTACGTTCATTGAGAATTTAAGAGCTCCGCTCTTGTTAGTAGAGTATCCGCTACTTTTTTCTATTACCTTTTTTTTTGGTGCGTCATGAGGCACCATGTTTTTTTTACTTAATTATTATAGTCTTAGTCGTCCTCTTCATCCGTTAACTTGGTCTTCCAAAATTCACAAAGTAAGTCTTTCTTTTCTTCTCCTATTTTGTATTGCTTCTTTCACCATACGCAATATCTCCTATTTGTCCTATTTATTGAATTTTCTTTTGGCTCAGCTAAATACTTATTTAGGAAAGTAAGACATGATTTGTACAGTATGAATCACTATATTAGTTTCTATCAAAACTAATCTTCTTCTATTCACCAAACTTTTGAATCTTTAAACACGCTGGAAATCCAACGGGAATAGCTCAATCTGGGCTGTTCTGGGTGTCAGTGTCTCATCTCATTGCTCACAAATTCGTAGACAATGTTAACAACATTGATATGAATAAAAAGACTGTCTTTCAAGAACATCACTACGATCGTGGTCATATGAGTTATCCATAGAATTCACGAGTACATGCGTCATGTCATGTCAACAGATGTATTCGCACATGGTTGACACCAGATGATAATGACTAATGTGGGAAGGTTAATCGAAGCTGGTAAAGGCGTCTACTTGTGATTCAAGGCAATGTGCAAAGGTCTGCCTATATCTAATTAAAGTGAAACTAATGGACAAAGATAAAGCATATAAATAAAGTACTTACGGTTCTTAAGAATGTTCTGCTTAGCCTTACGCAATTTTCACTCATTAGCACAACAAAAAGGGATGTATCCAGATGGAAATATATTTTTATTGTTCAGTCTGTAGGTGATTGATTGACGTTGTTTCCATAGAAACAGCGAGATTGACGCCTGAGCGTTTGCTCTGAAAAGAGCAGGTTGTTTGTCTTGAAAAAGACAGTTGTATAAATATATCTTCAGTCAGCATCATCTTCTATCTTCAATCTTCAAGTTTCGAGTCTTCGAGCTGAAGCACAGGAGACACGCTGGGACGAGTGAACACGATGAGCGCCGGCGACGAAAAAGGTGGCGCGCTTTTGCTCGCATTAATTTATAGGCGCGCGATCGCGCGCACACAAGCTCAGAGTGTTACGTAACCGCATCAGTTTACGACACGTATACACTCTCTCCATCGAAGCGCCATTTTGTATCCCCACCAAGTAGCATCATGCTGGGTGCTACCTACTCTAATTCTATTGTAAATATTGTATATAAAATAAACCAAATTTTTGTAAATAAATTATCTCAAATCTGACAAAACAACGGAGTTTCTCTTCAACCAACTCTCTTCCCTACAGTGGTGACCCGCGACTCAAGAACTACAAAGGAAGAAAATCAAGAAACATCATGAACAACGAAGCTCCTACACCTGCACCTCAAGCCGTAGCACCGCAGCTTCAGACGCAGCCGCCCGCGCCGTCTGATTTGCAAGCACCGTCGTCGCATGAAGTCTCCGGCATATCACTGTCGCTTCGCGTACCGCCGTTTTGGCGGGATCAACCGCGACTGTGGTTCTGCAGTTTCGAAGCTGCCACCGCCGATCTAAAACGAAGCCAGGCGCAACTCGCGCAGATGGTTATCGCCCAACTCGAGAAGCAAGACATACAGAATATCTCCGATCTCATTTACTCGCCGCCAGAAAAGGACTACTACAAGGCCGTCAAGGAGCGTCTGATATCTCTGTACGAGGAATCAAGCAGCACACAGACGAAGAAGTTGCTGTCGCAAGTCGAGTTAGGCGATCAAAAACCGAGCCAACTCCTACGGCGGATGCAAAATCTCAACCGAGAGAAATTTCCGGAAAGCACGATACAAATGATGTGGCTGGACCATCTACCGCCCCACGTCCGCTCCGTGCTCACAGTCAGCGAGGCATTCCAAATCAAGACCACGCTCGACGATCTGGCTCTCCTCGCCGACAGGATGATGGAGGTGTCGCACACGCCGTCAGCGCACATCGCCGCAATAGCGACGCCCGCGCCAACCGCTGCACCCACCGTGCCCGCACCTCTACAGCCGCCGCCGCCGCTGCCACAACAACCAACCTACCAACCGCATCCACCATTCGACCCGCAATATCTCATCATCGAAATTAGAAGACTCTCCCTGGAAATCGCCGAACTCCGATCGCGACCGTACGAAAATCCACGTCCATATGAAAATCAGCGAGATAGCCGACCACGCCGCCGTTTCCAATCACGATCAAGAAACGCGTCGCAGAGCCGAAGCCGCAACAGTTCACCCATGCCGTACTGCTACTACCACCACCGCTTCGGCATGGACGCCAAGAAATGCACGCCACCGTGCAGCTTCAAACCCATCACCGCCCCGCAGCCGGAAAACTAAAACTAACGCTAGCTGTGGCGGACGCTGGCGTTTACGAAACCTCTCACCGCCTCTTCGTGACAGACAAGCAAACGAAGCTCACGTTCTTGGTAGACACGGGTGCAAATATTTCCGTACTCCCGAGAACGAAAGGCACGCAAGAGCAACCACTACCGTTTCAACTGTACGCCGCAAACAACACCGTCATACCTACATACGGCGAGAAAACACTCGATCTCGACCTCAACCTCCGACGCTCATTCAAATGGAAATTCATCATCGCAGCCGTATCGAAGCCTATCCTGGGAGCCGATTTTCTGAAGTACCACAATCTCATCGTGGACATCAAAAATCGCAGACTCATCGACGGCAAGACGCTACTCACAACAAACGCACAAATCTGTTCTGCGGACATCCCAACCGTTCGCAGCATAGACGTCCAACAATCATATCACAACATACTCGCCGATTTCCCCGGAATAACAAGAATTACATCAATGAAACTCAGTCCAAAACACAGCGTCGAACATTTCATCGAGACAACCGGTCCGCCCCTCCACTGCAGGCCACGCCCCATCGCTCCCCACCGCTACGAGCTTGTGAAGAAGGAGTTTTCAAACATGATGGCACAAGGCCTCTGCAGACCAAGTAAAAGTCCTTGGGCATCACCACTACACGTCGTACCTAAAAAGAATGGGGAAATACGCGTATGTGGAGATTACCGAAGGCTAAACGCAATTACCAAGCCCGACCGATACCCCATACCGCGCATGCGCGACTTCACATACCAACTCGCCGGGAAGCAAATATTCTCAACTCTCGACCTAAACCGCGCATACCAGCAGATACCTGTCAGCGAACAAGATGTTGAGAAGACCGCCATCATCACGCCATTCGGTCTGTACGAGTTTCCTCGGATCTGCGCAGGACTCAAAAATGGGGGACAAACGTTCCAACGTTTCATCCACGAAGTTCTACGCGACCTCAACTACGTATTCCCATTCGTCGATGACATCCTCATAGCTTCGACCAACGAAGATGAGCACCAACAACACCTACGCACAGTACTACAACGACTGGAAGAATATGGCATCACCATCAACCCATCAAAATGCGTCTTCGGCCAACCATCTGTCAAATTCCTCGGCTACCAAGTCTCGCAACAAGGAATCCAACCACCGGAAGAAAAAGTCGAAGCAATCAACAACTTCCCGAAACCACAAACAGTCGAAGAGTTACGTCGTTTTCTCGGCATGCTAAATTTCTACCGAGAAAATATCAAGGACGCCGCAACTATTCAAGCTCCACTACACGCATACCTACACAACGTCAAGAAGCGAGATAAAACAAAAATCGACTGGACCGCTGAAGCAAACCAAGCATTCGAGGCATGTAAAGTCAGCATCAAAAACGCAGCTTTACTCGCCCATCCTTCGCACCATGCGGCATTGGCGATCTTCAGCGATGCTAGCGACAAAACAGCAGGAGCCGCGCTAAACCAATTTGTCAACAACGCATGGCAACCACTCGGCTACTTTTCGAAAAAATTCACCGACGCGCAGAGACGCTACTCCACATTCGACCGCGAGTTGACAGCAATTTACATGGCAACGAAGCATTTCCGCAAGATGTTCGAGGGAAGAGAAATTATTATCTACACCGATCATCGACCGCTCACGTTCGCATTCACCAAGACGAACACAAGCAACGAATTGCCACGTCGGACACGTCAACTGCTATACATATCCGAATTTACCACGGATATACGACACATCAGTGGATCGCTGAATGCAGCCGCCGACGCTCTATCACGCATAGAAACAATTTCCTGTCCATCACCAATCGACTACGAACAACTCGCCGAAGCACAAGAAAGAGACAGCAACATAATCGAAACACTCGCACAACAAGAAAATCTGTCTATCAAGAAAATAACTTTACCCGGATCAAACACAAAACTACACTGCGAAACATCAACAGATTGCCTACGTCCATACCTACCAGAAGAATATCGCCGCATCGCATTCAACTCCATTCACAACATAAGTCATCCTGGAGTCAAAACTACTCGCAAGCTAATCACGCAGCGATACTTTTGGCCAACGATGAACCGGCAAATCGCGGAGTGGGGGCGAGCGTGCTTACACTGCCAACGTGCGAAAATCGTTCGACATACATCGAGTCCGCTGTCCACTTTCCCGCCAACCGACCGCTTTCAGCACGTGCATATTGACATCGTCGGCCCACTGAGTACAGCAGCAAGCGGACACAAATACCTACTGACGATGATAGACAGAGCAACCCGATGGCCCGAAGCATTCCCGTTATGCGAAATAACAGCTGAAGACGTCGCCAAGACAGTATACGACGGATGGATTTCGCGTTTCGGATGTCCCGCTACAATCACTACGGATCAAGGAAGGCAATTCGAAAGTCGAGTATTTGCGTCCCTTTCACGCTTACTCGGCATCGAAAGAACCCGGACAACACCGTACCATCCGCAATCTAACGCCATCGTCGAACGCTGGCACAGAACACTCAAGGCCGCATTAAAAGCAAGACTACAAACAACAAGAAGTTGGATCGACGAAATACCTACAGTCTTACTGGGAGTTCGCACCGCGATGAGAAGCGACACAAACGTCAGCGCTGCACAACTAACTTACGGCTGCAGTGTACGACTACCGGGCGAATTCCTGGAATCGACGCCGCGCGGCGACCTCGCCGCCGAATCCAACATGGACGCCGAATTCGTGGAACGATTGCGCGAAGTAATAAGCAAATTGAGACCTATGCCGAACAAATCACATAGCAACACAAGACCTATCTTCGTACACCGTGACCTTCAAACATGCGACAACGTTTTTGTACGAGTCGACGCCGTAAAGAAGCCGCTACAAGCACCTTACGACGGACCCTATCGAGTGCTAAAACGAAATGGAAAGGTTTTCACGCTGCAACTACCTAACCGACAAGCCAACATATCAATAGACCGTCTAAAACCCGCATACACCATCATCGAGCAAGAATTACAAGAACCTACTTCGACGCAGACTACGCAGAGTTCCTGTAACAACGCTACCGACAAACAAAATACATCTACATCAACGCAGATTACACCGAGTTCCTGTAACAATACGACCGAGAAAAATACACCTACGCAGAATAATAACACCGTACAAGATACAACGACGCCGAGTGCCTGCAACAACGAGAAGAGCAAGAACGACAAAAGCAACCAGTACTCAGACAAAAACAACCTGAAACAAAAAACAGAAAAGAACCTGAAACAACAAACAGAAACCAACTCAACACCTACCAAAGACAACCAAACAACCCGCCGTGGACGTACTATCCGCCTGCCGGTACGTTTTCACTAGGAGGGGAAGCATGTAGGTGATTGATTGACGTTGTTTCCATAGAAACAGCGAGATTGACGCCTGAGCGTTTGCTCTGAAAAGAGCAGGTTGTTTGTCTTGAAAAAGACAGTTGTATAAATATATCTTCAGTCAGCATCATCTTCTATCTTCAATCTTCAAGTTTCGAGTCTTCGAGCTGAAGCACAGGAGACACGCTGGGACGAGTGAACACGATGAGCGCCGGCGACGAAAAAGGTGGCGCGCTTTTGCTCGCATTAATTTATAGGCGCGCGATCGCGCGCACACAAGCTCAGAGTGTTACGTAACCGCATCAGTTTACGACACGTATACACTCTCTCCATCGAAGCGCCATTTTGTATCCCCACCAAGTAGCATCATGCTGGGTGCTACCTACTCTAATTCTATTGTAAATATTGTATATAAAATAAACCAAATTTTTGTAAATAAATTATCTCAAATCTGACAAAACAACGGAGTTTCTCTTCAACCAACTCTCTTCCCTACAAGTCCCTCAAAATTTGCCCATAATTGTATAAAATTACACGCGTTTCAGCCTAAGTTTAATTTCTAGCATGTCGACTCATAAAAACAGTCTCATCTCATACAATGAAAATGTATCTTGGCAAAAAGCAGTGTATTCTGGGTCTGTCTCTTTTCTTTATTCAATTGTAAAGTAATGTATATTGCGATTTAGGTGTAAATTCAGTGATTTGACAGCCATGACATGACGCCCGGTAAGGGCACACAATAACTTATACTAAAACTTGCGTAACTAATATTTAAATAACAGCATTATGACAGCATTTCGAAAACAATTTATTTGAATTTTTAAAAATAGGAAATTTTACGATACTAAAACCATTATACCTTAACTTAACCATGTATACATGTGTATAAGACTTAATCAACATCATTTCATCCAGTGTTGAATGTGAGTTAAACGGACACTCGGACACACCCGGCTCTTCAATTCCATTATCCTTCCCGTTCCCCTCGTATGACTAATCTCTCAATAAACGAGCCTACGAGGGGAATACCAAACAGAAGCAATTCGTTGCGTGCCCAAGTCTGATAAACAATTCATAGACGCTATCTTGAAATATACGAGGAGGTTTATCACTAATCCTGTCCTATTTCCGTAAAAGGGACGTGTCGCTTACGTAACGACTATGGTAACTACGCCACTACCTTCAAAAATATAAAAAGGCATAGAATATATATGCTGTCATTACGAAGTTATAAAATATCATTTTGACGACGCGGTTGGCTCAGTTTGCAAGCATCTGCCTACTGAGTGACGGTCCCGGGTTCGAATCCCGGCCAGGGCAAATATTTGTGTGATGAACTCGAATATTTGTGCTTGGGTCATGGTTGTTCCTATGTATTTAAGTATATATTTATCTATATAAGTATGTATATCGTCGTCTAGTACCCATAACACAAGCCTTCTTGAGCTTAATTTGGGACTAGATCGATTTGTGTGAGGTTGTCTGATATATTTATATTTATTTTTATATTTATCATCTAGGTACGTAACAAAATTTTGGATGTCAATTTCGGTGCTTTACAAGCGTTTTCAGCAGGCCGAAAAGTCATTTCAGTAATAAATGTATAATTTCGTAATAAAGTGTGTGTTGACATAATTTGTGTTTTTTTTTTTCAATCTAAAATGAACCCCACGCTCGTAACAGTATGGTAGCAGAAATTTGTGTTCTAGCGTTATTAGAAGCATCAAAAAAAATATGTTACGTAAGCGACATTCAGATAAAATACCCCCTAGAGGTATATGCGGAGGATTAGCACAAAGCGTGACTTATTTACGTAAAAGTTGATGAATTTCAAATTTTGCACTAGGCACTAGGAGAAACAAGGTAAATTTAACAAAAATAACTGCGCCATAAAAGATCAAAGTAGCTCAGAAAATGCAGGAAAAGTCTGGTTTATTTCATGTGTGATTAATTCCGCTTCCGCTTAATTTTGTACTAACTGACTTCATAATATTTAAAGTATCTTCCTTGTTTTAGGAACTTAGATTTAGTCTTCTTTAATTTGTTCAACTTTCTCATATTATTTATTTATTTAAACTTTATTGCACAAAACAAGTCAGTACAAATGGCGGACTTATTGCCAAATGGCATTCTCTACCAGTCAACCATAGGGCCAAACAGGGATACTAGAAGTGGGTGCAAATTAGAAATCTGATGGTACAGAGAGGATCTAGAGTACAAGTAAATACAAAATATTAATTATATTACTGTTTATACAAAAATACATATACCTACACACTATAATATAATATATATACAGATATGTACATAATATAATATATATAAATATATACGAAAGTCTACAACATGGGATGATGGATGAACTATTCGAGCTCTTGTTCCAGCAGATGCTGATTGATGATCCAGCAGATGATGATTACGTCTTTAAATAGGTAAAACGCCCCATAAACTCCGGATCGTTTTCAAGCCTGTCAAAGTCTAGACTGAACTAGCTAACAATACACATTTGACACTTTATTAACCACTCGTTGTCGCAAAACACACGGTAATTACTATTTAGCTTCTTGTTCGGATTCCGTAAATATTGAGTGGCACTTGTTTGCGAGCGATTTAACATTTTTCCACGCCTGCTGGACGTACAAAAACTGTATTAAAATGTATGAGATCGCATTGTTCTTGCATTTGCAATTGTTTGTCTAGCCTAGTATGTTGTATAACACTGTAACACATATACGGCTTCATACTACAATATGTTCTAAGCTTCACAGCTGAAATAAATAAACTGTAAATCTTTTGTATTGCTTAGCTTATTCTTCGCTGCCATTGCGTTACTAATGGCAGTTTATTATTTCGTTCTTTTCGCAACTAACCGTTAATTTGTCATTACGTAAAATGAAATAATATTGATCGGTATCAAACGCAATAATCTTAATGAATGCCGGTAAATCATTATTTGGCTGGGTTAAAAGGGCGTTGTATGGGTTAAAATAAGGTTAATTATACCAATGTTAATATGTAAAATATGTAAATTTGAAAATGTTTCTTTACTAATTATAAAAACGGTATAAACTCACGTAAAAATTGTCAGGAACGGCCCGTCAATTTTTACGTGAGTTTATACCGTTTTTATAATTAGTAAAGATGTCTCACGATAGTTTTAATAACATTAATGTTTCTTTAATTTCTTTAAATGTACCCATAGTTTCAAATTGTATAATACTGATTTGCAGAAACTTATTGAATTTAATCGGTCAAATCGTTTTCGTCCACTTTCACGCTCTTCCAGAGTGGATCAAACTAGCTTTAAACTTAAAATTTGGTTTATGAGCGTTGATTGTATGACAATAGATACCAAAGCTCCGCCTATTAGTTAACTTAATTTTAAATACCAGTCATCTAAGTTTTGTTTTTACAACTACAAGTTAACATCTGTAAAGAAGCTTGTTCAGTCCTAGTCTATTTCGGTACCCATTCAAGATAAGGTGAATGGCATCATGTTTACAAGAGGTGCGCCATATGGGCAACCTCTCTTTACGTAATTAAGTTGAAGATACAGGCGTTATGCAGTACTTGTTTAATGTAAAACGGAGAAACTTGACGTGTGACTGCGAAGATTTACGGACGGGCATGCCAGATAGTCACACTTGGTTCGCTGACGTTACTTGTGATTTGATGGATTTCCTGTGAAGATACGCTGCCTGTGATCTCATTTGAGTAAATTTAATTACTTATTTAAGGTGTAACATGGTGTGAAACCTAATTACCTTATTAAATGAAGCAATACCTAATTCACAAAGACACACGAAGACACAATTGGACAAAGAAATCTTCTGGTGTCAAACTAAAATTTTAATTAGGTATTATTTACCTTACCGACGACATGAGGGACGACAAGGATGTGTGAAAGAAGAGCTCTAGCTGTTAGAGGGAACATGATAGCCCGAAGGTTTGCCGGGTGTAGCAGGGGAGTCAAGTTGACGTTATTTAACGCCTACTGTCTCTCTTTCTACACCTTTCAACTGTGGGTGAGGCACAGCAGAAAAGCGTACAGCGCCATCAGGGTGCAGTATAATGATATATTCCGTACGTTGATGCGGCTGCCGCGGTTCTGCAGTGCCTCGACGATGTTTGCTGAAGCTGGAGTTTCCGACTTCTACGCTGTCGTGCGAGCGCGTATTGCCTCCTCATGGGAGAGACTGCGTCACTCGCGCAACAGCATCCTCGCAGCTGTTTACAGTGGTTTGGATAGCCCTATCTTTAAATGCTGGCTATCTGCACACCGGAGTGAGAATCGCAAATGACAATTACATTTTATTATTGTATTTTGTAGTTTTAGATTTAAGTTTTTATTTTATTATATTGTAATTGTATTGTACCTTACTATGGGTGTCCTACCTGCACAATAAAACTTTATTATTATTATTATTATTTATAAGATAATAGAAAAGAATATAATAGAATACCTACTCTTTATTCCACATTAAAAAAAGAAATAAATACAAATACAGATAACATCATTACAGATAAACAATAGGCGATCTTTTCGCTGAAAGCGATCTCTTCCAGACAATTTGGGTAGCGGATTACGATGAAATTAAATGAATTATAAATACTATTTATTTGTATAGAATCTTTTTTATCGATTCTTATTTTATTTTTTTTATGTGGTAATACCACATTTTATTTTTATAAATAATGACACAAAGGTAAATTTTTCTTTCTTAATTTACCTTTGTGTCATTATTTATAAATATAAATACTATTGTTTAAGACCTTTATGTGCGGGTGATTCATTTCTGGAAGCACAAGTAAATATGAAGACTTATAAAATGCAAATATAATCAAAGTGTCTGTAAGGTCTCCCTATCTGGCGACCAACATAATGGTGGGCCCTCGTCCGTAAAATTACGAGATGCGCCCATGCAGTGTACTGGGGGAGCTCTGAAAGGGGTTATTGCCTCGGCATCTATCAGACATTAGAGCATATGGCTGCAGAGCGAATAAAGTTTATTTGTATGTTGTGTGGCGCGGCTGACGCTGATAGTGTCGTAGTCATCGCGGGAGGGGCGCGCCGCCGGTTAGTGCCGATCGCGATTCTGTACCGGTCTCACGCGTCACGCTACATCGTCCAAACTGTTCCGATTTCGAAATTCGAATTCAGAATAACATTCCAACTTCGTTCAAACATTCGATTTTGGAATCAGACAATAAATACGATGTCAACGCAACCGTTGAAAAATTCAATTCGACGGCGTTTTGGCTTGCGCGATATAATCTTAATTCTACTGTATGATAACAATTAGGGAGTTTGAACTGCATTGTTTTGAAGTGAACCGACACCGGCCAAGTGACTGCAGGGGATTTTCTGAAGCAGCTTACGTGAGCTATGTGACAGTGTTACGTGTATGCAGTGCAAATTCAATAATATAGTCGTATTACGTGGTGTCCATATACCGAAGTCTATTGTGCCATTAAAACTTTAGCTTTACAATTTAAACGTAACGTATCATCAACGATAAGTGTAATAAAGGATAAATATAGATAAGAAACTGTTTTGCACACACGCCTAGGAGGGTACCACTAAGTGTTGATGTTTAAATCGGGCTTGTTCAACCGCTCGGGCGGAACCATGGATCCTGTGGAAGTAGAAGATAGTTTGGAGCTAGAATATGACATGTGGGACGGGCAATTCGACTTCGTAGGGCCTCAGGGCCCTCCGGATACGCCCCGGAGTCGAATTTTCTCCGATACCAGTGTCACTGACGACCTGTTCACTGGCAGTCCGCTGACACCGCATTTGACAAACGGAGTGAACGGGGGGAAGAAGACTGTGGCTCATCAGTGGTGCGACAATCTGTCTGATCAAGTGAGATTCTAGTTTTTTTTTACCTACACAAGATGTTAAAGTAGTGGAGCAATTCTACAAATCGATTCATTAGGTACAGGTATGATTTCAAATTTTCACCGGCTAGTAGTTAAATTAAGACGGCCTGAAACTTTGTGATAATTGTGCAAACTTGTAGCGCTGGCTTGGACAAGACTTTAAAATACACGAGCTTTTGTCTTCTTGAGTAGATGTCTTTGCATTGGAATTTTACAATGAAGTCATCATCTCCTTGAAATATTTATCGTATAAATATTAGCTTATCCCACACAGCTTAGCGTTTTAAAATTATGTAACAGTATTTGCTTGGCATAGGAAGGTTGCTTCCAAATGAGGTTGACTTCTTGAAGAAACTCGGTTGGCCGACCAAGTTTATACCTCTGCGCTAACCTAGCTAATGTACATAGCTAAGGTACAAGTCGTGGGGTCACAGCACTTGGTGACCTACACAAGCCTACACAAGCTTAACGTTGGAAAATACATCTTATATTCCTTGCACTACGTACTCGCTCTCCCTACTTTTAACTCCAAAATGCTCGGGAATATCTAGGTGACTGAATCGTCTATTGAATTGGCTAGACGTCCGCGGTGTGACCATTGATAGACGATTGGAATTCGTCCACAATGTTCCACATTACGACTACAGTGCGATTATAGTAGCCGGTGCGTAACCGACGGCAACGGAACTCGATCGAAATCAAGTGTTTTTTATACGGTCGATCGGAGCTCGTCGCCATTCGCAGTCCTACCCGTGCCGGCACCGACGAATTTATATAACGAAAGCAAACCTAGCAACAAACTCTTATTAAGATTATTTGTCCTTGATTTATGTCTTATCGTGGTTTTATACGCGACTGTCACGCGATCTTATGACCCAACCTTCTTTATCGATCATCGACCAAACTCCCTTCTTCATATTTACAAAGGCTTCGGCTTCAAGCTCGACTATCAGTATCGGCTATCATCTTCGTGATTGTCGATCATTATCGGTATCGTCAAAGTTACTTTCATGTCCAATTTCAAAATTGACACAGAATACAATCAGACTTGTGTAATGTGCAAGGACTTCATTTAGAATGCTTATTAACGAGTGTCGTATAAATGTCTGTTACGTTTAACTGCATCAGATAAACTATTATCTCTAGAACACGCCGTTTCTCACATTACGGACGTTTGTATTTCCAAGCTTAGATTAGCATGGTAACAATAGTATAATTTAATTTATTCCTACGAACAATTGTTGAGAAAGATACGGCGCGGTTACAAGCTCTTACGTCTGCAGTGAAAGCTTACGTATTCGGCGAATATTCTAGGAATTTTCAATCTATTTGCAGCTGATTTATTACTTAACGACCCCCTTGGGATTTCCCGATTTCCCAATTTCCAATTAACGGGTCTAAACTGGCTCCCCCTCTTTGGCCACCCCTGGCAAGTAATTACAATCCATAACACTATCGTATTCAGAACCGTACTTGAGGTCCTCATGCATTATGGCTATTTGGTCTTTAAGGCCTTTAAATTCAGAATAGCACTCCCCTAGCATTGTTAGAAGTTCACTAAATCCATAAATGGTCCCTTTTTATCCAGCTTGTCGTGTGGCAACTGGCAACCCCATTTTCTACGAGTAGTCACTGTTGATATTTGCAATTACTAAAGCGAAACCAATTTCATGCTTATTTATCTACGCTAAGATTCTGTGGCGTTGTTAAAGATTTGATTGATTACAATTGATTTAATTTTGTAATTTCTATACGATTTGTTTAGGTGGTGTCAAATAAGCTTGCAATCCTTTCAGAAACTGATACTGGTGCAAGTTTAAGTGTATGTAAAGAGCGGTCGAAGAATTTCAAAGGTACTCATTGCTGTACTTCTATCATATGTTCTATGGTTCTCCAGGCAAGAAAACAAACTTTAAATAATATAAATAAACATCATTTCAGTGAAGTGATGAAGAAATCGGGAGTATTGAGACATAAATTTGTGCTTGTTTATCCTTTATTACATTGAATTTAGTGCGAGTATTCGTGAACCGTGCCACGGCCGTGCGCCGCGTCACTGCAGTAATTAGGTTACCGCCGCGTGCAACTGCACTTCCATCCTTCTCACTTCCGCTATCAATATTTCTTGATATCTTCCTCTGTTTATATTATTTCTTGATCGCTTCGCAAATTGTTACTTCTTTAAGCTGTAGTGTCTATAGGGTCCTTTTGGTGCCGTGACCAGGATAGAGACAATGAGGTTTTTTTGGCAGCCTGTACTGTCCCACTGCTGAGCATAGGACTCCCTTTCTTTCTGCCACTAGTCCCAATCCCTTCCCTTTGCAATATTTCCGGAATGTGTTTAGGTCATCCCTCTAAAACTTTGTTGAATGTAAATCAAGGCAAATCAAAGTGAATAGTGTAGTTTGTACTAATTTTAAATGCAATATTGTTTTACTTTGCAAACGCCATATATTTTATCGATCACCAGTATACGGTCAACCCGACAATTATTTAATTAGCATAACTACCGAACGGACTGCAGCCAACCGTTAGCACTTATAATTGCAGCAGTTGACAAATATAACAAGTCGTAAGTGCAATAAAACTACACATTTACACTTTAATGCTTATGCTAATACGGTTCAAAGTAAAAGTTGTGTTCTTTACCGCAAACCGACCCAATAGCACATGCCTATTCAAGTGAGACATATGGGAATTCACCACGCTCAGTGACCCATATGCAATAATATTTGTTAAAGAACGCTAAACTTCAAGTTTTACGGAAATAACTTTGTAAAAACCGTAGCGCATCGCATACACAATAGATTAATAATAATCAGCAGCCGTACCCACGATGCAATAGGATGAAGTGTATTATGAAGAAAGGATTTACGAGTGTATAAAATTAAATTTAACGGTACTGTAATTATGACTTCTGCTGTAGTAACACATGAGGATAAACTAGAACATTTTGAGGCTCCTACGGTGAGGGCTAGAACATTCCAAAGTCTAAGTCAATCTATACGTTGAGGTATCCGAATATATTCACCAGGACCTCATCATGTCGGTTTTCCTGTCCCAGTTAATCTAAGCTAATATAACTTGCCACAGTGACGGGCTAGCAGAACTAGCCGTGAGTTCGCTTGTGTCCTGACAGCACTCATCTCTTTCATTATTTTCAGGATGGAAAGAAATGATAGTGATCATAATTCATAACCGAAATGAAAAGCATAGGTAGATGAAAAAACAAACGGGGATAAGCTGCACTAACGAATTGACGATGGTGATGTTAAAAGTATAATCGTGTTAATTAATCAGTTTCAAATTCGGAGTATAATTGCATCACCATTTTCATTTCTTTCGGCCAAAAACACTTGTCTTTAACCATCTGTGATGATATGGTTAACCTGAAAAATACTAGTCAGCACAGCACCCAGTAATCAGCCTTTTAAACCTCATTAAAACTAATTAACTACATATCTTAATATACAGTCACGGGAAATAGCATTACTCAAAAATGTGGTGCGCATTGATGATATATGAAACATACAAAATAAAAAACTACCTACTTTAGGAGGATTATCGAGTTCTTTCTAAGCAACGCTTGTTCCTTGGGGTACCAACTACTAAACTAAAACCACATATACACACATAATACCTGATATACATATAAAACGTCTATGACCCAGGAACTATTGTCTTCTTCACACAAATATACTAAAACTACTGAGCTATTATAGTAATCACCCAACCATGGTCCAAAACAAAACTCATTCATTTCTATCGAGAAGATTTTATACATTTTTATATACTTATTTGTTTAAGTTGTTCATCTTAGAATTTATCCGTAATAATAATAATTGTCATATATTAGCGAGTCAGTTTCGAGGTAATTTGGACCACAGTTGTGTTGCCATATTTGGGCGGTTTTACGGTTCCATTGACGGGATCCGAGGGCATTACAGCTTTAAGCACTTAAGTAATTCACTTCGATAATTGCCAATGATTGTCCCTAGACACATAATCATCAGTAGACACTCACAATCCATCAGACAGGTAAAGGCGGCGTTGTTTACAAAAGCTGGAAAGTTGCAAGACAAGTCTGGCCAAGAAAATGTTTCTCTAGGAACTAGGAAGTCACGCGCCTTCACTCGCTATTCAACCCAACTGGCCATTGATTGCTCGTAACGATAACAATCTTATACTTAACTACCGTGCAATTTTCGTCTGTCTACTTACTGTTTTGTTTTAGTCTTGATAGTGGGTTAAATATGTTTTTCTACTCCAGTACTTTTTTCTGTCATTTATATAGTTACGAACTTATGAAAGTCTGTAAAAGTCTATACTCTATTGCCCAAAAAAAACACTGCTAAACGATGTTACAATGTCGCCAAAAAAGCATCACTTAGAACCACAGATTACAAGATAAATAAAAAGTAGCATTCACACAATTTGCAATTAAAAAAAAAAGCTTATTGTACTAAGGCATTGCTGCCAACTTAAAAAAGTTTTATCTTCAGTGCATGGATGTTTAGTATAGTGAACGTATACCTTTATGCATAAGTTAATATTTTTTGACAGATGTTTAGTATAGTGAACGCATACCTTTATGTGTAAGTTCATATTTTTTTGACATTTATGAAATTTATGAAATGTCTAGTTGTAGAAATAGTACATTACATCAGAGGCCGGGAAAATGAGGATTTCCGGCCAAGTAGGTATATACCGGATAGTGATATGAGGCCGGGAATCCGTTTTCACGACGAGGCATGTATAGTGCTTTTATCAAACATACAATGAAATAAAAAAATATACTTCAAAGAACAACATTTTATTAATTGACAAATAGGACATTTTAGTCTAACAACCAACCTTTAAAAACAAAACCTGCTTTTTGTCAAACCAGCCAGCTGTGTGAATGACCTTGTTGTTGAAACCAAAAAAAGTTACTTTGCAGGCCTAGGCCTGAAAAGCAGTATGAAAACCCTTTACAGTCCTCTCGAGTTGTTGCGCCCAAAAAGCGATACTTCCGAGCCTATTATAAGGAACGTAAAGACAATATTTCATTGCATGTTTGAGAAAAAGTATTGTATGCAACGTTGTATAAGTAGGTCAAAAAACGCTCGTGGCATCTTTCTTACGATGTTCGCTACGCTCACATCATAACCCATGCCACTCGCGTTTTTTGCCCCCTCTTATACAACGGTTGCATAAAATACTATATTTCTTCTCTTCAAATTATGCCATTTTACCAAGTTAAACCTTACGATATTCCGGGTAGATTTCAATGTAGGTACCTAATAACTAGATATAGGGTTTACTCATAATTTATCGAGTCGCGTAGCATATTCAATTTTGTCGATATGTCACTTTATCGAAGACTTTTTTCTCTGAAATCGTTAACTTTGTTGAAATCTAATTTATTCTATACGATTATATCATCATAAAAATAAAAGTATCGGGGAAAAATTACAAAATGTAATTTCTATGTAATTAAGCATTCTGCGTAAAGTTCATCGGTGAAACGGAGACCCTGATATATAGATAGTTATTATTATCATACGTTTAATATGACAAAGTCTTCAAGTATTAGAGTTAAAGGTCATGTTGGTTCACCCAGTCGACTCGTCAAGTGAGAATGATAATGAATCCTTTAGTTAAACTAGTACGTGAAGATATCGTGGTCGAGAGATGTCAGTGCAAACTGTATTCACTGAGTCGAGAGTTATCATTTAATTAGGTTATCTTACTTGACCTTTGAGAAAGAATTTATTGATTATTCTACAATGTCTGTTAATACATAAATAGTTAATCAATTTGTATACCGATGTACATATACATATTGCAAGAATTTGATTGGAGCCTTAAGGTAAACGCCAACAGAGGGTACCTAATAACCAGGAAAGAAGAAGAACCAGTATTCGATTTGAATAGGTTTTGTTTTTTTATCATTTAATTTTATATGTATTCTACTATTTCTACTAACCATGAGGTCAATGGCATTTCATATCTCTCTCATACCTCATTTATTCAAATATTTTAACTTCTTTTAAAT
Organism: Apotomis turbidana; assembly: GCA_905147355.2. Classification (NCBI taxonomy): domain Eukaryota; kingdom Metazoa; phylum Arthropoda; class Insecta; order Lepidoptera; family Tortricidae; genus Apotomis; species Apotomis turbidana. The sequence goes on from LR990294.1 coordinate 17,475,254, forward strand.
TTAGTGACTTGCACAGAATTTTGTGCTACATCTGTAAGTAGTCTCTCATCTCAGTAAATAACAGAATATTGAACATTAGTGTAACTAACTAACTATTTTGGCTCAGTGACCCAAACAGGATATTAGCCTCCGAAACGAGAGTACGCCACTTGTCCCGATCCTGCGCAGTTTCTTGCCAGTTTTCGGCTTGAAGTTTACGCAGATCCACCTACACCACGTCTCCCCAGCGGTACCTGGGACGACCAACCGGTCGTCGACCGGTTGGTTGCCCCAAGTATGCTCTTTTTGCCGCACGATCCTCTTCCATTCTTTGTAGGTGACCGAGCCAACGAAGTCTATGGGACTTTGTCTCTCCGATAATATTCGGCTCGGCCACCAGCTCCTCAATCTCGGCGTTAGTTTCGGATGCGCCACGTACCATCATTCCTCTTAGTAGGCCCCAGGATCTTCCGAAGTACTTTGCGTTCTGCTACCAGGAGCTGACTTTCCTCTTTAAGGGCCAGTGTCCAAGCTTCACAGCCATACATGAGGATGGGTCTTATGACAGTCTAATACAAAAATGCGTATTTTTGTATTCTTGCTAAGAAGCTTGGACACTAAGACCTTATGGAGGGCTGCACTACACCGTAGACAATTTTGAATGCGCATTTGGATCTCTTCCTCCCTGGTGTTGCTGTCGGTAATAGTGCAACCAAGGTACCGGAACTTGTCAACTCCTGGATATACGGTACCCCCAACATGAAGGCTCGCGTCGGGCACGTGTGTTTTTCTAGCGTTTCATGTGGAGGTATTCGGTTTTCGACTGATTAATCCTGAGGCCTACCCTTGACGCCTCTCGTTCCAGGACACTAGCTGCCTTCACCACTTCTTCACGGCTTTCCCCTAATAAAGCTACCCAGCTTTATAGGTGATAGGGTACGCGGATGACCTATCCGCGTACCCTATCACCTTATGCTTTCCACCCAACTCTAATCCTATGTCTTTCTCCTAATCGTTATGAAACCGAACATTAGTGTAACAATTTTAAAATATAATAACGTTTCGTATTTATAAATAACTAACCACTCGGTGACATATATACTAAAACGTCTCTCAGTTCATGGTCAAATAACATTCCAAAGTATAATATGAGGTAATCGATATGCGTTATTGACCGGTTTGCACGTTAACTCATTTTGTGTATATAAACCATTTATTCAATTGCCTGCCTTTAGTCCTTTACATAACTTAATATATACCAGTTGCACACTTTTATTTTTATAGCCATCGGCTTTTGATTATCGAACCAGTATCGAATAAAATCTCGCAATTAAGAGAGATGCATTCGACTATACCAATTTCACTTTCACCCATGTTTTATGCTGAGTCTGTTATGTGTGTGGTGTAGCTAAACCCGTCTATGATACGATTTATCACCGCCTAGAGTTATTAAGCACGTGTCTGCTCAAACGCTTACTGTAATCCATTTTGTATGTAATTCAATTCTGTGTATCTAATCCATTTCTTTATAATGTGTAAGCTGGACAATTTGTTTAGATATTAAACGGTTGGAGGCGCGTGTCCCAGTTATGTAAGCGGTTTCTAAGAACGTAAGATGGTTTGATCTTGTATCGGGTTCGGTTACATGGTTGTAATTTCTTTATCCTACCTGTGTGTACGCTAGAATGGTTTTCAATTGGCCACTTAACTTAAAGAATGATAAGATTGCCGGTTATGCAAATTTGAAATTTATTGTTCAGTCAAGGAGTAGAGAGGGTTTTCCCGAACCTCGCATCAGCTTAGAACACTTCGCTTAATCTTTTTTACACTTTTCTATAATACCTAAAACTTTATTTTTTATTAAAGCAGTAACGTCTGCTAACGTAAACTAAATGTTTACAAATGAAGCGAAAATTGAATTCTTTAAATTTTTCAATTTTCGCTTCATTTGTAAACATTTAGTTTACGTTAGCAGACGTTACTGCTTTAATAAAAAAAAAGTAATTCGGGTGTAGCACATCGTTACTATCGATTCTCAACAAATTTGAGACGATGGTGCCGACGATAAAGTCTAAATCTTTACGGTAGATGGCGCTACGATGCCACCCTAAGGCATGTCGAAGCAACTGGTTGAAAAATTCAATGGCTCTGACATCTGATTCGGTGGTCCAATTGGGAGGACGCCAGTGTTGGCCCGGAAAGCCGTTGGAAACGCAGGTTCGAGTCCTGTCCGATTCATTAAATTTTTCAATTTTCGCTTCATTTGTAAACACCTAAAACTTTGGTTAAAGGCTGTATAACTTCGTATTCTACATGAGTAGGTAATGATCATTCAAGAGACTGTAGCGAAATACAATTTGTTATAAAACTTGCATATGATTTACATCGATATGAAATTATTTTTCTATCATTTTCGTCCCGAACATGACATTACTCAAAAACTTATTAAAGCGAGCGTCACTAAATTACGTATATAATTATTTACATTTCCTTTACTTTATAATTTATATCCATTTTATCTAACAGATTATTCAAGAAAACGATAATTTTATCAAGACCGTACCCTACACTATGACTTCATTGTATCAACACTTCGCATTATAAAACCACACAAGTACTCTGTCAAGTCTTAGAAATTTATTTACGGCATTATAAAATGGCTTCAATGTAAGTGGCTTTATCTAACACGGGTCGATATCTAATAAGATACAAATAATGAAGCCGTACTAAAACTTTTATATGCAAGATAACTTAATATAATTCAGAGACACATGATTGTGGACAAAAAAAATGCTACAAGGAAAAGGGACATAGTGAAACTGATATTTAGCGGGCTTTAACCGGATCAAAATAAAATGCAAAGCCTTCTAAGGTATACTGACAAGTTGTGTGATAGATCTCTAGAAACTACGTATTGGGCTGCGTGTTCACTGTAGCGGAGTGGAAAAAAACAACCAATCATCAGGCTGCGTCTTTGTCCAAAAATCCAAAAGATGTGCATTTTATATCAGAGGAAAGAGATTAGTCCATTTTATGAAGAACCAGCTTTTCAAGATGATGAAGAAGACATATCACGAAAGTTAAAAGGCCTTACTCCTTTTTTTTTTCATATTATGTCAAATATATTGATAATTTCAACTAACTTTTTGAAGTGAATAACACTTTTTCTCGAGTTCTAGGTAGTAACATAGCTATTTCATGCTTTCATTGCGTGCAGTGGAAAATATGTTGTAAGAACTAATTTTCCGCGTGAATTTTGTCAATTTCGAGTAGTTTTTGAAACAAAAATTATCAATGAAAACTTCAAACTGTACCTAGGTTCCAAATATATACCAATACATCCCAATAGCCCTGTTCTAGGTAGTAACATCAATAATATGTTAAAAACATGTTTGATTATAGATAAAAATGTCTAAAACAATCAGCATTTTAAAAGGAATAAGGCCTCTTAACCAATTATCTCAGGACCATTAGTGCAAAAACGTACGTATCAACATTCGGGATGTGACCAAATATCACGTCGAGGTTTTAAACATGATTGCTGAAAGGTTACCTATCTAAAACACTAACTTTTGTTTTCCATCTGTAACGTTTCGCCAAATTTTCATTTGTCCAAAAGCCATTTTATTTAAAAAAATTAATTTTACTAACCTTACCTAATGGGTTTTCTTTAAAACGATGTTTATAAAATCCTGAAAATATTACGGGATTTAGGAAAAAATCACTTTCAAGATGAAAAATTTTTATTTTAAATTTACAAATGAAAATTTGCCGAAACGTTAGAGATGGAAAACAAAAATTAGTGTTTCAGATAGGTTACCTTGCCTTGCTAAAAAAACTGCTTATAATTAATCTGAATCCAATTAATATATGCTGAAGTTTTATGTGAATACCTCAGTAAAACTTAATGATCCCAAATCACGATCTGCATCAAATAAACAATACGGATTCAGTTTGAACCGATCATTATTCATAACGAACAATCACGTTTAATTAGTTGCTCACTGTGTCCAAACCGTGTCCACGCACTTGTCACGCTTGATTTAAATGGCATGCAAGAGAATGCAAATGCAGCTCCCAGAAATGTTAGCATGCGTCGCCCACTCGAATGCATAACTTCAGTCTCGACATCCACAGCTAGGGCCCATAGTGTTAACGGCACCACATTCTTGAGCATGAATAACAGCTATTCAATTATTTCTAGTCAAACCACGCCTAAATCAAAATATACAAATATACTCTATGATCAAAATGTAAGACAAGATTGAAATAATAGCAAATAAATAAAGGAACGGCTAGTAGGTAGTACAGTAATAAAGTATTTGAAAGTAGTCATTAGAAAATGGTATGGTAAAATGTCTTTGGTACAATGCCACGGGGGCCATTTTTAGACTTAGTTTAGATTTAGTTTTAGATTTAGATAAGACTTATTTTAATTGCTTATTGTTTATTTTGTTGTGTTATATTTTGAATTAATAAATTTTATATATGTTTAGACAATGTATAATATCAATCAGGGATAGATGGATAATGGATATCCAAAAACCGGACACACAAGTCTGTCGTCGTCAGGAAATTGAAAAAGTGCAGAACACGGGACATTCCTCGTTAAACGAACTAACACGTCACGTAAGGTATGCCCTATTTAATGCTAACTGTCCCAATCAATAGGTGGCAAACAACAGTGATTCATATCATAACCGATAACATGGTGTCACTATTGTAATAGGGATTAACTGGTGCCCGCAACTTCGTACGTGTATTTTTTACTTTACTGTACAGACTACAGATTTTCAAGACTCCCATACAAAACAAAAGGCTTTTCTCGCAGTTAAGATTTTTCCCGTAATCCCATCTCCATAGTAAAGTGATTTTCAATCCAAATCTAGAATTTTATAACAGTTGTGATCTCCAAAATTGGAATATTTACCTTACCTAGCTGCAGCCAGTACATCAGCTGTAGTATTATTTATTGGGAGTGCGTACAGTCTAGAAAATGGAAACACGTACTTTTTTCGTTTCAGTTTTTTTTTATTATACAGTCAGCATCAAAGCTGACAATTTAAGTATGCATTTTGATATTAGGCCAATAGTAAAATTTCAGCTACGTTGAATACTGTTTGTACAAGTACATGAATTAAAAAACCGCCTTTTTTAAATATCGATGGATTTTATTAATAAGCTGCTCTAATCACTGCACGCCATTGATAAACTTCGATAGCAGCAATCTTGAATTTCATTAGTTATATTATATATTATTAATTAGATAATATGACTCACTTGCACTTAATTTATACCCGTAATAATTCAACCTGCATCGATTTATACAACTTTTGGTTGGTTGGCTTTGGGTAGATTAACTATTAAGTATAAAATCGATAGTTAATTGTTAATTCATTCGTCTAATTTGAATACGAAACTTTCCACTTTTTAGTGTCGTTATATAAATTTAGTATAAGTATTTATTTTACATTTATACTATGCACCAAGTGCTTTCACAAGCTAAGTGGTTAACGCACTGGACCGGCAATCCATTGGTACCGGGTTCGATTCCCGGTCTCATCCCCTAGGTAACTCATTTAAATTTTTCTTTGAGCTTTGATATCTTTGTATCAATAGTTCAACATAAAAATTGTTGTGTGTAGGTACCACATAAAAAAAATGAGACATTATGCTACGTTTACACGCTTGCCAAGCCTCGGCAAGCGTACAGGACGCAGTTATATGTTAGAGTGAGCACGATGTAGTTCCGTCTCACTTTAACATATGACTGCGTCCTGCACGCTTGCCGAGGCTTGGCAAGCGTGTAAACGTAGCATTACATATAAATAATGTCACAATTTTTTCTTTCTTAATTTACCTTTGTGTCATTATTTATAAAAATATAAATGTGGTATTTCCACATAAAAATATGAATCCATAAAAAGATTCTATACAAATATGTAGCATTACATGTGTCATAAATTTATAACTAAGCTAAGCTAAACCTAGCAGACGAGTTTAACCTAAGGCGGTTACCGCACTGCCGTCTCATCCCTGCGAAGTGCGAACTGCTGTGTTTTTATTTGTAGAATATTTTATCCATCTACAAATAATATCTGATTTATATATCTTATTTGTATACAAAAACCGCATGGTAGAACACACTGACTACGCATCTCCGTGCGGACGATTTTCTATTACCGCACTTCGCAGCGGGATACAGCGCCATGATAATGATAACCGCGTAACCTACATAAATATTTACCGAGTGGGTTTACTAGAGTCAAATTGCGTTATATGAAACATACATATATATAAAAACGTCGCTAATAAAGCTAAAACAAAACTAAATGTTTTTATAATAACCTAAATAATTGCGAACGTAATAACGTAAATAAATAATAAATATCATCCATCTACAAGATGCGTGTGACTCGAAGAGTCGAGAAAGTGAATTCAAGCTTCGGAATTAGATTTTTTGCCGTCATTATCTAGCAAGGAGGTTATAATACTCGACGATCAGGTCTTTAACACCGATGTCTAAAGTAATAAGAATAACCAGTTAGACGATACATTATTTACGGTAACAGTACCAAGTGGATCTTATCCGGAGATACAAAATCTTCTCCGGAAAGTAGGAGAAGATTTTGTATCTTCTTAGATAAGACAACTTTCATCCGCAGTCCGCACAGTACAGGGACATCACAAATAAAGTAATTTAAATTACTTGACCATACTTGACCGCCATTTCGGTGTCTTGAAATAATTAGACGTTTTAATAATACCTATAGTTTCTTTGCCGCATGTTTTATTGTAGGTCTTTTTACAACTCCATTTTAGCGAAACATTACAGTTTCACTAGGGTAGGTAAGTGCTCCAGTGAATGAACACTTAAGGAAATTATCAACTTTAAAAAAATATTTTTGGCAGATAGCAATAATTAAATTTATGTATTACTGTTCCTATAGCGTAAACAACTTCTAGTTTTCTAAAATCATTTTTATTTTGCAGTAGTGCTGCGCAGTCTTAAATTATAGCAAGCTGTTGGGGATAAAATGGAAAATCACCAGTGAATGAACACAAAGTTCTAGTAAATGAAACCAATGAATGAACTACCCTTAAAGTCATGCTTTATTTTGGTAAAAAAGATACAAAATGTAGGTACCTACTTGTTTAAAAAACAATTTCGTAGAGGTATTAGGTAGGACATCAAATAAAATCGATAAACTACTTTTCTAAAACAAGAAAAATACAAAAATAAATATCGTAGTTCATTCACTGGTTTTTGAAAACCAATTAATGAACTAACTGTCATTGCGGTACCTAGTTCATTCACTGGTTTTTGAAAACCAATTAATGAACTAACTGTCATTGCGGTAGTTCATTCACTGATTTTTGAAAACCAATTAATGAACTAACTGTCATTGCGGTAGTTCATTCACTGGAAAACGCAGACCAGTGAATAAACTGTTAAAAATTGAATATTTAAAGCTTTGTTCGAACACTGGCTGTTTGTCAGATAATACATTTCTATCAAAATCATAGTAAACCAAATCTTATAACTACTAACAAAACGTCAGATATTGGACAAACAATAAATCACGCGATTCCAGTGAATGAACCCCCCGGTTCGTTCATTGGATTTAAGCCATTTTGGTTTCTAATTATAGAACACTGGATTAAATGCCACTTTTTGAAAATAAATCACATTAACCTACACATTAATAGCAGTAACAATACTTTACGGCTTAAAAAAACACGCACTGTACATGGCAGATGCACAGGACACACGTAGTGACACATTACACACAACATAGCCACATAGCTTACCTTAATCCTTATTACACCTCCATATAAAAAAAAAACAGCAGCCGCATACCCACTTTACACCGTCGCCATTTTGACACTGGTGCGTATGAGTTGAAGTAACTGCTACCAGAACTTGTCAAATAATGTTGCTAACCGAAAAAAAAAATATCACGCGTGGTAGAAAGGTACAGAAATCTTATTTTACGAAAAAATCATGCATTCTGTTCGTTCACTGGATTTGTTCATTCACTGGAGCACTTACCCTAGTACCACATTCCAATAATAGTTAGTATTTTGGGATTCTGACGTATTAGATCAAGTAAGTAAGAAATTCAGGCCCTAAAGAATCGATAGTTACGCACGTAACGCTACGCGTAGTCAAGTAGATATAGGTAGGTACAGTAAGCGTGTTGCGGTGCGGTGTAGGGCAAACGAAAAGCAAAAGAAATTGTATCATAAAGTAGCTCTGGCAAAAATAGTTGAAGTTTATGTCTTTTTTTTATGAACCAGTCGTGTCATAGTTCTTTGAAGGTGAATCATTTCTTTTCTTGGCGGACATTCAACTCCTGAACTTTGAAATATATATATTTTTTATATTCAAATCTTCAGCTGGCGTTTGACACATTAGTTTTTTGTAGTAGGGCCATTAAAACGAAACGAAAAACAGAGTTTTGTGAATGAGACGATTGTTTTAAACATTTCGTGTCGAACCGGGTTAAATAGTTACTATTAAATAATTCAAAAAGAAAAATTAATGGTTATCATAGAACGAATTAAACATACACACGATACATGACGTACGTGATACACGTGCGTTCTATAGCTTGGTTAATGTGCTTAGATTTTAATTATTTAACATAAAAATTTTTAACAAAAAAAAGAACCGACTTCAGTAAAACTAAAAAGCCGAAAATAACCCGTTCAAGTACAGATTACATTTGACTCACCCTTTGAAATCGATCCCAAACCACTCAGTTATTATATTTATATATTAAAGTATACGTGAGGTTTGGCACCGACTTCAAAGGGTGAGTCAAATGTAATCTGTACTTGAACGGGTTATTTTCGGCTTTTTAGTTTTACTGAAGTCGGTTCTTTTTTTTGTTAAAAATTTTTTTTTTTCGCTTTTTAGTGATTCATATAAAATACTTATGGCGGGGTGATCAGGGAGGTCTTGAAGGCATGCATCTCGTTTGAAATATCTCCTAACTCCTAACTGTTAAGGAGTTGTACCTTCCATCATCAGTTCAGCATGAGAAGATGATGACTACCATATGCAAATACTTAAATAGTTTTAGAAAAAACATTAAAAATATTATGAGTGCCTATAAAATTTCAGGAATTCCTTCGATTCCTCATGGATCTCGTCATCCGATCTTCACCAAAATTTTATGGGACCAACCTTGAGATGTCTATTCATGAACCTAAAAAGAATTTTCCAAATCGACTCATAAATGACGGAGTTATGAGGTAACAAACATTAAAAAAAAAAAAAAAAAAAAAAAAAAAAAAAACATACAACCGAACTGAGAACCCCCTCCTTTTTTTGAAGTCGGTTAAAAATATACGGAGGGCGTTTCGGCGGATTATAAACCCATTATATTATCATGTTATCCACAGTGGTTAGAGCACTCCGATAAAGTTGAGGTCATGTATTTGATTCCCACTTGGACTTCAGACGATTGCAATACGTTTTGACTTTATAACTATCCTTTGTATCTATATACAAATAAGTGGTATCAAGTTGATTCTGTTCAATAATGACATTTGATTGATCCAAAGTACCGACTCCAATATTACACCCATAGTTTCTCATGGCACGTTTGGTTTTATTCGTCTTATAGCATTTGAATTAGCCTTTCCTGTTTGTCAGTGACTCCTTCCTGTGGTGACGCCCTACTCGCCATTAGTCACTTTCATATGCGTAACAGCTATGACTTTGAAGCTATCTTTAATTCTTTACATTGGCAAGGAAACATATGTATACTCTATTCGTTCTTACTCGTCCAAATTGGTATAAACAAGATTATATCCTTAAAATTTACATTTAATGCCATAACTAGCTGTTTTCCCGCATTTAATTAAATTTAGTTTATAATATTTGTAACGAGACAATTTAATTGTGACAAGATGACAGTGTTAGACAAATAATACATACAGAGAGGTTAGAATTTTGTTTACTAAATTAGACAAAAAAGAACGAATAGACTTTATGCAATGATTGTTATAATTATAACGCAGGTCGATAGAATTGCTTTGAGTAAACAATATATTACCTACGTACTTCTTAGGGTTCCGTACCCAAAGGGTAAAAACGGGACCCTATTACTGAGACTTCGATGTCCGTCCGTCCGTCCGTCCGTCCGTCCGTCCGTCCGTCCGTCCGTCTGTCACCAGGCTGTATCTCAAGAACGGTGATAGCTAGACAGTTGAAATTTTCACAGATGATGTATTTCTATTGCCGCTATAACAACAAATACTAAAAATAAAATAAATATTTAAGAGGGGCTCCCATACAACAAACTTGTTTTATGGTACGGAACCCTTCATGCGCGAGTCGGACTCGCACTTGTACAATTTTTTTCATATTTTGACTATTTTTAAAATCAAGCTACTATAACTACTATGTTGACCTTAGAATTCCGACAGAGATGCTATCACAAACGAACCGAATTTAATGAGCTATAGTAACTTCAATTGAATGTTTAACGAATACGAGGGGCAAGGCGAGGCAGTCAGCGGTGCATAAAATAATGCAACTATGTGCATACTGGAATGAGGTTTCGGAAATGGAAATATTTAACTGTTTCTACGGATACTGGCGTTTCACAACTAACTTGGAGTCAATTTTTTATTTCCTTTTTTAAACTAGACTTTTTCCTTTGTTTATTTCTTTTACGCACACATCGCTGAACTCATTGGAAACAACTTTACTCCGCATACGATAATTAAAAGACAACTGTTATGCCAGTAATGTCCTGTCTGTGTGTGGTTTTATTAACTTTTCTCTTTCTTTCTTTACTTTTCTATGACTTTTCAACCTTATCCTGGCGTTCGCGAATTCATCTATGATTATGATGTCAATTTATTAATTGACCCTAAACCTGTGACGAATTTAAGAAATGGCACTCGTTCCTTTATTGCTCTCTATTAAGATTTAATTTCAATAATTCCAGCGGTACAAACGGACAAATACCATAGCTATGTTGCCTCACAATTCAAAAATCGATTTTACAACTAGGTGCAAAATAAACATTGTTACATTTCCGTCGGTGAAATGAGCATTAATTAACTCACAAACGTTTGAATTAGAGATGGTAGACTATTACGAAACATCCAAAACAAAATTAGCACTGCGTCAGTCCGGATCACTCAAGGACAAACCAAAATAGACTGAACACAAATCCAACCGTGTGCTTAATCAGATTAATTATACCAGATTATATAACCGTGTACTTAATTATACTCAGAAACGATACAAGATTAATTGTTTTAAATTGATGGCCGATAAACCTTTAATGAAATGCTTCGATGACTGGGGAAAGTAAAAGTGGTTGTCATATTTTATAACAGTTCAGACGATAAAAGTACAATCAGGATGATATAATAGTTAGTAGCAGTCAAAGTAGCCCAAAAATCGTAACATATTCAAACTGCTCTGCAATTTGCAAATAAATAACCTAACCTAACCGTTTCGATATATTTCGTTACTTTGGGCGCTAAGTACTAGGTAAGTATTTGATGTTGACTGTACCAGATCTAAACTAATGCAATATAATTATTTTGGCAGGAGTATATTGTTAGTGTTATCACTCGTGTAATGGAATTTTATTATTTAAATGTCTGTCCTACTATTTTTGCGTAAAATTTCAGATGACATTGGAATATCGATAACGATTCAAGGATTAGAGATAAACTCATTCCAATTTTCTATTGTATAGCCAGGTACAGTCGAGTTCAATTACATCTACACACTTAAAAGAACAAAAATATCTGAACACGACCCTATTGTCAGGAGCATAAAATCGTGTTCAGATATTATGTTCTCGTAAGTGTGTAGATGCAAATGAACTCGTTTGTACGAGTGTGTTACGTTCTAGTTCTAGCCAATTCAAATTTACGAAAAAAAAAATCTGAACTCTTTGTATTCCATACTTCATCAAGCCAGATGTTGGTATCCCAACGGATGCATTAATTTAAGATGCGCATTGCACGGTTGTTTATTTTTTTGCGATCGCGTTGCATTCTGTTGCGGATGCAATATACGAGCATATTCAGTCCGGTTTTACAACGTAATTGTCCTGGTAAAATTTTTGACCGTTATCCGATGAAAATTCGTTTGAAAGAGACTCGACTTAAACTCTTTTCTTTTTGTTGTAGGTGCAACTGCTCCAGCAACAGGTGACGTCACTAGCCGACACGCAGAGCACAGCGGACGAGCGCTACGCCAGAGCAAAAGCCGACAATGCGGTGTTACAAGCGCGGGTGCATATGCTCGACGAACAGATACGAGAGGTGAGTGGAACGAACGACATTTGCAACTTCTGCAGCAACATTTGATATCACTCATAAACACGCAAAGTATAGCAACGAGCGAAGACTGATACATGTTCGTGTTCACGAAGAGCGTCAAAAGCTGTGTGCTGCAACTGTTGCAGCAACAAGTTACGTGTCGGCAAGTATACGGTGACGAGTTCACTGTACTGTACAGGCGTAGTACGTTTTAATGTAGTGTAAATGTGTGTCTAGTTATTTACTGGTTCTATACGGCTATTTAAGTTGATTGCCTGTTATTTTGTATTGTAACTGAATATAAAAAGATTCATTCAGAGAATAGGTAGGTACTTTAATTGATTGTCAGTGACGGAGCAATTCCTGAATGACGAAGCCATTGAAAAAACAAACGAACACTGGCCTGAAACATACAAGGGGTTTTCTTAAAAAGGGAATATTTCTTCCGTAAATATACTTACCCATATAATTAGACCGTATCATTTCACGAATAAGGTCTACTTACGAAGATGCAAATAAATGTACCTACCTACATTTAAAACGCACTCACACTTCTCAACTCTTAAGATATTGATTCAATGAGCCATTGGTATGACTGAAAGTAACAATAGGCTATTTGACTGATGTTGAATTCTACAGCGTACTGTAGTTATATGAATAAAATTAGCTAAATATATCACGAAACAAAGAAAAAAAATCCAGAAACATATATCTTTTTTGGAAATATGTGACTTCAAAGGTACGCAAATTTTATGTTTTTTTTTTTTAATCCAAAATAAATTTTGAAAATGTTTTCAGAATCCTCTTAATTTTACGAAACAATAATTGTATAACAACTATGAACTTAAACGCACTTTTTCACGGTGAAAATGCCAAATTTCTTAATTATTCCATACAATTATTGGTACCTATACCGGCCTGTGACGTCACTAGCCTGACGCGTTTTGTATGGAGCGTTTTTAGCGCTACGTAGAAATGTTGAACTTTGACGGTCATTTCTGACTTTTAGAGCAATTTAAGTGTAGTCAGTCCCATATAGACAATAAAAAATAGAATCGATTGACATCCTCAAAAAAAATTAGTCAACATGTCTATTGGCCCGTTATATTATTTTCATGATGAGTAGGTACAGCTAGTGGCAATTGGAGTAGATTGAGACTGGTTAGTTTTAGTGATCGAACGCTTACTCAATGGCTAGAATCACGACTTGTCCTTACACTGTCGATGTCGCTCCATTTAACTAAACTCAAACGCTAAAGTTACCACAAGTATCTGCTTAGTTGATTCAATTAGTTAGTTACATAAACTAAGTAGAGAAAAACATTATAGCATTAGATTAAACGATGCCGCAACTTAAGCAGCTTTTCCTTGATGCAACACAAGCATTAGTTGTAAATACAAGAACACATTAATAGTACATTACTGCAGAGGCCGCGAAATAGGGGATTATTGGCCGAGTAGTAATAGATGGCAGAGTTATAACGAGGCCATCTAGAGATACGAGGCCGATAATCCCTGTTCGCGCCGAGGCTTGTATAGTGCTTTTCTCAAATAAATCCAAGGAAATAATACAAATGTTCAACTTATATATTCATAAAAAAACAAATTTATTTCAAATTTAATAAAAAAAAACAAATTCATTTTTTTAAGCTGTTCGGGTCAATGTTTTTGCCACCAAATGTTAAGATGATTCTATTTATAAAAAAATGACAACACCTTATTAATTACATGTTGTTATATTTTTTAACAATAAACGTGATTCCTTGTTTATTTTATTGAATATCTGATTTAATCTAATTTAATAATCTAGTTAAATATAAGAAATAAAACGTAAATATACATGCTGCACAAACTAAGTTTTTTTTTTTATTGGCAGTATGCCATAGATTATCAATAAAAGAAATAAACCCCACTGAAACAAAAGACAATCTCTTTGTTGGCTACGGCCAATAATGTTGTATGAAATTCCTTTATATCGTTCTAATTTGAAATTAGAACGAATCTTCAACAATTGCTATACAAAGACGTATTTCGCGGTCTATTACCACGATCATAAGAACGACATTTCCTTGGATGTTTGAGAAAATTCAATTACCCCCGTATTTAGACGCATACAACTCCGTATGGAGTGTAATCTCGTGCCAAGTAAGATAAATGTCTTCAATTAGTATTATCCGGTGTAATTTTGAAGCCCAGTAGCCCATGTTCCATACGTATATGTCTCATTCATACCTACATATACTCTGAGCTCATGAGCGGCGCTCCCATTAAACCAGAATACGTCAGTTAGTGTCCAGTCGCCGTGGTGAAAATCGATCAGGATATATGATGATGAGATGATGATGACTAGGTATATCGTAAGAGATTCAATTATGCATTAAGCAGTTTGCACTCCCGTAAAATTGTCAGGAACGGCCCCGACATGTTTCGAACCGTATTCGTATACAACTTTCGTCGTCGTCGGCGCCGTCGTCGTCGTCGTCGTGGTGTGACAAAGTTGCCGCGCCTGTTTACGAGTAGCAATCCCTGATGAAGAGCTTCATACGAGTTCGAAACATGTCGGGCGGTCCCTGACAATTTCACGTGAGTGCAAACAGCGTAATACAATAATTATATATTTTTCACTTCCCATGCTCTAAAAGTTTGACTTTATGATGTGTGTAGGCGACATAAAGTCGCTTTTTAATGCTCTAGAGCATAAAGTAAAATCGTCGTCGAAGACCAAGGCGATCGGTCCAACAGCCACACAAACAACATAAAACTTTATAGCAACCCTTTATTTTTTTTCGTTTCGTTAGTATTCTAAGACCAAGGCAAAAATACCAACAGCCAAAGTACACAATATAACTTCTTGAATTAAACTTGTAATTTTTATTTACAAGCATTTATTACTTTTTAAATTTATTTTTATTAGTAAATCAATATACTATATATTTAACTACAACAATAATGTATCGTAGATATAAAAAACTAAATGTTTAAGAATTTTAATTAAATTTGTTTTTAAGTATAATACCTATTTACATGATGTAGTTTCATTTTCTCGCAATCGAAGTGAAAAGTAGAGTGTGCAACTCGTCCATAAAACGCATTTTACACTCGACTTTATATTCATCCTCGCTCACAAGCTCGCTCGGATGGATAAACGTCTCGTATAAAATGGTGCGTTTTATGCACTTGTTCTACAATCTACTATATCCTTAAGTATTATTGCTTTACAGAAAAAAGTATCGACAGTATACTTTAGCGATTTCAATATAAAATCAATCAGTTTTAAGTCTCACACACATAGGGCTTTCCCAAACTGCCCTAGTGCGTGGTATAAAGGTAATTGAAAGGAGCACCATAAAGCCAGTTTTTCTTTGGAACCTACGCTAGGCGCAGATAGGTACAATACGCTAAAAAGCTGAAGAAGTCTGGGTACACCCTGCCATTACTATTTTCAACCTTTGGACTTGAAAAGTATTAAGTGTACATTTTGAATATTCCTTCGTAATTGCAGATCGAATGCCGATGCGAGGAGCGTATAGCTGAGGAACAGAAGCGGTGTCGGGAGGCGATAGCCCGTGTAGAGCGAGATCGGGACACCCAACTGTCAGCATTCAGCGACCGGCTCGCCGCCGCCGAGACAGAGGCATCTGATCTCAAACAAGAGGTAAGTAAGGTCATAAAAGTGATTCCAAACGAAAACTTTTACAGCCAGTTAAAGTAGTCTTCGGGTTGATATCTATTTCGTTCGCTTTTATGTGGTCATCATGATTTAAAGCATCCCGTATTCAATCAAATCTGAAATCTGTGCCTGAAGCTTTAACTTACGGATTAATTATGTATTATGTTCCTCGCTAACGTTTTTCTCTAGATCACAAATGCATAATTTCAGAGTATTCGGGCGGTCCATCCGCTTAGAGACTTAGTTTTTGGACCGGACGAGTAGGAAAAAAAATACTTAATAATAAATTAAATACCCAAGGTTTCTCCTTATTATTGTAACAAAATAAAGCTATTCTGATTCATTTAGACTTACAATGACGTCGTTTTTCGCGGTTTACAGAAGGTAAACCACAGTGTTCAAGTATAATAACAAAATAACAAGGGAAATAACAAAACAACTAGATTTTTCCTTTATGTTGACGTTAATTATGATGAGGTGCATTAAATATTTATTTAATTAAGGCTGAATTATCCTTAAATTAACAAAATTTCCTGGTCTCATCACTCGCTTCTTGCAGTTGGATTTTCATTAAGTACTTACCAAGTCTATCTTACGACTACTGAAGACTGGACTCTAGTTATTGTCAGTGAAACCGTTCCATCAAAGACAAATTACGTCTTTAACCTTCTCGAAAATCCCAATGCGATACTATCTATTAGTCTATCATAACGTATGCATGTGACACACAGAACATATTAGCATGTCTCTGTGACGAAACATGTAGTTCTTTAAGTAGATTTAAGACCACCTATATGTACCATGTTTGAGCAAATAAATGACTGATTCTGATTCTTATGATTCTAGGTTGGAAGACTACGTGGTGTGGCAGAAACGTTACGCGCGAACGCTGACGCGGCCCAAAGAGCCCACAGAGAAGCGCAAGAACAGGTTGGGGAACTAGTCGCTCAGCTGAATGCAGCGAGGGAAAATGAACGCAAGGAAAGGGAATCAGCGGCTGCAGCGACGAAACTGCTGGCGTCGGCGAAGTCGGAGCTCCAGAACATGAAGGAGACGCCGCCGCCGCCGCCTGATCCGAGGTTGGATGAGCTCAGGAAGGAACTGACGCTGTTGAGGACGCAGAACAAATGTAAGTTGATTGTTTGATAAAATAATAACAATTGATTATTGTGCTGTGAAGGACCTACTTTCATACAACAAGTTATTGACGATTGTATTTCGAATATAGTATTTTTTCTATTAAGAGACCAAAAGACTAACTAGAGATGAGAAAGAGGCTTAAGTATAGAAATAATCCTTTTGCTTGAGCGAATCCACTAAGCTTTGTACCCGATGAACAATACTCATTATCTGTATTGTTAGCTGTGGCCACAACTGCCACTTCAAAATGTAAGGCGTTATAAGTGCAAATTACTTTTACATACACTAAATTAGTCTTTAAGTCAAACGAAATAAGGTTTACTCTTAAACAAAGAGAACAGAGATGTTGGTCACTTCATTGTCATTATAAGCATCGATAGGAACTTCACTGCTCTTTCACTTACGAAGTGACCAACATCTGTGTTCCCTTTGTTTAAGAGTAAACCTTATTCCGTTTGATATAAAGACTAATTTAGTGTAAAAGTAATTTGCACTTATAACGCCTTACATTTCGAAGTGGCAGCTGTGGCCACAGTTAACAATACAGATAATGAGTATTGTTCATCGGGTACAAAGCTAATGGGATTCGCTTAAGAAATGGGCTTCCAACTATACATTCTCATTTAAGTATTCCTATTTCATATTCGT
Source organism: Apotomis turbidana (assembly GCA_905147355.2). Taxonomy (NCBI): domain Eukaryota; kingdom Metazoa; phylum Arthropoda; class Insecta; order Lepidoptera; family Tortricidae; genus Apotomis; species Apotomis turbidana. The sequence goes on from LR990294.1 coordinate 17,492,994, forward strand.
TGCAGTTGGAAAGTTTAATAGGTACTCATAATCAGTTCGTTTTGTTGACCAATCTCGGTTTAAACGTAATCCAATGGCACATTTTTAAATTTGAAATCTTCCCAACTGGCATCAGGACTAATTTGAATTCTGTGCTATAATGTATTTAGTAAACCTTGGCAGCTCTAGGTAAACTTTACGCTACCGTAGCGCCAGCTGGTATTTTATAGATTGCGCAAAACCTTATTGATTCTATTAAATTTTAGGACAGACTATTACATTTCCATATAATTTTGCAGCGTTATCAGAAGCACAGGAAGAGCTGCAGGCGCAGATACTGACGCGTGGCGTGGAAGAGGGCCGCAGCCTGCTGGACGGGGTCAGCGGCCCGCTCGTTGCCAACTCGTTAGCACACGAGCTCTCGCAGATGAGCGACGATCAGGTAACGTACTGTTTGGTATTACTATATTGTGGACAATTCATGACTTTGAAAAATGTAGGTTGAGTATCTAATGATCTAAATATGTGTAATCGTTTTGCTAACTTAGTCAATATTTAAACGTACCTAATGGCTTATGAAACTAATAAGGACTTCTAGGTACCTGGTTTACCACCAAAGGACCAATATTTTTGTCTGTATGTTTTTATCGATTCTATACAAATATTCTGTATGTTTTGTTCGATATCGGATTTACTTTATTTATTTAGAACAATCTCGACGTGTTATCACAGTATTCTAAGATAATGTCTAGATTAGTTATCAAAAAGATCATGATGCAGGTCCAGTGTTCAGAAAGACACAAAACAAAATTATTTACCATTCGAATCATAAAATCAAGTATGTCTTACACAGGACTCCATTAAAGCATGTCATTTAACGAATGTAATTATTAATCAAAGGTTATTAGATCGTTATAATTAATCCTGTTGTTACAGTGTCGCTAAATAAGTCACATTCAATAGTCACATGCAAAATGTCCTCGTAAAATCATTGCATTTCAAAGATAATGTTTACTTTAGTTATTCATTAGTGTCCCGCTTTTACAAAAGTCGACCCATTATCTCTAAATTTGTTCGCTTTATTTTAACAGCTCCGTCAAGTACCATACCATGCTGTTTGTGTTGTGTGTGTCATCAACATCCGCTCTTGTGCTTCTTATGCCTTATTTTGCGATGCAATTTATTTTTATTTATACATATACCTACGTTTTTGCAGCTCGATGGTAGCGATACACAAACTGATCACAGCATAGAGTTGGAAAAGGTACGCATTTTTACTAACTGTGTTGTCTTCTAGGCTTCATGCATGCTTACCATTCATCATGCATTAACCTTCATCTAACTATCTGCTTCTGGATTGGGATTGGTACCTTTTTCAAACTATGTTTCCATATCTAACACACTTACTAACATTATCGCCGCTGAGACATTAAACATCACAAGTCCCATGTGCACAGACAACCTATATCACACAGATTGGTTTTGGATAATGGTATGAATTTTGTGTCACAATTTTCAGACATCTAAGGCATCAGTATTAACCTAAACAACTAAATGATTTTCAAACGCCGCAGAAATGCTAGACATTTACAAATATAATGAGCGCTGTCATCGTATTTTGTCGGATATGTTCGTATTTAACTTACTCTAAAAATAAGCAACAGTAAACATTATTTAAACAGAATATTAAGACGAGCGTAACGGACAAAATACGATAGCAAAGCTTTATTCACTCGTCACGTCTAAAGGAGACAGTAACACTAACATAAATTCATATTACAGTTACAGAAGGCTCTAAAAGAGCAGCAAGATGTCAACTGCCAACTGAGGAACTACATTGACGGTATTCTGCTGGCGATCGTCGAAAACTACCCGCAACTTCTCGAGGTGAAGCACGCCAAACCCATCGACATGAAATCATAACATCCGACAACGGTACTGATTTGTATAAACGTGCTTACTTTTATAAAGTTTAGAGAATTTCAGTTAACAAATTATTCTAATTTGAGTTTGATATTATAATTATGAATTACCTACTGTGATAAACGAAAATTATTTTGTTCACTTTTCTGAAATTCATTGAAATTATTTGAAGTACTTATTCTTGTTGACTTGAACTAAGAATCCTAAATGAGCTCTTCCAACTTATTTGGTCATGCCATGAACGCAAGTATAAATTTTATAGCTTATAAAGTGTAAATATTGTATAGAAAAGAAATTACTTTAAGATAGACATAGAAAATAAAATATAGATATATTTGTTCCTTTGTCTCATTAAAATATAAATGTTTATAATTAACATGCAGATCTGTGTTAAATATTATAAAATATATAATTTGAGCAAGGCCAGGCCGTCCATGAAGATTTTATACTAGAACTAGATACATATATATAGTTACAATTTGAAGCAATTTTATGAAAGACTGGGGAGTGTATGGTATATGGTGCGAGAGGAGTTCTAGTTTTCATCGTCTGTAATTTTTGCTATAGTAAAATTAGAACGCCATTTTATACGACGTGTGTCTAAATATTCGCGTTCTATGTCAACGTCAGATGATATTTATATCTACTTAAATAAAGATTGTGTACCTATATTTTTGCAATGAGATATTTAATTGTAGCTAAGTTAGGGTGTAGTTAAATTAAGCATTTGTGTACATTTTGATATCATGGTTAATAATGTAAATCTAACAGATGTTCATGTAACAGTCATCGACTTAAATTAAATCAAATGTATTAATTCAGTCTTTTATTTCTCATTTCTTCAGAAAATTTGTGCTTACGTTTACTTATTCTTCTTTATGGTCATCTTCCGGGGGATCAACGTGGCGTGGTGACTTAGTTTGGTCCAAATTACTTATAACCTGTTGAACGTCTAAACGCAGCATCATGAATTTGGGATCCATATAATCCTGAAAGTATATTGAAAATAAAATAAAGACATCCACAAACTTGCATCGCACGCATTAAATTATGGCGTACTTATACATCCGTGCGAATTCACAAACACGAAATATGTAAACAAGGTTGTACTCTCTATTCTTGCGCCGTTCGGTCCGTCCTTCCGTATTTACTGAGTTGACATTCGCAGCCATTGCTATAAGCGAGAGGGAATGCGAATGCGTAAAGTTGCCTGTCCACTGTAGCGAAACGGAGCGGAGATAAAATGGATAAATAACATTCTTGAAATATAAATGCACTTCTTTTGGGCTTCACAAAGACGCAACGTGATTGGTCTATTTTCTCAGCTCTGTTTCTCTGTGGACAGGCAGCCATAATGCGGTGTAGATTTAAATGGGCACAAATGTATGCTTACTTTAAAACTTCCCGGTTCAACTTGATTTGGCTGAACATGTTCATCTTGACGAACATCGTTTGTATTACGCCTATCTTCACGATTTGTATTAACTAAACCAGGCGTATGTCTGAGACTGAAACTTTGTCCCATCAGTTGTGCCATTTCTTGTTCAATCGCTGTCATAGCCGAGTTTACATTTTCACCGCGAAAATCTCTTGAAACTGGCATTTGTAAAAATGTTTCTGGTAAGTAAGACGGATCAAAGTCATACTGAGGTACACTCTGAACAGATTTACATAACGAACACTGTTGTTTGCTTTCCAGTTGCTTCCGTTCGTTGTGCAAATTGAGTCTCTCTCTTGAAAGTGCTACTTTTTCTTTGGCTATTTGTTTCTCTCTGTTATTTAACGATACTACGTGTTCTTGAATTCGACGTATCCTTTCTTCGTATTTCCTTTGAATAAATTCAGCCTCTGAATATTTTTTATCAGCTTGTGACTGTTTTTCTATTGCTGTTTTTGCTAGTAGATCTAAATCCCGACTCCTGAAAAGAAAATAAGCAGCAATCTTAATAATAGTGAAGTACTTAGGTATTTTATTTACAATTTTTTCTTAAAAAGGAATGTTTTACTTTGCCAATATTCTTTGTTCCTCCATGTGCATTTGCTGCTTCTCTATATTTAACCTGGATCTCTCTTCAGTCACTTCTTCTAATTGAGCTTGAAGATCAGTCTTTAATTTCTGTGAATTCACGTTAATGATTTTTAATTGGACCACCAAAGTGAACATTTTGTAGCTAGTACAATCGCCATCAGATATACCGCAGCATATAGGGCGTTCATAAATATCTGAACATGTACTGTAACGCCCAGTCAATAAGAGTGTGTTCAGATATTTATGAACGCCTTATATGCTGCGATATATCTGATTGCGACTGTACAAAGCTAAAATTATCATTGATTACCTCTATTTCCTGTTTAAGACTTTGCGTTGAAGCTTTTTCTTTAGCAACTAAAGCGCTATCCTTCAGAGCTTTCTGTTTGTCCTCTTCTATTTTAGCAATCTTCTCTTTATATTCCTTTAGAATATCTTCTTTCAGTATCTGCAAATGAATTATCAAAATAATATTTGTTCTCATTTCTATAATATTTCTGTTTTCATAGATATACTTACCTTTATATCTTCATCCTGCCGTTTGAGAACATTCTTAGCAAATTCTGTTTGTTTATTAAAAGTAGCCTTTTCAAACTCGAACTCCATTCTCTTTTGTCTCAAGGAAGCGGTTTCATCTTCTATCATCTGTAAAAAAAATACAATTAAGAAATGGATTACCACGTCTACTATGTCGCAGCTTTTGTTCTTCACTATAGAGTCAGACCACACTAACTCTTCCAAGCAAATGAACTGTCGAACCATACAAAGTAGGTAAGTCACTTTGTATGGTTTGACAGTTCATTTGCTTAAATGAGTTAAAGTGGTCTGACTCTAATTACCTTCCTACTAGAATTCAAGTAAAGCAGACATTATTTGTACACTCAGTTTAAGAAGCTATCTTGAATTTCTTTAATGGGTCAACATCAACAATATAATATATTAAAGGAAAACACATACCGTTGTCATTTGTTTTAGCCTAGTTTCCAACATCTTCACCATGTCTCTACTCTCTGTCTTTTCGCTGTCAAAATTATCCCGTTCTTTCTTTAATTGTTGTATCATTTCTGAAATATGAAATAAGCACATAAAATCTTGTAGATTTTTTTTTTCATATTTTTGTCAATTAATCCATATTTAGGTAACTACCATTAATCTGTGTTTCTCTAATCTGCAAGCTCTTTTCATTGTCGTGTTTAGTATTTTCTGCCATAGCTTGAATCTTTTCAACGAGAGCAACACATTGTGTTTTGCTTTCCTTAACATCCATTACAAGTTCTTGCAGATTTGATGAAAAACTTGCCGAGTCTTGGATTAAAGCCTGTTCTTGTTTTACAGCATTCCTATAAAAGATCATGTATATGAGACAATAGACATTACAGATAAGTGAATAGCCCACAGCGCAGTGTGCACATGTTCAATGAAAAGACTCTTGTCGTAACTTACTTAATGTTTTCCATCAACGAGGCATGATGCTCCTGCAAAACGCGAACATTATCCATATGCTGTTGTCTCAGCATTTCATTTTCAGCCTTGTGACGATCTGTCAGAGAACTCAGATTCTCTTCAACCAGTCTTTTGTAGAGACCATGATGTTCCTCCAACCAATTTATTTTCTCAGAATAGAATCGAATCAGCTTTTCGCTCTCGTCTTTCATTCGTTCTTCAGACTGGCTTAAAGATATCTCAAGAAATGCTAGCTGGCGTCTGAAAATATATAAAATATTTTTTTAAGTTTTTTCATTTATTGATAACCGCGCAAAGCTTATCGAGTGCCATTTACCCTCTTGACCGCCACAGATTTTACTGATCCAGACTGGAAACACACTTTCTTGTGATCAATGCAAGAGCAATCTCATCAAGCGCTGTTATTCTATAATTGCTGCGTCAGTCAACAAGTTAAATATTATCTACGTACCTATCAATGCTCCAAGGGGCTGTAACATACTGTATGGAAAACGCTTGGAGTTAAGAAGGTGGTGTTTACCTATAAGAAGTTTCCATTAGATCGATCTCCTTGTCGTGGTTCTCCTGTAAGGACTGTACCAGTTGCAAAAGCTGCTTCTTTTCCTTGGTGTGCGGGCTCTCTTGTCGTTCTGTTGGGTTGTTTTGGAAGTCTCCTTCAGTTGCGTCTACACCCTCGGCATTAGTATCGGCTGAACCCAGCAAAGCCTAAAACCGCCATTATTTATTAGAGTAGATAGGTATCGACAAAGAGATCAATACCTCAGTCAAAATCACTGATCATGACATGGAGAAGAGGGGGCAAAAGCTTCATCTTTTTTTGCAGGATAACGATAATATCACTAAAGGCCTAACACAATAGTTCCTATGTTTGAAATTGATACCCCAAAATCTAGAAAACGACACCCATGACAATGTTTTCTTTTTTCTTCGCAAATATAATATCATGGCGGACCTTTAATTTAAAAAAAAAATGTGCAAAATCTGCTTAAATACTGATATCGCCATGACTGTGTGGCAACTCTACCTGTATCCGCTGCGTGATGCGGTCCTGGTGTGCGGCAATGACTGCTTGCATCTGCCGACGGTGCTCTGCCTGACGAGCCAGCATGGCGTCGAACTGAGCGTGATGAGCCATTGCTGCCTCGCGCTGCACACGTTGGGTCTCTTTCTGACGCACTGGAATGTGAGTGGGATAGCGTCATAAGTCACACAGTCGGCCGCGTATGTCAACCGCAGGTTCGTAACCAAAACCCGTTACAAAGTCAAAACAAAGTTCAAGTTTGTTCCATAAGTTCAGAGAATGTGCTTATGCAACAAGCTTAAACCTTGTTCTAACGGGTTTATCGAGAACTCGGCGTTCCTTCAAAACGGTCGAATTACAAAAAATAACACACGAATTAATTATCTTCGTTCTAAGAACAAAAGTTGAAATTCTTTCGATCATCTATACTTTTATAAAATTGTAGATTTGTATTGAAAATCAGTTTTCTGTGGAGCGAAGGGGTTATGGTTTCAGGAGAAATCTTAATAGCGTGATGTAGGATCGTCATTTGTTTTGTATGGGGCGCGCGGCGCCATGCCAGTCTGGCTCTGGCGCCACCTGTTGGGCATAATTTCCTTTGTCCTCTCATCACAGCGAAATGGCTGGACAAATTTTAATCAATTTTGGTACAGGAACCTTCTAGTAACAAATATATTAAGTAGGTACTTACAGTTTTTGGTTACGGTTACGAACCTATTACAATTAGGTACGCACGTGGTCGAGGAGTTAACGATATTTTATGGTCCAGATTATTTATAGATATATTACACGTGATTTATCTTATTATATATTATTTGAGTTACTTGGTATCTTACTTTGCATTGTCGCCAGTTTTTCTTCTTGAGCTTTCAGCTGCAAGGCAACCATCAACTGCGCCTCTTGTTGCTGCATGTACAAAGTCGCTCCTTCCGTCGTAATATCCTCATTGCTACCCTGTAAAATGTTGTTGCTGGTCACCATCTTAGTTAACTGTTCCAATTTTGAATCAAACTGTGGATATTGTTCTTTTTCTTCGTTTTCTTTGGTTCCATCGATTTCCACGGCCTCCTCTACTTTTTGTTTCGGTTTAGGTGCAGGTTTATCCTCACTTTTGAGAGATTTCTTTGTATCGCCTCCTGCCAGCCAGGCCGGCATATCAGTATCGTCTTTGACATTATTTTCTTCCTCTTTCTGAAAAATACCCAGCCAGTCATCGCTTGTTTTGGATTTTTTCTGGGGCTCCTTCTTTATTTCTTTCGCAGCTGGTTTTTGCACGATAGATTTGCTGGACGCTACTGTTTGCTTTGATTCGCTTTTTCCTAGGAATGATTCGAAATCAAATTCTTGGCTTTTCGCCGCTGTGACTGGTCTCGCCTGCTGGCTAGAGCCACCCGTTTTAGTTGAAGAACCTCCTAGAATATCATCTAACAAAGACTGTGAACTCTTACCTCTCTCTAACGGCTTACTTGGTTCATTTTTCGTCTCTGGGATCAAGTCACCGAGTATATCTAACGACTCCGCACTAGTCGATGGTTTGGTTTTAGCTGGTGACTTTCCAGGAGGTCTTTTTTCAAAATCAAATTTACTTTTGGAATCTGAAGATTGCACCTTAATAGACTCTTTAGACACATTTCTAGTAAATGTAGCAGGAGGCGATGGTTTTGGTTTGTCTAATTTAATATCGGACGAAGATAATTCCTTCTTGCCGTCAGGAATTTGTGGTTTTGGTTTATCGCTAGCACCCAAATCGAACAGTGCATTTTTCTTCTCAGCTAAAGGAGTAGTTTTCTTCTTTGTAGTTTTTTTCTTTCCTAGAATATCATCGTCAAAGAAACTGTCATCACTACCATCACTGAGAATACCCGCTAAAGGATCGTCTATATTAAAACTCATTATAAGTTATTAAACAACCACTTGTATGGCTAAATTAGAAAACCACGCTCGTTTGTTTACAAATTAGCCGCCATAGAAACGACAGCGAAAATGTCACAGACAAAGCAAATCCGTTATTAAAGTAACTTTTACACTGTGATACTTTGTTCATCACTGTAACTGTTTTTCTTTAAATAATTGAATAATAATGGATTTCTAGTAAAATTACATGTACAAGTATATTTAATTTTACGATTGAGATATATTCTTTGTTTGTTTTTTGAAATGTTGTATTTTTATTTATGTGTAAACAGCGTAATCCGTATACATGATATGCACAAAATAAATTGATTTCTGAACGCAGCACAATGGTGACGAAAAATTTGTTGCTTCATGTCACTCGGTCGGCTCTATTTTAATTATTTTTCAAAACAACCTTAATATATTGGTGATTCTTATTCATTTACAAATCTAATATAAATTATGGATATTATTGGTAAGTGTTTGGATATGTCGTTCATTTAAAAACATTGTCGATTTCTTTGTTCTTAAAATGCATCAAGAGCTTTTGTTCTAGAAATTCTGCAAACTCACGTTATGTTGTTATTTTCCAGCTTCCGAAAAGGGAGATTCTACAGAAAATTGTGATCCTAACTCTTTACTATCGAATGGCACAAAGACTGCATTAGAATGTAAATCAAACGTTGAAAAATTACACACTGAAGCTCCCGCGGAGAGTGCCGCATGTAGCTCGGAGTCCGTTGAGGAGCCAGAGGACTGCGTGATCCCAGAACAGATCGAATTTACCGTAGTCTTTAGCAAAGCCAAACATGACATCACCTTCGCATATGATGCGCCAGTGTTGGATTTAAAAGCCCACTTGGAAAGAATATGTGGAGTACCACAACACGCACAAAAATTAATAATAAAAGGAATGGCGCGCAACGACCAGACACTAAGGCAAGCTGGAGTCGTCAAAGGAGGAAAAGTGATGCTTGTGGGATCTAAAATGGATGATATTTTAGCTGTAAAGAGTGTGCCAAAGGTACCAAAACAATAGCATTCTTATAGGAATATCATGTCAGCTGATGCTTACAGCTAATGTTTTTTTTACAGGAAATACTGGAAGAGAAAGCTAGTAGTGGTCAGTCAAGTAAGGAGCCTCTATGCATGCAGAAAATACATAGGAAAGTGCTGGACAAAGGCATCCCACCAGATGCCATGCCAGGACTGAAAGGTGTCAAGGTAAAGCAATTTTGAACATTTTACTACTTAACAAAATTCATTTGTAGATGGTTGATTAATTTTTCCATTTCCATAACAAAGAGAATTAACACTTTTGCAACCAGACAAAAAAGTAAGACATATCCCAGAAATCGGCTGAACCGACTTTTATAGCATCAACCCCGGCTACCAGGTTGGGCGGCATCTGAACAAAGTTTACGAGCGCCCGGCCTTCCGGGTTGTTGGTGTCGAAAGTGTTAAGTTAGAAAGGCATTGCATATAGGTAGGTGTATGGAATTATTGTCCAAAACTCTTTACACACATCAATAATGAAGCCACTCAGAAAAAAGCATCATATTTTGAAAGAATTGATATTATCATAAATTTTCAGGAGCCACTGCCACCCGTGCCTTTAAGCGGAATGCTAAATAAGCACGGAGGCAAGGTGCGGTTGACATTTAAACCAGAACAGGACCAGCTGTGGCTGGGAACAAAGGAGCGCACCGAGAAACTTGCCATGACTTCCATTAAGAGTAAGTGCAAAAAATACTAGCTATGAAGTGATGCTCTCAATTGAATATATTAATTAAAGGATTATACTGTTTCAGGCATCACATCTGAACCCATCAAAGATCATGAAGAATATCACATTATGGTGAGTATGTTGCCAAACTTGCATAGATTTTTCTTGTCAAAAGTTATTTGGACTCTTGTGAGTAAAGTATGATTCATATTATTTTCCAGGGTCTACAATTAGGGCCTACAGAAGCTTCCAGGTATTGGGTGTACTGGGTGCCCGCGCAGTACATAGAGGCGATAAAGGATGCAGTGCTGGGCGTGTGGCAGTTCTTCTAATTATTGGCACATTGTCAGTCAAACTCTCTGTCCAGTTGCTGTCTCTTCCCATGCCACTTGGGCAGTTGCAATATTTTTAAAATATATATGTCCACTGGGTACTGTAGTACCATTTCTTTTGTGATATTACAATGCCAAGTCAATTAAAATTGTCCATTCAAGTTCTGGCATTTATCTGGTCAAATGAGATATTATTTATTGCTATTGTAAGTTTGCATTTCATGCCTTTGGGTTCAGTGAGCTGTACAGTGATGCTAATTTAGATGAATTCTTATGATGTGTTGCTCCCAGCGACATTCTCCATGAGCTTAATGTGCCCTCGAGTTTCAAACCTGATCTCTTTATGTGAACTTTACAATAATCTATCAGTTGAGTGGAGGATTGGATAGAATATTTGCAACCATTCGACTGCTATAGTTTTTTTCTAATTGATGTTTAGCATATGTATCTTGTAATTTGTTAGTGGCTCATGATATAAAATTGTGCAAGTTTACATTCAAGCCAATCCTTCACTGAAATATTTGAACCTAGAATTAGAAAATACAATGTTTTAAACTAGTAATGTCTTTAATTATCCACACAAACCTTGAAATGAGACCCCCATTACAAGTCCAATCAAAATAATGGCATTTGAACCTGAAGGGGAAAATTTAGGCAAGGACATTTAGTTCATTTTTTAAATTAGTAAAATAAACATTGAAAGTTTATAAAAATTTATTCAAAGTATAAAGACAAGTGTAAATTTGCACTTAAATAAAATATTGCAAACACCTAAACCTAATTTGGCAGAAAATAGTAGTTGTACTACATAAAAATGGCACCTTACAATAAAGAAAATATAGGGATAGTAATAAATAGTTTGTAAATATAAAAACATTGTATAAATTTTGGCATGTCGATATGTAGAAAAGAATGCTTAATTTGTACTTAGAAGTGACTAACATAAATTGGTCCTTAGATTATCCATATTCAGATTGCACTGTCAGAGAGAATTGGCCTTTGGGAATACTGGTGGCATGGTACCACAGTCTGGTATCCAGAAACACTGTAAATAAAAAAGGTGTTATTATTAAATATAGCCAACTTTTTATGGTCATGATACTCATGATTAGTCCGTTTTCTATTGGGAATGCTTGTATGGAGAGGTATACAATTTTGAGTACAGCAATGCCATCTGGCACGGGTATTATACACGTCTACCTGAGCCCAAAACTCCCGGTAGCCAGTCTAAACACCGCGTCAGAAGGGGGGAGGGGGGGTTCAAAATACAGTGCTCCCGTCGTTCAGAGAAAAAAAAATCTGGCGGATTAGTTTGAACCTTTAAGTCAAGTTTGGTGGCGTTATCCGGTAATTAGATGATGCCCAATTTTTTACCTGTGCCAGTTTTTTAGGGTCCCGTAGCAAAATATGACGCAATCCTTAAAATAATAAACTTTCAGTACTAACAAAATGTAAACAAACCCTTATGTTTTCATATTTTTTGTATTAAACTTGTTATATAAAAAATACTATCCAAACGCCAATTTAATACAGACTCTAAAAACATTAACAATAAATATATATATATATATGTCTATTTTCAATGAAAAATAAAATATTGAAAGTACTCCAACGTTCGTCAGCGTAGCGTAGGGAACGGCAAAAAGACCCGAATAATAAAGTAAAATAAGAACAAAAAAACCAGTCAAGTGCGAGTCGGACTCGCGCATCGAGCGTTCCCTACAAATTTTAACCTTTCTCATCCCGTCTTAACTGGTAGGACCCGGTGAATAAATACAAATAATCGTAAAACGTCTGTGAATCAATTTTGTGAATAAAATTTAGGATGGAGGTGGCTGACACTTTGGAGTTTGGACTAACACATGTCCACTATTTTTTGACCACGGGTAACACCGTGAGGTGCAGCTAGTATATTAAAAAGAAGAAAGATATTTGTAAAGAGAGAAAAATACTTTTGTTTTACTTAATAATAGATAATAGAATATCAATTATAATTAATATATTATTTTAAGAAATTTAATTTATAGATATTATGAAAGCTATAGATATATCTTATTTTTAGGGTTCCGTACCTCTATCGGCAAAAACGGAAACCTTATATAATTACTTTGTTTTCCTTCGGTCCGTATGTATGTCAAAACCCTTATCTCGGGAACGCGTGGAGATATCAAGTTGAAATTTAAACCATATACTCAAGTCTACAATCCCTTGAATTCGAGAAAAAAACAATTTTCTAAATTAATCAAAAAAAATTATACGGCCGTATATTTATATTTCGCCACTCTCAAGAGAATCAAAGTAACTATATAGGGTACTTTCCGTTGACCTAGAACTATGAAATTTAGCAACTAATGTCGTCTTATACCACCAGTACAGGTAATTATCTGAAAACTATACATTTCTAATTAAAACATAAAAAAAATTGCTTTCAAAAGTTGTATGAGGACTAGCCGTTTGGATTAAGTTTACACCTCATTTGTATGCGGGGCCAGACGTACCAGGTGCAAACTTAACTTAACCGGGTCCTACCAGTTAAGATGGGATGAGAAAGGTTAAAATTTGTAGGGAACGCTCGATGCGCGAGTCCGACTCGCACTTGACTCGTTTGTTTTGTTAGTAATACTTATTTTACTTTAGTATTCGGGTCTTTTTGCCGTGCCCTACGCTACGCTGACGAACGTTGGAGTACTTTCAATATTTTATTTTTCATTGAAAATAGACATATATATATATATATTTATTGTTAATGTTTTTAGAATCTGTATTAAATTGGCTTTTGGATAGTATTTTTATATACCAAGTTTAATACAAAAAATATGAAAATATAAGGGTTTGTTCACATTTTGTTAGTACTGAAAGTTTATTATTTTAAGGATTGCGTCATATTTTGCTACGGGACCCTAAAAAACTGGCACAGGTAATGAATTGGGCATCATCTAATTACCGGATAACGCCACCAAACTTGACTTAAAGGTCCAAACTAATCCTCATCATCAGGTCAATTTTATGATACTCACCCTAAGTGGTGATTCAGGATGACTCAAAAGGTCCATCATCAGGAAAATTTTTTGATACTCACCCTAAGTGGTGATTCAGGATGACTCAAAAAGCGAAAATGGTTTGCTTTTATTTAATTAATAAGCTAAAAACTAAATAACATAGGAATGGGTTCACCAAGCTCGTATTTTCCCTGGAACAATGGGAATTTAGTTGGAATATTCCCAAATGGGAATTTACCGGCAACGGGAATTTCTCAATTGCACAATGTTGCAACACGTTCGCGTGTTATGATGAGCAACTACGAAATAACTACGTTTTCTAGAACGACTATTTTTTGATATTTTTGTCAACTTAAACACCCTGTAGCTCGCAAAGTATTGATCGTAGAGTAAAAATGAATAGGACAAAATTTGCAGGGAATTTTATGTAAAAACTTTTGTCCGAAGTAATCATAATACTATTTCTACAAATATTTGGGATATGAGCGAAAATCAGGAAAAAGGTACCTTCAACAGTCCCCTACTCCCTTAGCACAGCCCCCACCCTCGAGGACTTTTAGTATGTTCATCTAGATACCATAGGGTATAACTGTACCAATTTTCAAAACTACACGAATTATTTCCCCTGATTTTATGAACTTTCTTGAACTATTTAAGTTCGTTTTCTATTGGGATACAGTATGATATTTTGGAGTACAGCAATGCCATTTGGCACGGATATTATGCACGTCTACCTGAGCCCAAAACACCCGGTAGCCAGTCTAAACACCGCGTCTGATGGCGGGAGGGGGGGTTCAAAACACAGTGCACCCGTCGTTCAGAAAAAAAATCTGGCGGATTAGTTTGGACCTTTAAGTCAAGTTTGGTGGCGTTATCCGGTAATTAGATGATGCCCAATTCATTACCTGTGCCAGTTTTTTAGGGTCCCGTAGCAAAATATGACGCAATCCTTAAAATAATAAACTTTCAGTACTAACAAAATGTGAACAAACCCTTATATTTTCATATTTTTTGTATTAAACTTGGTATATAAAAATACTATCCAAAAGCCAATTTAATACAGATTCTAAAAACATTAACAATAAATATATATATATATATGTCTATTTTCAATGAAAAATAAAATATTGAACGTACTCCAACGTTCGTCAGCGTAGCGTAGGGAACGGCAAAAAGACCCGAATAATAAAGTAAAATAAGAACAAAAAAACCAGTCAAGTGCGAGTCGGACTCGCGCATCGATCACAGTAGGTATACGTTCAACGTAGATATGTACTGTTTTCGTATCTATTCCATTACATTACGGAGTTCGAGACAATTTCATGATACCCACTACGATACGCACTTCCAGGGTCCATCATCAGGTCAATTTTATAATATCACCTCTAATTGCTTATCAATGTGAGTAGAAATGTGACGACCACACATGCCTATGTTGAATGAAACCTGAGATCCAATAGGCACTTCCAAGGTTCATCATCATGTAAATTTCATGATACAGGTTCTAATGCTCATCAAAATGAGCTCAAATACAAATCACTTGAGATCTGATCCATTACGGGCTTCCAGGGTCCATCATCAGGACCATTTTCTTAATCGGTTTTAATTGCTCATCAAGATAAATTGAAATGAGAAAACCACGCGTGTCTACGTTGAACGTATCCTGAGATCCATTACGGGCTTCAAGGGTCCATCATCAGGTTTATTTTATGATACCGGCTCTAATTGCTCATCAAGGTGAATTGAAATGCGAAGACCAGACATGCCTACGTTGAACGTATCCTGAGATCCATTACTTACGGGCTTCTAAGGCCCATCATCAGGCTTATTTTTGATACCGGCTCTAACTGCTCATCAAGATGAGTTGAAATTCGAAAACCGCACATGTCTACGTTGAACGTATCTTGAGATCCGATCCATTACGGGCTTCCAGGGTCCATCATCAGGTAAATCCATACTATCCATACTATACTATACTATAATTACTATAATATTACTATAATTATAATTATATTTAATTATATAATTATAATTATAATCGATTTTGTATTATAAATGCGAAAGTGTGTCTGTCTGTCTGTTACCTCTTCACGCTTAAACTGCTGAATCGACTTTGATGAAATTTGGCATAGAGATAGTTTAAGATCCGAGGAAGGACATAGGATAGTTTTCATCCTGGAAATTACCCCTAAAAAGATTGCAAAGTGAGTGAACATTTCTGTTGGGGTGCGGTGACCCTGTAGGAAATGTAATTATTAGGCCAAAAGCACAATTGCTCTTACATTTGCTTGGCCGCTTTTAATAATCCCTTTTATCAAGTTCCACGCGTACGTAGTCGCGGGCAAATGCTATCCATACTAATATTATAAATGCGAAAGTGTGTCTGTCTGTCTGTCTGTCTGTCTGTTACCTCTTCACGCTTAAACCGCTGAATCGATTTAGATGAAATTTGGTATATAGATAGTTTCAGTCCTGGGGAAGGACATAGGATACTTTTCATCCCGAATAAATGTAGTGTTCCCGTGGGATGAGCGGGTAACACCGCGGGGCACAGCTAGTTAATTATAAATGCGAAAGTGTGTCTGTCCGTCTGTTACCTCTTCACGCTTAAACCGCTGAATCGATTTTGATGAAATTTGGCATGGAGATAGGAAGGACATAGGATAGTTTTCATCCTGGAAAATATCCCTAAAAAGATTGAAAAGTGAGTAAGTAATTCATGATGACATTGATGACCCTGTAGGAAATGTAATGATTAGACCAAAAGCACAATTGCTCTTACATTTGCTTAGGCGCTTTTAATATCCCCTTTTATTAATTAAGGTGATTAGGTGGATATCTATCGTGTTGTACGAGGTTGCTAACATACTTCCAAGTTCCACGCGGACGCAGTCGCGGTCAAAAGCTAGTTTTATAATACCGGCTCTAACTGCTCATCAAGATGAGTTGAAATACGAAAACCGCACATGTCTACGTTGAACATATCCTGAGATCCATTACGGGCTTCCAGGGTCCATCATCAGGTTTATTTTATGATACCGGCTCTAATTGCTCATCAAGATAAGTTGAAATTCGAAAACCACACATGTCTATGTTGAACGTATCTTGAGATCCGATCCATTACGGGTTTCCAGGGTCCATCATCAACGACAACGGTTTGCTTGTATTCAATTAATTAGCTTAAAACTAAATAACAAAGGAATGGATTCACCAAGCTCGTATATTCCGGGGAACAATGGGAATTTTCTTGGAATATTCCCAAATGAGAATTAGTCGGTAATGGGAATTTCTCAAGTGCACAACACAAGTGTTATATGATGAACAACTACGAAAAAATTACGTTTTCTTGAACAACTACTTTTTAATATTTTTGTTAACTTACACACCCTGTAGCTCCCAAAGTATTAGTCGTAGAGTAAAAATAAATATGACCAAATTTGTAGGAAATTTTATGTAGAAACTTTTGTCTTAAGTAATTATAATGAATGAATAAAATTTTATTTCGGATAAAATACAATAAAAATATGCTATTTCTATATATATAATGCTATTTCTACAAATATTCGAGTTATGAGCAAAAATCAGAAAAACGGTACCTTCGAACCCCCCTACTCCCTTAGCACAGCCCCCACCCTCGAGGACTTTTAGTATGTTCATCTAGACACCATAAGGTATAACTGTACCTTGTACCAATTTTCAAAACTACACGAATTATTTCCCCTGATTGCCCATATTCGGCTTAATTTGCTTGACGAAAAAGTGGAAAATCAGTGCTAGTGACTACATTGTGCTGGGAGTTTGAATAGGAGGTAAACCTCCTATACAAACAAAATTCAGATTATAACTTATAGATAGATCAGGAAAGTTAGTTTACCAGAAGCTTTGCAAAAGTATCTGAAGGACCCTTGACTAAAGTTATTTTGATCAGCAATTTTAAGCACTAACAGTTTTCAAAATGTTTAATACTCTTCACCAGTCGATATGGTGAGGAATGCCTAACATCAAGTTTTTTTTGTGCAGTAAAGGTTAAAACAGTAAATTCTCTCTTTTTAGGATGTTCTGATCCTTCAGTATAATGCTACACCAGATAGGTATTTCTTTTTAAATGTAAGGCAAGTAAACAAATTGAAATAATTGATTGTATCTTTATACCAATAACCTGTCAACGCATTTGCAACTTATGGTAAGTGACAAAGTATTACCAAGCATCAACCACCATATACCATATATGGTACCATTATATAATCTTACCAATGTCTCCCGGTTCAACATAATACTCGAGCTTATGGCAAATATCATCACATTCAGAAACAGGAGCAATAGACCACTTCTTGAGGCCCTTCACTTGCCCCTGCCACATCAGTCTTGAAATATAGTCCAACTGTAAGATGAAAAGTTGATCAGAAAAACAAACATGAATCCAGATAGATGCTCTTTAAATAAATTGATTTTATCAGTTGAATTGTTTAAACATAGATGAGAGACTTCATCAATGTTTGAACAATTCAACTATTTAGGAGCTACAATGTCAGAGACAGACACAGATTTACATGTGTGATGTGACTCCGCTTTTTGTATCAGTGGTTGATAAACAATTAAAGAGTATTAGAATATGTGATTACGTGCATGACAGCTCCCATTTCATATCCAAAGAATATATTTTCTGTAGCTGGGAACTCTGCATCTTCGGGAATAAATTCTGGGATGTCATAATATTGTCTGACTTTGGCTAAAATATCTGGATGGCAATTTCCCCTGGAAAAAAGTACCATAACATAGTTTACTTTCTTATTGGTTTTCATTCAATTACAAAGAGGTTTCAGATTGAATTAAAAACTAATTCAACATAAAACACTATAAAGTCAAACAAAACTAGATCCTAAAATATAAACAAAACTTTCTTATGAGCAATATGTGTAACTAGTGTATTTTTAAAATTATTCATTTAAAAAGCCTAGAAATACATTGTTTTAAGTTGCAAGATGAGTAATTCTAGATCAGGTATTTTTGTTTAAAACAACTTGTTCAAAATTTTACTTATTTGTAAATTGTACTTGTTTTGTATACTTACCAGCCCACATACCACGGCTTCTGTCCTGGTTCATTATTAGCCCTAGCATCAGGCATATTAAATACCTCCTTCAAAGTAAACAGATCCGTCTTGAAGTTAAGGAATTGACATCCCTCATCAACACTCTCATAGCTACCCACAGTATTTTCATATAGCCTCTTAAACTTGTAAAAATTAAGGTCTGCAGCTCTCCAATGGCCTATAGCATTTTTCACGATAATAGGCTGGGAAGAATATGCATATTTCTGAAAGAAAATGTCATACATAGTCTTAAGTCTTATAAATGCTTATCAAAATAGGTGCTAGGGATATGAATAGTTTTCTTACAGCAAAGTCTCGCCGGGAGACGTTCTGTAGTATAATAGGTTTCGTAACGTTGGCGCAATACCCGCAATCAGCGAGCGGTCGCGTTGCTTCCCACACAAGATAATTATTAGGTAATAAACATCTCACACTTAGAACACTATTTCCTAAACTCACGCTTATGACTACTGATAGAAAAACTACGACTATTGCAACGACCAGCTTTCTGTTATACGCTTTGTTTGCCGTTTCATTATTATAATTGCAAACGTAATTATACTGTCGCAGCAGGACCCCATTTAATCCACCTTGAATGGCACTTTTTTGTATGTTGCGTATTGTTTTTCTTATAACTCTAGTTCTAGGGGTTGCTTTTTGCATTATTATTATAGCAATTATGTTAGTTCTCTCACATTTTAAGGAATAATTTTAAATATAAACTAGTTTTGTAATTGCCATTTGCATTTGCAACTTTATTTTGTTTTGACTGACACTGACATTTTATTAACATTTCCTTATTAGTATTCTATTCTATTCTTATTCGTGCTGCGTTTTAAATTAAGCCTTAAACAGTTTTACAAGCGAATGCATTATTTACAAGAAAATATATTAATTTCATTAGATTCTCATACACAACAAATTAATTTTTAATAAAAGTATTCCAAGTTAAGCACTTTCTAAATTAAAAACTGAAAATCGTTTCTTTCTCTTGCCTATTCCAAGGAGAAAAAAGTAAATAAAAATGTCTATGCTAGCACTGACGCTGCCCGCCCGCGATGTCGACCACCACCTGTCAAATGTCATGTTAGGCAAGTCAACGAACCGATAACCGATGAACTTGGCGGTTTAGTTGATAATTAATCAAACTAAGCAGAAATGCCCCCTAAAAAGCGCGATAAAGACAATGAAACTACCAAAAACTCTAAAATCGACCACCTACAGGCAGACCATGAGTTGTTTTTGCAAGCGTTTGAAAGTAAGTTCTAGTGTTAGAGTGTAAGCTTTCTGTGATGAATAATAATTTGTGCTAGATAATGCTTTTCTGTGTTTTACAGAACCGACACAAATATACAGATTTCTGCGAACTCGTAACATGTTATCGGTAAGTTCTGTGTGATGTTACATATGTAATAAGTAAATAGCCTGCACGCTTTCGGGGATTTATGGCATTTTCTTTGTCTGCAGCCCATTTTCCTGAATAGAACATTGTCGTACATGAAGAGACGGATGTCAAGAAGCAACAAAAGCCGTGTGGGGTTCAAAGTTGACTCTCTGTTGGAGAAAATCACTCTTAAGAAGAGTACTGAGCTGCAACCCAACAGCCTGGGAGGCTATATGACCCTCACTTTTCTGGGCTTTTATGACAAGAGCCTGGTGGACCCCAGGGATTATCAAGTGAAAGTAGAAACATTACTGCTGAAGATATGTCACAAAAAAAGGAAGGAGAGCTCATCAGCCATTGTGGAAGTCTCTGTAAGTCCAGTGGCTAAATATGTGAATATTAAACTGTATATATCTGTGTATATTTACCCCAAAGCTAAACAAATTTGAAAGTAAAATTTCTGTATAATATAGTGTTTGCAGTGTGTGTGTACTGGTGAAGCTTGTATTGCCTTATCACTAAGTAAAAGCATGTTCTTTGCCAATGTATCCTAGATTTCAATTGATAAGACTGTAATCATAACTGTATATAAATGTCTACATCTAATAGTGTCATTTAAGAGCTATTAACACCTTTATATCACTATGTAGCATAAAATGCCTAAAACCAGGCCAAGGATGCTTGTATACAACATGTCAGTGGGACCTTTTACTTAGTTAGTGTACTTGAGGAGTCAAAAGCATTTTTGGCTGCAACCCTTATTTAAATATAAAGTTTCAAACTTGTATTTCCAATTTTAAAATTTTCCAACTTTGAACTACACTGCCATTGATAGTTAAGAGAGTTATGACTTTAGCCAACTAAAAGCAATTTTATACTTTTTGTAATTTATTTAAATTGTGTTTAAAATTGTAATCAATTGAACCTTTTTTTACCTTATCATTTATTTACTAGGTTGGCAGCTGCTCCCTGCCCCTCAATCCGTCCACCTCAGAGCCTCCTGCCATGGCCTCAGCCGTTAGCATCTCCAGTGACACCTTCAGTCCTTCACATGGGCCCAACGTCAAGTCTTACATGCTCATGCTTAGAGTCACAGTGACCAGGAACCCAGGGAACACTGCTAATGGTAGCTGCAGCTCTACAGAAATCATGAATGGGGATAGTGAAGGTAAAAATAAATTATATCTGTAATTATTTGTTAAATTTGCATAATTTAGACTGAATGTATGACCAGAAATAAAATCCATGTAACAGTTTCACACATGCAATGTATTTTACATAGCATTTACAGTTGTATGCTTTACAGGTGCTTTTTTTAGATTGTCTTTTATCTAGACAAACTTTTGTTTTTATGTCCAAGGCTGAAGCAGAGATACTGTAAGAAACACTAACCCAAGTCAGAGCCATCATAGAAATTAAGATTATTTACTAGATGTTAGATTTATAAGTTGTACCTTATTCTATATTTCTATTTAAAAAAAAATTAATATAGAACCGGCCACAAAACGCCTGAAATCATCAGACCACCACAACTCAACACCAGACGGCAAATGGAGCAAGCTCTATGGTAGTGAGTTGATTGTCTATGACAAGCACAACCGCTGCCTGCTCACCAATGGGGAATATGACTTGGTGCTTCACGATGCTACTCCAGGCGGCCGCAGTGCTACCATTGCTAGGTCTCCACATAAGGCCCTGATGGCGCAATGGGAGACCATCCCTAATGTAAGTTTTATTATTGCTTCACGTGTTTGTCTGTTTGAGTGCCACCAGCATAGGAGTACATATTCTGTCGTCACTGGCATAAGAATAAGAATTCTATGAACACATATGTTGTGTTTTACATAGAAAACTATTGTTAGTCTCAGACATATGTAGAATTCGAATATAGCTCTACATTAGTTTTTGAATGTGTGTTTATTGGTTTCTATGATACAATTTACTTTCACTACAGTCAAATGCCGTATTATTGTATGGTCACGTGTACTGCATTATACGCAAAGTCCATTTCGATACAACAATTAGAAGTAGGTTAATTTAAATTCTAAGGAAGAAAGTAGGTTAGTTAAGTTTGTAAGTAATCAATAATGTAATAAAATCTTGATTTTATTTTTTATTTATTAAAAGTGAAACTAATAAAAGCGTGATAAAAAAGATCTGTTTGAGCCCTATCATCTCTTGATACTTTGTAATAATACATCCCGTTTTCTACTTTGCACCAACTACTCAATTCAAAAGTTTGTTTAACTACTATGCTACCCAAAGGGTATCTGGAATAAATTGCGATGTAGCGATAAGGCTGCCTGTTGTTTAGCTCTGCTTATTATATTATTAATTGTATGTCTCATGTGTTGTTTCCCTGTGTGTTTCAAGTGTGCGAAAAAGAGTATTTCAATTGTATTCTCGAATGACTCCAAAATTGTTGTAGGAAAATGGCATCCAAACCGATCTCAATCCGTTCGACATCTTCAAAGTGAGACCCCTGCTCAAACTGAAGCTGAGCTGGAGTCACGAGCCCACCAACGGCCTCGTGAACCGCCCCAAGCTGTACCAGCAAACAGAAACCAACGGTGCTAGGAAGGACAGCGTCACAACCAGGGAGAGACCTTCGGGCAGCCAGCAGAGGAGCACTAATGAAAATAATAAACATAGTAAGTCACTGGAGATTTTTTTTTGTTGTGGCTATGATTTGGTTTGACTTAACTATATAAATATATAATACATCATCATCATTGACCTCTCATCCATAAAAGATGATTTAAGCAGCGTCCATAAAAGTGCGGCACTTACGAACGTGACTCGATAGCCCGATTCGAGAGCGACAGCCTCGGCCGCATATTTGACATAAAAATATTGCGTCAATATCATACATACTTCCTATTTATTTATTAGAATTAAAGAATAATTGTAAACTGCCCAGCTTTGGCAAAAGTAATTTTAGATGATGTGCATACAGAACGAATTTCAAATGGGTCAATCAACTATTTTCTGCCACTCGTTGCAATGGCGATGTCCCCCGGGTCACTTTTTGAAACTACGATTTTCCGTGGTTATATTTAGCAAAAGCTTTGTAATTTAAGCAGTTATAAGCCCATCTTATGTAGACTATCTCCTGACAATACCAGTAATATAAATTATCAACACTTTTGTCAATATTTTCCCCTGGGTCACGGGACAGAATAACAGCAAAGCAAGAAAAAGTTGATCCACCGAAATTATTATTGTGATGTGTTATTTTATAAAATATGTTACAATAGTAATATAATATGCTTCCAAGAGGAAGAAGTATAATCATCAATAAAGCAGAGGGGAAATCAGATGCATCTGCCTCGCCATTTTTACGTGCAAAGACGAGAAATAAAAGCCACTTCTGTGATTTTATGATTAATATAAAGAAACCCTAGGTTAAATTATCTCTTAGATGAAGCCTCGATGATTATCATAATATGATCCTCTAAATGAGACATCGATTTAGTCTATCATAGTACGATGAGACAGTAACTTTAGTTATATTTTGTCTTAGTACACATGTTTTTTTTTTTTGCAGGAGAAAAGTCAAAATCGGACTCAGATGAGAACAAACGGCAACAGATCATCTACCAGTTCCTGTACAACAACAACTCGCGGCAGCAGACGGAAGCCTGCGACGACCTGCACTGCCCGTGGTGCTCGCTCGACTGCGGGACCCTATACTCACTGCTGAAGCACCTCAAGCTGTGCCACTCCAGATTCAACTTCACATACTTCGTGAGTATACGTAGCTACTAGTGGAAAACAATCGAAACTGGAGTTATTAAACGAGATCAAACGAGAAAAAAGCCTGTGTAACTCATGGGAATATATTTAGAATTGCACTTCATATTAAAATATAATCATCATGAAAAAAGGTTTTTTCATGCATGTCTCGTTATCTATTTGTCTTGAGCCTTCATTATGCTTAGTTCGCAGATTGTACTCTTTGCTTGATAAGTTTCCTTCCTTGCGTCGTTTTCCTCATAGCTGAGGGTCGTGTCCTCCCCTTTGCAATACTTTCTCTCGTACGACCTTCCTCCATCTGTTTCTGTCTGCGGCGGTGTGAAGGGCGCTGTGAACTGTGGAGTCAAGAGCGGAGCGGATCTGGTCGGACCAACGTATTGGGCTGCGTCCACGAGGCCTTTTCCCATATACATACTTTGCCGGTCACGATAAGCCGCTCAAGGTTGCCTCCGCCTTTTCTTGCGATGTGTCCGAAGAATTCCAAGACTCCGCGGAGACACTCGGATGAAAGCCGCGAGGAGATTTTGAGTTCCCGCAATATGGAGACGTTAGTCCGAAATGCTGTCCAGGGTATATGGAGCATCTTTCTCCAGCACCACATCTCAAAGGCGTCCATACGCTTGCGGTCTGCAGCCTTCAGGGTCCAAGTCTCAGCGCCATACGAAAAGACTCCGTACCAATCTGGTTTTGGATTTTACGGAGATGTTGCGATCTCCCGATTTTTCCAAGCTGAGACATGGCGCTTTTAGCTAGGCCTATTCTCCTCCGAACTTCCCTCTCGCATGAGCCATCATTACTGATGTTGGAACCCAGGCATATAAAGTTGTCCCCAGTTTCTAGATTTACGAGTCGCTTTGCAACAAGTTGATAACCTATCCGTTGTGCACAGCCGATCCCCGGCGGCGCGCGCATCGACGTGTCCATCAACGAGCTGTACGACGGCTCGTACACGGGCTCGCCGCACGACCTGATCGCGGCGCAGGGCCGCGCGGCCTGCGCGGGCCCGCGCGCCGGCCCCACGCGCCGCACGAGCCTCACGAGGGTGCTCATCTGGCGGCCCCGCGCAAGACGACGTCCGCAGAGACACAGTCTCTCCGAGTTCTTGGAGTTGGATGATAGCGAGCTGGTCGAGGCGCAGCGCCCGTACCTCACCGGGCATAATCGGTGAGTTGTTATAATCATTTTTGCTTATATTGTTTAGTGTCTTTTCTTTTTTTTTATTCACAAACTGACCGGCGATTGACCTCAGTATAATCTGATGATAGGTCGAGGATGTGGCTCGCCGGTTCAGTAATAATCTCGTCACTCTTACCTTGAAGAGACCCTAATTATAAATACACACAGAAATACACACGATGGGAGCGAGTACCATTTCATAGCGGTTCGCATAAGAAATAATGAAGCAAATGTGAGCTTCGTGTGAATAAGTGGTAAACTAGTGAAATCGCTCCCATCGCCTGGTTGTCCGATGGTGACACGGGGATGGCGGAATTAGATCTTGTAATTCCTGCTTACTTCGATATTCAATAAAACGCACGATTCTACTAGACTTGGCTGCCTCTCCACTGAAAGAGAAAACGAATGAACCAATCGGGCTGCGCCTTTGTAAACCCAAAATGAGTGCAGTTAAATCTGAGGAATGTGACTGGTCCACTACACAGTTCCGCTATGTTCCTCCTTAATCACAAAGTCATCTACCGAGATTGATATGAACATGACATAAATAGATATTTCGTTTTCAGTCTGTATCATCACACTATCAGCTGCCTGCCGGTATACCCCAACGAGCTGGACATCGACTCAGAGAACGAAACAGACCCGCTCTGGCTCCAGCAGAAGACCATGATGATGATCGACGAGTTCACCGACGTCAACGAGGGCGAGAAGGAACTCATGAAGATGTGGAACCTCCACGTCATGAAGTACAACTACGTAGGGGACTGCCAGATCCCGCTAGCTTGCCAAATGTTCCTACAGATGAAAGGTAAGGAACTATTGCAGAAGAACTTGTATAGAAACTTTATTCTCCACATGTGTTCATTGCACGATTTCGGGCTTATCAGCCCCGTCGCGCTGTACCAGACGGTCCAAATGCTCAACCAAATGCTAGCGGACAGCACCGAAGCCAAAGAAAAGATGCGCGAGTCGCTAAAAGCGCAACGCGAGCACTGGAACGCGGTAGGAAAGTTCCAGCAGCCAGTTATAATCGAACAGAAACCGCAGAACAACACTGCCAAGCTGAACAACGTCGAGGCCTCTCCGTCCGTTAGAAGGAAGACCTCGAATCTGAACAACAGAATGAACAACCAGGGTAACAGTTACAAAAACGCTCCAAGCACCTCGACAAATGGAGACACAAAGAGAAAAATGTCGTCAGGTAGCATCCAGAACCGCAAACGGTCTTCTATATCAGAGAGGAAGCGGTCGGTATAGCACATACTCACTCGCCGATCGTTGGAGCGGTGACGTTTCGAGGCTTTCACAAGAAGGATTCTAGACTCATCGATAAGTTAATAGACGAAGCCTGCTCTATTCGACGTAGATAAAATTTTCAAGACTGGGCGATAGATCAGCTTCGAAGTCGGACTTTTCGATGACTCTTATTTTTCCAGCATTTAAGAATGATTTTATAATATTGTCAGGAGAAAGTATAGATAAAATTTGGTCATGCACGTTCCTCGCATAATTTTAAAATTGGCCATATCAAAGTGTGAATTAATTTGGCAAAATTATGTATGTACTAGTATTCTAGTATTCTGATTAGGATAGTCTCGTTACTGCCAGGAGATAACGTTTAAGTGTTAGTCAATGTCCATGAAATGGATGACATTGTAGTTAAGATGTTAAGATTTTGCACGTTTTCGTTTCATGAGAGTATATTGATATTGCTCTTAATGTTTCTTATAAAATTGTCATCACATACAAACAAGATAATATGCGAACTTTGTACAGTTTTTACTTTTTACGGCATGACTGTGAGTTTTTTAATACTATCGTGTGGTAATATGCAATAACTTAGCTCTTTTTCCTTTGAGACGTAAAGGCGAATATTACTTGTATAATCAAGTCTAGATTTTAGATATTACAATAACAAACTAGAAACCTTACAATAGAGTTGACGGCGAAGAATTAAAAACGTGTGGTTTCGGTAACTATGCCAGGCCAGACCTATGAGTATAAAAAATATATCATTGAAAATGACAATGATGAATTTGTGAAACACTTTTTTGTACTGTGGAAAAACTACAATTTTATATCAAACCACTGATACAAAAATCAAAAGCCTTTGCAAATAACTATTCTAAATAAATAATGCAAAGATGCAAAGAATAATGAAATATTTTAAAGGTTTCGTGGCGTTGTCGGGTCGATTCCCGGTATCTTCATTTCAATTATTCTTTGTGTTTTGATCTATGTATCAATGGTTCGATGATGAAGCTGGTTCTTTTGTACACTCATCAAATTAATGAACAGTCAGTGGGTAGGCTGTCGAATTTACACCTGTCTTGTTATTTATAGCACGAATAATTCCAGTTTAAACTGAGATAGTGGCACTACAAATAGCTATATACATTAAGAATTAAATATCATTAGCGGTATGTCAAGAACCAATATCAAAACTTTGTTTACTTATTAGAATGTAGCTCGATCCTTCATTCTTATTCTGAAATAAATATTGAAATAACTTTTCTTGCATCGCTGTGGATAATTTTTTGGCATTATTATGCGATGTTATTTTAATATCGCGGAATATTTAGCCCTGTTTTTTCTTCAGACATCAGTGACATTTAATGAATTTGAACGACAGTCACCAAAACATACTCGTTGCTTATACTAAGATCTAACTTTCAATAGAGAATCACATGTTTTTGATTCGCTGCCTCCTAGATCATAACTTGTTGGCATAATAAACCAACTCGCCAGGATATTTTTATAGTCAATCATTGTCATACAGTAACTGTTAAGGTATCTGCTATGTTAGGCAGATGCAGAAAGAAAGCGTTGAATTGATCAAATGATTGCCTTCCACGAATTAAAGAAAAATACTTCTGTAATTTTTTCAATGGGATATTGACTGAGCATTCTAGCGCTGGATAACAGTTATTCTTTAGTGCAGTTGAAAAACTTAAATAGTGGTACACATAAGGCGGTTTTATCATTAAAGAGCGATCCCTTCCAGGCAGATTTGTTTGTTTACACTGTTAACAACCATGAAAAATAAATATGTTTAACTAATTAGTTAGACGAACGCGAAATTCGGTGGTAATTATAGACCATTATAATCGCGGCTATAATTTGTAGTCCACAAACCCTTCACGCGAAACAATTCCTCCAGTTAATGAATACTTTTTAATTTGAATAGTTGGAAATTTATATTCTATGGTCACACATTTAGACAAAATTAATAAAACTGCCAAGTGTCTAGAGCAACGAGTTCTTGATAATGTTATTACTGTAATTTTGAGATGATTTATACCCTATTTCTTTTACCAGGATTTGGGCTATTTTCGCAATGATTTGTACTATTGTGTAAGAACGAGGGTAGATAGCCATCGCTTATTATGCCTTGATCACACGTACCGAGTAAACGGGCGAGACAGTGCTCTGTCTCGCCCGTTTGTCTTGTGTGTGACAGGGACGAGAGCACTGTCTCGTCCACTGTCTCGGTACGTGTGATCAAGGCAATGACAAGCTTGTAACAATGAAATAAACTATTCTGTTACCGGGAATTATGGCTGGAAGTGAAAAGAAAATTACAAGTGTGCCGTGTAAGAAAAGAGTTAAACGAAAAACGAAAGGTCAGTCCATATCCCGTTGCAAGCAGGTTGCAAGTGTTTAATTTATCCACCGCAAAACAGTGTTTGGAAACAAATCAAGCTTCTTAGTGTACGATCCGGTCGGTCTCAGATATGTCTGTCGCAGTTTACAAGAGCGAATGGTCATACAATATTTAGCCTTCCTTAATTATGCTTAAGCTACGTTATAAATTACTAGCGACCCGCCCCGGCTTCGCACTAGTGCAATGCATCCGCACCCGTTGCGTAGTATAAAGATCTAAGCATACATAAGGACAGGTAGACAACAGGAAGCGACTTTGTTTTATACTATGTAGTAACTTAAGCATTCTACTTCACTCCAGTAAAATGCAACAGGTATATGGTTTGATGGACACCGAAACTGCTTTGTTCTTGTGACATTGTTTGATCCCTGTCGCTTCTGTCCCTTCACATGGCTGGCATTCGTCAACTATGCGTTTCTCCAGAAACTTTGCTCGCGGTATTTCCGGACCGATACAACCTTCAAGAATCCGAAAGGCCGGACGTTCTTGTAACTCCTCTGGTATTCCAGGTGTCCATGGGCGATGGTAATCGCTTACCATCAGGCTCGACTGCTCGTTTGCCTCCTATGTCATAAACATACCCCGGGGGTTTCGGTGCACGAATAATATAACGCTAGAGCGACAGTAGTCGTCAAATCAATTTTATTGTGCACCGAAAAGCTCGGGATATGGCC
Source organism: Apotomis turbidana (assembly GCA_905147355.2). Classification (NCBI taxonomy): domain Eukaryota; kingdom Metazoa; phylum Arthropoda; class Insecta; order Lepidoptera; family Tortricidae; genus Apotomis; species Apotomis turbidana. Next base: position 17,522,106 of record LR990294.1, read on the forward strand.
ATAAAAAGCAAGACTGAAACTCAAAGCAACAAGACTTGTTATGTTATTGATACTTTGATCTTCAGCACCTCTAGGAAACTGTGATACACAACTCTTTATCGCGCGATATATTTATCGGGTCAAGCGGAGAAATTTTGGTAGACAGTTGTATCTTATCTCAGAAGAAGAAGAATTTGATTATAGTCGACAAATCGCCTGGTGACAACCAAAACTGTCTAAAAATTCTGTCACTGCTCTTGAAAATCTCGTATGTTGTAAGTAGATTGACACTGAAATACGAGCTTTGTTGTAGGTATTTGTTACTTACAAGGAAAGGTACCCAACTGTCCGACTCCGATTTGATTCATTTTGATATATGTTATAGAGTTAGTCTAAAATAGCAGACGTATTTTTTTTAGCTGCCCAAATTTATATAAAAAAAAACTTTTTTTTTTTATAAAATATATATGAGTAGGTAAGTGTTTTTTTTTTAAATATAAAATATGAGTTTGAGGTGAAATGACAAAACACGTGTCCATTCTTTTTTCATGATCTCCAACATATAATGAAACCCGTAACTAATTATCAATTTGCTTGAACAAATCTCTGAAGAAGTTAGAGGGTTTGGTAAATTTTCAGTACTTTGAAGGACAATTTGTCCTAACAGGTTGAATTTGGGCACCTAAAAAAAATACGTGTCTTCTATTTTAGACTACTCTATAACATATATCAAAATAAATCAAATCGGAGTCGGACAGTTGGGTACCCTTTCTTGTTAGAGAGTTTTTGTTGTCCACTGACGAAAGTATTCGTAATTAATGGGTTGTCAAGTGTACTCGATCATTGCCAATTTTAGGGTTGTATCAATATCGTAAGATAAGTTTCCTTTAGCGAATGTTTTCTATCTCTACTGTGATGTATCTAGAAGCACCTCATTCGTCTTAAGATATAGAATTACGTCGATTTAAGGCTATAAGGGCTTGCAGTTTGTCTGCTTGATGTACAGTGATCAGTATTAAAGTCTCTTCGTTCTTAATTATAAACAAGATCTTAATCTCAAAATTGACATTAATGACCAGCATCAATGATAAAGCATCTGTCACATATTTATCGCGCAATAAAAGCAACCATCATAGGCCCGCAGCGTTCGTAAAATGCGAGCAAAATTCATCGAAGTGCTGGTCACTGGATGTCATACGTCATTTCAATCGATTTTGCTCGCATTTTACGATCCCTGTTAGTGACAGTATCAACGATTTTCTCACAAGTAAGGCAATTTTATAAAATGTATAATGTTGGTACCGTGATATCCAAAAAAGTGACTGCTTGATTAGTTTTGGAGAAAATGACAGTTTTCATCAAATATGTCATACTTTGAGGTAAGTATCCTTTGTACTAAATGAAGGTCAGACGGAATTTAGGTGTGCTTGACCCATAGACGTTACTAACGTCATCTTACATTTTTGCCAACTAACTATAGTTGCGTGGTTGTAAGATAGGATCAGTAGTATAATATCTGTATTTCGATAGTAGGCGGACTTGTCCCGCTGGCATATTTGTCCCGACTGACCTTAGATAAGAACGAGACTTTAGGTAATGCTGAAATGCCCACACCTTTCGTTAGCTAATAATTATTGTGTAATTTTATAGGTGCGTGGATTTAATAACCTAAATTAAAAATTAAACCATCCCCGACAAGTTGCTGGTCATCATAAGAACCTCATTCAATAAGTGATATAGAAAATGCTACTAAAACTAAACATAATTACAAAATTTGGAATTCTTAGTTTCAATATTGGCTGAGATCTTGTCACGTGTTCCAATTGAAGCTGAATATATTGGAAACTACTGGTCCTAGTTCCACCAAACATGAAGCTAAGAACCATCTAGACGGACAACTCTTTTGATTTAAAAAAACGCACTCAAATTGGTCCATCCGTTTGGGAGCTACGATACCACAGACAGACACACAGGTACACATGTTAAACTTACGACACCCCTATTTTTTCATCGGGGATTAAAAAACAATAACTTTTTTAGCAATCCTATAATTTCCTATATCCATACGCAAGGTGTAGTTATTTTAGCGTTACCTAATTCAGATCACTGTTGATGTAGTCTTGTGGTCGTTAATGTTGTAGAAGTTTTTAGCGATAATTCAATAAATGACAGTAATGATATTTCGGTATAGGAATTTGCATGAAGGTACCGGCGACTGTATGTCTTGTTAAAGTAATAGCTGAGTGAGAACAAAGACTAACAACTTAACGCATCAATATTACATTAATAAGTAATAGAGAATTTAAATTATATGTGTATTTTGGTCAGCGTCAAAAGCAGCTGACAATTTTACTACTGGCTCATGTCAAATTGCATACTAAAATTGTCAACTACTTTTCACGCTGACTATACACGCTTCAATCAGGAATGCTGGGTGGTTTTTTGAACAAAAGTAATCTATAATATTGCAAGAAAAATAATTTAATTTAAAAATGAACGCTCCAATGTGTGTGTTGTTTACAAAACGTGATGCTGCAATGATTATTAAAAAAATCATTATTAAATATAGCATAACATTTTTAGTTATAAGAAATCTTTTTACAAAAAGATACGTAAGCAAATGGGGTGTGTTCATATTTAAATGGTTTATTTCTCAATTTAAATGTTCAAACCGAAGTGCCTACAAAACATCAGTAATTTAATATTAATCCATCACGGACCGGCCACAACTTGCGCGACAGCCGCAGCGGCGAGCGGTACGTGTGTCTCGCTCACACGTATGGCCACCGCGATCGGATCCCTCGCTCAACCCTCACTTCAACATTCACTTCGTGTCTAGTGGGTTTATTTTATTTTCCGATATTAATAATTCTTGTACAGTCCGTGGGCTGATAGAATGTGGTCCGAGTTTAATACCTGTCTCGCTCGCTCTTATCCGAGATATGAACCTCTCTTATTTCACCCAAACCCGAATCCCAATCTAAGAGCTCACGAGATGTATAGTCTATCCAGAATTCTTAGATCAAATTATGTCAAACTGGCACAAGTGAAATATTACCTTAAATTTACATGTATACGGTTGTTTGTACTTTGTGACTTCATTTGATCTTAGAGATCGGACAGACCATACTATTGTTTAATTCTTGACGCTTGTGAATTGACAGCTTTTGGAAATTGTTTTCCATATTCGCACTTCTGTGGTAAGTGATCTGATTCACAAGATGTGTCAATGCTTTGTAGTACGATATGTGGTCCTTCGAACCGGGTGAAACTTATTCTAAATACCTACATGATCCAACCTCTTAACGTACATAATACAGTAACAGCTAAACAAAAATGCATGTGCTATGAATTATTCTGCTCTTTTGTCAATATTTAATGCCATCAGCTTCCTGAAAGAACAAACGAAAACGAGACTTTATAGCATAAATTCACTTAAAGACTGCAGGGTGTTCCGTGGCCTTACTCCGTGTCACGATCTGATTAATAATAACATTAGTAACTGTAATAATTCACTAGGACAATAGACATTTAGAAGCCACAATACATACAGTACTGCTATATACCTATACATTTATGTAGAAGTAAAGTTTAATTCATTTAATTGAGCGCATACATTTTGTTTGTTTTTTTTTACGCCAATGGAATAATTTTGTTATTCTTATATCGTTCGATGTAAACTACTCGTACTTATGAAATGAAATAATTATTATTTTCAATACTCTTTGGTTTTATTTCATCATACCTCCTCGATGATATATTAAATATGGAATGTCACATGAACGTCAAAACTGCTAACAATAACGAGAAAAAAATGGGAAGTAAATTGACAAAGTTCATATGAAATTTGTTGTTTAAATATGTCATATTCGAAGAATGCCCGCAAACTACCGGAATTAAATAAGTGGTTTCCAAACACAGACAAAAATGAGGAGGAAGGTACCCAACATGAAATATATTTATATAACCAATCCTTCCATCCTGTGAATTGAAATTCAAATGGTAGCTCGATATTTACCTGATTGCACCGGTTATGCTTTCATATATTTTTTGTTTATGCCACAAGTTGCAAATTAACTGGATCGCCGTGCGTATATATATATATGATATGCGTAGCACAGGAAATACCTGATTTTGATGACTGCCAAAGTACCGTAAAATTACCCAACTATAGTCAGACCCCACAGGCCACAGCTATGGTCCATGTGAACTCGAAAACGACTCGTTAATATTATGACAATGATTACGGATAGACTATGTGATGAAACAAACTTAAATAAAAACGTTTAAAATCACTGACAGAATATAGATCTTGATAGTAATGAATAAGTTTTGTTTTGGACTATAGTCAGGTAGTTTTACGAAAATGATAAGATGACAGGCCGCCCCATAGCCAGTCTTGTGTTTAAGTTTTGGAATTTCCTCGTCGATTATAGTCGTGTGTAGTATTTTTAGCCGTAGCGTTGACAGCACGAGTTGTAAACCTTTGGCGGTGTAGGGCACCAGCAGGTCAGACGTCCGTCTCAGCCTGTGGCTCTCAGGTGACGTAAATTCCTTCCCCTTTCCCCCCATACTCTTGAGACAACGTCATAACTACGTACCTAATAGGTTTTACAGGTACCTACAGATCTACAAACACTACAGGCGGTCTACCGGTTTACAGTGCCTTTTGAGTGCCCTCCTTGCGCGCTTCTTTATGAGCCCTAGGTACCTACTCATCAGCATACCACAGCCATCTGTATCATAATTAGTGTGCATTTATGGAGAATCCTTTACAAAACTCCTTACATCCTGACAGAACGGCTACATAGATTTTATCCAATAGTTAAATACTTAGTATATAAAAATATGTAGTTATAGGTATTTATGTAACTGGTCCGATCGTTGCAGGATAAGTTCTGTAGTCTTTTATGTAATTTTATTTATCTATTTGCTGTTTCTTTGTAGGAGAAGTGATTCCTTGCAACGCGACTGAAAGTCGCACTTACGCTGGTAAGAATGTTCGGATATTTTTTTAAGAGTTCGACTCATAAGAGTTAATAAATACCATCCATAAAAAAACTAAAATATCTTCAATTGAAAATCTGTGACTATCAGGGTAGATTCAGATACCTAGTTGTTTTGTTGATATTTAACCCTTTGACTGCAAAAAGGCGGCAAATCACGTCGTACAAAATCTGTGTCCCAAGCGCTGTGACGTCATACAAGTTGGAACATGACCGCTGGTGTATGTTTGTTGAGGTCGTTACGAAACTTATTGTTCTTGCCGATATTTTATTGAGATGAATGATGAGATTGATGAGATACATGAGGAGTTTGGTTTCCCTATATGTTTGTATGTGTTTTCATTCAAAAATAACATGAGCTAATGTGTGAGAATGGGATTCGCGTTGAAGTCAGTTTTTAATTTAAATTTATTTTAACGCTTCGATCTTACAGTAACGTTGTCGAAAAAATCAAGTGGTTCCGAAGAAGCCGCTCTAGGCGCCGGCCAGAAATCCTTCATCAGCATCCATTCCACCGACCAGCTATGTCAAGTTGTTGACGTTGAAAACCCCACCAACCTCGATGACTGCAACGTGGAGGTTCTCAGCCTCAACCAGGTCTTCCCATCCACCTCAGAAGAGAGCTTATCCAACGACGATGACGCAACTCAAAAGAAACGCAACCAAAACAAAAAACCTGCTCAGAAACCAGACAAACCAGAAAAGACGGAGAAGACATATGTGCCCACTAACAGCAAGTCTTCAACAGGGTCTCGGCTAAGAGAACCGGTGGAAGGTCAGACTTCGGTGTGTTCGGATTTTGATATTCCAAAGAACACAATGTATGTGATTGGCAGTGACCCTGGAGAACCGAAGAAGTCGTATCAGGATCCACCGAAAAAGATATCGAAGACGGTAAGATTTCATTTGAGTTATTGCTCTTTAGTTTATTACAGGTAGATGTTAGGTAGGCAAGCGACCAACAGGCAGGAGCCCGACACACTGAACAGACCAGATTCGCACAACCCTTAGCACAACTACACACGATGTTTTATGTTAGAGCATCCTGTGCAGTTGTGCCAAGACTTCTGATAGGAACTGATGGCGGCGCATCATCCGAGAGGACTGTTCCAAAAGAATGACTACGACCCGACGCTCAGCAATGAGGTTACCGACACAAGGAGGAGGGGTAAGGTAGATATATTCTTGCGACACTTAAGTATATTAATTGTAAGTATCTAAAGATTCTATATCTAAATACCTATCTATACAATCGGGTACTATTTATACTGATTACCGCCCGTGGTTTAATTGTCTAAATTTGTGTCTCGCCCTGGCCAGGAAGATCGATTTACTCCCTGTAGTAGATCTCACTTACACCGGCCTAGGGTGACGTAGGTAATAGTTATTTGTGCAACAAGAGAGCAAAGTTGTTTTTTGTTGTGAGTGCTGATTTTGAGTCCCGAACAAGCGAAGGATTCTATGTTTGAATCACAAGCGTAGCGAGTGATTCTAATTTAGAATCCTGAGTATAGCGAGGGACTCAACAGCACGAGATGCAAAAAACTTTGCTCTCGTGTAGCACACACAACTTTTCACCTCGACAGCGAGAACATAGGTTCGACTTTTTGTACCTTTTCTTCCAACCATTCAGGTGTAGGTATGTGTAGGTATTGTCTTTGTTGCTGATTTCAATGACATTATTAATTAGAAAATAGATACCCGATGCTTGAAATGAAATAAAAATCTAAATAAATTGAAATAATACGTTCCAAAACTGTACTCAGTCCCTCACGACCACCATGGTTGTCATTATTTGATCAAATTGGAAGATTGAGCAGATACATTACGTGTTTATTTATTTTATACGAGATTTTGTTTATAGTTTAATTAATATTTTTACTCGTAAAGCACTAAACAAAATGAATACGAAAGAAAATAACATTTTGAACTCAATATTTTTTAAAGTATGATTCCAAACTGCGTCTATTATAAATTGGTGAAGTCATAAATTATTTCTACAGGTATTTACAGTATAAAGTTGAAAAATCTTAACTTATTTAAATAATAATCTATTTGATTTATATAAAAGACACAATTATTTAAACATTCGGTCATTCAAAACAGTATTTTGTAATAAAAACTTCTTCGGGTTTTTTTAAATTTTTTTTTTTGGCACAACGCGTCGATCGGAACGTGTTCTTATTCGAAATCGGATTCAAAAATCGAATTTCGAATCGATATGTCTTTATCACTCTCTTTTTCATATAGATATGAAAGAGACAGAGTGTATCAACATTCGAATGATTCAAATTTTATAATTAACCTGTGGCTGAGAAATGACCATTCGTAGTCAAAAATTTATAGTATTTTATGCAACCGTTGTATAAGAGGGGGCAAAAAACGCGAGTGGCATGGGTTACGATGTGAGCGTAGCTCACATCGTAAGAAAGATGCCACGAGCGTTTTTTAACCTACTTATACAACGTTGCATACAATACTTTTTCTACGACACGACATTTCATAAATAAAATGCAAATAAACTACAAAGAAAATAACTACATGTTCCCGCTCGGAATCAACAAAATTAAAAAAAAAATAGTCTCTGATAAACATTTTTTTTATTGACGTCCGTCTGTCAAAAAAATATGAACTTTTACATAAAGGTATACGTTCACTATACTAAACATCCATGCACTGAAGATAAAACTTTTTTTTTTAAGTTGGCAGCAATGCTTGTGTACAATAAGCTTTTTTTTTAAATTGCAAATTGTGTGAATGCTACTGTTTAACTCGTAATCTGTGGTACTAAGTGATGCTTTTTTGGCGACATTATAACATCGTTTAGCAGTGTTTTTTTGGGCAATAGAGTATAGACTTTTACAGACTTTCATAATTTATGTCTTTATATTAGAGTTAGTAACTATATAAATGACAGAAAAAAGTACTGGAGTAGAAAAAAATATTAAAAAGCTACTTTCTACTCACGCTCGAAACAAAATCGCATTTTGTTCACTGTTATCTCGCAGCAAAGCCGCCATGTTTGAGCTGGTGAGGTGAAAAAGTACTAACAAAGTAGCTTTTTAGACCACCAAGTATTAACTTAAATATAACATACATAACATGACCCGATGTTTTCTTTTATTAGATGAAGAAATTCCTCCGCAACATAGACAAGCACAAGAGCGAGCAGAACACCAAGAGCGAGAAGCAGGCGGTCAGCAAGCTGACGATGAGGAGCATCCTGAAGGACGGGCGCTGCGGGTCCGAGTGTACCGGCGACTCTCACGGCGACGAGTACAGCACACGTTGGTTCTTATATTATTACTAGGTGTCCGTAACTTCGGCCGCGTTTTTTTTTTACTTTGTCATTGTCGGGTAAAAATTACCACCCTAACAGAGTTAGTAGACATCCAAAGTATACCATCTTTGAATGTCCAGCTATCTCTGTACTAAAATTGGTTAGAATTCGTCTCGCCGTTTCGGCGTGATGAGAGGGGACAGGAAATGATGACCAACAGATGGCGCCACGTGCCCATATAAAACAATAGACGATCCTGCATAGCGAAAACAGATTTTCAAAAGAAGTCTAGGATTTTATAATGATAGTACATGCACATCTATAACTGGATCAGCTTACTTGAATATGACACCTAATCAATTAATTTAACGTATGCTTCTCTATGTTGTAACGTTGGTAGATCCAATTATCTTTTGAAAAGTATGTGCGGCCATCGAATTCTGTTGGTGACCTTTCGCACTGTTCCTTCCAACTGGTTAATTCATAGTTAGCGATCTAACATGTAGGACCTACATGCGTAGCTACATTGTAGATATTCCCTTCAGAAGACTCAAACGCTTGTTTGACACGAGATTGAATCGTTATGGCACCAAGGTTTTAATGTCCTCACTTGCTCGCAACAAATAACATTTGTCGTCATAATGGTTGGCTTAAGAATCAAAAAAATTCCCACAGCCGATGACGTCACACAGACCATGGAATTCGAGACACCAACGAACTATAACTACGGAAAGCAGAATCCCGATAAGAACGTGACCTTCAACACACAAGTTGTCATCATCCACTTCACGGGAGACCTATGCGTGGGACAGAGCGTAGAAACGCTGAGCAAGGAGAAAGACCAGCAGGCCCGCAACTCTGAGCTTAGGAAAACCTTCTTAACCAAGTACAACGAATATTGGCCCACACAGAAACAACCATAAGCATATTGCACTTTGTCTCCAGCTGTAACGGAACTTAGGCGGTGCGACAATATAAATAGGGAAACACCAGCTACGTTTTCGCCACGGATTTTCGCTAGGTTACGTTTTTATTGGTTGTCCAAGTTGTTGCTGTAACAAAAAAGATGTAACAATGATAAATAGTCGGCAATGTGAGTGAAGACCGAATAATGAGAACGTTTGACAGAAGAACTTTTGTTAACGCTTAGTCCCTCGATATTCTATAGTTCTATACTTATATATAGGCAATAATTGTCTCCCAAATGAAATATTACCCATCTAAGTTATTTGTAGAAGTACCGTAATTTTCCGTTCCATGATTCGGTCTTACCTTAAACAATGTTGCCATTTAAAATGCCAAAAAGTGATAAAACTGGAGCATGTTTTTTCGAATGGATTTATCGTGAATCTATTCCCTTAAATTTCGAATTGACTACCTGTTTTGCGTTCCGCGCCTAGCTGTTACTAATTATTTAATAAGTTGTCCTAAATGTTTTTATTAATTTATATACCTACAAGTTTGTAACGTCGATTATATGGTGCCAACATGTTCGCTCGTTTATCTATTTATTTAAAGTCAATTTTGGTAAGTAAAGCATTTCTGTACCACGTAGTTTTAGTAAAGCAAATTGAAATAGAGGTTTACGAAATTAAGTCACTTTTTTACTTCTAACAATCCAATTAAAATCATGTTTAATTTGAGAAGACACTCAAGACACACGATTTTAACCCTTCGAGTGCCAAAGACGGTCAAATAACGTCTATATACAGTTGGCCCTACTCTATAGACAGAATAACACCAATAAAAATAAAATCAACAAAATAATAGTTTATTATCAATTATCACAGATCACTTCTTCGACGATATTTTCCACAGCACTAGCTCTTTAACTCTATCATAAGTGAAATATCTGGGGAAGTCCAGAGTCATCTGCTCCACGGTCCAGTCTGATCCATTCTTGACTTTGTCGAGTAAACTTAGGAATGTCTCGTAACACGGAGCCACGGAATCCATGTGTTCTATCGTGAACACGTAGCGTTTCTCCAGTGCCATGAAGAGAGTCTTCGGTGGGTTAGTGTTGAGTATTTTTTGTATCGTCGCGACAAACGCAGCGGTGATGTCATCGTCATATACAACTGAAAAAAAAGTTGTATTGTCATAGGTAGACATCGGACTTTCTTTAGCACGGTAGGACTAGGAATAGGACATCACAAGGAACGGACATTATAGGAAGCAGGTCTTTTTTCGAAACGGACATAATAGGAAGCGATCATTCTAGGACAGTGGCATGATAGGAAACCATTTGCTGACATTATAGGAGAGTCATTTCTTGGAAGAAGTCCAGTTTGAGAAGCAGACATTTTAAGAAACAGACCGAACGCGCCTGAGCCTAATTATGATCTTGATCACGTATAATTCTCACCTAAAAATAAAACTATACCTATCGATAAAATGTACCGACATATTTTAAAACTTTGATTCCTGCCAAAATGCAGAGGGTGCATGGGCAAAAAGCAATTCCCCGTGCACGGTCGCGATTACTATAGAAACGCCAAATAATTTTAAATTTGTAAACTTGTGGTAATCTAAAATCTTAGTCCCTATCAAATCATGCAAGTACCTAATTATATGTTACGCTCACAGTAAGTTTTACGAGGACGGACGGGGGAGCTCAGAAGAAACATAGCTATGTACGTCTGTACGAAGTTAGCGGACGTGGGTTAGAATCACGGCATCTCATACTAACCCGTCAGATGTGGAATGCCCCCTCGGGGCCGCGTATTAGTAAGGCCCGTCTTATTGCATTTTTTTAAATCTGCTTTCTTTTTACTCATTGCCATTAGTCATTACGGCGAAAATGAAGTTTGAACTCACGACTGCGGGGTTATGAGGCAAGCACATGATGAGCCCGAGTTGTTCCTCAAACTTTACCCACTAGTACCCACCTCACTACTCATAGTACCAGCATCACTTAGTTTGGTACTATTAAATTACTTTGTATAATATTTTTCCCTAACATTTATTTGAAGTTGTGAAAGAACCTACGCACTATACGAGCAGGAAAATGGGAGGAGATCGCTCAAGACAGGGCGCGTTGGCGTCATTTCGTATCAGAGGGTCAAGATCCATTTCGGGTCGCTGCGCCAGCGGAGTAATATTTATTTATTTGGACATACCATCAGCAGCTATAATTATGTTGGTGTCCCTGATCTCCTTAGACAGCTGCTGGCTCCAGGCCGTGTCGGTGAAGTCTAAAGCATCCACTTTGAACTGCGACTTGATCAGCTTTTCATTGTACTTTGTATTTAATTTGATGAGGTCAAGTATTCCGCCCATATCAATATCTGTTAATAAAAAATAAACAATAATGTTATAAATAAGTTTTAATATTATATATCTGATAGTGCGAGGGTACATAGTCAAATGAGCTAAACTTCCTCATTTCCCAAAATATAATTTGCAAATCATCGGTAACTTCAACTTTTCAGAATTTATAGAGCATGTTGATGGGCGGTTGAAGATACTACGCCAAACAAATATGACAATTTTACAACTGGCATAATGTCCAATGCGTATTAAAATTGTCGGCTACTTGTGATGCTGACTGTACTATTAGGGTTTGACGTGAAAACACTAGCGACATCTAGTGTGAAATAGTAGAACAATTTGACATACCTCTATTGAACATTATACCATGTATTGAACAGCAGATGGCGTACTACCCCAAAGAGCGTACACATACTATTAAAGTTTTTTTAATTTATTTATTGATTTTTATTTTTTTTTTAATTTATAAATAAATAAAAATGAAATGAAAATAAATTATTATACACCACACATATATACATACTGCGCTGAATAACAACGGGTAACGAGTAACGACAATACAGGTTTAATCCGCTTCCAAAAGGTTGTCTGGAAGAGATCGCTGTTTAGCTACAAGATCGCCTATTGTTTACCTCTATTGTAATGATAAGTGTTATCTATATTTGAATTTCTTTCTTCTTGAGGTGTACAATAAAGCATATTTTATTAATAGCTTACCAGTGCATATGACTTTCTTGGCATATATTCCAGCAATAAAACTTGTCAAGCCAGTGCCAGCTCCCAATTCCAACACAGTCTTGTCTTTGAGAGCTCCCTTCACCCCCAAATGTATGAGCAGGTCTCCTATGAGAAAAGCTCCCCTCCAAACTTGTAAACCTACCAGAGCTATTTTGGTTTTGGAGCTGTGTTCTGAAAGATTAAAACTGTATATTAATTTTCATTAATAAATGAACTCAACAACATACTTGTAATTATGTAGATAGCTAATATTAATATTATAATATTCATTTATATTTAAAAGAAAAATAAAATAAATACATTAATTATTATTAAAGTAATATCACTATCAAAAAAGTATACAGTTATTGCAAACAAAAACTATTTCCTGAAATGTTATTTACATATTTTAAAATTAAAATAAAATATACTCACCTATTTTAATGACTTCCTTTTCTGGCCTTTCAACATCCAAGTCCTCATCATCATCAAATTGAACTTTACTGTCATTTTTTGGCAGTAAGAAAGGAAATTCAGAAATCACATCTGAAATTAAATTATCAATTAAGTACTTTAAATTATACAGCAAATAAAAAAAAAACTTCATGAGAAAATTAAGTATATTTTAAATGAATATAGACTTACTTCCTTCAATATGTGGAGCAATTTTGGTATTGTAGTTATATTCTCCATATATTTCCGAAGTCACAGTTAGATCCGGCATCTAAAAAGTATTTACCATTAACACAACTTACAGGCACAGCAATACAGATCTCTATTCATCCTTTTGTAAAATATAATGTACAGTGGAATAACTAAAATAATCTCAAGGGTATTTTATTGTTAGACTTGATGCAGTTGCCAAATAAATGGGCCAATAATCAATCATAATGCAACTCTCACAATTACTAAAAGTTATTAGAAATTAGCGAATCACACCTTTGCACTAACTAAATGTGAACTTGTCTCTAGCTAATCTCAATGAGGAAGGACAGTGGCAAAAAAATTGGATGCCATCCAATTTTTAAACTTTTAAATAAATACACATAAATGATGTGCGTGTGAGTGCTAGTTGGAATTCATTAACATCTGTAGTAAGACTGCTGTTGATTTGTAGTTGATTTCGGTACAGTCAGCCACAAATAATTTTATTAGGTATTATATATTTTTTTTGACAGTAGGTATGTATGTGAATTATTTTAACATTCAATTATATACTCAAACGCACCACATTACCAATAGGTACGTATAAAACTCATCGTTATACTTTAATTTTAAATTTACAGATGTAGATGTTTAATTATAAATATACAGACTTACACTGACCATAACTATAAAAAATACGTACTTACCTCCATATTATACCGTATTTTTTTTATATTTCCAGAGAAAAACTCTTCAGAACAAGTGCTTCAACCCATGACAGATGTAAATGTGATTACAGGAACATTTTATTCCAATGAGTATACTCGGTTATTGCATGCATTGTGCACCTATTATTCGTCGGAGAATACATTTAGCATAATATAGCAATAACCTCATTAAAAATTAATCGACCGATGAAAAGAACAGTCCAGCATCAGGAAAAGTAGCTCCATGCCCTGCTCCTGTGCTGTGCTCCTCGTTTTCGTTTATCAAAAAAACTGAAGCCATTGATAGGGTTAAATGTCAAAACAAACTTGATATGATCATATGAATATGACAAACTGCGAGAAGCGCACGTTGTCAAACGTTGACATCTTCAACCTACCCAATGAGATGTTTTACTTGTAAATCCGAATACTAAATAATAATAAATTGTTACGAAATAAACAATTTAAAACGTAAATATATTTATATTTCAATGAACAATCCATTGTAAACACTGTTTTCTAATTGGATGATGGCTGAAAAAAGTTGTGTCTTAGTCTTAATTGTTGTTTCACGCGAATTAAGAACAAAACATCAACCAATCAGAGCCATACACAACGATCGACGCTGCCACGTCAAACGTCAAGTCGGGCGAGTGAATGAAGTGGCATAAAATTTCGGCTTTGTCGGCATTTAGTAGTTCTTCGTCTTCCGAGTAGGTTTTAAGTGACCGGCTACTTCAACATGCGTTTTCTATTACTTAGCGTAGCGATAGCCCTACTGGGTGCCGCACTCGGAGACGATGTACCTACAGAGGAGAATGTACTTGTGTTGAGCAAATCCAACTTTGACACCACGATCCAGGCAAACAACTTCATCCTGGTGGAATTCTGTAAGTTTCTCCCATTATAACTTAAAAGTTTAATACCGTATGAAGAAATATTGTGATGTTTTTTTATCGTTTTTACGCGTAGGGGGTATTGACACGTCGAAATACCGGTACTTAGGTGTAGGTAGTTAAAACGTGTTTTTTGTTCGGTTTAGATGCGCCGTGGTGTGGTCACTGCAAGTCTCTCGCGCCTGAGTACGCGAAGGCGGCTACTAAGCTCTTGGAAGAGGAATCTCCCATCAAGTTAGCCAAGGTCGATGCCACGCAAGAACAGGAACTCGCCGAGAACTATGGCGTCCGCGGCTACCCCACGCTCAAGTTCTTCAAGAACGGAAACCCTATTGACTACACAGGTACATTTGTATTTATATAAATTAAGAAATACCCCTAAAGTATACAAACTTTCATTCAATGAATTGGGTAATCTCAACTCATTAACACAACTGGTGTGACTCATTAATGCATGCCTAATTGGGTGTTAAATCCGATTATATGCTTGGTTACGAGTTTTGATTAGAAATTACACCAAGCTCATAAATCTGTCTTATTTACTAGGTGGCCGTCAAGCTGACGACATCATCTCATGGCTGAAGAAGAAGACTGGTCCTCCAGCAGTTGCCATTACCTCTGCAGAACAGGCTAAGGAGTTGATCGCCGCCAACAATGTGATTGTTTTCGGTTTCTTCCCCGACCAGGAAACCACCAAGGCCAAGGCATTCCTGAACACTGCGGGAGCTGTTGATGACCAAGTCTTCGCAATTGTCTCTGACGAGAAAGTCATCAAGGAATTAGAAGGAGAGGCCGAAGATGTTGTTCTTTACAAAAACGTGAGTAATTTATGTATTTTTTACCAATTTAGAAGATTTATTGCATAAAGTCATAATTTTTGTGTTTATATTAGCATTGGATGATAAATTCTATTTTGAAATTATCAGAACTTGATTTGTATTAAATGTTTCACATTTTCCTATAGTCCCACTACACCAGCCATTTGCAACCTTTTTTTATAAGGTCTGGCAATGGACAGGCCAAAAGATAAATGAAAGTTGGTATTTAAGTACAGATTCTTCTTCTTGGTGGGCACAGGTTGAGTATACCTGCACCCACACCAATCCTTTAGTCTCATGGAGACTTTAAGCCTACTAGATAATTTCTGTGCTCTTACAATGATTATCTTTCTTATTCAATCTTAGTCTTTCTCTTCAATGTTATTTATGAAGTATAAAATCAAATACAATAAATTTTAATGAGCCCCTTTCAATACTTTTAACTGATAAGATTGTTTTACTGATAACATGGCTGACCTGGGGTCGTCGTCGGCGATGTGGATGCATATTACATTGTACCTCAAGGTTGTTGCTAGATAAAAAAAAATGTAGAGTGACTGAATTCACATGCACATGTTAGTTTTTAATTGCTATCACCTGTAGGCTGTAAGTTATAAGATAGTTCATGTTGTTTGCTTATTGGACCATAAGGACTGCCATCCTGGTTTAAACCTTTGAGAAATTTAAAGTTAAACACAGGAAACTACAAGATGAATAATAATTAATAATCAGTCAATTCAGTTTTAATCAATACAGTATTGACTTTGATAAACATTAAGTCAGCGCTGTATTTAAATAAATGTTAAGGTGTACTACCTAAAATATTGTAAAAATCCTACAACTTACCAATATAATGTATGTACAATTAAGGGACTGAATAGTAATTTGATGACGCGGTTAGCGCAGTTTGTAGTGCACTTGCCTGCTGAGCCGGCGGTCCCGGGTTCGAATCCTGGCCGGAGCAAATATTTGTGTGATGAACTCGAATATTTGTTCCTCAGTCATGGATGTCGATGATTGTCATCTATTACCCATAGTATAAGCTTTGCTTAGTTTGGGACTAGGTTGGTTTGTACAATAAATAGCCTTTATTTAACAATCTTATGCTACGTTTACACACTTGCCAAGCCTCGGCAAGCCCACAGGACGCAGTTATGTGCTAGAGTGAGCACGATGTAGTTCCGTCTCACTTTAACATATGACTGCGTCCTGCACGCTTGCCAAGGCTTCGCAAGCGTGTAAATGTAGCATTACATAAATTATTGTTAGTATAATAATTCTTGTTTAATTATTTGACACTGGCTGAAGATTATCTTGCCGTCCAGCACAGTCCCTAGAGCTAGCCACTGACTGCGATTTAGTGCCTGTCTTCTCCAAGTATTCCCTGCTATTGTCTTAATATCGTCCTCCCATCTACGACGCTGTCTTCCTCTTTTCCTATTGGATTTGTGTAAGATTGTCTCTTAATTTATTTTTTTTATTTAACAGTTCGAGGAGCCCCGCGTCAAGTACGAAGAGGCCGAGTTTGATGAAGACCTGCTCAAGAAGTGGGTGTTCGTGCAGAGCATGCCCCTCATCGTCGAGTTCTCCCACGAGACCGCCTCCAAGATCTTTGGTGGCCAGATCAAATACCACCTCCTTCTGTTCCTGTCCAAGGTAAGACTATTTCTTTATTATAACTTATAATGCTGAGATGTCGATATCTTAGAGCACAATCGTACTAACTTTTCGCAACAAGTTGTTGCAATTAAGATAACTACTATGTGGTTTAAATATCAATGACAAAATAATTGTAATAAGTATGAGTGTGAACTAAGGTACCATATACTTTAGTTTCAGTTGTAATATTCATTTGAAATATCTACTGTTCATCCTCTAAATGCGTTAAAGATGGGTGTTTAAAATTGCACTGTCAAGGAGAAGTGATTATAAAAAATTAGATAGTTATTATCAAACATATTTTCAAGAAAAAAAGAGAGAATGAAACAATCTTTATAAGGCAAAACGACACCTAAAACCAAGAAATGTAATATTTCTTACACTATTTAACTATTAATGTCTCTAAAACGGTATTGCATAACAAAAAAAAATAGTTTATATTGTCATTACTTTAAAACTTTATTTTTACTTAACTACACAACTATGATTAAGTATATGATTGTCGGAATATGATGATCATCATCCACAAGATGCTTTATGATTTAATAATATCTTCTAGGCATGTTGAATAGATTTAACATAGAACCAAACCCACAAGTTCGAGTATTCTAATAAAAAACCTGTTTCCATTTAAATTGTATTTAACACCTTCAAAGTTCCATATCAGAACTCGTTTTGTAGAAGTCTCATTTATTTCCACTTAATTATTAAAGAGATGACATAGGATTGTTATGAGTAGAGTAGTGTTATCAGTGCATTTCACGCTGCTTTGTGGCCGAGTCGACTTCCTACGACCGATAAATGTAGACTACGTACGACAATTAAGTACTTTTATCACTCGGGACAAATTAATTGATGATACGTCTTTTAAGGTACGATTGGCCGTCATTTTAGTTTCATATAAGTAAATCGATCGCGATATCATAAACAGGACTCTCTTCTCATCATCTGTAAAAATTTCGCTGCTGAGAACACGTTATTTCGACTGATTTAATGTGTAAGGAAATTCTATGGAGTACTTAAAACTTTAGTCACATGTCCAAACGCCGAGATAAAAACAATATCGGTGCTACGTGACGCGCCACATGGTCTTATTTTTTATAGACAATGTCCTACTAAACTATCCACATCAATCATACGTGTATCGGTTGATCAGGCCGTAAACGATTTTAAAGACAACGCTCTACTTTTTGCCCGGAACTTTTTGTAACGTGCGTTGCACTACAAGATCGAATAGGGACATTCTCGCTTTTATTATGTCTGCCGTAAACTGTTATTTTCAACCTATTTTGTCGGTCATTTATTTACAGTTAATCTGCGAACAACACGTTAATTATATATTGTAGAATACATCATGTGTTAATTACAGTTGTTCTTTAAAAATCATTCATATTCAGAGCAATTTTAATGCGTACGGTGCGTACTCAATAAATAGAGATCCGATGGACAACAAAATAACGATGTGTAGGAGTTTTATGACTTTTCCAGTCTTCTGTGACATTTGGGGGCCCGGCTAGAGGCCCCGTGTGCCCTTATAGTAAAAACGGAACTATTCGTATTTTCGTGTAGTTTACAACAAAACGGCACTAGCGTACGCATAAAGATCTTATCCATCGTCACGGCGTGCGAACGAACAGTCATGAATGGTGAAAGTTCACGGGGGTCATCCCAACTACGTTGCCTGTGAAAGTATTACCACTAGTTACTGACTGAATACCAGTTTGTGCAGAACAAAAAATCTTACCGGATTTTTTGCCGTATCTGGCTATAAGTAGGTCAGCGAGTCCCGTTAACTGTTTGAGATAATTTCGCATTGACAGTATTAATTGATGTAAATGGAGTATGAACTTTCGTTGCATTACTTGAACGAGCAAGTTGTCATGCACGAATTCGACGTGTAAAACGAGAGTACTTTCATTTAAATCTTTCACACACTCTCAGGTGAGAGGAAGGAAGAAATTTTGTGGATTTCAACAGCCTGAATTATCTGCGTTTATTTAATCATTACTTTTAGTGAAACCGGTTTGACTTTTATAGCTCTGACGAGACAGAGTTGAGCTTGAATAAGCAAACCATCACTGAAAGGTCATAATAGTTCGTGTATAAATAATAAACGTTATAGATGATGACTAGAAAGTTTATATAACTTTTAGAAAGTGCATGTTAGATTCTAGAATGGAAAACTATGTGTCATATACATAAATATAATGTGACCAGTGCCATAATTAGTATTTGAGTGCTTGCTGCGAGGTTCTATAACTGCAGAAGGAGTCGACATTGAATGTGACGATAAAAACTAATCATTCATATTGACTAAGTACTTCAAACCTATAGTATTCTTACATCTTTGGGCATCACTGAAAATCAGCGCCACGGCTTATTATGGCGAAAAACTGAGTTGTGTTCATATTATTGCGCTATTACACATAGATTTAATTTATAAATGCAATTTTCTTCCATGTGTTACTGTGTAATCTTTCTTTTTTTGTCCACTTATAATTCCCATGCCACAGAATACTTATGAAATGTGTGTTGTCGTAGAAAAATGGCGACTTCGAGAAGTACATTCAAGAGATCAAGCCCGTGGCCAAGAACTACCGCGACAGGATCATGTCCGTGGCCATCGACACCGACGAGGATGATCACCAGAGGTACGTACCTATTTAAAACAATCACCTTTTAGTTTTAGGTAAACATTTCCGCCTACCTTTTTTTACACGGTTATTTTCCCGGCTGCTAGAAAGTGGAATTTTCTGCATATCAGCGGGTGGTAAATATCTACAACTTTTTACGCTACGCAGCGGGATTATTGTGAACACCATGTAAATCGCAACATAATATATAGTGCATAATGCTTTTCCATCGTATTATGTCGGGCACGATCGTTTTTATATTTCCATCTCAACTTTTTCACCGATGTCGATAGGGAAAGCATGCTAAAACTAACTTAACGACAGTAAACTTACGAAACTTGCTGAGTTAAGAGTTGCACTAACAGTGTTTAATGCTTGCACTAACTTTTTTTCTAGCCTGTTACAAAAATCAGTACAGATCTTAGCAGCATTGTTGGTCGCATAGATACAATCCTGCTAATAGTATAAATGATAAAGTTTATGAATGCATTTGAATCTTTATTAACGTGTAAAGAACTCGTTAAACTTAGGTAATACAGATTCAAATGCAACAAATGGACATAGTTGTGCTAAAACGATCCAACTCACATGTCACTTAAAATTAAATTTCCAACTTATTGACACATCACACAATTTTGGTAATTAAATGACCTCTCTCAAAGCCTGAGATACAGGATTTTCCTAGTACAGGCACAAGAATTAAGTGAGTTCTGTGTAGATGTAAGACTTTTTATGCAAATTGTTATTCTTATGTTTTTTATTAATAAATATTTATTATTTATTATATTATTATTACATGGGCAGTAAGTTTTTATTAAATTTTCATCTAATTGCGGGTTGGAACGTTTTTGCATAAGTAGGTAGTTATGCAAATATCAAATATCAAATTTTCAGTATAGCAGTTATACATAAGTAAATGAGCGTGTTTTGTGCAGAATCCTGGAGTTCTTCGGAATGAAGAAGGAAGAGACCCCCGCCGCGCGCCTCATCGCCCTCGAACAGGACATGGCCAAGTACAAGCCTGCCTCCAAAGAGCTCTCTGCCAACGTTATTGAGGTGAGATCTTCGGCATACACACACATACACACATAGTTCAAGTTTTAATTGATCGAGCGAGCGAAGCCTCTACGTTTCAACTTGTTCCAAAAAAAGTTCATGTTCGGATGACCGTATCTCCGACTGTTCTTCGAGTGAGTATGTTCGTTAAATATATAGATTATTTATTTGTTGATTCAGTTTTTCGAATGTTTTCAAAATGGCGGAGATATAGGGGTTGGTAACGTAAACAATCACACATTTCAACCACTTTACTACTAATACTTTAGCAAAAGTATGGTGGGCAGCGAACGTGTATCAAAATTCGAGAGTAGAGACAGTTATAGAATATGTTAGGTTCGTTAAATATATAGATTATTTATTTGTCGATTCAGTTTTTCGAATGTTTTCAAAATGGCGGAGATATAGGGGTTGGTAACGTAAACAATCACACATTTCAACCACTTAACTACTAATACTTTAGCAAAAGTATGGTGGGCAGCGAACATGTATCAAAATTCGAGAGTAGAGACAGTTATAGAATATGTTGGTGTTAATACTTTGCGTATTATTAAATGTTTGTTTGTTTGGAATTTTACAACCGTCCAACTCTCCACAAGAACGTATTGTCTTGAAAAAGGACTATGAACTCTCATCATCAACCATTTTAAACCTATTCAACAAGGAATAAGGTTGAAAATTCAATATCCACTCAATGTAGTTCTAACCTTTTTTTGTAAGTAACTGGTTGGCGCTTACGAGAACAAAAACAGATAGGATTGTATTAGACACAATGCCATTGTGAATGCAGGTAAGTGGATGAGCTTAGTTTAAAAAAAATGTACTATAATTGTTATTTGTTGCGTATGGATATTATGCATTTGATTATCATATGGCATGTACAGTCGAGTTCATTTACATCTACACGCTTACGAGAACAAAAATATCTGAACACAACCCTATTGTCAGGAGCATAAAGTCGTGTTCAGATATTTTTGTTCTCGTCAGTGTGTAGATGTAAATGAACTCGACTGTACCCACTTTTAATACCTCAGTAGAATAATTGTCAACACACGTCCCAATTATAAATACACCTTCCATTTGAATCTTATCAAAAGGCCTTACTCTCAATCGGCGTAGCGACGGCGTATCGAAAGAGTGTTTTATAAACACATTACCCACCCTATTAGCTACGGTCTTTAAGTATGTAAGACGAGTACTTCCTAAGGCTGAATTTAACCAAACTTATTTCAAGAATAATGCTTACTCTCGGATAGTATCAAGTCAAACTTATATAGCGTTCTGACATCACTATCCGCGAGTAATGCCGGCCACACACAGTGCAGTCAGAATTCCGGTCCGGTTCAAAATGGAATGACATCAGCAAGCGAGACTTCGCCATTATGACAGACAGAGACAGAGGCACTTTCTGACGACTTTCTGTTCGGAAACCGGATCGGAATTCAGACTGTGTGTTCAGGGTAATCGTTATTCTTGGCCTGAAAGGTTTGGTTAACCGCAGACCCTCGGCAATGAGGTACACGGCACAAGGAGGAGGAAACGCAGCCTAAATGATCGATCAAAGTTGGAAGTTGTTGGGCCACTAACACTATACGATTAAAATTAAAAAGAAAGAAAGAAAGAAAAAAAAACATTTATTCGTGACATGACCATGAACCATAAAGGGTGGAACAGAAACTATAAAAAGGTATAAAACCATAGGCAACTATAATAGTATTATGGTCTTGCCACTAAAAGGTCTCAGCTCAGCATGATGCTAGCTGATCTTCCGGTGGCACCATAGGTAATTACGATTTCAGCGGTTATATCTACCAATAGCCGTGTAATTGCAACAATTCTAAGCCCATTCTTATGCAGCCTATCTCCTGACAATACCAGTTATATGGGCTCTGGGCCATGGGCCATGTTATTCTGTCCCATGGCCCAGGGGACAAGTGAAAAAATAAGAAAAAAGTTGCTCCTCCCTCCTAATTACACAACTTGAGTGTTATTTAGGGGTCATACGAATCCTTAATTAAAAGTAACAACATTCAAACACATCTTATAATTGTTATTAATGAGCCTAATATTTGCGTACACGGTATATAATTGTTATTAATGAAACTATTTGCGTTACTGTGTAAACATGAATGTGAAAAACACGATACGATATCTGACATACAAAGACACTGTAGAAGTAAATAGCGCGACTAAGACAATGAAAAATGAAAAAATGTTTACAGCTTTGTTGAGATATAAAAGAGACTGAGTCATACAGAGGAAAACCGTATAACATGTTTGTTATGTATCGCTATATGTTCATGGTTATAGACAAGACCATTTTAAGTTGATCGTGTGCAGTCGGGTACACATGGTATTTAACGCCGTGTATCCAAAATTACGTATAACACAACACATCTTATTCGTCAAATCATTGATAAAAATCTTTGTTACTCCTACACTTGTAACATTAGTGTGTGATGGATGATAGACTTATAGCTGGCACTTCGGCTGTTATCGACTTCTTGATTTTGACTGTACGTGAAAGAGGACAAAATACATGTTAAAAAGATACATATATTCAAACGATATGGATGGCTATGTGGGAATGGGTACCTACTACGGTAATAAATACGGTAATAATTGGTTGACTGGTAGAGAATGCCATTAGGCATTAAGTTCGCCATTTGTACTGACTTTTGTTTTGTGCAATACAGGTTAAATAAATAAAATAAATGTAGGTACCTATTACGGTAGCGGCAAATATCTCATATCTGTGTATAGTACGGCTCTTCCCAGGTGAATTTTTCGCTTCGAGCCCTAAACTTTCAAACAATGGCCATTGTATCTATTATCGCAAAGCCGCTAGCTACCGAGTTTGCCACGCGCCACTATAACATTCATATGAAAAACAAACGGTATCGTGATAGTATTAAGGTTCAAATTTAATGTCACTGATATTCTAGATATTGCGTTTTGGTAGTGTAGGACAATAGACCACCCCAACGAAATACAGCATTCATATTATTTTGATTTGAACCTTAATACTATGACAATACCGTTTGTTTTTAATATGAATGTTATAGTGGCGCGTGGCAAACTCGAGCTAGCGGCTTTGCGATAATAGATACAATGGCCATTGTTTGAAAGATTAGGGCTCGAAGCGAAAAATTCACCTGGGAAGAGCCGTACTATAATTTGTCCCAATACAATGAATATGATATTATTTTGCCGGTACTTTATCTTCTATCTATCTATATATATGTAATTTTGGTTTTGAAATGTCTGTCGTAGTCCAGGGAAGGTTTAAACGGTGAGATATTAGCTGCTTACTGACACAGACAGAATTCCACGCGGGCGGAGCCGCGGGCACAGCTAGTCTTTAATACAAACGGGCCGTGCGACTCTGCCGCCTGAAATTACGTCTCTGTTGTTTTCCATCTTGAATCCTGTATGTAGAACCGGTATATGTATATTACGGATGGGTATATATTTCGTGACGCAAATGACGCGACGTACACTTTATTCAGAACATTAGATGGATTACACATCAGTACTCCTGAAGTGATCAACGGTGGCAATGACCTCACGATAACATCGTATGCTCGCGCTGTCGGGTTGATTAACACTTTCATTGCCGAATTTGTCATATAAGTCTATTCTATTAGGTATACGGTAATAGGGGAAAATTGTCACAAAAAGAGCCCAAGTTTGACTCAATAATTAATTGACTTGACATTCAACATATTGTGACTGGACGGTAGCTATCCTATTATTTATAGAGAATGTTTTTCTCAAACATGCAATGAAATGTCGACATAACGTGCGTTACAACAGGCTTCGAAGCATCGCGTATCGGGCAGAACAACTCGAGAGAACTGGAAAGGAATTTCATACATAATTGAAGGCCTAAGCCGGGAAGTTATTTTTTTTTAAACTTGGCGTCTGTGTTCATGGACAGGCTAAACAGCTGGATGATATATTTTTTGAGTGGTGTATTTTTTTATTTCATTGCATATGTTTGAGAAAAGCACTATACATGCCTAGCCGTGAAAAGGGCTTGCCGGGTGAGTAGGTATAGACGGATAGTGATACGAAGCCTCTTTCACGGCGTCTGCAGTAATGTACTACAATCATGGAGCAATAGGTACATTAAGCCAGTTCGAGTACGTATAAATTGCGTTTTTTTTTTGAGAAATAAGGGATGGTTCCGAAGTAAAGTAGTATTATACAAATGTCAGCATTAATTAAAAACCCCTTTTGTTTGTGTAACAGGAATTCGTCCAGTCGTTCTTCGCCGGCACCCTGAAGCAGCACCTGCTCAGCGAGGACCTGCCCGAGGACTGGGCCGCCAAGCCCGTCAAGGTGCTCGTCGCCACCAACTTCGATGAGGTCGTGTTCGACAACACCAAGAAGGTTCTTGTGGAGTTCTACGCCCCATGGTAAGTTATCTTCTCTGTCGGTTTGGTTGTGGCAGAGCGGTCTTGGTCGCGTTGAGGTGTCCATGACGGTGGTAGAGGCGGACTCAGCTCTTCTCGCACTATCTCCCGCCGTCCTAAGTTCGAATCCGGGCAGGGGCAAATATTTGTGTGATGAACTCGAATATTTGTGCTTGGGTCATGGTTGTTTGCGCGATTGTACTACAGTCGATACGGCTGCGTGATGCCGAGTTGCTGGAGTATGGAAACGTTGGTACGGAACTACCTTTGCAGAGAGTCTTTCTCTAGCACATCCAGAGCACCTATCTGTTTAAATCAATGTGAGAGAGAGCCGAGTGAATCAACGACACAGTCAGTTACGGTAGCCGTTCTAATAAACATAATCCACCTTTTTGCTTCGCAATAGTCGGATAACAAACGCATGCGATATCTACGCGTGACAGTATTACTTGCTTATTTGCATTTAATTTCCGTTTTATGTCACTATGACGCGTGGTAATTGATAAGTAGTCAGGTTTAGTCTCGTTAACGGATGTGGCGAAATTATATCAGTTCGGTACGGACAAAAAAAAACATTGATAAAAACCTGTAGAAACAAAAAGAAAAGCGATTGTAAAATGGTTCAATTTGTAAAAAGATCGTAATAACAAAAAACTATGTATTTGTTCACCAGAAAAGGAAAGAATCCGTTCCAATGCACTGTGCAAATGTTTTATGATACAGGGACGTTACGCTGTTGATAACAGTTATTAACATTGTTACGCTATAGTTAACAATTTTTATGGCTAGTTAAGATCCAAATATGAACCATTTAGTTAGGAATGATTTATAGGTACGCTCGTAACAGAATAGAAGTTGGTACATAAATTAGTTTTTAATGAGTGATTCCTATATACACAATTATCTCAGTATACCTAACTGATAATAAATTAGAAACTTTTGTCTTCCTGTGGTGAGGGTCTTCACTGCTTATCCTTCAAAAACAGTATTTATTTGCGATAAAAAGTACCAACACGCTGCGGCTCGTATTGTGTCATTCTACAAAACAAAAGCCATAAATACGCGTTCGAGTATTTATACTTTGAGTACTACTATTCTCTATTCGAATGTGTGGTCGGATTGTCTTTAAATTTCTCATGCTGTAAATCATATATCAAGTTATTTTTTTTTTACTTTATTTATATTTTCATATCTGACTTATTTATATTAGGTATATTCGTAAATGTAATTTTAGATATAATATGTCAGAATCATATTCATTATACAATAGTGAGTTTCCGGCTGATTGCGAAACTCAATGTCAATGGCACATGAATATTCCGCCGTAGCCGATAGTGCGGCGATCGGGTGCCGCAAGGGCATTGACTTGTTAACTGTTAAACTTGTCCGGACGCCAACTTGGGTCGAGTACGTTATTAGTTTAAGCAATATAACTATAGGTTCTGTCGATTACTCCACCAATGTACTACAAAGTGCTAGAGCACAACTGTGATCTAAATTTAAATATTACCTGTCTCTATCTTCACGGTACCGTGAGAGAGTGACGGGCGATGCTATGTCGCGCGACAAGAATCGCGAAGGCTTATTGTGGTAGACGGGCTGATTGCGGTTCGGGTGAATACTGAGAGGTTCCTATCTGGATCACGTAAGAGCGAGCGAGACAGGTATAAAACGCACACTGTTCTTATTAGGGGCAGATATTCTGCTGTACTCACGCTAAGGTCCGCCCGCAGCTACCGATAGGTATACGTTAAAATACTATTAAGATATGCAAATTTTGGTGTGGTTATAAATTCCTTGCCTACACTTTTTCCTTAATATTTTCTTAATTAAATACTAGAGGGTTCTCGTATTTTTGTCCGTGTAATATTTTTTTATTACCGTAATCGGGTAAAGAGTATGCTATTTATAACTATCTTTGGATGTCCAGCTATGCTAACCCTGTACAAAAAATGATAAAAATCAGTCCTGCCTTTTCGGTGTGATAAGAGGACAAATAAATGTTTATAGTAAAAATTATCTAAGCTAAGCTAATCCACTTAAGAACTGAATACCATTGAACAAACCACAACTGGTAAACCACAAATTAAGATAACGAGCTCGTAGTAAAAGCAGATTGTAACCACCTTGGAAGGTTAATATAGATTATCGACTCTATTTCCTTGGACATTAGACTACAAAATGCACTAACAGAATAATGGTGATCATAACTTTTTTGGATTTTACAACCGTCCGACTCATCACAAGAACGTATTCTCTTGAAAAAGGACTGAACTCTCGTCAACAAACATTTTAAACCTATTCAACAAGGAATAAGGTTGAAAATTCAATATCCACGCAATGTAGTTCTAACCTTTTTTTTGTAAGTAACTGGTTGGCGCTTACGAGAACAAAAGCAGATAGGATTGTATTAGACACAATACCATTGTGAATGCAGGTAAGTGGATTAGCTTAGCTTAGATAATTTGTACTATACCAACATATGACGCTATACGGCTAGCGCCAGGCTGCTGAATAATACTGTTAAGATCTTTCATGAAATAATGACCCTTTTTCATGAAAAAACAGATTTTCAATAGAATTTTACGATAGGATAATTTTAGATAGTATTATAGTAGGTGTCGTGTGTCCCGTCAACACGTATGCGTTGAATCATATATCATGAAATAAGCGTGTATCGATGGGTTTTTATCTTTTTGTATCGCGATTGTGATTCAGTATCTTTAATATTAGGTAAATTGCAATGTTATGTATTTTTATATGTTCAGAATCGCCAATAATAACTAAATGCACGCGCAAATAATTGCTGTTTCACAAAAAATATTAGTACCGACTTCAACGAAAAGAAATCGTATTTCCGGAAACAACCGAATGAGTTACTAAAAAAAACACCGAATGCCTACAATATTTGAGTTTCTTCGATTCCTCATGAATTTCGTCATTCACCAAAACTCTTAAACAAAAATATTTTTCCAAATCGGTTCATGAAAGGAGTTCTGAGGTCATTTAAAAATATATACAAACAAATAGAGAACCTCCAACTTTTTCAAGTCTGTAGATGTAGAAATATGTGAAAAATGCTGGTGAATGTCGAACATTAATCTTTATAGTAATGTTCATGGATATGAAAGATTTACCTCTACCTATTGATATTTTTCTGCTGTAGCTCAGCTTGGTAAATACCTACTTATCGTGTGCATGTTTTCCTCGCATATTTTCTTCACAATTGTATAATACTACGTTATCAAGGCTTCGTACGTGGCCATACTCAGTAATTTTATAACACGCCATGCGTTGCGGCATCCTCGCCAACCGCGGATGAATGATATATGCATTTTTCTAAACCGATGGAACTAGAAGTAATTTAAATTCTGCACAAAGCTTCTTATGTTATCTAACGTAAGCATTACGGTTTATGAAAATTCTTAAATTGATTTTAAAGTTGTAGTATAAATTAGAATGACATCTGGAACGGTTTCGGTCCCCTCCTGATCCCGGGAACGGGAAAGGTTAAATGTTATTTCAGTATCTTAAAATTTCTTGAAATCACATGCGTAACGCGGGTAATAAATCTACCTCGTGGCAAATCACTTTTAATTGGCGAGAAACTTTCATATTATGACTAATTGATTTTATACATCATGCCTTTGTTATGAAATGTTTTTTTGCAAAGGATTTAGTTTTACTTTCCATTTCATACATAGTTTCTAAAGAAACCTTTTCAATCCGCTTTGCTTCATAAGAAAGTTATTTAGTGTCTCTTTTTTTTGCATAGAATATCGCTTTGGAAAATAAACTTAATGACATATATACGTATACTTATCATATATTTAACGTCAATAGACTTTTCAAAATATATGTATTTTAAGTTCTTCGCACGTGGTAGTCCGTCAAGACCTTGTCGACTGGCAGGGCTAGCATATCTTGCCGTGATTTTGTTTATCGCGTGACTCAGGATCCTTCTTGCTCGCACGGTATTATACAGAAAGAGACAAAGAGACGGGCAACGACGGTCCCACGAGAAAGAGTCATAAATTGTGCTAGGGGTGTTGATCTGATGCAAACATGTTGTAATATATTTGCCGTTGACAATGACAGTTTTCACAAAAGCCGTGGCGTCCTTGCCCCGGCGACCTGATGCAAGCATGACGCAACCGCGCCCCCTCGATTTGCACAAGTGTCCCATGAATCGCTCATTACGGCCGATTCACTGGGCCGCTTACAAACAAATGTTTGTTCGATGGCGTGGAAGCCGGGCATTATGGTAATGCCGTTGCTAAGTCGTCTGATGAGTAATCGAGTTGACGTTGAGTTGGGTGCGCTACGTGGCGTAGGCTGGCAGTGGGCTGGGTTGCCAGCTTGGAAGACCAAAATATCTGTATAAATTATTGTAATGCCTAGGAATTTTAATGAAGTAATTCAGGTCCCCAATCGGGAAAAATATTAGCTCCTTATTAGAAAGTTTTCAAATGATTTACTTTTGTATTGGGAGATTTAACATTTTACCGGGAGTCATACGAAATGTTGGGAGACATCTCTCAAATCTCTTTCAATTTATAGTTCTATAAAAGGCCTTATACGGGTTTTGTGCTATTTAAGTTGCGATTACACACCGCCGAACTTATGGCTCTAGTTTAGTGTGACGCACTGTTTGTTTATATTACCAGCGAAACGTGTGCCGTAAATTAGAACACATTACATTTACTTCGGCGGATATAGATGGCTACTTTGAGTTCACAATACAAAAGAAATACGTCGTATGCCATGTCTGATTCAAAGGAAAAACAACGGCCGACTATCGGCATCATAACTTCGGGTCGGTGTGTCATGACACTGGGATAGTCATGTTGCTTGGGGTAATAATCGATTTGTATAAGCAATATGATAAAGCGTTTATAGAGCTTGATTGTCACAGCGCGCCTAATACTTATCTAATATCGTAAATTGAGATAAAGACAGCGTTCAAGAGGCAACGAACTACAATGTCATACAGATGTACTACTATAGTAGGTACCCTTTTGTCTATCACGGTGATAATGAAAGCTAAAAGTTATTTGCTTGACAACCCAATACCATAAGATAGGATAGCACAAAGAGAGCTTAGCTAACTTATTGTTTAAATCCCTTGGCACTATAGCGTGGCACTACTCAAGGGTAAGGCGTTTTAGAACCAAGGGAAGCTACTGTTAGTGCCACACGGTAGTGCCAAGGGAAATAAAATATATAATCTATGTATATCACTATCACTTGGTCAAATTTATCTGTAAGCATACTGGTACAGTAATACGGTGAATAGAGACTAAAGTACTATGTGTGACCTTACAAACGGTCCGGTAGTTTTGAATTTTTGATATGTTGTCTAGGATGGTTAGTCAGTGCTTAAAATCCAAAATGCCCCATTCCCCCCCCCCCCCCCTCCGCGCCCGCCGCCATTTTTAAAAAACCGGCACTCTCTTCATATTTTTGCTCATATCTTCCTTTAGGAGCATTTTAGCTAGAAGAAAGCTTCGACAATGTTATAGAGAGTTAAATTTACTACATTCTCCATTTTATATTTTTTTTCTAACACAGATAGTTACGGAGATATCCAAATTAAAAAAAAACGTAAAAAGTCGCAATTTCCTACAGAAAAACAAACTTCTGGATTATATCTTCCTTTAGGAGCATTTTAGCTAAAACAAAGCTTGGGCAATGTTGTAGCGAATTAAATTTACTATAATTTGCACTTCAAATTTTGTTTCAAGGACGGTTAGTTACGGAGATATGCACATTTAAAAAACCGGAAAAGTCGAATTTTCCGAAAATTTCTCAAAATTCTTGGTTTAGAACGTTGTCATTCAGTTATGGACTAGTCTAGGACAAATTAAAACATGTAGGAAATATAATTGCTTATAAAACTCATTTCCATTTTTACACCCATTTTCGGAAAACGTGACTTTATTTTTTACATATCTCCGTAATTATCTGTCCTAGAAACAAAATTTGAAATGTAAATTATAGTAAATTTAATTCTCTACAACATTGCTTAAGCTCGGTTCTAGCTAAAATGCTCCTAAACGAAGATATAATCCAGAAGTTTGTTTTTGAGTTGAAAAATGCAATTTCTTAAGTTTTTTTAAATGTACATATCTCCGTAACTATCTGTCCTAGAAACAAAATATAAAATGGAAAATGTAGTAAATTTAACTCTCTATAACATTGTCGAAGCTTTCTTCTAGCTAAAATGCTCCTAAAGGAAGATATGAGCAAAAATATGAAGAGAGTGCCGGTTTTTTCAATATGGCGGCGGGCGCGGAGGGGGGGGGGGGGGGGGGGGGAATTGTGCATTTTGCATTTTAAGCACTGACTAACCATTCTAGACAACATATCAAAAATTCAAAACTACCGGACCGTTTGTAAGGTCAAAATCCTTTATTCACTGAATTACAGTGTACATCTGGTACAGTGTGGGGCATTTCTATATTTGTATGTTTTAAAGTATCTTTGTGTTGTGTTTATATCGATATTACTATATTGACTTTTCTCTCGTCCTCAGGTGCGGCCACTGCAAACAGCTCGTGCCCATCTACGACAAGCTCGCCGAGCATTTCGAGGCGGACGATGACGTGGTCATCGCCAAGATCGACGCCACGGCCAACGAGCTGGAGCACACCAAGATTACCTCCTTCCCCACCATCAAGCTGTATACCAAGGACAACCAGGTCAAGGACTACAACGGCGAGAGGACGCTCGCCGGCATGACCAAGTTCGTCGAGACTGACGGAGAAGGCGCCGAGCCTACACCTAGTGTGGTGAGTTGCTTTTTGTTTATTCCTCCCTTACGAGTTAACCCTTTAATGCATCCAGTTACACTCCTTTTATTTCTGAAATTATGTAATTAGCAATGAAGTCCACGTCAGTTTGAGATTTCGGGACAATCATGACAAAGTCTTTATTGACATTATTCAGATTTTGACTTGTCATTTCAGTAACGTGTAAATAGACATCTTCAACATCATGCATTTAAGGGTTAAGGCACCGTATCCGTTCAAAATACTGATTGTTTTAGACATTTGTTCTATGATCAGACATGTTTCTTAACATATTATCAACGTTACTACTTGGAACAGGATTTATTGGTTTATATTTGAAACCTACAGTTTAAATATTTCATTGATATTTTTAGTTTCAAAAACTACTCGATATCGACAAAATTTACGTGAATATTTTTAATTTTTTGCCATCGACACTTAATGAGAAAAATAACCTTTCGGCAATTAAATGTTTCTTAAATCGTTTCCTATTGCAGCGGAGTTACTTTTAATAACGACTCCAACAGGATGCCCAAATAATCGCTCGAAACTCTTTTTTATGTAGTATGCGTTTATCTAACACGGATTAGTTGGGTAATTTTAGCAATATTATCGTATTGACAAACCCAGTAAGTGTAATAGTAGAGTTATTTCCGGTGTAACCAATTTGGTATTGCGGTGATATTTAGTTCACGGTCAATGTCATTGTAGCTACTGCCTTAATGACTGTTCCGATAGTACAGCTAGCAGCAAAATAATCTTTCGAAATATCTAAAATACTTATCTTCAAACGGCTCCGTAATCAAGCAAGTATGATAAGACCGGCTGTCTACCTGTTTGTTTTTATTGTATCTCACAATTTTTTCTTTGTTCCTGTGTATTTGAGGTGTGCAATAAAGAGTAGGTATTTGTATAATCTGGATGAGAATATGTGTGTCCTATGGGCTCAATTAATAAACGCATTAAAAGGCCGTATTCCTTTAAAAAAATATATACAACTATATTGATAATTTCAACTAACTTTTTGAAGTTAATAATACTTTTCCCTGAGTTCTAGAAAGTAACAAAGCTATTTCATGCTAAAATTGCGTGCTTGAATAAAGTCGATTTGAGTAGTTTTTGACACAAAAAAAAATAGTGAAAAATTGTAACTTTTCAAATATATACCAATAAATCACAATGACCCTGTTCTAAGTAGTAACATTGATAATATGTTAAGAAACATGTTGGATCATAGAGAAAAATGACTAAATCAATCAGCATTTTAGAAACGGATAAGGAGCCTTAACGATCCTACAATAATATAACGAAAAATCTAAAACATCTTCAAACGGCTCCGTAATCATAATCAAGCAAGTACGATCTGGTCGCTGGATGAGAATACCTTTGTATGTGTGTTCTATGGGCTCAATTATTGAAAAGATGCATTAAATCCCTACGTTGTGTCGCTGACTACCGAATTTGTCAATTACCATTGATGTCATAGATAAGAGTTCAACTTGAATTTCAAGCAAGCAAGTGGTTAGGCAGCCTGTCCACTGAAGTGGAGCGGAGAAATTGAACCAATCTGGCTGCATCTTTGTGAAGCCCAAAAGACGTGCATTTAAATTTGTGGAATGTGATTGGTGCATTCTTTTTTCTTTCATTCGTTATAATGTGTTTTTTTTTTCTTTGTTTCAGAGCGAATACGAAGAGGAGGATGAGCTGCCCGCCAGAGACGAGTTATAAGCCGTTGGCACCGTATGAGACTTCCGTAGCATAGTCTGTATAGATTTATATTTACTTTTATACTTAACCTAACTGCATTTCGCTCGCTAGACTGTTACTTTACGAAGGACTCCAAATTATGTTGGGTTGTACTGTTTACAAATTTGATATTTATTGTGAAATACTCCGAACTTCTACGTTGTATCCGGATCTCGTCGAGTTGTTGTTTATTCGGAGAATCGTCCGAGGGTAAGTTGTACGATCGTGAAGAGTACTGTAGGAATAGTTCTGCCAGTGTCCTCTATTCTAAGCATAATTTATTTGATGCGCTCAGCATGCAAGTTCATGTACAACACTAACATATTTATAATTTCTGTATCATAATGATATGTTATTAACACATTCCTTAGTTGGGTACTGCTGTGGAATTTATGATCGTTATTATTTTGGGACACATAGGCAATATTTTATTATTATTTAACACTTTATTACGAAATGTGTGTCTTGAATAGAATCTTGTTGGCCATAATTGTGTATTTTTTTGTAATTTGTGAAATAAAGCATTGATAGTATCAATTCATCACAAAAATATAATTTTAAGCCGATCTTTATTTTTGTAACAATCAACGTATTTTTATACTTGTGTTTGTGTTAAATTAACTATAAAGGTGCTTTACTATCAATTTAAAGTGTATAACCCTGCTATTTTTCGATTAATAGTTGATCGGTGTTTAATAATTGCGAGTTTCGATGTTTTTGTTTGAAACTGTAAATATTATCCTATATCCATATAAAATCGTCTTCAAAAGCCAGGATACGTGTATGTATTGTGAAATACTTATTGTCGATACAGAAATTGATAAATAAATAAAATAAAAAATACTTATCGTTTTCTTTCTATATGTATGAATACCTAGTGTTTAAACTGAGTTCATCATGTATTGACTGTACAAGGAGTGGTGGAGGTGTAACGACATTCCATACAATGTGGTCATAACTCGTCGTGGGTATGTAGTTTTCTCGCAATAACTAAAGCAATTTATCAAAAAAACCGAAAAATGTCGTGAAAAATTCAATGACTTTTCTAATTTGTGAAAATATTTTTGCTGTGGCGTCAGAGGCACGGTGAATTGATCCAAACAAAATTATAAAGCAATGTTCAAGAGAACACTGAACAGTTAAAAAATAATGTGTTACGCCAAAACCAAATCGGTGACACTTGTACTGATAAAAAAAAAACGCTTGGTAGTCAGGGAGTGAGTGTGCCGAATAACAAACTGTTTGTACAGTCTTGTCGTATTTATGCTAACTAAATAAATATTGTACATTATCAGACGCGAGGGGTATATGTGGCTGTCTCGTTCTTCTGTAACGGATAAAGGCGATATGTTAGCAGCGAGCACCCTCTACAAATATATTCACCTTTTGAACGCCAAGCGGTGCAGCATATGCTCCTGACGACACAAAAAAAAAGAAGTACTCTATAATCAACAGGGATTGAGAAACTATTGTGTGTGCGTGTGGATTGAGTGAGCACCCTTCAAAAATGAAAAAAAAATGTGCTGATCATTTAGTAAAAGTTCTAAAACAATTGTAAAACTAATTGATGAATTTGTAAAACGATAAATAAAAAGAATACATTCATTAACGTATGCTCACTCAGTTCTCACAAACAACCAACGAAATCTGTCAATGTGTTTATTTAACATATAATATTTATATCCTAATTTTTAGTAAAAATTATGTTTAAGGTAGGTAATAATTTGTAGATCACCTGATTACGTATTTAAAGTTTTACAAATTATTTCGTATGCTCACTCAATCCGCACACTTTCGAAAACCCGATTTCTGATGAAAATACTGCAGATTGAAACTTCTATATATGTATATAGTTTAGTAAAACTCATATGGGAATTTGTAAAATACAAAACAAACCGCTAACGTGGCAGATTTTTGGATAATACATGTTTGTAAGTGCTCACTCAGTCCACACATTATTCGTAAGTTAAAAATGAAAATATCTTAAGATTTTTAGTATCTAGGAAACTACCAGTCAACCTTCAAAATATCATAAAGAAAGAAATAAAAAATGAGTCGTTGCGTGCTCTCTGCTAACATTATCACTTTAATCTTACTGTGATGGAGAAATATCCTTCATGGGCATCCTAAGACTAGAAGATTTAACGGAACGGTAGTGTATGTGGACGTGCTTTAACCCTTTGACCGCCAAAGACGGCAAATCACGTCATCGGGAATTCGTGCCACTGACGCCAACGACGCCTATTGACGTCAAAAATTTCGATGGTCAAAAACATGCTAATTCAAACCACTATCTGTGTTTTTCAATCTCTGTTGATTTTGGAGCATTTTTTTTTTTTGGTTTTTGGCGTCAGTGGCACGGTGAATTGCTTTGCCGCTTGGCGCTCAAAGGGTTAAATGCATTGGGTTCGCAGTGTCCACTATATCAAAGCGACCACCGTATCAGAAAGTCCATATAATATAATGTCCTTCACTATTTCAGCCACTCTACCAAATAGGTACAATGAGCTGCAAAATTTCAGCCTGTACATACATTGTATTAACCTATTGACTGCCAAGCGGTCTAGCAATTTACCGTGCCACTGACGCCAGAGTAAAAAAAAAAGATGTGCCCCAAAATCAACAGGGATTGAAAAATACTTGTAGCGGTTAGAATTACAAAGTTTTTGATCATTGAAATTTGGACGGCTGTGG
This sequence comes from Apotomis turbidana, assembly GCA_905147355.2. Taxonomy (NCBI): domain Eukaryota; kingdom Metazoa; phylum Arthropoda; class Insecta; order Lepidoptera; family Tortricidae; genus Apotomis; species Apotomis turbidana. The sequence continues at coordinate 17,558,421 of LR990294.1, forward strand.
CCGACGTGGCGTCAGGGGCACGACTTTTTGTTGACGGCCACAGCCGACTGTGGCGGTCAAAAGGTTAAATTGGATAAAGTGGGCATTTTAATACAGTGGCGTTCAAAGGCTTTAAATTAAGAACTTTGGAGAACAGATTCAGCTACACTACAAGACAAGGTAATTAAAAAGCATGGTATCATAGTTATTTCATTTATTATCTTAAATACAATGATTACAACGTAAAATTAACATGAATTTAAACACGTATTTCATTGAAAAAATAATATAACAAGCCCTTGCCATTCAATCGTTCATATTATAAATGGTGTATTTTATTTCAAGTGTAGGTACAGTCGAGTTCATTTACATCTACACACTTACGAGAACAAAAATATCTGAACACGATTTTATGCTCCTGACAATAGGGTCGTGTACTGTACCGACCACTAGCATGTTTGGACAAGACATCATATCATAGACAAAACATTTGTGCATGGAAGTGTGCTAATTGCTCGGATACAGTACGCGCATCAGGTGGTCGAGGAAAAAATTAACTGCTGTGTACATAGACTCGACGAAAGGAACATTGATCCACTATCGAAATCACAAGATCGGTCTTGTTCTTTGACAAGGAATGGCAAAAATCAGTACGTCTGGCATAACTGACACGCGACTCTGTCGCGCGACAAATACTACCTGTCACTTTCCTATCAATACCATGCAAGCAGGACAGGAGATGCTGAATCGCGCGACCGTCCTTTCAAAAGCGTCCGAGCAAGCCTTTGCCCACTAGTGGAACACTCAATGGGCTATGTCAAAAATCGAATCTTTTTTTTTTTACACTACGAAGGTGGCAAACAGGCATGCGGCCCGCCTGATGTTAAGCAGTTACCGCCGCCTATGAACGCTTGCAACGCCAGGAGCATCACACGCGCGCTGCAGACCCTTTAAGAACCTATTTACTCCGCTCTTGAAGAAGAATTATAATTATGTTTCAATAGGGGTTTCAATAACTCATGGTTCAATAGGAGAACGAGGTTCCATTTCATCCACTGTACCTACAAGGAATTGTTACTGTACAGATTCTACAGTCTTAATTGAAAAAATAGCCTGTTGAAGGTAGGTTTTTTAAAACTGGTTGAGGCGGTAATAAGACGCGTTTTTGGCTGGAACCTTTATGCTTAACTCTGGAACCCCTATCGTGATTATAGTAACATGGTTATTTTTAAGACGGCAGAATTGTTGTATTAGTTACTCGTGTTTTCCTCGAGATATCATATTCACAATGACGTGGCATTTAAGTAGACATTTTTATCTGAACGTTGCGCTAAAGTTGTTAATATGGCGCGAGAACAGCTTTTTCGTTTGAATGGCAAGGGCTTGTTAAACGACAAGCGGGTTTGTTCATCTCATTATATCACATCAATGCCGTACACCGAATTCAGACAAGTTTGGAATGATTGTGTCGTAAAAACATCAGCAACTACTTTGGTACAACATTAAGGTAACTAGTCCATTACAAATAGTCAATACGGCCCGCACGGCGACCCTCGTACCCATGGGTACATCCAAAAAGGCGGTATTCCCTATAATCCATTTTCGAGACTTAACAATTATCAAAACATTCAATAACTTAAATCTTCATTAATCAACAAAAACTTTCAAATGCAGTCTGTTAGAAAGAAATACAACAAATAAACATATATTTTATCATGATTTCGCTTTATAATATGTAAAAGAGAATACTATCATAGGATGTTTATATATCACATTCGTGTGCCCGCTGCGTACTCGTAATTTAGAATTACTGTGTCGGGGCTCAGGGTAGCTCCCGCGGACGAACGTATATAAAACAAATCGTAGTTCGACAAATATTATTTGCACCAATCAACAGTCGACATAGCAACCTACTTTTTAGAAGTCGGTTAAAAATGCAACGAAGCTCGGCGGTGTTGGTTAACTTTTTTAAAGCTCAAATACAAAAGCGTGACTCACACGCCATGCTATTGGAATGTCTAAGGGTGCTGTCTTACCGCGAGCATTCGCATATGTAATGTAACAAAAAAAATATGAATTTATCATTTGTGGTTGTTTACAGGCGAATGCTGGCGATGAAGGAGCACCCTAACGCGTATAGAAAACGCACGATCCGACCGACCAAAAAGGGTTAAAATGTGCCACTATACATTTTTATGTAAAAAAAGCTTATACAATGCATTAATAATTTAAAAACTGTTTAAACTCACGTAAAAATTGTCAGAAATGGCCTAACATGTTTCGAACTCGTATAAAGCTCTTAATCAGGGACAGCTATCCGTGCTGCTTCGCGGCAAATGGTCCATTCAACGGTCTTATACGATTCACTTTGTATTTAGGATTCCAAAACAATAGACTAGGTTCCAGAAGATAATACGAAATAATCGACACTAACAACTAAATATTACTTTCGAAAATATACAAACAAACATTATCACAATAATTTTCGCCCATTTATATTATACTAGCTCTTGCCCGCGACTACGTCCGCGTGGAACTTGGAAGTATGGAAGCAACCTTGTACAACACGATAGATATCCATATCCACCTAATCACCTTAATTAATAAAAGGGATTATTAAAAGCGCCCAAGCAAATGTAAGAGCAATTGTGCTTTTGGTCTAATAATTACATTTCCTACAGGGTCATCAATGTCATCATGAACCTTACTCACTTTTCAATATCTATCCTATGTCCTTCTTCGGATCTTAAACTATCTATGCCAAATTTCATCAAAATCGATTCAGCGGCTTAAGCGTGAAGAGGTAACAGACGGACAGACACACTTTCGCATTTATAATATTAGTATGCATTGTAAAATTACCAAAAACCAAATAAAAAGAAGTCATTTGACCGTACAGGACGGTGACGTCACAGCTTGCGTTTCGCAAAAATTTCATACTATTCCAGCGTTCTGACGTTTCAGAAAAAGTAGCTGATTTGATCTGTCAAGAAACGAGCATATTGTCTCTATTTAAACGGAGAGATAAGGGGCTGGTTTTTGAATGGAGAGAATTTTGACGAAGTCTCTTTATTGTCACTAATTAATGTCGGTGCAAATCATGTTTCTCGAACTCTTCTGTAAACTTATCCTAATTTAATACATAAGTAACATGGTCACTATCATGAAGTTACAGTTAAACCCAAGTGTATCAAAATCGAAGTCACTTGTATTTAAATGAAGTGCGTAAAACTAATTAAATGTTGATGAACTGTGTATTAGTCAGCTTACAATAAAAACTAAATTTTAAAAGCCAGGCACCAAACGGCTTCAAATGGGTAAGGACCAAAAAGTCATATATAACGAGAAAAAAAAAGCGATTGGAAAAAGTTCCGTTGTGCGAAAAAAAATCACGATACATTAACCCTTTGACCGCCAAAGCCGGCAAATCACGTCATCGGGAATTCGTGCCACTGACGCCAACGACGCCTATTGACGTCAAAAACATGCTAATTCCAACCACTTTCTGTGTTTTTCAATCTCTGTTGATTTATGAGCACTTTTTTTTTGGTTTTTGCTTTGCCGCTTGGCGCTCAAAGGGTTAAGGAACTTTAAAGTAGAAGCTTAAGGTGGTTAATTATCGTCGCGCAACGGAAACTTCGATACAATTTTTTATTGAGTGTGTTAAGATGGTAATCTTTTTGGTCTTCACCCAAATAGGTACGTGTAATAGTACCATATTTCATTACTAAAGAAACTTGCGAAAACCACATGCTTTAAATATAAAATATATAGTACATAAAATCTGATAACTGTAAGACATCGCTACCTACTGTGTTTATTGGATTTAATATCCAATATTGTGTAGCTTAAGATTTCTTTCAGTTAAAGTACGATTTACACTTAGTAAAGCGTCCAATTTTCCTGTAAAGGAATTCTAAATTCATTGAATCTCATTGGAATAGATAATCAAATAACTTTTCAATTATTAAGAAATCATATTGGTGTTCCGTGATTTATTAAAAACGTAAAATGTGTGACAATACTTTTGTTTACGAATACATTTTATTAAAACAGACATCAACAGGAACGACATTTCTTTTGATGGTTCAATTGAGGTCACATATACGTGTTTTCCAAAAGAAAATTGAATTAAATTAGTATGATGTTTAGGTACAAGAAACTCCTTGCAAACGACTGACTTTTAAGTGTTTGTTATAAAGCATGTCGTTTTTAATTTGACCACTTTGTCAGTAGTTTCGTTTTGCTCTGTCTGTTAACGCTGTGACGAAGATATCTATCTCGAATATAAACAACACAAGAGTATATAACCACTTTCAATAATCTAAATTTGTGGTAACTTGCGGCCTGCGACTCTCTATGTGATCTTTGACTGCTTTGTAATGCAAATAAAAGTCATTTTAATAATATCGTACGTATTAAAAAAAACTCAGCAACTGGCATTAAAAAGGTCGCAGACCGCTGTAAACCATTTCAAATTCCTTTACAACCGACACTTCCAAATTCAAATCGCACGCGACGAAATTTCGATGCCAAAAACAACATTAACTGGCTCCGCACACTACGGCGTCTCGTAGCCGCCACAGTACATTTGTCTCTTTTGCACGCTCGAAGTGAGAAAGAGAGAGGTACAGTACGATTAAAATCAGTTAACACTTCGGCCAACCTCGGTAATTGTCGTGAATCCCTCATCTCTCACATAGAGTTATCAATTTACAGATATGACCGATTTACAAAATTCTTTTCGTATTTGATAGGGTATACTTCCGAGATGGTCCCATGTAAATTTTATCAAAATCGGTTGAAATCGGTTTTTTTTAATTTTTTATTTAGTGATTATTATTAATTATTAATCCGACGTAATATCGTAGGTACTAATTACATCAAACAGTAAAATATTGACTTATATATGTTTTTTATATATTGTATACCTACAAGAATCTTAAAATTCATCTCGCTTCTGCATAATAAATTTCTTAGGTCTACCGGTTAGTAATGTCATCTTGGCAGGTGCTATACATTGCGTTTATGATGCTTCAAATTGAATGCTACCTAAAAGAAATCGCGGTAATGTATTTCGTGTCATTTCCGTCTCCGGATTTAGGCGATGATACCCGAGAAAAACCGAAGTGTTAACTGATTTTAATCGTACTGTACCGTCTTGGCCATTAAGAAGCCGTAGTGTGCGCTAGCTCTAAACGCCTAACATGTATATGTAATACTCCCCCGGGTGACACATCAGAGCGCGAACATGGAGTCCTGGTCGTCCTTGTTGATGTGGCGGTGGCGCGGCGAGGGCGTGGCCTGTGCGGGCGGGGGCGGGGCGCCACTGTCGGCGGCGGGCAGCGCGTCGGCGGCGGCGGCGCGCGACGCCAGGAACTTGTCGAAGTCGCTGCTCGTCACGCTCTCAGTGGCACCGTTCGCTTCTGACGCCGCCTGGGGTGTTCATTTAAAGTCAGAGCAGTCACATTGCATCTTAACCCTTATTATTATTATTATTGTGAGCCCATGATGTCCCACTGCTGGGCAAAGGCCTTCCCACTCTTCTTCCATTTCATCGGCGATGGCGGGACGAGCTAGACTCTTTTATAAAGGAATGGCCATAAATAGCCCAAAACCGGGAACAATCTTAACCCTTACATGCATAAAATTATTTCATGCATTTTATTTCTAAAAGGACGTAATTAGCAATCAAGTCCACGTCAGTTTGAGATTACAGGACATTCTGACAAAGTTTTTACTGACAACATTTAGATTTTTACTTGTGACATATTTCAATACCGTGTTTTAGGTTAAAGACCAATTTCGCTAGGCTCTGTTCTGTATTAGGAGGAAGTCCCCTAACGCCGGACGGCACCTAACGCCGGACACTCGAACTATCTCGGCAACTGGAAGCTCGGCAACGGCAACTCGGCAAGTGGAAGGGGCGCGTGGACCCCCGCGCCCCTTCCACTTGTCCTTGATTCGCTCGCGTTGCTAGTTGCCGAGATAGTTCGAGTGTCCGGCGTTAGGTGCCGTCCGGCGTTAGGGGACTTCCCCCTAATGATTACTTTTGTCAATATCGATCATTTGAGGGGCCATTATTATTATTACATACCTTTGTTGCATGGCACAACTAACGGGCGTCTAGTAGCCGAGGTTGGATACTATTTAAATGTGTAGCATTAACGTTATATAAATCGCTGGCGATAAAGTGATCGTTGATGGAATTTGTGTTTGAAGAAGAAGAATGACTCTATTCTCTTAAGGGCTTTAAGTAAAACAGAACCTAATTGATTCCCTTGTGTAACGATAGTTACCCATATCTTTTGTATGAGTAACTTTCGTTACACAAAAGACGCGATCGTAATTTTGTTTTTATTAAGCCTTTAACTATGTACATGTTTTTTTTTTAAATGACCCATTAAGCATCGTGAATATGAGTGAACCAAAGCGCTAAGGGTGACTTAATAAGTGATAGACGAGTGTAAAATAAAACAAAAAAAGTAATGGTGAAAAATTAATGAATGAAAATAAATAAATAATAGAAGTATAAAAACACACCTTCTCTTGGGCCAGCCAAGCAGCGATTTCATCAAACTCTCTTTGGTCCATTTCGGTGGGCTGTATAGAATATAATAAAATAAAACATAAGCGTAAAACAAAAATACACTGACCTCAAAATAAATTTCGATTCACAATTGCCAATGATTCAGGTAAAATATGTAAGAATTTCTTGCTATTTTGATGTCACTTGAATAAAACGAAAAGTAGATAATAAGATGAAAAATATAAATAATAAATTAAAATTTATAAGACCATATTTCACATTTTTCTAATAAGGCTAGAGATGAAGTACTAAAATATTTAGATTTCCATCCCCATCGTCTTCTTTGATTATAGCGCGACCATTTGTAACCTTCACGGCTAGCATAACTTTGACACGCGTTTCTCGCGCGAGATATACTACCTGTCTCTATCTGTACAGTACTATGAGATAGTGACGGATGATGCTATCTCGCGCGACATGAGACGCGTGTCAAAGTTATGCTAGACGTGCTTATCGAATGTTGCCATAATACAAATCAATAAGGTCGTACTATTTTGTACGTCACCCTAGACTGTAGGCGGGATTTTTTAGGAGAAAATCACACCTGGCCAAAGCAAGAAGTAAAACTCAAGACAAACCACGGCCCGCAATAGGCTAGTAGACCCAGTTTTGAAATATATTTGAAATGGTTAATAATGAACTTACTAATTCTAAAAAAAATGTCTTGTATTTTTGTGAAAGCTAGAAAGCTAAATTTTATCAATTGAACATTAGAAATTTCATGAACAGTCAAAAACACCGTCCGCGATTTTTCCCTTTTGCTAATCTGTGGCGTGACGTAGAATTACCTGTAAATATTCGAAATTCGACCGTCGTATAGTGCCATTCCGCCACTCCAATATACTTTGACAGGAGATCGAGGGGTACGGCACTATTCGAAGTCGTCAAAGTAGACTTTCAGTTTTGTTTACATGACCTGACGTCACTATCATAAGCGAAAATGGCGGACAGCGTTTTATGAATTGAAAAATATATAATATTTAGGTTTCCTTTGCTAAATACTATACGGAATAAACATTAGTATATTACAATTTGACACGAGTCAACTAGCCTATTCGCGAAGCCCCAGATCGCATATTTATGGACCCCACAAACACCAGCGGTCTGGGACATTCATTAATCCACCGCTCTAGGCATGTAATGTAGTATAACAACTGGTGGCTTACCGCGGGCTGCCCCTGCGTGGCGCGCTGGCTGGCCGCGGACGCCAGCCCCGTCGACGTCTGCTCCTCCAGGTTAGCGGCGTAACTGCTTCTGTAACACATCGGCTTGTTTCCGTCTCTTGTTGTTATTCTGTCCCATCACCCAGGAGACAATGGTGATTAAACTTCTCAGAAAAATGTTGATAATTTATTTATAATATTGGTATTTTTAAGAGATCTCAATGGTTTAAATTAAAGAGTGTCGATAATTTATAATACTGGTATTTTTAAGAGATCTCAATGGTTTAAAAGAGTGTTGATCATTTATAATATTGGTATTTTTAAGAGATCTCAATGGTTTAAAAGAGTGTTGATCATTTATAATATTGGTATTTTGAAGAGATCTCAATGGTTTAAATTAAAGAGTGTTGATAATTTATAATATTGGTATTTTTAAGAGATCTCAATGGTTTAAAAGAGTGTTGATCATTTATAATATTGGTATTTTGAAGAGATCTCAATGGTTTAAATTAAAGAGTGTTGATAATTTATAATATTGGTATTTTTAAGAGATCTCAATGGTTTAAAAGAGTGTTGATCATTTATAATATTGGTATTTTGAAGAGATCTCAATGGTTTAAATTAAAGAGTGTTGATAATTTATAATATTGGTATTTTTAAGAGATCTCGATGGTTTAAAAGAGTGTTGATCATTTATAATATTGGTATTTTGAAGAGATCTCAATGGTTTAAATTAAAGAGTGTTGATAATTTATAATATTGGTATTTTTAAGAGATCTCAATGGTTTAAAAGAGTGTTGATCATTTATAATATTGGTATTTTGAAGAGATCTCAATGGTTTAAATTAAAGAGTGTTGATAATTTATAATATTGGTATTTTTAAGAGATCTCAATGGTTTAAAAGAGTGTTGATCATTTATAATATTGGTATTTTGAAGAGATCTCAATGGTTTAAATTAAAGAGTGTTGATAATTTATAATATTGGTATTTTTAAGAGATCTCGATGGTTTAAAAGAGTGTTGATCATTTATAATATTGGTATTTTTAAGAGATCTCAATGGTTTAAATTAAAGAGTGTTGATAATTTATAATATTGGTATTTTTAAGAGATCTCAATGGTTTAAAAGAGTGTTGATAATCTATAATATTGATATTTTTAAGAGATCTCAATGGTTTAAATTAAAGAGTGTTGACAATTTATAATATTGGTATTTTGAAGAGATCTCAATGGTTTAAATTAAAGAGTGTTGATAATTTATAATATTGGTATTTTTAAGAGATCTCGATGGTTTAAAAGAGTGTTGATCATTTATAATATTGGTATTTTTAAGAGATCTCAATGGTTTTATTAAAGAGTGTTGATAATTTATAATATTGGTATTTTTAAGAGATCTCAATGGTTTAAAAGAGTGTTGATAATCTATAATATTGATATTTTTAAGAGATCTCAATGGTTTAAATTAAAGAGTGTTGACAATTTATAATATTGGTATTTTCAAGAGATCTTAATGGTTTAAATTAAAGAGTACTCACCCGGTTTTATTGTTCTCGTAGCTGACGTTACGCGACTGTGCGAACATGTCGAATTCATCCTTAGAGCCTGGCGACTTGTCAGGCTGAGCATCCTTCACAGCTGGAAATACAAATACATAATGCTTTATTGCTCACGAAAAAAGTTTACAAATGAAACACAGATAAAACAATTTTAATAACGGTAGACAACAGGCGTCTTATCGCTAAAGAGCGATCTCTTCCAGCAAGGCTAGCATAACTTTGACACGCGACTCTTTCTCGCGCGAGACATGCTACCTGACTCTATCTGTACAGTACTATGAGATAGTGACGGATGATGCTATCTCGCGCGACATGAGTCGCGTGTCAAAGTTATGCTAGACGAGCTGACATCCTTTCATCACACCAAAAAGATAAACCGCGCAATGAGAACGTGAAGTAGAAGGCGATGGGAACACAAAATAAATACCAACGGATAATCAAGTAGGTAAACATAACGGAGATGCGCGGCTTTGCGCGACCAGCGGCACGGCGAACGGCTCACCGAGATATCTGAGCTTGGCGGCCATACGAGCGAGCGAGACACACGTACCGCGCATCGCTGCCGCTGCCACTGTGGCGCAAGTCGTCGCATCTCCGTAACGGGTAGATATGCACATAAATAAATAGATATACAAATATATTACAAAAAAATATATGAATAATAAATACGTATTATAATTGGCGTATCAATTCTGTTTGAAGCCAATTAAATAGTTACACAAATTATACAGAACGCGGAGTATCAGATAATAAATGAGACGGATGGTATGATAATTAAAGAAAGAAATCCGTATGAGAGCGAGGATCATTGACGGCTGTTACTCCTTAGAAAAAAGTCACACTGATTACTTACGATTTAAAAGAAGCGGGGCTAAGGTGTAAAGTGGAATGCCACTTGAAATGTTACTCACTTAGCTTGGTGATGTCAGGTACGTCATCGCTGAGGTCAATCAGAGCATCGTCCTCGTTTTTCTTTGCTGGAATGAGAAATATACCATATGAAAACTAAAAAAAGGAATAATTCTTAACATTCTAGCTACGTCCTGCGGCTTTACTATTATAACACTATTTTTTTCGGAACAAAATGTAGCATATTTAATCCAACCTTCAAATCGTCCTTCGAAATTAATCAAAATCGGTCCAGCCGTTTTAGCGCGAAGAAGTAACTAACATACGAACACACTCACAAACTCTCACCTTTATAATATTAGTGATAGGTATTTACTGCCTACTATTAGGTACACAACCGTGGCGTGTTGTCATTAAATTCCTCGTCAAGAGGCAGATTTGAACTTCGAGTTCTCTAAGAGCAATAGAAAGTTCTCAAACGTTCTAAAATATACAAACCGGTAGGAATTTCTGGACGCTTCACCACTGCAGTTTATAACATTGTCTCCCAAAATAGCTATTCCTGGTTAAGAGATAATAAAATTCGCAATCGACTTACGCGCATCAGCAGTAGGCACGCCCATAGCTGCCCCCAGGATGGCCGAGGGAGTAGAACCACCGGTAGCCGCATTCCTGTATACCAAAAGGAATACGTTGAAAAATACCATTTTATTATATTTTTTGCGCATTTATAACGTAGATACAGGACAGGGCGTTATTTTTTCGGAGCTAAAATAACTCTATCTCATTACTCACGAGACCCAAATCGCAGGTGTTTGTGGCTCGAATCGAAGGTGAAGGCCTTAAACATGCGATCTGTGGTGTTACGAATTACCGCCCGTGGCTTGTCTAAAGTTTACGGCGTAACAGGCAGAAATTCCCACTCACGGGCTTATTGGGACGGCTTACGGGAGTTATTGGGACGTAATTTGATATTACAATAAGGCATCGGTCTTCTCATAGCACGGTAGGACGTTAGAGAGCTATGGACGCAACATTAACCTTAAAATTTTATTCAAATATTTTCACAATATACCGGTCATGTAGATGGGCAAATTTTTATTTTGTTGTCGATTTCGTTTTTTTCTCAGATTTCAATAAAATTTGGTGAGTTGGTAAAGTTGCTTATTCTGAACAAGGTAAGCCCAATTTCACGATATGTCCTACAAAATTTTCCATTGAGTTACAAAAAATCCATTCATTACCGAGGCCACTTATACCTACGTTATTCTCTGGGATATTCCACTATTTTCTCAGTATACGGGTATCTGGGCAAATTTTTATTTTGTTGTCGATTTCGTTTTTTTCTCAGATTTCAATAAAATTTGGTGAGTTGGTAAAGTTGCTTATTCTGAACAAGGTAAGCCCAATTTCACGATATGTCCTGCAAAATTTTCCATTGAGTTACAAAAAATCCATACATTTTCCAATCCATATAACGTAGGTATAATGTAGGCCCAATAAGGCCTAGTTTCCCCTCTGGGTTGGAAGGTCAGATGGCAGTCGCTTGCGTAAAAACTAGTGCCTACGCCACATCTTGGGATTTAGGTAGCCGACCCCGATTGAGAATTCATTCTCAAAAAATGGGACAAAGGCTAGGAGGATGATAACGTAGGTATAAGTGGCCTCGGCAATGAAGGCACGTCGCGCTCCGTGGGGAGTCGTCTGCGCGGCGTCCCCGGGGATATAATTGAGACGGTGACCTTGACAACCAAGTATAAAGTATAGCTACATCGTAGTATACGGCTCGACATATTTTATTGGTGACCTGTTTTTACTTTTTAGAGGTGAATTTATTGTACGCAAACGCATCGTGTTTAAGAATTTGGTTAAACCTTACCCACCCACTAGGTTTAAAATACTCTACGTCAAAAGTGGCACTGACTTTTGTGTCATAGAGAATAGTAAGATATTAATGGATTCAATGTACAGTCAAGGAAATTTAAACACTTACCTTTTCCGCACTTGTTATAATGAAAATAAGGGTCAAAAAGGTACGCGTTTCAGTTTCCTTTACTTTAATTTATGATTATGGCGATAGTCGCCAGCGAGTCGCCGTGGCCATAGACGATTGCGACGGTTGTCTTTTCGCCGAATGATGTGGTTTGTACATGAACCCGATGAAGATGTCTCAATATACCTGAGACCCGTGAAGAGCAGCGTTCTCTACAGAGTGCTGGTGTTTACAAGCTGGACTGCAAGTGCGGTTTGTCATACATTGACCAAACGAAACGTTTTATAGCTACACGGGTATATCATAATCAATAGGACGATATTTTAAACAAATATGAGAAATTTATGACAACAGAGATTTTTTTTTGGCGAAGTGAAAATTCGTTGTAGTTATAAATAATTCCGCCAAAAGGCAGAACAGCGATTGCGAAAGACCGCGATTTAACCAGGCTGCTCCCAGATATGGCAGCCGCTCCACTGTTGAATTTGTAAATTGTTGTGTTTGGTACCCGAGCAGCACCTCTACCACAACTGTGATACGCGACTGTTTCTCGCCCGATATATTCATCTATATCTTTCTCTGCAATACTGTGAGAGTGATAGGTGACGCTATGCCGCGTGACAAGAGTCGCGATGCATAGTTGTGCTAGACGAGCAGTATTATCGCGTTGGGAAACCTCACCTGTTGTTGAGCAGGCGCGCGTGTCGCAGCAGCAAGTTGTTGAGCTGGTCGTTGGCGTGGAGCAGTGCGCCTGTGAGAGGCGACTCGCCCAAACGAGCAACTAGTTCAGCCACGCGGGTCTGCATCGCGCGGAGGGTGTCGGCCAATTCCTGCACGAAAAGGGAGATTACGTTTTGACGTTCCATAAAAAGTAAGTATCTGATTTGATCGCAGGAAACTAACCTAACGTCGCTCATACCCTAAACTAAGGCTAAACTTGCGGTGAAACGTATTATATGTAGCGGTATTTTCTCAGTGAGCGAAAACATCCCTTAATTTAATTTGTGATTAGCATCCTTTGGAGTTCGCATTGCATACGGCGACGCGTGTTATGCGTAAGGACTACATCATTACCCAATCGGTACCAGCACAATCGTTAGTTACAGGTTCGAGAAAATGTAAGTAGCGATGTACGTATCGATGGTTACCTTTCTGGAGCGGTCTCCGAAAAGTTATAGTATTTAACCCCCTTTTCAAAATACTGGTACCGTAATGAAAAAAGGTATTCCGTACATGTTACGTTTTTTTTTTAGTTATGACTTGAACTGTATCAGAGCTGTTTAAGTAGTCCTCACTACCAGGGCTCGCCCTCTCGCCCCGAATAGAGCGGACGAGTGAATCCCTGGTAGTGAGGACTTAACAGCCCTGAACATTTACAAATACACCAAAAAGACGCGGCGTGCGACGGGCCGCTGCCCGCTGACCTCTAGATTTATGGAACTAGCTAGACAGATAGATACTCACGTTGAGTAAGTCGATGTCGCTCTGGTGTGTGGCGGCGGGCGGCTGCGCAGTGAGCTCGTTCAGCATGTCCGACATCACCGCCATATTGCTTTCTACAACCGCCAGGTCTCCGCGGAGCTTGGCGGTTTGGCTGTCTGACAGGGACACCTGGAAAACAGGGAATTGTACCATCGATACAAAGAAAGCACAAAGAAAAGTTGAAATGCGTAACCTGGCGGACGAGACTGGGGATCGAACTCGGTGCCTCTGGATTACCGGTCCAACGTGTTAAAATTTACACCACCCTAACAACTAATAACCTTCCGAATTATTCCTTATGCTTTGTGTGTCGATCTTTAAAAATAAATATCGGAAAACCTCATGCAAATCGATCTAGTCCCAAATTAAGCTCAAGAAGGCTTGTGTTATGGGTACTAGACAACGATATACGTACTTATATAGATAAATACATACTTAAATACATATAACAACCATGACCCAAGCTTAAATATTCGAGTTCATCACACAAATATTTGCCCTGGCCGAGATTCGAACCCGGGGCTCAGTAGGCAGGTGTCTACAAACCGAGCCAAACGCGTCGTCCATTCCTTTTATTTATAGTTTAGTTTCGGGAATAGAAACTAAGATATCGATATCGATGATTTGGTCGTAAATGTGTGGATACAGCAAGAATGTAGTGCAGATAGGGAGTGACGTAGTGAATCCTAAGTTGCCCTGAATTAGAATCAGATCCGAACGGCAAAGCTTGGGGTGGAAACACATCTGCGACAAAGCTTGGGGCAGGTCACGGAATCCCCGTATTGAATACTTACGACTGATGCCGTGGTAGCTACACTAGTGAGTTTACCTTCAATAACGTTGATTATACCGACTCACCGCGCTAGGAGCGATCTCCGGAGGCACGTGGCCGGGCGACAGCTGCGGAGCCCCGCGCCCCGGGGACCCCACCGGGGCGTCGCCGTCCGGCACGCTCTGCAAACACTATGATTCATAAGTAAACAATACAAGTGTCAGCGATATTATTCAATCAAAAACTATCGCAATAAGCGTAAACCACTCACTCAAATTTATACTATTCCGCTTCGTAGATAGGCCTTAAGAAGCCATGTACGAAATGTATGGGACAAAACCTAGCTAAGGCACCATCAGCAACAGGTCTGTGGAGCTGGAGCATGAATTTATAGATAATCTTCTTGAATTATTGGCCCATGTTAAATCATAGGTCATATTCATATAACTAACTGTATAAGTTGAAGTTTCTTATGAACAAAACTTCAGAAAACGTAACTTTTTTGTGTAGGTATGTTCCCCAATTACTCGAAAACGATTGTACCGATTTGGATCATATAAATAAATGAATATCAGACAACCTCGACCTAGACCCCAACAAATCCACCTAGTCCTAAATTAAGCTCAAGAAGGCTTGTGTTGTGAGTACTAGACGACGATATACATCTTTACATAGATAAATATATAATTAAATACAGATAAGACCCAGGCACAAATATTCGAGTTCAGATCACACAAATATTTGCCCTTCCCGGGATTCGAACCCAGGATCGCCGGCTCAGTATACAGCTGCACTACCTCTGCGCCAATCGCAAATAAAGTTAATTTATTAGTACTTGATTGGCTAACTTCCTGGCTATAGCGAGACTTGATTATTCAATGAACTGTTACTGTGTTTAAATATAAGTTAGTTTACGTGTTTGTGGTCAGTTAACATTAGCTAAACAATGATAATAATGGTTTTGTTTAGCACAAAGCATTGTCTTTGGACAATAGGTTTAGGTTTAAAGGAAATAAATAAACTATAAACGGATGAATGGCTAGACTTAACATCGGTGGCCTGGCGACCTAGAATCTGTTTTCGTCTGTCGAATCGTCGCCGGTAATCGAAAGTGGGTCCTATTCGACAAGTATTGCTTATCCCCTTCATTTATGACATACTTGCTGCGCCCCGCGGTGTTAAAAGCTCATCCCGCGGGAACATTCATTTTTTTTTCGAGATAAATCTGTTAATCCAGGGTGTCAGACAAAATTGGTCCACGCGTTCGAAAAGGACTGTATTTTTTATGATTTAATTACAAATGTATAGTTTTTTCCTATATTTGTTATACTTGTAGTATTTTTCCAAAATCAATAACAAGTATAGGGAAAAATCATACTACAAGTATGATTTTTCCGTATACTTGTTATTGATTTTGTGTACTGTAATTGTTGTACTTGTTGTATTTTTATAGACGGTAAATAAATCATTTGTCATAGACGGTATTATTTGCCAAATTTCATTGTTCTAGGTCAACGGAAAATACCCTATAAATTTTGATTTCCTTGAGTGTCGAAATATATGTTTTTGCGGGATAAACGGCCGTACCTTTTTTTACGTTAACTTAGAAGTTTGTTTTTAGGGTTCCGTAGCCAAATGTCAAAAAACGGAACCCTTATAGATTCGTCATGTCTGTCTGTCTGTCCGTATGTCACAGCCATTTTTTTCCGAAACTATAAGAGCTATACTGTTGAAACTTGGTAGGTAGATGTATTCTATGAACCGCATTAAGATTTTGATGCAAAAATAAGAAAAATTATAATAAAATTATAAATATTATAAAAAAGGGCTCCCCATACTTAGAACTGAAACTCAATTTTTTTTTTATCAAACTCATACGTGTACACTGTATCTATGGATAGGTCTTCAAAAATGATATTTATTCTAAACCGAATAGTTTGCGTGACAGACGCTTCCAAAGTGGAAAAAAGTTGGTCCCCCCCCCCTCTAACTTCAAAAATAAGAAAATGAAAAATCTAAAAAAAAACATATGATGTACATTACTATAAAAACTACCAACGAAAATTGTTTTGAACGAGATCTAGTAAGTAGATTTTTTTAAATATTTTATTACTTAACTTTGCACCTAATTTATATGGGGCGCTATACATACCAGGTGCAAACTTAACTTAACCACTTAGGGATGGAAAGTGTTTGTACGGAACCCTCGGTGCGCGAGTACGACTCGCACTTGGCCGGGTTTTTTTTCACGACTTCAAGGGACTGTAGGCTTGAGTATATGGTTTTAATAACTCGAAAAGGTTAGTCAGGTCTAGTACTTTTAGCTCGAAAAAGTCAAGTATAATTCAGTAACACTTACCCTTTGAGGTGTGAATATAGGCGCCATGGCATCTAGATCGGTCATGGGGAACTCCACCCCCTTTGTACGCAGCTCGTTGTACACTTGACCGACACCCTGAAACGACATACTTATGAAAGACATAACATGAACAAAGAACATTAAAAATTACCAATATGATGAGGAAAGGTAAAAAGATAAGATTAATTAGTAATAAATAGGTAGACTAATACACATTTTGAGTCAGCTTTTAGGGTTCCGTACCCGAAGGGTAAAAAACGGGACCCTATTATAAGACTCCGCTATCCGTCTGTCTGTCTGACAGTTTATCTGTCACCAGGCTGTATCTCATGAACCGTGATAGTTAGACGGTTGAAATTTTCACATGATGTATTTCTGTTGCCGCTATGAAAACAAATACTAAAAACAGAATAAAATAAACATTTGACTTGATTGTGACTCCCATACGACAAACGTGATTGGTTGCGTTAACTTTGCACCTCATTTGTATCCGGCGCCATACATACCAGGTGAAGTTTAACTTAACCCGGCCAGTTAAAATGGGGTAAGTGTTTGTACGGAACCCTCGGTGCGCGAGTCCGACTCGCACTTGGCCGGTTTTATTTATTACATAGGTACTTAACCAAGAGTACCTATGCCCACGGGGAACAAAGACGTGCCACATCGTATTTAAGTATTTCATAAATTACCTGAAGTTCCGGCTGGCTGGAGAAGGCATCAGCCCAGCACTGGATGAGACTCAGCACTTTCTCTTGCACCACGGTCGGGGGGTCATTCTTAGGCCCGATAAGTTTTACCTTTGAACAAAAATTACATTTTTAAGCCATCTATCTCCAGTCGATTTCAGATGTAGCGACGACTTCTACTCCTAATTTGCTTGGCGTTCATGAGACCAAAGATTTTGCAGCCGATCTTCGCGGCGAACTTCCGCGCATTTGTTGCCGTGTGAGTTCAATACGTAATAAACTAATAAACGATGGCAGTAGTAAGGTATACGTAATAAACTAATAAACGATGGCAGTAGTAAGGTATACTTCTACTATAAAGCATGGTAATACCATGAAGTTTTTGCAATAGACCGAGGATGTAAACTTGTAGTCTATGAGCTGTTAAAGTGACCTTCAGGTATCTCGTTTGAATTATGAGGTACAGAGCACCTCTAGCATAACTGTCATACGCGACTATTTCTCGCACGAGATAATTATTACGTCTCTCTCTCTGTGCAGTAATGTGAGAGAGTGACGGGTAACACTATCTCGATAGTTGCGCTAGACGGGCAGATTCAAGATTCTCTCTGATTTCACCGAAACTCGAAGTCTATTGCTATCTTTTTCCTTAGCTCTTGAGTCTTCAGCATGGTAGTTGTGTATTTTACAGTGTTTTTCCTCTAATATACAAAAACAAAGTAATGACAAATATCTATCGGAAATGCGGTGTAATTTATATGTTGATTTGTAATGTAATTAAATATACAAAACACGCGATAAAGTATGTTGGAAATATAAAAACCAGTTTGTTATCGAACGAGTTTTTTATCCGACGCAATTTAGAACTATTGCACAATGTTCGTAACTTCATATGCAACACGAATTTTTAAGTTTTTTCCGTCGAGTTTATCGTTGGATCAATTAAGTATTCATTAGCGTATTCGTAACAAGCACAATAAAAGTAACCAAGGGTTCCCAAATTGCTTCAGCTTGTCGCGCACTTACAGGCAACAAAATGGTAGTTGTTTCGGCGTCCTAGCCCGAAATATGGTACCATACTACTACTTCGTCTTTAGGTAGGGTGGCGCATAGGGTCCTATTCGCAGATTGTTCCTCTGTCCCTCCCAAGACGATCCTTCCGCAAAATATTCCATTGTCAAAATATCCCTTCATATGTTCTGCACTAGTAGGGCTGCCATCCGTCCGGGTAGTTTGGAGGCCGTCCGGGGGGGTTTTCAATAAGTGTTTTTTATGTGAATGAAAAATAAAGCGAATGTTTTTTTAATTATACTATTTTCGGACACGTCCGGGGAAAAAATGCAATTTACGCCAAATGTCCGGGTTCTTTTTAAGTCTTTGTCCGGGTTCGGCGAATTTAGAGATGGCAGCCCTATGCACTAGGGACGTCAAGCAAAAGACGCTTTTACAGAAAGGACATTTTGCAAAAGGGATGTGACCTCTTGAGAGAGGGGCTTGTTGCGAATGGGGTGTTTTGCACAAGGGACCGTTTGCAAATGAGACGCAATTTTGGTGAAGGGACCTTTTGCGCCCTAAACGGTAATAGGATACCTAATTTTAATTTCCAAAAAAAGTAACTTGGACCGTCTCCCTTTGATCTCTACGGCGCACCAGGGCGCCGCGCTATACAGGTCCGGAAACATGACCTATCTCTTAACCAATGCACCTGTGCATTATTAGACAATTTGGCAGTATTTAATACATATATGCAGTCGTTGAGAACTCGGCTTATAGTATGATCACTTGTGTAAATATACGGTCTAGAAATTTAATTTAAGACCCATTTACATTTCATAAACATTTGACAACCTTGTGTTATTAATTATTATGAAAAGGTGGGTCCTGAAATAAAGTTCTCGACTGGACTCGATTTGACTGTACAAGAAAGCGTAATTGTTTTAATTTATCTCCGGTGTATGTGTCTCAATATGTATAGCACGAAACAGACTCTAAGTATAGATATGGAGAGCGAATATCTAAACTACAATAAAATTCTAAAATTGTATTGAAAATCAGTTTTCTATGGAGAGGGATCATTCTTACAGGAAAAATCTTAACAGCGCGACGCAGCAGCGTGGCGCCTACCAAATAGCGCCATGTGTTGTTAAAAAAATATTTGTCCTCTCAGCACGCCGAACCGTATTTTAACCAATTTTAGTACCTACAGGGGTAGCTGGACATCCAATAATACATATAGGATACTTTTTAGTTGACTATGATATAGAAAAAACAAATACGCGAACGAAGTTGCCGGTACCTCCTAGTATCTTTTTAAAGTATCTAAAGATCGATATTGAAATTCAGTGACATCATACATTTCTTTATCAATAACTTACTGTCAGTTACCTATCATACATAACAGTATACAGTTGCTTGTTAATTCATGGATTCAATATGCACTGTGTAGGTACGACAAGTTGATATCAGATGAAGGTCACAGTGAATCATTGTGGTACAATCGCAAATATGTCTTAGATGTGATACATCTACTGATAGGCAATGCCATCCTATTCATAGATATAAATATACATGGTATAAACAAAAGTCAGCCATCTTTTTTTGCGATTATCTCGAAAATAATGAGTAAATTTTAAGCAGTTTACGTTTAAAATCCATAAATATACATTTTATACTATCGTAGCATTAGAGATGTTACTATTGAACTCGGGTATTAATAGAACAAGGAATATTAACATGTTCTCATGAATACTTCAATACAATACTATATTTTTATAAATAATGACACAAAGGTAAATTAAGAAAGAAAAATTGAATGCGATCTACTACAATCTAAGCAGGACTTGAACCTGCGACCTCTGCGTTTCCGGCGCATTGCTCTTCCAACTGAGCTATTAGATCGCTACGTCAATCACACCTAAATATTTAGAACAGCGCCATCCTCTCGCAGTCTTCACACTTGCTATAAAGCAATGGGGACTGGGGATCGTGCGTGTAAAGCGCACATCCTAGGGTACGGCTAATGCGCATAAGCATTTCAAACATATATGACGCAGAGGGCGCTCCAGTAGCGTAAAGGATTATGGGATGAAGGATTTGGTGTGATTGACGTAGCGATCTAATAGCTCAGTTGGAAGAGCAATGCGCCGGAAACGCAGAGGTCGCAGGTTCAAGTCCTGCTTAGATTTTAGTAGATCGCATTCAATTTTTCTTTCTTAATTTACCTTTGTGTCATTATTTATAAAAATAAAAATGTGGTATTTCCACATAAAAAAATTTCATCGATAAAAAGATTCTATACAATACTATATTTTTAAAGTTGAGTTTGAAGAGGCGCGTCTCCAAGCGCTGGATATGAAACGTCAAGAGCGTAAGGCGCGACCGAAGCCATCTTATGCTTACACTTAACTTACAATGTCCGGTGACCTCCACTGCCCGCGCTGTGACCGACACCAACAAACTGGGTTTTGCGAGTCATATCCGCGCCCATCGTCGTAGGAGTCCTACGAGCCCTACAACTTGAAGTCGCTGTCATCGGACCCGATGAAGAGGACATCAAATAAAATATTTTTAAAGACCTATTTTTAGTTTCATGTGGCTAAAAGAAAAGGCGGAAATTGACCCCACTGTAGGTATAAAAGTCAGTTTACCTACAAAAATTATACATTTTGAATTTTAATTACTTGCGTCATTTGTGAGTGTAGCATTAATGTATGTTTGTCTACGCGGGAATTAAGCACATGACATGACATTATTAAATATGAAGAGCAGCTCACTTAGAGAGTAAAATTCTATTTTATAACTACAAGTTATGCCACATGGGAATTTTTAGAAGCCAGAGTATAGACTCTGGCTTCAATTTCAAAATTATACATAGAATTTCAATACCGCAAATGTAATATTAATCGCGAAGTTAGTTCCTATTTTTTACTTGTGTGTAGAATCACCCATCTGGGGCTGTTACAGATAATACCTGCTTAAATAGGTTAAGTAAAGTAACTTTTTTGGTTTAAGAAATCAATAAGCTGTTAATCCAATTAAGGCGCCTGCACCGTATTGCATATCTTGTCGACTTCAAAAGTACGGCTCTGATTCAGTTAAGATTGAATTAAGGGGGAGTCGTGCCGGGCCGGAGCCCGGGGCGCTGGCTCCTATAAGGGCGTTTGTTTTACCAGGCCTAGGGCCCTATCACTCGCGCTTGGCGCCTGTATGCAATTTTAACTCAGACTGTCATTTAACAGTTGGGTTTAAGGGTTGCGTGCACAAAAAATAGAAGGTTTATAGGTATAGGTTCCACCATATAAAAAGGGCGCTGGTGATCTGATTGCGCAGTACAAATTTATAAAATAAATGACTAAATCACTACTGCGCAATATGCTTACGGGCGCTCTTTTTATGCAGCGCGACCATACACGTCGCTATGTGACAGATAGTTTATCTTTTACTATTGGTTTTCTTGTAAAAAACCAATATTCATTTGGTTCGCAATTTCCAAGAAAAAATACTAACAATTTTTGAGCACTTTTTCCCAATAAAATATAATTGCAGATGACCTTGAAAGGTTGAATTATTGAAATTTGCATATTAAGTAGTCTTCAATATCTACGCTGGCTATCAGATTGGAAGTACACTCTGGCTTATCAGATTAAACATGTGATTCAGACAGTTCACTGACTTTACAATGTTAGTAACCTAACAATTGATAAGTGTTATTTTTGTTTAATTTTTCATTACATACATGAAGGTTACTGTAATGAGCAGGCTGTGTGACCAAAAGGCTATGCAGGAAAATGTATTTCATGTCATATTTTCTGCATCTTTAATAGCTTATGCATTAAGGTGCTGTCATTCCAAAATAGCAGGGGATTCCCCAAATGAAATCTACCACTATCACAAGCATATTGTTTTTCTGTTTATATACACTTTTTTTCAATCCAAAATGGCTGGGGATTCCCCAAATTATATTTACCACTATCACAAGCATATTGTTTTTCATTTTATATGTTTTTATTAATGATGAATGATTAATTTATGTATTAGCTAAATAAAATAAAAAAATTAGGTCTGTTGGATTGGAGATGACATGTACATGATAATGATCTAAGCCCTTAATTAAAACATATTTCTTTATAATTTTAACATAACTAATGGGCATACTAACTACTATTCCTAATATAGACCCAATTTTGCAAATGATAAAGACACATCAGAAGCATGTCCATGTGTTAAAAATTGTTAGTCAAAGATAAATTTAATAAACTGCATTCGCACAACCATAAAATTTAGGTAATAGGACAACAATAGTGGTCACCACAGAAATGGAGAAGGCAGAAAATTTACCAAAAGCATAATGTCACATATTATTTTGTAAGATGGAATAAACTTGTTAACTTTCTAAAAACGCTCACTTCTTAAAACCTATGTATGTAGCACAATATTGTTATAACAGCTCTGTTGGCCCAAAAACTAAATATCATTATGGAGAAAAATTTTAGACATCAACATTACAAATCAAGATGTTCACTTTTTAGTTAAATCACATACTTCACTGTCTGTTTGAATCACTATTAACCCCTTGTATGTTTTGACATGAATCAGTGCAGGACATTTGAACCTACGTTTAAATAACATTTAATTTAAATTTGATTAGCAAACTTTTGACATCGCAGACGAGGGGTTAAGTGCTATGCTACAAGATAGGAGACAATGTAGTGTGCCATGTCTTAGTTAAACATTATTTTATGGACAACAAGCAACTAATTAATTACACAGCAAACTCACACATCAAATATCAACAAGCACATAAATATCTTCTCACCAAAATATTTACTAAAAAATGTAGTGTATCAATGGTACAAAATGTTGTGTCATACTCTACTCATTCTGTGACTCACCAGTTCAGAGATAAACTCCTTGTTGCACACCAGCACATGGAAAGACTTGCTGCAGTTCTTCACACAAGTCTCCAGTACCGTCAGAGTGTACATCACCACCGTGTAATTTTTCCCCGCACTCTGAGTTAGTCTTTTCCGAATCGCCTTTATGGCATCCTTAGGCCCATCTGCAGTACTGTTTATAATATCACATATTTCCATGTTAAGCGCCCAGTTTTCTGACGGAAGGGAGCCATCTGTAGCTTGTTCTGAAAGTAGATATAATGTTTAATTGATAGCTTGATAGATCGCATATTAATTATGTATAATATTTTGTTTACAATTGCTATATATTGTATCATTGAAGGTTTGATCACGGATTGTCTGGTTAATTTATTATTATCCGTTTCAACCTGTATGTAACATTTATATGAACCTACTAATGAGGGTCAAAGTTATTAGCGCTTATACGAGTTATATATTATACGATGATATATCTGAATCCAGTAACAGTACATTTCCTACACTACTTATTACTTTCTTCAACTTACAAAAATAAACAAATCATCTTAAGACAAAGCGAAACTTGTATTTTCCTGATAAATAGTGCGCAACAAAAAGGAAAGGACACTGATCACAAAAACTTTTCAAAAGATATTTCGAATTAATGGGTACAAGGGATAATTAAATAGTTACATACCTATTTTTTGACCAACCGGCGTAGAAAACGGATTTCCTACACCAAAGAAGGACATTTTCAAAGGATTTATCGAATATTTATCAAAAAATGATTTCACCGATTTCACTTGTCACTGCAAAACGCAGAAATGTCAAAATACAGGGTCATTTGGATGGAAAGTTAAATGGCCATCACATATTTTTTGCTAACTGATTAACCTCCGGAAACAAAGGCTTTAAGGAAACAAATAAATGGCAAACTAAAACTTTCCATTAACTGTTTAAAAACAGTATTTACTTGTATTTAATCAATTAATTTTCCTACTTTGTGTAGTCTAAAAAAGTAAGTATCCATATTTTTACGCGTTTTGTTCTTACTAATTATTAGTGAATAAGTATGTAACATTTTGTGGGTAAAATCTACGTAGCAAAAACGAAACGGAATTCTAAGATAACTTAAAAAATGGCGGCAATTTTTGAAAAGGAGCTGCTATATATTTTATTACAACTTATTGTTTTTACAAACAATCGCTCTTAAAATGAATATAAGTACCACATTACAATTTGATTTGTAGAGTACCTTCACTCCTCCCTTCACTCTTTCAAGGGCATTTCAAGGGGCAACTCGTAGGAGCAACTTAATATTGTTCCTTGGCAACCTGAGATAAAGTAAATAAACCTGTCTACGTAACTAGTTGTCAATCGTGGATTACATTGGATCAGATTTACAGGGACAATTTCATTAAAAATGGAGGAAGAGAAGAAAAGTACCGAGAAAAAGTCTTTGAACAGTTTAATTATTCATCCTGCCATTGAACCCGGCGTCATTGACAATGCTATGATCACCCGGTGCATATTAGAATATGGTAGGTTTTTTGACAATATTTTATCGCGCTTTTATTAGCTTCATATTTATAACTTAGTAAGAAGTTAGTAAGTAAATAAAGGTAGGTACCTAACTGATAATAATGTACCTAATCAAATCATGGATGTTAATGTTACCTAGCTATGTACCTAGGTACTTATAATTTGTTAAATCGAAATGAAATTGAACTTTGTATGTAAGTATTGTAGTTCAGGTGATAACCCAATAAATAAGACATCTTAGAGCTGATGTGCTGATTTGATGACGCAGAGAGAACGTTTGGGCAAGAAAGTACAGTCGGCAATAAAAAGCGAGTTTGTAAAAATCGTGCATATTATTAAAACTAGCATAGGTAGGTACAATGAGCTGCACATAGTACATATTTCATGTAATGAACGATAATATTTTATATTTCGTGAAAGTTTATCCATGTCACATATTCGAATGAAGTCGATGCAATATACAATATGAGCTTCGTAATACTTCGAGCATCGCTTGATTCGTTTCTCAGTTCACGATACCTACTTACTATATTTTAATTATATTGACAGGCCCTAAAGAGGAAGCTGGAAGGTTGTTTGCCGAGGAAGGCGTCCACCTGGACGAAGCAACGATAGTTCGTTTAGAATTCCAGAATATTCTCCGAATTGACCATCTCTGGATGCTTACATCTCTTACAAAACTAACTTTGGCTCACAATTGCATTGAAAAAATTGAAAACTTGGAGCTATTAACTGGTCTAAATGAGTTGGACTTGTCCTTTAACTATATAGAGAAAATTGAGAATTTGGATGAGTTAGTCAACATTGAAGTATTGACGCTATTCCATAACAAAATAAGGAAACTGGAGAACATGGAAACCCTCGAAAAGCTACTAGTGTTCAGCATTGGAGATAATTTTATTGAGGATTATAAAGAGGTATTGTTCCTATTATTCACTCTAGATGTCGCTAGCGGAACGGCGTAGTATTGCAATACTTAACTACCTACCTACTGCTTTTGTACCCAAAATATTAATATATCAAACCTATCATCAGATGGCGTATCTCCGTAGATTCCGGTTTTTGCGCTCTGTAAGTTTTAAGGGTAACCCGTGTTGCGATGATCCTATGACCTACGATTTCCTCAAGTCTGGCCTCGTAAGGGTTACGTATTTGGACTACAAGACAGTAACTGAGGAAGATAGAGAGAAGGGGCAAGCTGTTTTCAGGTGAGATCGTATGAAGAATGTAATGGTAGGAGCTAGATACTCAACAAACACAGAGGTAACAATAACTGTAGGTACACCATGTTTAAACGATTCACTTTTATTTCACGGCTTTCTGGGACGTGTGGTGTAGCCTACTGAGGTTCCTTAAAATGATAAAAAAAATTAGAAATAAAAACTAGGATTATATTAGTACAGGCGACATTATCTATAATTTTTTCAGAGGATTACTCCGCAAACTGGACGAACAGGATGAGAAATCCGAAAAGGAGCGGGTCGCCCGCGAGGAGTACAACGCCCGAGTAGAGTTCTACGCGATGTCTTTTGTAGAGTACATGGCAGGGCCAGAGCTGTTGGAGTCCATGTTCGAGAAGGATCCCGACGGATCGCTGCTGCTTAAAGTAGGAGGCGAACTACTAGGGTTTTACGAAGAGTAAGTCATAGGAATACAAGTTCCAAGTAGAGTTCTAAACGATGTCTTTTGTGCTAACATATGGCTAAGCCAGAGCTGCTGGAGTCCATGTTTGAGAAGGATTCCGACGGATCGCTACTGCTTAAAGTAGGAGGCGAACTGTTAGGGTTTTACGAAGAGTAAGTTATAGGAATACAAGTGCCGAGTAGAGTTCTAAACCATGTCTTTTGTAGAGTACATGGGCTAGAGCTACCTACTAGAGTCCATGTTTGCAATGGATCCTGGTGGATCGCTGCTGCTTAAAGTTAGGAGGCGAACTATTAGGCTTTTACGAGGAGTAAAGTATGTAATGATTTTTGTCATCGATCCGTTTCACTGAACATTATTTTCCTCGAACCCTTTACTAATAATACAAGTTTTTACTACCACAATAGGTATATTTGGCCACAACCAGTGCCGGTTTTAGCACTACCGACACTCTGGGCGAGATTTCTAGTTTCCCCTAAACATAACGAGTTTTTCGCAAAAAATTGGGTATTTACGAGCAAAAAGGCCTCGCGCCTGGGCGCGCCTTTATATCCGGCTACCCTGACGCCGCTACTGTCCACAACAACAGAGGTTGTGCTGAATTACTGATCTTAAAGTAGAGTGAGTAGTTGTAGGTGTGCAACCATGAATAATGTTTTCACGAATATGCTCAATATCACCATGATCAGTTAGTTTTTAACGCCCGATTACGCTTGCCTAATTTTCGCATTTACATACATGTAAACCAAAGTTAGTAACTAACAGCGCATATTCATATTGGGCTTTAGATGATCAATCTGTCTTATAATTCTTAAAATGAAGGTACAAAGAGGAGTACGTGACGACGATGGCAGGCCTTGTGGAGTTTGCTCAGAACGCTTACAATGAGCGACAGCACGAGATTCACCTATTCAGGGAGCTGGTGGACAACGCGCTCAAAGACAGTGTAGAAGAGAGCAAAAAGTAAGTAAGCTGAGCATCCAACAGATGTTGATTGATTGCAGTACTGTATTTTGGCTAATATTTTGTATAAAATAGGTAGAATACAAAAATAAACAACACCCTAAACGATATCCAGTATCCTTGCCTGTCCCACGAGGGTATATTGCCTACGAATAAAGCTTTATCTTGGCTTTTAGAATTATATTAGAATTCCAAAAAAAGAAGACAGATCTGGTCACAGATATGCAAGAAATTATCAGGAAGTTCACCTCCAAGGAGGCCACCATCGAGCAGTTGGAACCGGAGATTGTAGACTTGGGCGACGTGTTCAATGACGTGTTATATGAACTCTGGAAATCCCTCATGACAGTTGAAATGCGACTGTATGAACAGTGCGAGGTAACTGAACACTTCTTTATTTATATTGATGACAGTGAAATCGGTAGTAGTAGGCACTGTATATTCTGAGAGCACTGTGAGAGTCACAGCCCAACGTTACGATAAGATCTTAAGGCGACTCCGTACGTGGAATGGTGATTTTTAAAGTCCTAAGGCTCGTAATCTAGCCAACGGAAAAATCTAAAAAAAATATATGTTATTTTTGACTATTTCTTCAAAAAAATTATAGTTGGATTTTTTTTTAAAGCAATAATTACTATGGAAAAAATAATGTTGAAATAAGGTCGTTTTCAATTTTCAATTCCCTAAGGCTTCTAAACTACAAGTGATATTTACACGGCTCTTTCGCAAGAACATTGACAATTCATTGATCTTTAATCGTATTGTTTAAAAGTTAGTAAAATGGAAATTCGGTCTAATAAAGCATCAAAAAAACTGAATTTCCGCGAGCGCGGCCGTGCCCGGGCTGCGAGCTCAGTGTAAATCTAACCGTCGAAGGGGAAGGCTGTGTCACTTGCTCTCGCGATCCATCTAGTTACGGAAAATTGTTATAGTACCGGATCCCGCGGAGGTTCGATCTGTCTTCGTGCGTTTGAAGTGTATTTTAAGAGAGTGTAGTTCGTTTGGTTTTTTTTTCACGACTACGCTATGCGACATAACAAAAAGCACTCATTTTCATATAGAATTAAATTCAACAGTTTTTTTCGTATTTAGGTATCTATTAATTTAAAGTACTTATAAAAAAATTAGCATTGCTTAGCATTCCCGAACGCATTTGAATACTTAGATATTCTCAGTCACGGGCCCACACCAGACAGGATTCCCAGAAAATAACACTTTTGGTGTGGGTTTTAGGGCCCTTCTCTGTGTAATATTAGAGTACCTTAGGTATTTCGGTTAGTAAAAAAAAACTGATAATACAGATATTTAAGTATGATAACGTCTAATGATCTTTATGAATTCAACCCTAAGAGATATGAATATCGTAATGCAGAACAAGTATTGTTCGTTTGAATACCATTGTAATATTCGGTAAAACGCTAATTTACGAATACGAATATTTATTGTAAGTATTCACATTCGTTGCGTCACTAGTACAGTACATGGCATATGATATAAAAATACATTAT
This sequence comes from Apotomis turbidana, assembly GCA_905147355.2. Taxonomy (NCBI): domain Eukaryota; kingdom Metazoa; phylum Arthropoda; class Insecta; order Lepidoptera; family Tortricidae; genus Apotomis; species Apotomis turbidana. Next base: position 17,587,379 of record LR990294.1, read on the forward strand.
CAAAAATTACAATAATTTTCTAGTCCAAGAAGGCAAGTGATAATTTTGGCATGAGGGCTTATTTATGTACATAAAGTCAGAATAAATATTTGCATCAATAAATTTCCCACTTCATATTTAAATCTAAATGAGCGTTAGTATTAGACATACCTAGCCTGGCCATAAGTTCTGTTCCAATTGTTAACCGTTTATAAAATAAAAACCTGATTTTTATTACATGTCGTTTAAAAGCCATATATTAATGATCGGATTACAGTTGAATTAATGAAAAAATATATAACTTTATTTAGACTCATCGTAATGCCTGGACTTGATTTTTGACTAATGCTCAGAATTTTTCTCTCTAAGTTTGCCGGAGGGCAATGAAACGATCTTGGATCAAATTAATCGATCGCGGAAGGAACGCCAAAACCCAAATAGCTTACGTAACCCAGACAACCGCTAAACTAAAGTAGAGCTGACACGTTTGCCGCAAGCCAACCGATCTGCAGATCAAGAAATCTACACCCACCCAATAAAATTCGGCGACACGGTATATCACGATGGAGATGGTGGGACTACCTGGATGTATTACAAAAGGGTTGGACATTGCTGATCTAAATAAGGACGAGTGGAAAAAAGATAGAGGCCTTTACCCGACAAAGGGACGGCACAGGCTTATATGCATAATAATCTGAAGAAAAAACTTTTGAGTCATGTATATGTACATTCAGTTATCGAAAGCTTGTTATTTTATTAAATCTTTTATCTATCCAAATATCATAAGCCCTCCATGATGCGTTCAAGAACAGCACATTATGACCACCATAAAAATAGACTGTTTTTTAGCACAAATTTCTTATTTCGATAGTATTATTTATTCAAATTTCGAACATCTCTGAAAAACAAAGAAATTTGATTTGACCTCTATTCTAATATCAATCGAGATGACGTTTAGTTCGAAATGAATTGTCAATTTTCCAAAAATTTGACAAATGTCACACGTAAGTAAGATATCGAACGATATGATTGTTAGGGCCGACTCTAGTTTGTCTCTGAATTATAATAAAAACAATGACAGCTGCCAGAAAACTTCATTACCGCCATTACCGGGTAATATTTGTTATAATGTGCGACTTCTGAATGCATCATGGAGGCTTATGATATGTGGCTAGATAAAGGGGTCTATGTAACTGTACATAATTAGGCATTAAAACACTCGTGTGATGTTATTATGAAACTTGCCTTCGGCTCGTTTCATAAACCCACACTCGTGTTTAATACCCTTCATTATGTACAGTCACATGAAGTACTATTGATTGTATTCATATATCACATTACACCGTCAAAATATGTTATTACCTTCTTAAACTTCAAAACCTACCTTTGCACTATAAAATGGTAAACATTTAAAACTAGCCTGGTTATGAATAACTTTTTCCATCTTGAAATTTTATTTTTATCGGCTAAATTTCATATATACTGATTAAAAGTGATAAACCTCATTATTTATAGATTTAGGTATTTTTACCGGAAAAATCGGAACCCATAGGATCATTTTGCTGACCGTCCGTCTTTCTGTCACGACCCTTTATCTCGGTAACGCGTGTAGGTGTCGAGTTGAAATTAAAACCGTCTACACGTCGTACTTTGGTCTACAGTCCCTTGAAGCTGTAAAAAATCGAATTTCTAAGTTAACGTAAAAAAAAGATAAGGCTCTTTATGCCGCAAAAAAACGTATCTACGCTGGAAGGAAAATTATCCAAGAGACACGGAGCTAACTTTACAGGAGATCTAAAAACTACCAACTTTTTCAAAAAAATAAAAAGTTATTAAATATTCTGTGGACCTACTTTTTAAATGAAGCATTTTATAATTATAAACATCATGTTCTCTACATGTCGCTTTTGTTATTTTGTCTATTAATGGAATAATTTTAAATTTAGCATCGCTTGCGCAAAATGGCTGTCAAAATAGAATTAGGTGAATTAGGTAAAATTATCTAAACGACACGTTTCCCGAGATATTAGTCAGGTAAAGTAGTATAATCTACATTTTACACAACAATCAACACAGTAAACAATATCTATGTGCATACGATGCTCATTTTATATAAACAATATCATGTTTTTTACATGTTGCTCTTGTTATTTTGTCTATTAATGGAATATTTTAGGATTTAGCGTCGCTTACGCAAAATGGCCGTCAAAATAGAATTAGGTAAAATTATCTAAACGACACGTTTCCCGAGAAATTAGTCAGGTAAAATAGTATAATCTATTACACAACAATCAACACAGTTTACAACATATATGTGGATGCTCATTTTATAGTCAGGTAAATATATAAATGTGCATTAATCAGCAAGAAATAAATCAAGAAAAATTATCTAATCGCCTTTGTAGGAAATATTTCAGACATGAAAAGCTATTTATCGTACAATAAAACCTCACGATTAATGTTTTAATTAGAGGAAAATATTTATTTTCAAACATTAATTAATGAAGTGACACTTAAAGTTCTCTAAGACAAAAACTTATGGTCCAACTACGCAAATACAAAAAAAACTGCTCTAGAAATGTTAAAGATTTATTCATTAGATATCACGTGAAATTTCAATTTTATCAATTTTTATGTGTGATCTGCTGAAAGATTTCCAGTAGTTCTAGACCAATGTATGGTAGCAAACGATAGCTATGACTAATGAGAACAGCACAAGAGTTCTCAAAACTGCAGTTACTCGGTACTCATTAAGGAATTTTAAATCACGAACTACGTGAAATTTCAAGTTTTACGATTGCAATGAGATAATATCCTGTCCTAACAAGAATAACAAAACTACCTACAACTCTGTGTGGTATAAGTGACGTCTCGTAAGACACTGTTTGAGTGAGATGGCGTTTGGGTCCATCAAGCGAGTCCGAAGTAATGCTTTAGCGCCACAGACACAGATTTACACCGCAGGTGGGCCTAACGGCCTTTATAAATATATTGAATTACTACTAAATGTGTGATATTTTATAAAACAGAACCGGTAAAGTTATCTAACTACCAATTTAACGAAAATATTTGTTTTTTAGTACATTCTATGCGACAAATACGACTCAATTGTCATTCAAGCAATTCAAGATAAGCGACAGTAGTCGATCAAAGTAAAAAAGGATAGGCGACAATGGTTTCATAGTATCAAAGCAGGTAAATTTGGATAAACGCCAATAGTTAAGATACGACAATCAGGTAATTTAATCTATGTTATTTTTTTTATAGAATCTTATATCGATTCTGTTTAATAATGTGAAAATACCACATTTTTACTTTTTGGCTAATGCGCATAAGCATTTTAAACACACATGACACAGAGGGCGCTCCAGTAGCGAAGAATTATGGAATCAAAGATTTAGTGTGATTGACGTAACGATATGATAGCTCAGTTGGTAGAGCACTACGCCGGAAACTTAGGGTCGCAGGTTCGAGTCCTGCTTACATTGCAGTGGATCACATTCAATTTTTCTTTCATAATTTACCTTTATGTTAATTTTATCATAAAGACATAGGTAAAATGCCTCAAACGACATTAAAATATATTTTACGATCAGGTAAAAACAGTTAACCAACAAGTGCAAGGTTAGTTGCAATAAAGAAAAATTATCCAAGTTGTTTGATCTGTTTTGACAAATAAGTAAAAAAGCTCTAAGGTTCATTATTATGCAAAAAACTTTTTATGTAATCTCCATTTTGCAAAAAAAAAAACCTCAAAAATGAAGTCGTTTAGTAGAAAAAAAATGTAGAGATTCTCTAAATCACCGACGGGATAAGCGACACAAAAGTCGTCAGACAGATATTAATATATACGAGACCCAACCCATTCGATGCAGAAAAATCTGCCGATCCCAACAGTGTGTAAACTCGATATCCCCAAAAATGTCGCTTAGATAATTTCTACTTTCCAGCATCGGTATATTTTGACACTCAAGTAAATTAACATTTATAGGGTATCCATTGACCTTAAACATAGACAAAAAAACAAAAAAAATATCGTCTAGTAAAATATCGTCCATATCAACAAGTATAGGGAAAAATCTGAGAACATTACTAATGTAGTCATAAAAAACTATCACTGTTTATAAGTAAAGGACGTAAATCCGTTTTCCAACGGTAAAGTTGAGTTTGTCGCTCTATTATTTATAGTTTATTTTTTCATTAGAGCAACATGACCCGGGGGATAAAGCTGTGCCTCCACTACTATGTTAAAATATCGGTTCATCCGCTGGGTCACTTCACGATATGATTTATTTATTAAAAAACGGTATTTTTTTATTTTTGCATGATTTTACACGTATAATCAAGAATCTTGTCGGCATTTTAACTATTTTTGGTAGGTACCTACACATACAAAAGAAACTAAAAAGTATTTTTCGATTCGAGAACATGGCTAATTTCACTTGTTTTTTTGGAAAATAGCTTTAACGCATTTTATTTTTAATATTCTACTGTAGTGGGTAAATAGATATTTAGTAATCCGAAATAATTATATCATTGTGTAAATGATTTATTTTACTTCGAGATTTTTCAATGCCTTTAAATAAGGTATAAGGTTTGTTGATCTTCAACTCACGCTCGGACTATGCGAGTGTATGAAGCTGCTTGGACGCCACTCAACGAGATTATGAACGAAGTAATGTTCCGGGGGCGCACGGTCGGCGGGGGGAATAACGTTAGGCTCCGCCCAGATCCTCAAGGACGTTGGGATTAGGAGTCGCCTTAACCAAATGCCTACCTTAAAACTTTATAACTTCGCAACTGACTCGTTGCTTGGGTTTAAGTTGATTAATAGAGATATGGGATTTGTTCCGTTCGTATATTTATCTTTGGTGATGGCATTATTTTAAGAACTACTTATCCTGAACTTATTACCTTTACGTGTACGCCGCCCATTTAACCCATTGGGGACAGTTTATTTATGGTCTGGTATCGCAAAATTTACCTACTCCGAATACTGCATTTGGGTTCAAATGGGTTAAACTGATAACTTGAATTTCAGATTTAAGAGGAATTACTGGTTTGCACTAGAACCGTCTAAAAAATCAGGGATAGTAAAAAAATTATCTTAAGGACCCTTTGCCCCAGACTGACAAACCTTTAACGGATCAAGGATCCCAATAGTCCTGGAGCTGTTAAAATGGGCTTCGGATTCATATCTCGGTTGCTATTTTTGCTCCTGACCCGAAGGAAATTCTAAGAGCTCGTTTTTTTTCTTTACATATAAATAAACAAAAAATATTAAGGGACAATCTTACTCAAATCGACCTAGTCCCAAACTAAGCAAAGCTTGTACTATGGGTACTAGTCGACGATATACCTAATATAAATACATATATAGATAACATACATGACCCAGGAACAAATATCGAGTTCATCACATGAACATTTGCCCTGCAGGCCGGGATTCGAACTCAGCACTACCGGCTCAGTAGGCAGCTGCACTACAAACCGAGCCAACCGAGTCGTCAATATTGTCAATTGTCTTTTCTTTTGTACTGGAATCTTTGGTTATAACCAAAGATTCCGGATGATACATCTAATATTTCAGGAGTCACGAGTTCAATTCGCTGTGAATATGACGGAGATGATCACGAAGCTGTTGGAAGTGTCAAGAAACGCTTTCGGGGCGTGGCGTGAAATCGAGGGCGTGTGGTCCATGCGCCAGTTTGAGACGCTCTCCAAGTTACTGGGAAACAAAGTGCTGCTCGGCGATGCGCCACCTGACTTATTTGAGGTACTTACTAAGTGTTGTTTCTTATACGCGATCTTGTGAAGGTCGTGGGATGCTGACAGGTGTAGGTATTTCAGACTAACCAATGCAGCACGCTGTCACGTAGAAAATGCGATATCAAACATAGCGTGAATATGCTATATTCCTAATCATGCAGAGGTAGAATATGATCTCGTAACTATACCCTCCTGACTCCTTAAGAAACTCCTTCAGGGGGTTGAGGAACATCGAACTCAAACTTTATGTGCTTAAAATAAATCGTTTTTTTTCTGATCAAAACATAATTTTCAGATAATGATGGACCGAGATGCGATGATGAATCTCGTTGCGCAGTCGTCCGATAACCACAGCCGATTCATTGACGACCGCGAGGATCGACTGATGACTCGCGCCAACCATTGGCGAGACGAGCTCGTGCAGGGGACCAATGAGTAAGTGTGCTCTATTGTCGGCCCGGCAATATGGCTGCGTGTTCACTGGCGCGGAGTGGAGCGGAGTTGTGTAAAATTCACCAATCACATGCCCCAGGTTTAAATGCTCTTCTTTTGGGCTTCACACAGACTAAAGTCTAATCGGCTCCCTTCCTCCGCTCCGCTTCATTGTACAGACAACCTATGACTAGATTTTTAACACAGCAGCTGGTTCGTCGAGGACTGCTTGATGACATGTCCTAATCATTGGCGAGACGAGCTTGTACAGAGAATCAATGAATAAGTATTCGACTAAGGGTAAGGTTGGTCTAAGAAATCTCGTAATACAATCGGCTGTGTCATAGGTAATTATATCGTTTCTTAAATTTTCGAGAAACTTGGAAACTTTATAACTAACATTGTTATTGGGTAGGTAGTTACCAATACAGCCGGCAATTAACCCCTTAGAAAATTATACCTAATAGAGCAGGCTACAAGGGGATGTTCGTTTGCAAAAATAGCGGACCTCAATCTGACTTCTGATATATATTGTATAGATCCCAGACATCCTACAAACGAATGTTGCCAACCAGTTTTGTGGTCCCCCTCCCCCCACCCCGGCAATTAAAAATGGCATACAATTTTTTTTTTAAAAGTCATCAAGCCATGCCGTGTGGGGTATCAAATGAAAAGGCTTATTGAGTAGATCACGAATATATAGCACACTATAACATTTCTTACACTTTCTCTAAGATTTTTTGGAAATTTTACTAAAATGCTCCATTTTCGAGTTAACTTTAAACCACTATAGATTGAAAACTAATGAATATATTTTTATAATTATTACTTTTTATAACTAACAATAGTCCATTGTTTACGCTCCAACAGTTCATACAGTGAAAAAGTTGCACGGGGGAGCGGGGGGAGCAATCAAAGATGGCGAGTTTCGATATTTCAATATAGTATTTCTTCAATCCAACTGTCGCACAATGTCGTGTACCTGCAAAAAAGCAGCCCTGAAATGTATATCCTTGTGTAAATGTGTAAATAAGAATTGTAAAAACTTGTAAATTTTAAGAAATACTATATTGAAATATCGAAACTCGCCATCTTTGATTGCTCCCCCCGCTCCCCCGTGCAACTTTTTCACTATATGAACTGTTGGAGCGTAAACAATGGACTATTGTTAGTTATAAAAAGTAATAATTATAAAAATATATTCATTAGTTTTCAATCTATAGTGGTTTAAAGTTAACTCGAAAATGGAGCATTTTAGTAAAATTTCAAAACAATCTTAGAGAAAGTGTAAGAAATGTTATAGTGTGCTATATATTCGTGATCTACTCAATAAGCCCTTTCATTTGATACCCCACACGGCATGGCTTGATGACTTAAAAAAAAAAATTATATGGCATTTTTAATTGCCGGGGAGGGGGGAGGGGGACCACAAAACTGGTTGGCAACATTCGTTTGTAGGATGTCTGGGATCTATACAATATATATCAGAAGTCAGATTGAGGTCCGCTATTTTTGCAAACGAACATCCCCTTGTAGCCTGCTCTATAAGTATAATGATGAGTCGACTGCCTAATACTTAATCAATATTTAATATGAGTCTATGATATAGTAGGTAAGTGTGTGCTATGAGTTGCAATGAATATTGCAATAAGGATATCCTGTTTGCTGTGTTGGAGGCAGATATTATGTTTTATTTTTATGGAACTAAAGTATCTTGTAATAGTAAAGGGGTCATTGTCAGATTTAGGTGCGTGTCTTTCCGGTGGACATTTGCGAAATTTAGGATTCCAGGGCCCAATTTTCTGATTAAATGCCTGTGAAAATAAAGAACATTCCCTCTTCTATAATCCGATGTAATAGCAACATAACCTAGATTCATACAAGCTCTTAACTTTTGACCACCGAAGGGACGAATTTTGTTTTTGAACTGACAATGACCCAAAGTTTTAATGGGTATTCCAAATGTTAAACCTTATTTCCCCCAACGAAATAATTTCAAATGAGTATTTTCATTTATAGCCGGATAACAATTCATTCTAACCAAAATACGTTACATTTTTCAGAAACGAAGTGAAACGCAACCGAGACAGAATTCTTGAAATAAACTATTTCATCGACAACCAACGAGAGGAGTGGACGGATATGCAGATGCAATTCACTGAAACTGTTGATCCTGAGACTGCCGCGTTGCTTGGGAGCAACTTCTGAGCTATAAATAGGTACCTATATTATTTTTATTAATTGAATAAATGTTTTGTATGGAGCAATGTTTTTATATACATGAACCCAATGAAGGCAACAGATATGTCCACATTATTCACAACATAAGGTTCGTTCTCATACATTTTAAAAGGGACGCTTTACGCGAAAGTATATATAGGATTTCATATGCTTATTGAACTTTAGTCTCTCGCCTCGAGTAGTAAATTAGGTAGTAGGTAGCTACTTTTGAGTACCTACCTATTACATTCACAAACGATGTGTTTGAAATATCTTTGCTAGAAAAATTCTGTTCGTTCAACATCTTTTGCTCTGTTGTCAAATGTATATTACTTACTATAGATATTACTTACTTATTATAGAGAGTTCTCAGTATTTCTGGCAGGACTCGGTAGGACCACCTAAACCCACAAGTACCAGTACCTACAACCCAGAGAAGTAACTTGGTTGGCTTATACTTATGGCGTGTCGTCCATATGTCAACTCCAATTCATGCTGATTTAATCGGACCGCCAGTTTCGTATTTAAAGCATAAGACTTTGTATAGTATCACTTCGATTTATTCGCTGCGTTCGCCTTCAGAGCTTGCATGTAATTATCCAACTCTTGTTGCACCTCAGGTCTCTGAACGAATTCCAAAGTTTCATCTGTATCTTGCTGACGATTCTTATGCATTTTCTCTAAAAGGTCTTGCCTCATTCTAAGTTTGGTGGTAGTGCGCGCAGCGGGCAGAATTTTGTCAAATTGCTTAATGAATTTTTTGCATCTTTCGATAGCATCTGCCTTGTCAAATGCAATTTCATCTATTAGACCAACCTGGAAAATTATAAAATAATTAGGTCATAAACAGTGATCGGCACGGCTCGTGCAACACTGCGGGTTTCGTATAGAATTTTTTATACAAAAATAATTAAATAATCCCGCAATCTTGATTGAAAAATATAATGTTCTCTTGAGTGTATTAATATAATGATGTTAAATTTATATTTATTACAATCATGTTCATATTTTATTTGCGCCGAAAACCGCAATGTTGCACGGGCCGTGCCGATCACTGCCACGACAAATTTTTGGTAACCGACGTTGAAAGTCGGTGAATGTCACTGATGTTAACAAATAGTAGAGTTGCTAAGCCGCGAAATTGTGCGCATCGGGTTACAAGCATGAAATTTCTACCACACATGGAGCGTTCCACGGTGATTATTTTTAGATGTGTAGGGAAGTCAGATTCGTCCCCTGTGTGGTGGGAGAGCGGGGTGAAGAAGACCAAGTACTGCTCTTTTTCTTTTTTTTATTAATGATCAGTTAAGGCTATTAGGGCTTGTGCGACATCGTTTTCGTGTAAAATAGATATCAGCTATTAATTTTTCATGTTATTTAAGAATAGTTTCATATAAAAAATTGGGTTTATTGCCGAAAAGGTAAAAATCACAAGTTTTTTTATTCAGAACGATAAATTAGTTATCTATCCTGAATATTTACAATTTAAAAAAATATTACTAAACAGCAAATTTAATCTTGTTTTTAAAAATGTATACATATTGGGCACATCTGATACAAAAAGTACCTTGAAAAAAATGTTGATGTTAAGCTTAGCCTGCGTGTTCTAGTACATTTTGCTAAGTCGCGAAATTGTGTACATCGGGATACAACCACGAAATTTCTACCACGGATAGAGTATTCTTTGGTGATTATTTTCAGATGTGGAGGGAAGTCAGATTCGTCCCCTGTGCGGCGGGAAAGCGGGGTGAATAGGACAAAGAAGTCCTCTTTTTCTTTTTATATTACTGATCAGATAATGCTACTAGGACTTATGTGGTGTCGTTTTCGTGTGAAACAGATATCAGCAATTCATTTTTCATGTTGTTTATTCATAGTACAATATAAAAATATGGTTGTATTTCCGAAATTGTAAAAATCACAACAAGTTTTTTTTATTCAGGGAGATAAATTAGTTATATTTTCTGAATATTTACAATTAACAGAAATATTGCAAAATAGCAAATTTAATCTAGTTTCTAAAAGTATATACATATTGGGCACTCTTCATACAAACAGTAACTTAAATAAATTGTTGATGTTGAGATTAGCCCGTGAGCTCGTGATACTTTAGCAAAAAAATATTTTGTTTTAATTACATTAATTTGTTTTTCTAGTACGTATATTCGCTGGGTGCGAAGTAGGTGGTGGGGGAACCACGAATCGATCGCAGCGCGCGCCGTGGCCAAAAAAGGAACTTTCGTCAGGCCAACTGTCACTTTTTACTAGCGAAATTAAGGCATCTAAAAAGTAATAAATATGCGGCACGAAACCTGCAGCGTAGTTAAAGTCAAAAACAGTGATCACAAATTCAAAAACAGTAATCATAAATTAATAAATTTCCACAAGCAAGTTGGAAACGAGAACAACAAATTAAATGGATCAAGCGGAAAAAGTTAGTATAACCTATAGAACAACATTTTTAATATTATATCTTGTATGTTGTAGGGAGTAGCATGTTTATGCGTTTATTTTCTTTTACATTTTGGACATGTTGAGCAAAAACGAATTGTTTCCCATTTTATTGTAGTTTGGGATTTGAAAGCGTTGTTGTGTTTGATTGAGCAGAATCCAGTTATAATAATTAATTTGGCCATGTTTAACTGAAAAAACAAAATAATCTGTATTATTACGAAAATACAGTCATAAATGATCGGTTGCATTATGCATGAAATGCGTTTTTCGGTTAAATTTGTTTGTTTTGTAACTTAACTCGTGAAGACAACCATGAAAAGGTCCGTGTGAATTACATCTGAAAGTCATCGGCTATTTTAGACGGGAAATAAAGAAGGTCAACGTTTTATCGACACTATAGATTAACATAATCTAATAAAATGAAAGAAAATTACGATATTTCATTGAAATTATTTGTTTGTTTACTTACTATTCGTAAAGACAGTCAGCCATTTGACATTAAAAAGCCCGCCGTAATTGTAACCGCTAGTTGTCGCTGTCATCGCGCACCCAGCGAATAGTAAATATTATATGTAAAAGCATGTTAATAATCATTATTTAATGTATTTAATGAAGCGAAATAGGATGCGTTCGGAGATTTCAGTTGGTTACCGACGTAAAGATATATTTTAAGCTACTGATTGTATGAGAAGTGCCCAACATGCATATATTTTTAGAAACTAGATTAAATAAGCTTTTTGAAATAATAATAATAATTTGAAAATTTTCACGAAATTGAACTAATTTACCTTACTAAATAAAAAAACTTGTTGTGATTTTTACCTTTTCGGCCATACACCCATATTTTTATATAGAACTATACAAAAATAACATAAAAACATAATTTCTGATATATGTTTTACACGGAAACGATAGCAAACACGTCCTGGTAGACTTAACTGACCAGCAATAAAGAAAGAAAAGAGGGATACTTGGCCGTATTCACTCCGCTCTCCCGCCTCACAGGGGACGAATCTGACTTCCCTCCACATATATGAAAATAATCACTGTGGAACACTCTATCTGTGGTAGAAATTTCATGCTTGTAACCCGATGCGCACAATTATGTTAGAAAACAGCGGACTAACAACTCTACTAAAAGTGAAACAGGATTAAATATTCCGCAAATTCCAAGTAATTTTTGCATAATAGGTAAAGCCAAAACTATCCACATCCACAGTGATGAAAGTCAAGTTTTTTTCAATAGGTAATGTCTAATCTTTTTTAATGTGGGTATACAACGAAGGATTTAGCAGCATTCCAGTAAACAATGCTTTGAATTTGGTTAGTGAGTAATAAAATCGCTATAGACGTTTAATAATGCAAATATAATGTCGTATGCTTATTATTGCCATATGAAAGCTGTTTGTTTGTAGCGCCCCTACCCCTAGGCCGGACCGACGCTTGCTAGGCTATACTTACTTCCAATGCCTCATCAACAGTAAACAGCTTGCCAGTAGTAAGAGCAAGTTCAGTGTCACTCGTATTAATAGTGTATCGCATCGTGTCCATGAACCAGTCGTTCGCATAAATGCCCAGGGCAACTTCGTTGAGCCCTATTTTGTATTTGCCGGCCACCATGGTGCGGTATTCACAAGACATGGCCATAAGACACCCGCCAGCAGGAGAATGGCCCTGGTATCATAAAAACAAAGTATGTATTATTATGATTTCATCTCACAAGACTGGGTGCTAACGGGGCTAGCTTAGATAGATTATGACACAACTTTCACCCAGTTGTTAAAGACTTCGCCCAAGTCATTGTGAAGTTTCGCCTAAGTCATTGGGCAATAATGAAGTAGGGTTTCCCCTCTACACAATTAGTAGAAGGATACTTTGTAACAATATTAAGCAACTAGTACCATCTAGTGTGAAGTAGTAATGTCAAGTTACTACTTCTAGTAGACAATAGATGGCGTACTTTTGACGCGCTGTTGTAGGCTATTTTGAGACCTGTCGTTGAAACAATGTGAAATATAAAACAAGCTGTCGTTAAAACGATAAAAACCTAGGAAGGCGTTGATGGTTTTCAAGCAACTGAGTCGATTTTCTTGATTCGTGATCATGAAAATCGAATCAATTGTTTATGTGTTACGATACCACAGACAAACTATACACACCTTAAAAATTTATACTATATAGCACTCATTGATACTGTCAGCTACAAAAAAATATACACGAATCGTTCATTCAAAAAAACTTCGCTCTCTTAGTCGTCAATAGAGTTGAGAAAATATATTTTTGAACGAACTTTCGTGTAGTGTGAGTCATTTTGTTGCCGCTTAGTACAGATCATTGTGAGCGTGTTGTAATGCTTTAACTACTTTTGCTGCTGACTGTACACAAGTACTCGTAATTACTCACATTAATAGCAGCAGCCGTAGCAAAGGGAAACCCGAACAACTTGATCCAAACATCCTGGTGAGCGGTGGAGAACTGTACGAGTCTCTTAGGATCAGGTTTGTACACCTCTGTGATATCAACACCGGCCGAAAACACGCTCGGAAATGCCTGTAACAAAATAGTGCGGAATACGGTATTTGACCAAAGATAAAATAAATTGAACCTACACGAAATCAGATTAACTGCTACTAACTTGGATATAACGTTCAACTAATTTTAATCGGACAAATGCAAAAAGAAGACATACTTAAGTATTCTGATGACGTCACAAAACAGTATATTCATAGAAACTTCATCGTTTATGAAATTTCATAAAAAGTTTGCTGATTTGAACTGTCATGAAATACCTTATAAGTTTGTTAATAATTATTAAAAACCACCCAAACACATTTGAATAGTTAATAATAATGTTTATAACGAATCCCTGTTAGATGAGATCATTTAAAATAATAGGGTATATGACAAATTTTAAAAACTGGTTTTAATGTATTAAGATTGGCGTGAATTAAAATAAATAAATAAAATAAATAAATATTAAGGGACAATCATACACAAATCGACCTAGTCCCAAACTAAGCAAAGCTTGTACTATGGGTACTAGACGACGATATACATAATATATAAATACATATATAGATAACATCCATGACCCAAGAACAAATATTTTGCACAAATATTTGCCCCGGCCGGGATTCGAACCCGGGACCGTCGACTCAGTAGGGGAATCAACCGAGCCAAACGCGTCGTCATGTAATTTAAACAAATTTTTTTGCTGCATACGTATTGTAGAATCCGTGATTTTTCAATACAGCTGACAGCGCTACTAATTAAGCGTTATACAGTATGTGAGCTGTCAGAATGCGCTTCGCGTTTCATACATGTCTCGGTCTTTCTTACGCCATTCAGATAAGAACCTCAGATTTCACCTAAACCCGAAACGCAATCTGTGAGCTCACAGACTGTTCTACGGTATTATTTGCAACTCAAATGTCTTATGTTTGTTCCTGACGTGTTATTCCGTCAGTGACTCAGACGAACCTTCTGTTGTATACTCCAAAAGTATAGTTATAAACTAGGTCTACCTATTTTAAAGTTCTTATTTACAAAAATAAATAATCATGTCCAGTGAAGACTGTGGTAAACATCAAGGATCTTTGAAATCACGCATTACATTTAACAAACCATTGATCATCTTTTGAAAATCAGCTGTACCTATTTCCAAATCAACAGTAACTAATCATTTCATAATTTCAGTATACCTAAATACAATTACATCGCAACCAAGTTGTATCCGTTTTCGAGCTGCTACATTATACCTACAAACAAATAAATTGTCTTATTATCATAATACCACCTTTCGAAATAACTTACTCACGGAAGTCAATATCATTCCCTTCGGCTTGTTCTTAGCGACATCATCGAGGGAATGGCTGATGGCTTGAAGGAATTCCAAGCTGAGGCTGTTCACCGGTGCCCGCTGCAGCGTCAATACGGCAATGCCTTCGTCGTCTGAGACATCGACCATTTTAGTCGACATATGTCGACACACGGGCAACACTTTAGCATGCTTTGTCAGTTGTCTTAAGGGAAACATTTTATAACGATCTAAACACGTAAATAAATGTTCTTGAAACTTTTAATTATTTCGTGTCTCATGTGTTCGTTCTCCAAATGTTATTTAACAACTGGCATCGTTGATATAATATTATTGACCTTTTGTACCGGCGCTACCAACTTATATATTCAGTTGGCGGCGTCGTTAGCATCGACGTGCACTGGCGTATAGTTCATACTACGCGGTTAGTTTTTCATTTATCCGCCTAAAAAATTAAGTTGGCGGCACGGTGTAATATCTTATCATTGAAAAATATCTTATCGTTCAGATACACCTTAAGCCTGAGCGCTAAGTGCTGGATGTAGTACCTACACTTGGGACCAATAAAACGTGCAATTTTATAAAGGAACAAAATATATTTCATAAACAGTTTAAAATAGGTGTAAAGGGCAGAACACATTGAACATCCATGCTACACTTATGTCTATGCTTATCAGTGTGTCTTGCTCTTTGGACATAACAATCAGTTCTTAATGAATCTCTGTAGAGATGAGATTTTCAAAATTCTACATCACAAACAATTGATATAAATTGGCAGGATTGATTATTTATTTCATTTTAATTAGAACTACCTAAGGTAAAGTAAATGCCCCAATAGTTGACATCTTCATCCACAATTTATAGCCAATGTCACACATTGGGATGTTTACCATACAGATACAGGGAAGAGTGCTAACTATCTAGTCAAAGTTGTACCGTTTGTGCTCATTAAAACATGATTACAGGACATGGGCCTGTCCTGACTTTCGAAAAAGACGTATTCTATAAGATGGAAGACACTAGGGGTTAGATGATTTTACTCACAACTCTCATATCAAACAGAGAACTATCCTATAAAACAGATGCACTAAAGTGCATATTCAATACAAAATTGTAATACTTATTACTATAGGCACCTGATATATTGGGGCTGTTACAATATAATAGTAGTTATTTGTTAAGGCTGCAAAGTTGTTATTTGGCGCGAATGTTGAAATTGAACCATGATCGAAGCGAATGGCCCAAAGATAGATTTCAGAACGTAGCGAGGCTTTCAAGACACGAGAAGCCAAATAATTTTGCAGCCGTGCGGAACACACAACTTTTCACCTCACTACGGCGAGGAAAATGCGAGATGCACACATGCACACAATCATCGTATTCGAAATTCAAATGACTTGCACGCTAGTGTATAAAATAGAATTTTGCACGCAGATTTCGCACTATAAACGGAGGTTTTCCGAGCGAGTGAGGTGATAAAATATATGCGGTCGACTAGATTCACTTGCCCGCCTTTGCCTTCAAGCTCTGGATGTACATCTCCAAGCCCTGTTGGACTTGAGGATTCTGTAGGAAGCCGAGAAACTCAGCGGTGTCTTGTTGACGTATCTTCTGCATACGCGACAATGGTCCCTGTCTGATCTTCAGTTTGGTCATAGTGCGGGCGAGGGGCGGCGTCCTTTCGAACTTCTTTATGAATTTCTTGCATTTGTCAATGGCATCTGCTTTATCCGACGCTGTCTCGTCAATCATGCCAACCTGGAGAGTTTAACAGAAACAATTAGTTAGGTTACATTAATATGTAGTTTAAAAATGAATTTGTACACTACACAATCTTATCTCGCTTTATAGCGCAATTATGAATTACCGTTGCAAGTCCATGGTGACTTTAACGACCAAGTGCAGGTAGGTAGTTCGAAATATTCGCGCGACAAGATTTTAATGCCCGCCTCTTCAGTCCATTGGAAACCACTTCGGGGCGTCCGAAACGTCGAGGGAAATAAATAACCATCTTTTTGAACATGGTTAAATTTCGTTTCGTTATAGTAGGTACATTAAATTACTGCAGACACCGGAAAAAAGGACTTGCCGGGTGAGTAGGTAAAGACGGCCGACCGTATCGAGGCCGGATAGTGATACGAAGCCGGCAAGCCCTTTTCACGGCTAAGGCATGTATGCTTTTCTCAAACATGCAATGAAAAAAAAAATACACCACTTAAAAAATATATAATTCAGCTATTCAGCATGTTCATGAACATAGACCATGTTTAAAAAAAAATGACTACCCGGCCTAGCCTAGGCCTTAAATTATTTATGAAATTCCTTCAGTTCCATCTTTATAATGGGATGTGTTCTGAGGAATTGTTTGACATGATGCCCACGGCTACCTTCTACCACGGCACTGCTCGCCATCGGCAGCGTGTTCATCCTCACATGCTAGAGCCTAAATGGTCGAGAACTGTCCGGTTCCTACCGCGAACGCTTCGCATGTGGAATGAGCTCCCTGCCGAGGTTTTCCCCGGGGGCTACAGTATGCGGTTCTTCAAGAAGGGAGTAAATAGGTTCTTAAAGGGTCGGCAACGCGCGCGTGATGCTCCTGGCGTTGCAAGCGCTCATAGGCGGCGGTAACTGCTTAACATCAGGTGGGCTGCATGCTTGTTTGCCACCGTCGTAGTATTAAAAAAAAAAAAAAAAGTTCCCTCGAGTTGTTCCACCTGAAACGTGACACTTCGAAGCCTGTTATAACGCACCTTACGACCACATTTCATTGCAAGTTTGAGAAAAATGATTGATATTTACCTTCATCGCTTCATCGACGGTAAACAGCTTGGCGGTGGTGAGCGCCAGCTCGGCGTCCCTCGTCCTGATGGTGTGGCACATGGTGTCCATGAACCACAGCGGCGCCACGATGCCGAGCGCGGTCTCGTTGAGCCCTATGGTGTACTTGCCGCTCACCATCGCTCGGTATTCGCAGGACATGGCTAGTAGGCAACCTCCTGCTGGGGCGTGACCCTTAAAAATATAATAAACAATATTGTACATATGTAAAAATCAATTGCTGTTCGTTTGTCTCGCTAAAACTCGAGAACGGCTGGGTAGATTTAGGTGATTTTGAAATGTTTTTTGTAGTCCAGGGAAGGTTTGAACGGTGAGGAATTCCACGCGGGCGGAGCCGCGGGCACAGCCAGTAAGCAATAATAATTACGTGCCTGAGAAGAATAACTCTGAAAGTCCTTCCGTACCTGAGAAGCAAAACACTAAGTGCTATGTTAAGGACATGAAATTACAGTGTTATGCTTCTCAAGTACATAGCCACTTACACTTATGCTGGTCAGGTAGAATTAACTACCGGAAAAAGTTTGTGAGTGTGTTTATGTGTATGTTTGTTACTTCTTCACGCTCAAACGGCTGGACAAATTTTGGTATGAAGGTAGCTGACACCCTGAATTAACACATGGCTACTTTTTATGCTGAAAAATGTAGTGTTACCGTGGAATAAGCGGGTAAAATCGCGCGGTGCAGGTAGTAATAAAATAAGCAGGGTAATAATAAAATAAGTTAATTGTGTACTTTGCTTTTCTCTCCATATAGTACCTATGTTATCAATATCATTATCAGTGTATAATAAAAACAATGACAATTAAAAACGTTTGAC
This sequence comes from Apotomis turbidana, assembly GCA_905147355.2. NCBI lineage: Eukaryota > Metazoa > Arthropoda > Insecta > Lepidoptera > Tortricidae > Apotomis > Apotomis turbidana. The sequence continues at coordinate 17,605,705 of LR990294.1, forward strand.
AGTAAAATTTTCAACTATTTACCAATAGAAATAAAATTAAATACAAATCACAGAAATGATCTTTAGACCAGTTCTCCTAAAGTATGAATATAATCATCACACTATGAATGCAGATAATATAATTTACAAAGTGCGGAAGTCTAGTACTGCTTTGGAGCTGTCAAAGGGATTCCTTATTTCACAAGCTAAGAATTTTGTTCTTTTCCCATACAAATTGATATTTGATTGCAAAATTATTTATTTACAACTGGGTAATATGGAAAGAATAATTAATTTAAATTAGAACATTTTATGTGGGTTACATGAAATCCCAACTTCATAAGTATTAGCAAATAAATATTCTTATTCATAAACATATGTTGTTTGGCATACACACATATGAAATGTCTTGTCAACTCTTATTCTGATACTAGAAGGTGAAACTATGTCCAAGTTTTTTCAGCTGTGCTGAAATTTTACCAATATCTTTTATAATAGTATAGATGTCTATTTGCAGGTTTTTAACATGTTCACTGTCCGTGTCCCATATGTGCGGTCACGGCAAGCCTCTATTGAATAGACATAAGGTTCACATGTCAAACTGGGACAATCACTGTCCTGTAGTCTGTTTGTGGAATATATTTAGGGTTTTTGTGGTACATACATTAATGGCGGCAGCTGTGGCAAACTTAAATCCAAACAGCTTAATCCAAACATCTTGAAGAGTGGTCCAGAATTGCTCGGCTCGCTTTAGGTCAGGCTTGTACATTTCCATAATATCCAGTCCTGCGGAAAACACAGTCGGTGATGCCTGAAATAATATGCAAATAACATTTAATAGTGACTTGAAATCTAAGTATAAACGATGTACTTAATATTAAAGTGTATTGTTTTTCAGATAGTTGAAACAGTGCTAGAATTTGACTACTCAGTGTGAACTTTATGCGATTTATCTTGTTTTATTTTGGGGAAATTTCATTCCTAGGCTTTCCTATTTTTACATTTGAAATGCAATGGTATTTAGTTGGTAGTTGCTCTCCATATTAATAAGTGAAATATTGATAACGTAAGGATGGAATCGAAGTCCATGCCAACTTTCCTAAAAGTGCCAGATCCCAACACAAATTATGGAATTAATCTTGTTGTCTCATGATGGCAATGAATGGAGTCACAATACTTACAGAAGTCAAGATCAAGCCCAAAGGTTTGTTCTTAGCTGTATCATCGAGCGCCTTGCTCATGGCTTGTAATAAATCCAAGTTCAGGCTGTTCACCGGTGGTCGCTGCAGCGTCATCACAGCGATGCCGCCGTCGTCTGCAACGTCGACCAGGGGCCCAGCAGATGCAGACATAGGCCGACATGCTGGCAAAATTCTGGCAGCTTGCCTCGTCAGTTGCCTCAATGGAAACATTCTTAAAAAAAAGAAATTAAAACAGGACTTCGAGCAAGTATTTTGTAACAAGTAAACTTTGCTAGCTAATAAGAAATTCGAACAAGTAATTATCAAACCATTGATTTAGATTTGTTACACATATTCAAATTATGATCATTGTTTCAACTCTACGTACCTTATTCAACAGTTATTGAATAATTAAATTGGAATTTATTTGAACCTTGGACTTTTATCGTAAACGTAAAGCCACTAAAGGTGTTTTTCAGAAATAAGTGACCACTGTCAGCTGTCAAATAAATCACTATTTTGTTACTTGCTTCATAAATGCTTGCAATCAATATATATACTGTGCGGAGCAATATTTGTAAACGCTACTGTCCTGTCATGTATGTCAAATCAAATCTGTTCTGTTCTGACTTTGTTTTCCATACCGTACCGATTTATCTTTACGTACGAAATCTGCATTTTTGATATCCTTCTCAATATGTAGTGTAATTGAATTCAAGCTGTGACTGATTACGTAGTTTAAAATGTCTCTTGAACAAACAGCCTGTGACGGTAAGTTACTTATTCGACCGAATATACCTTGGTCTACTATGGACTGTTCGTCCGTATTGTTATGCCGGTTTTAAATACTTTATATCACCTTTATGAAGCTTAGAAAAGTATATTCTATATGCATGCTGATGTACACATTGACTGTTAATAAACTTCACTCTTTGGAGCTGCGGACCCAGGTACTTTAACTTTTGTAAATGTGATTTAACTTGTTTACTTTTTACAGACCTCAAAGCGTTTGAGCGACGACTTACAGAAGTAATAGCATGTTTGCAACCGGCAACAACTAGGTGGCGAAGTAAGTAGAATTAAAAATGTATGTGAACATAGTGAATGATTAAATGGTGACATCATTTATTTTTCATAATTATCTTTTCAGTTTTGCTGGCAGTGGTATCTGTCTGCACCGCGATAGCGGCATGGCACTGGCTCACAGATCCACTGACGCCCGTGGTGTCTCTCACCCAGTCCTTGTGGAATCATCCATTCTTTGCTTTCACATCTACATTTTTAGGTAAGTCTTCTTTTCTTTTGTTTTCATACTGTAATAATAATTGTTCAATGTATATTTTTGAATATTATATTTAGTGATTAGTGTCACTGTATTATCTTCAGGAAGCTAGCCTATTGCACATGCACCAACAGGTTTAGGTTTATTACTTTATATATATTATATAAGTAAATGTGTGTGGAATTTAGAATCTAGTTTAATAATTAAATATTTGACTATTTACCAGAGTAATAGAACATAACAGATGTCTGGGGGTTGTAAATTCCAACAAATGTACCCTAAATAAAGTGACATTATAAATTAACTTTTAGAGCACACACCTGTACCCATTGTACTCCTTACTCATACTTGTAGTCTCTTAAAGTGACACTCACACCTGCCCTGCTGCATTGTGATGCCACATCCTATATTCAACTGCTATTCATATCAGTTTAAAATAGTTAAAAATCAGTTTAATATTAAAGTAAAATTACCAGCTTAACTAACTATAAAAAAAAAGTTTAATGTTTAACTTTGAAATGGCCCAAATACTTTATTTTTCCATAAAAAACTATATACTTATTTTGAACATGCTCACAAAATTCCACAAGAGTTGTTAAGGAAATGCAGCCTGTAGGCTAGAACAGCCGAAAATCTGTTTACCCTTTGTTTGCTCGGTCAATAATGTACTATGGGCTGCACAATTGCATGGCCCATTTATAAATGAATTCGTTAATACATGGGCCATGCAATTCTGCAGCTCATTGTTTGACAACGCGTTTGGCTTGGTTTGTAGACACCTGCCTACTGAGCCGACGGTCCCAGATTCGAATCCCGGCCAGGGCAAATATTTGTAATAAATATTTAAGCTTGGGTCATGGTTGTTCTATGTATTTAAGTATATATTTATCTATATAAGCACGTATATCGTCGTCTAGTACCCATAACACAAGCCTTCTTGAGCTTAATTTGGGACTAGATCGATTTGTGTGAGGTTGTCCGATATTTATTTATTGTACTCTTTTTATTTCCAGTGCTACTTTTCATGATGGGCGTCCACCGTAAGGTGATAGCACCCAGCATCGTGACGGCCCGCACACGCGCCGTTTTGAACGACTTCAACATGTCATGTGACGACAGCGGCAAACTCATCCTCAAGCCCCGCCCCGCCAACACTTAATGTAAATATTATTTAATTGAATTACATCATTATGTAGAATGCCGATTTTTATTATTATCTATGCTACTGTCAAGTACCCCAAGAGTTTTTTGTTGTGGCTTTCACTTCTTGCTGATTTTAGCAAGTTCTTTCGCCAATTACGACGTTTAGTTATGGAACCAAGAGAATTGTCAGCTGGCAGAGTTTTGGAGACAGGTGTTTTCCACCAGTCAACATAAGATACTCAGTGATTTTGAAATGTCATGTGATGAAAGTAGCAAACTCAGTCAGGCCTGACCAGTGTTTATTATATTACTATTTACTATGTAGTACTATCCAAAACATAAGTTAGCTGGCAATTTTTCATAGTGGACTCAATGGTTGGGTCGAAGAAGCTGTACTTTGAAACCTCGTCTGTTAATGCACAGGCATAATAGGAAAACTCTTGGATAATACATAAATAAATATTGGGCAACCTCACAAAAATCGATCTTGTCCCGCAGCTCTAATAGGCTTGTATTATGGGCACTAGACGACGATATACATACTAAATAGAAAAATGTAGAAATTTTCTGTTTCGCCCTTGACTGGTGACAATGTCTCATGGCATTAAGTCCGCCTTTTGTACGATTAGATTTATTTTGTGTTATAAATATTAAATTAATATATAAATAAAACGTCCATGCCTCGGGAACAAATATTCGAAATTACCACACAATTATTTGCCCTTGTCGTGATTCGAACTCGGGCCCGTCGGCTCGGTAGGCAGCTGTCGTCAAAGGTAATAATAGGTGAAAATAAAACACAGCACTGTGAGAGTCTATTTATGTTTATTATTAATAACTTTGGTGTGTTTATTATACTACAAATAATGAGTACTACATATTTTACAAATCGCAATAAACAAATGTGACTCGAATTCAAACAATGAACAACAATCAAGATAACTATGAATTGCTTTACCTTCCACTATGAAAAATTTGCTATAAAATTGTCTAGTTTTAACATTCAATATTAATGGGTACACGCAGCAAGCCATACTTGCAATTCTCAAATAAGCCTACACCGGGATAAATGAATTACGGCGTTGGACCGCGCGGTTTTATCGTCAATCTGCACTTTTAGCACAACTGTGACACGAGGCTATTTCTTGTGCAAGTCCTATCTCCTTCTTCGCTGTACCGCAAGACAGTGACGGGCTATGCTGTCGCGCGACAAGACTCACGAAGCGTAGTTGTGCTAGACGGGCTGGTCTCACGATTATAACCATTTTAATAACCATAATGGAACAACAATACGCTATAATTGTGAACAAACTAGAATAAGACTCCAGAGTACCTTTCCGATTCAGAAGATAATAAAAACCTTAACGTTTTTAGATAAGAAAGAAAAAAAAAAACGCCGTAAAAACTTTGTAGATTCGCCCGGGCATTCAAGTAAAGAGTCTGGACATTTCTAATTCTTAATCAAATCAAGATCTATCCTACCTTATTCAATCAAGTTCTTCACTTCACTAGAGTTAATTTTTAGACTCAACTTGGAGTATCCGTTATTTGGAATTATTAAAAATGGAATATTATTTACGAAAAACTTATTCGATTATAAAAATAGATATAAAATTATGACTCTGGGCAGTGTACATTTTGGAATTCGTACCTTAAATTTTACGTACGTTTATATCTATCGGCTTTACAGTCCAGCAATCCATGTTAACCCGCAAAAGTAAATTTTATCAGCTTTATCCCAAACAAGCCCTTTCACAAAGTGACCAATTACGAATATCCATCTGGTCATCCCTTTCTCGACCATCGTGCATTAGCAGAAATACAATAAAATCTACTTTTACACAACACTCAATATTTCATCTCGATCAATTCCTATAAGTAAAGCCTGACCAGAAATATATGAGGATGCGCCATATTGCGGTATTTCACTGGAACTAAATTCCTACACTGGCAATGATTCTATGATGGTTTGTCAACAATGTCAATGTCATTGGTGGCGGTTTCTTTAAAAGACAAATATTTAAAAATATGCAAATAAAATTCCGAAAACCATTCACAATCGTGACCGTTATATTATAAATAAAGTGTACACGTGTTTACTACACGAGAAACAGTCAGGAAAAGAGTGCATTCCATTAGATGATATTACGAGGTTACCATAGGAACTGACAAGTATTTAAACTAATGTATTATAGTGCGGTTGCGATTGGTTGTAAAATTGTTGCCATATAAATCTTAAAAATAGCGCCCTCTTGACAATCCTCATATATTTCTGGTCAGGCTTTAAATGCATTAAAGTACCTACAAGATACTTACATTCGACTTTGCCCACAAAGTATTACCTAATAAAGATTTACACATCCCAACAGATACAAGGAGTAATAAAGTTTGTGCTCACTGTGCGAAGAAATCTATCACCTAATCATCTATGTTATTTTATAAATACGATAAGAATCCTTTGTCAAACGAGTAGATGTCCCGCGGAATGTCAAAGGATTCTGCACCCGCATAAAATATACCATAAACGTTGTGCCGAGTGTAGACCACTACAATTAAATTCGATTATTTACCGTAAATTATGATTTAATAGAATTTCAATGAGATCTTAGGAAGAAGGGTAAACAATATTTTAATAGAGGACAGAAATTCACAACTCACGAAATGTGGTTTTGAGCATATAACAGCGGCATTATATATTTGAAAACATGTAGGAGTATAATGTTAACTTACGACAATATAATTGAATGAAAAACATATAGTAAATATTCCTAATAATTATAAGGACTTGTAAACAACTAGGACATATGTTACTTATTGTTAAGTTTTTACATAATTATTAATGGTGAAACACATTATAAAAATTCCTTTTAAATTTACTATGATAAACAACGTCAAGTCAAGGCAGTGGTATATGCATAAATTTTACATTGTTAACACGATGTACTTAACATCTATATTAATTTAAGAAAGGCATTTCCTGACCAATATAATAATTACTTATTTGTTCGAGTATCAGGCTTTGAACGTGATTCACGGAGTTAGCCAATATTCATAATAATTCCATAAGATTTGTTCCTCGTTTCATACAGAAACTAATTATAAGGCTAATAATAATAAAGTACTAATAAGTTACGTTCTGTCAATAAATGTATAAAATGCCTTTGATTATTATGCGATAGGATCGTATTGTGAGAATTTATACTTCAGTCTTAAACACAATTAAAGTAATATATGCATGAACAATATATGGTTTTATAAGGTAAATATTATTTTCGAAAGCGATGGTATATAATGAATTGTTACTATAAAATTATTTGACGATACAACAACAATTTTAAGTATATTATTTACTTAAATGATTGTAACGGTAATATTGGAAACAATGTCAAAGTCTTGATCGGTACTTAAAAATAGTAATAAATATTGCACACTCAGACGTGGTAACAAATTGTAAGTAATTCCAAGGCATCATACAGGGTAAGGTAAGTAGATTACAACGTAAATATAAATAATACTTGATCCTTAATTATCTACATATTCAATTAGTTCCTAATTTAAAGTATTTAAAAGCTGATTTACAAGTTTGCCTCTGACTGCTATTAACTTATTGTGACGGTACAATGTAATGTAACCTTGCATGTGTGGGGTAAGGGGTAAGATTTCTCGAGTAATCATTCCATAGGCGAATTTGCTTTTGAAGCATTTTGTGCTAACCTATGAAATTCCTGTCTAATATAACAAGTTTATGTACATTTTTCAAAAATATCCTCCGCAGAGTTTTCGACGACGTAGCTATCTATTAACATTACCTATTTTGTAGTTTATTGCGAAATCGTTTGAGATTTCATTTCGACGTACAAATATTTTGTACGCAGTGGAACATAGTGATATAGAAGTTATTTCTTGTATAGAAGGTAATGTGTATATCATACGGATTCGTTTACACAACGAATATTACTACAATATGTAATTGATAAAAGGTTCTTATAAAAACGTTGTGGTTAAAATAATCTATAGGTACGAATCTGTTTCATCTAGTTGGCTCTAGTGGACAGTGGTAAATGTACAAGGCGTAGTGCATGCATGATATTGATAAGTAACAATTCACCAGTTAGATGTCTTAAGAGGTTTTACTTCAGCAAAGACGAAATTAACTTTTCATACAAAATACTTTAAAATTCTAAACCATCTCCGAAATGGATACCATCTTTATCGATAAGATTTATAATTGCATCGCATTTTGTATGAAAAGCGGATATTCGCAAACCTTAATCCTCTCAACTGTTACTTGCATTTTAATATTTCGCTCTGTCCTTGGAAAACCACGCCCAAAACATACGCAGTGGTCAAAATTTCCAATAAATCTGACTGTCGAAGCAAAAGTAGGTAAGTAAATATCAAATGATATGGAATTGGTATTTACTGTACCTACATACCATAGTCATTACTTATTAACATACCACTTGCATTTTTAATGCCATGAGTTGGTGTCAAGATTTTAATTAAAACGACGTTCGCTGCGCTCACAATAGGCATGTTGACTAATTTTTTTTGAGGATGTCAATCGATTCTATTTTTTATTGTGATCAAATGTCTATATGGGACTGACTACATTTAAACTGCTCTAAAAGTCAGAAATGACCGTCAAAGTTCAACATTCCTACGTAGCGCTAAAAACGCTCCATACAAAACGCGTCAGGCTAGTGACGTCACAGGCCGGTATAGGTACCAATATTTGTATGGAAAAATTAAGAAATTTGTCATTTTCACCGTGAAAAAGTGCGTTTAAGTTCATAGTTGTCATACAATTATTGTTTAATAAAATTATGAGGATTCTGAAAACATTTTCAAAATTTATTTTGGATTAAAAAAAATATCATAAAATTTGCGTACCTTTGAAGCCACATATTTCCAAAAAAGATATATGTTTCTGGATTTTTTTTCTTTGTTTCGTGAAATATTTAGCTAATTTTATTCATATAACTACAGTACACTGTAGAATTCAACATCAGTCAAATAGCCTATTGTCATGGACCACACAGCGTAGTATTCAAGGCAAGATTTTCCAGGGCACGCTCAGCTCTACCTCAGCTAGTCACTACAGCAACGTAAATGCGCCGATGAGAAATCCCCTAATTTATTGTCGATTCATTCCCCACAGCAACATGCAAGGCTGGAATGCTGACCTCACGCCGCTAGAAGAGTCTTGATGTTCTTCGGCGTCGTCTGATGGTTCAGGTGCTTGGTGGTGTACCGGAGGGCGTTTAGGAGCGGCTCGGCTTTCGCTGGTGTTTGCTGTTGTAGGAACTTTACGCAGCCTTTGACGTCCACTGACGACGAGCGGCAGAAAGCACCCGACGGATGGACCCAATCATACAAGATGATCAAACCTACCATCACGCGTAGAACGAGAAGAGATGTTTCCTCGCGACTGAACTGTGCTACCAGTTTCCTGAAAACGAGATGTTTGGGTTAAAATTGCGTAAACATTAGTGCAATAAACTCGCTCGGGCTGTGTTTACGTATACTGGAATTTACAACACAATAAAACTATGTACTTATAGTGGATTCGGGTCAGCGTATCCCGTACGTGAAGCAATAGAATAGATAAGTTAGGTATGTAAAACCGAGGAAGCCATGGTCTGCTATTTAAATTCCGAATGCATATCATAATGTAACGATTGTAATGAAGGAAACTTTCAAACGTATGTAATCAGATCAACGGTATGACCCGTTAAATAGGTCTGACAATAGACAGATGCTTATTGGCCGTTCCCTACAATTGAATTAGGTGCATGCAGAGTTTAATAATAGGTCGCGAGGTCGTGACATAATTAAGATTTTACTTAACTATACCTAATCGAGTCAATTAGTGCGGTACTTGTCGATACTATACCTATGTCAAGAAGTTTCACGAGTTTATTTATACGATTTCTAAAGTAGGTAAGTATTTTATTATCTCACGAAATCTATGTACAGGAATAGAAAACATTCAAATGAGCACTGAGGAAGGAGGTATTTTTTAGCATTGCGAACACTGTGTTGATTTATGGATTAACATGAATAAAATTATTTAAATTACTATATTGTTAACAAAGTAGCGTTTATTTAATAATTGGTACAAATGGTTTAAGACTTATGTAGCTGAAATTGTGCCATTGTAGATAATATGCAATGCAGATAAATAAGTGAATTCAGTGGTGTGTTGTCACTTCAATTCAGTCAATAATATCAGTCAACTCGATTAAGGTCGACAAATCTCAGAACCGAAGCGGAATGATTTTTTTTTAAAGCGTTTGGGCTCTGTGGGCTAGTTTCGAAATGGCATTTGTTTCGGAATTTTAATTCATTTACGTTTTCTACCTCCATATTTCGCAGTTTTGAAAACATTTCGAATAAACTTTATCGACAAAAAAACTATGTTATTATCGAATCTGCTCACATGGCTACAAGATAATCGGTTGAGAAATGCGAACTGTAGATGTAGGAGCGAACAGTCGAACATCTGAACATCCGGAATTCGGACAAACGAAAAATTTTCGCCAAGTTGAAACAAGTAGCAAACAAGTTGCAGAAGTGCTTATACAGCCTTTATAACGGCTGTAAAAGCGCTTCTGCAGCTTGGACACTTGGGACAGGACGCCCCTTAATTTGGCAGTGTATGGCAGGGTGAACAAATTCTTTGAACATCTTTTTCCGAACCAGAATTTTTTGCTCTATTTTACCATAACGAGGCTCGAACTAGCGACCTTTGTAATTTTTTGTCAAATTAACCTCCTGCCTACCAGGATTCATAATTTGCGTTTAATTTAAGTCTTATGGCAAATATAGACAGACTAGCTTTTGCCCGCGACTTCGTACGCGTAGAACTCGTTAATTGATATTGACAATAAAAAATAAAAAATTAGACTTTCAACCCTTTCAGGTATTCAATACTCGAATGGAATCTAGTTAGTAGTTTAGTTCTGGGCTATTGGGTGAAAGCCATGGACAAAATGCAAAACATCCTTTTTTTAATATTTTTGGAGTTGCAAGGCTAAGTCCCATTCGATTCAATAAGTTATCCGAGGCTAAGTCCTATTCGATTCCATAAGCTATGCTCAGAAATGGCTCGAGATGGTGACGGTCCATAATCAACTGACGAAGAAGGTATGGTTCTATTCACCAAAGAATTTTGTCACATTATGAAATTGGGACAAAATAATTATTAGGTAGCTACTATTATTTTTCTAACTTGGTTTTTACAACTTAGTTTATTGAAGTATAGTTCAATAAATTATCCTAAATGATTTATTTAGGTCAGTAAAAACATGTAATTTTTTTGATTTGGAGACATGAGCAAGCTACATACTGTTCATGAGAAAAACATTTCGTGCCCAAATGTATTCCTGCTACTTTTCATGTTCGCCCCTATGATTTATTAATAGTCATAGAAAATGTTAAAAACTTTTAATGGAAACTGTAGACGTTTAAAATTAAATGGTAAATTATTCTGTATAATTGGAATACGTGGTATAAGTACACTTTGTACCTTGGCTTCTCCCGTTAAAATCGTGCCCTTCACAATGTATTTCCCTAATTAGGTGATTCTCAATCTAGCGCCGTTGCCAAATTTGGGTGCGTCTAAGTTGCGCATTGACAAAACTGGTACTTTTTTTGTTGATTTTGAAAACAATATCATTTTTGATGCCAATATGGTTCTTTCACATAGCCAGTTTTCGTCATGAATATAAGTGTGCCTATAAACCGACCATGAAAAAATGCTCGGTCGGTGATAGAGCCAAAAAATTGCACTTTTTCTATTTCCTCTTATAAGTATCATAATAAGGCTATCCTTCTCCATCAAATCGTGTCAGGCCCTTGACTTAAGCACGTCGATTATGTAGCATAATAATTGATTGACAATTCGGGTCTTGTCGAGTATCCGAGTCTAAGATCCGAAACATACAAAAACTTTATGCACTAATACTGTACTCGGCGATAAATATTGCACATCGGTCTTTAGCCCTTAATTTGACAAAAGATGACGAAGGTCGCTGGTTCAAGCCTCGTTATGGTAAAATAGAGCAAAATATTCTGGTTCGAAAATAATATGGAAAAAGATGGTCAAAGAATTTGTTCACCCTGCCATACACGCCAAATTATGGGTTAGAAAGAGGCAATTCAGCAATTGGCTGTTTATTTACGACGATTTCCGAACACTGGCGACCTTCCATCAATCATTGTTTAAAATTAAGATGAATGAAATGGGAATGAACGTAAATACTTTCTCGTTTATAATATTATTAGGATTATTTATATATGTTAAGTATCGTATCTTTGCATACTGAGTTATTTACTACTTTATTTATACTCAGTTACCAAGCGGAGGTACATAATCAAAGCTCGTAGGCACTATTTTCAGATGATGTGCGTATCGGAACGTGATACCTACCTGAAGGGCTACTCCGATGTTCGAAATTTTACTTTCGTATAGTGCTATTCCATTCACTCGAATATACCTTGACAGGAGATCGAGAGGGATGGCACTATTCTACAGTCAAATTTTGAACATCGGAGTAGCCCTTCTGCAATCACTGGTTTGACATGTCTTGCCAGATGGGTGTGTGACGTTTGTCAAATCAAATGTGATTGATTCAAATTTGTAAAATTTTATGTATTTGATTCTTGAAATTACGCGATTAATCGAATTTTGCGGATACATGTTCCCGTATCAGAATTTATTGTTTTTTTACAAAGAATAGTTTGGTATGCGTTTGGTGAAGGTCTATCGTAGGTAGATTAGTTTACGTCAAAACGATGACATGTAGGGAGTTGTTGCAACTACAATGATTTGCTCTCCATACAAAGATTAATCCCGTTTTTCACGGGAACACTACATTTATTCGGGATGAAAAGTATGCTATGTCCTTCCTCGGGACTGAAACTATCTATATACCAAATTTCATCTAAATCGGTTCAGCGGTTTAAGCATGAAGAGGTAACAGACAGACAGACAGACAGACAGACAGACACACTTTCGCATTTATAATATTAGTATGGATATACGAGTAGTTTACTATTAATTGAAGTTTAGGTATGTAGTATGTGTAGGACATTGGAACTCGGGAGGATAAGAGTTAGACGCCTAGACGCATGACTCGCTTGGTCAATAAATAACACATAGAATCTAGCCCGAAGCAGCTACCGAAACTATACGTCCGACGAGCATTGTTATTCACGGCGTACGGCGCATTGTCACTTTCAATAGCCGGCACCCTGTAAGGAAGCGGGCAATCACGGGCCGCGAATGCGTCAGAGCTCATTTGATATTTGATTGTGATAAAATTTAAGGTGTTCCTTTGGCTGAATTTGACTATATGCGAAACTTGTTAGGACGTTGAACTAATGCATACACACTATAGATTTTGAGTGATTTTCTCAATCACCTAAAAGCACTAGTTGAGATTTTGTATTAGGTGATTGGGAAAAGGTACAAAAACGTACAAATGTACATTTTAATATATCTCACACACACTCATGTGAGTTTTCTACGTAAAACATACAAATGGGTTGCAGTAGGGCTAGCATATCTTTCCGCGACTTCGCTTGTCTTGCTCGCACGGTATTGAAAGGAAAGTGACAGAGTCGCGTGTTAAAGTTATGTTAGACGTACTAGTTAGTTTGTCGTTTTGCGTGAAGCATTTAAAGTTTATAGTTTGCATAGACAATGAAAATTGAAATATTGGAATAGGCTGGTAAATGAAATACGTTAATCAAATTGAAATTCAAGGGCACACTCTGTCTATCCGTCAATGCATTTTCATACCGGGAATACCCATAATGACAACGATCCTTCGACTGCGGTTAATCACGTCATAACATCAGAGGCATGAAATATATTTTTTCTACTCCAGTACTTTTTTCTGTCATTTATTTAGTTACTAACTCTAATATAAAGACATACATTATGAAAGTCAGTAAAAGTCTATACTCTATTGCCCAAGAAAACACTGCTAAACGATGTTATAATGTCGTCAAAAAAGCATCACTTAGTACCACAGATTACAAGATAATCAGCGGCATTCACACAATTTTCAATTTAAAAAAAATTAACTTATTGTACCTACTAAGGCATTGCTGCCAACTTAAAAAAAAACTTTTATCCAGTGCATGGATGTTTAGTATAGTGAACGTACACCTTTATGTATAAGTTCATATTTTTTGACAGATGGACGTCAATAAAAAAAAGTTTATCAGCGACTATTTTTTTTTAATTTTGTTGATTCCGAGTGGGAACATGTAATTATTTTCTTTGTTGTTTATTTGCATTTTATTTATGAAATGTCGAGTCGTAGAAAAAGTATTGTGTGCAACGTTGTATAAGTAGGTCAAAAAACGCTCGTGGCATCTTTCTTACGATGTTCGCTACGGTCACATCGTAACCCATGCCACTCGCGATTTTTGCCCCCTCTTATACAACGGTTGCATAAAATACTAAGTATTTACGTATACGTAGCAAGTTAAGACATATCATTCTTATACTTAAGAGGCCTATGACAAATATATTGATAATTTCGACCATCTTATTAAAGTTAATAATACTTTTACCTGCGTTCTAGATAGTAACATGGCAATTTCATGCTTTCATTGCGTGCAGTAGAAAATAAGTTGAAAAACATCAGTTTTCTGCGTGGATTTTGTCTATTGCGAGTAATTTTTGAAACAAAAATTATCAATGATAATTTCGAACTGTAGGTTTCAAATATATAGCAATAAATTGCAATAGCCCTGTTTTAAGTAAGTAGTAGAATATGTTAAGAAACATGTATGATCATAGAAAAAAAAAACAACTAAAACAGTCAGCATTTTTGAACGGATAAGGAGCCTTAATCTCGAATGACTAACCGTTCGTATAAGATTCAAAATATATTTCCGAGAACCAAGTCACGGGCCGAATAAAAGCACGATTCATGGATTCAATTTAAAACGATCACTTAAGCCACATGAGTCAGACGCCCAAATTTATACTGTGAAGCGAAGACAGGATTCTCGGAGGATTATTTATAGTTTAGCAAGGAAACGGCAAATGACATGAACATACGGTACCAATGATTGAGGCAAGATGAATCAGCCAGATAAATAAATAAATAAAGTAGACAAGACTTCCAAAGAAAGCTCTAGTATGCTTATGACGACGACATACGATATATAGTAGTTATATACTCGTACTATATCGTAAAAATTATGTTAGCACATTAAAGATATTCCACCAATAATGAATGCAATATTCGGAGGTAACTGAATCGAAATTACGATTAACCCTTAAATGCATATACCTAATTACACTAATTTTATTTTTAAAATGACGTAATTAACAATTAAATCCACGGCAGTTTTGAGATGTAGGGACCATCTTGACAAAGTATTTAGTGGCAATATTCAGATATTGACTTGTGTCATTTCAGTAACGTGTAAATATACATCATCAATATCATCATGCATTTAAGGGTTAAAGTAAGAAATGATTTTCTGCGTTTTGCTCGTATAAAAAGTATTGTTTGCACTAGTTACACAATTATGACGACGCGTTTGGCTCGGTTTGTAGACACCTGCCTACTGAGTCGGCGGTCCCGGGTTCGAATCCCGGCCGGGGCAAATATTTGTTCTTGGGTCATGGACATCCATGATATCTATATATGTATTTATATATTATGTATATCGTCGTCTAGTACCCATAGTACAAGCTTTGCTTAGTTCGGGACTAGGTCGATTTGTGTATGATTGTTCCTTAATATTTATTATTTTTTTTTTTTTTAATTAGGTCTTAAAATCTCGTACCTTGCTTAGGCCACTCGGCAAACCTCGTGGTCTAAACGCGGTACTCGGCTTTAGAACCTTCACTGTACAACGATAGGGAATGCAATAACCGGAAAAATATCGTATCCGGGTTTCCTATCGGTTATGATCGTAAAATAACCGATAACCGGTTATAACCGAAAAAATATTAAAATAACAAATAATGACGTAAATATTGGGAAAAAAGCGGTATAAATAAAACACGTACATCTCATTAATATTTTAAATATCTTTAACAAAGGATAATAAGCTTCTATCATTACCTAAATCAAGAGTCAAAATAAAATCACCCCAGAACTCAGATATCTAACACAAAAATGTTAAGTATATTTATATTCATTACAAGCAACGATAAAATATCTCAAATTCTCAATCGAAAATGTTCAAGGCTTGTTTTGTTATTATTTATGCTAAGAGAACAAAAAGGACGACACTTTTAACGTAATTTCTGCGTGTGTTGATGACTATTAGTCACTAGCTACGTAAGTTCACACAATGTAATTATCTTTACTTGACGAGGCACTATACCATACCATTCATACCGTACTCGTATTATTTAATTAAACATCCAGTTAACGTACTTCAGCATGTAATACAGCATCATCATCCTCCTAGCCTTTTGTCCCATTTTTTGAGAATGAATTATCAATCGGGGTCGGCTACCTAAATCCCAAGATGTGGCGTAGGCACTAGTTTTTACGCAAGCGACTGCCATCTGACCTTCCAACCCAGAGGGGAAACTAGGCCTTATTGGGTTTAGCTTAGGTGGTTTCCTCACGATGTTTTCCTTCACCGAAAAGCGAGTGGTAAATATCAAATGACATTCCGTACATAAGTTCCGAAAAACTCATTGGTACGGGCCGGGTTCGAACCCACGACCTCCGGATTGAAAATCGCATGCCCTAACCACTAGGCTTCCACCGCTTTTTTTTTTAGCATGTAATACAGCATTTAGAGTTAAATATGAACGCTGAACGATAAATAAAGAGATCGTGTTTTTGAAAATTTTAAGTAAGCGTATGCTTATTTAGCATTAGAAGAAATAACCGAAAAATAACCGTAACCGGTTCTGTTAGTCCCAAAACCCGGTTACACAATTAGACCAACATAACCGGTTAAAACCGGTTTTTACGGTTTCGGTTATAACCGGGTTGCATTCCCTACAACGATTGTAAAAAATACTATACATATTGGATATTATGTTATGTTTGCATGTACCATCGGCCAAAAGCTCGCTCAACCACTTAGATGCATTTCGCTTGTAGCGGCCAACATATTGGCAATGGCAATTGGATACTTTCAACCCGACTGCGGCTAGGTTAAAGAAGGTTATAATTATGATTATGTATGATTTTTACTTCTCACTCGAACTAACTTGCAGCCGCTACCGAGTAGGTATATGTGGAAAGTTAATCTACATAGATAACTTGTGCCAATAGATTATAGGTACTGATAGGAGATTCAAGACGTCATGATCACATGTAGGTAGGTATACATATGGAATACAAAATCGATACTAGGATTAGGTCGCAGAAAGGTACGCCGAGATCGAGAAGATAAATACCGACCTCTCTAGCTCAATAATAATAGACGTAACAGAACCGAAGTTTGTCAAAAAGTTGTTGGGTTTACGACCTCCATACCGACCCTCAACACGAAGATTGCGTAAGACCGTCTTACTGCCTATCTAGGCAGTCATCGTAAATATTTCCGTGACATACCTACCTACGAATATTGAATCTGAACTCGTTATTCATGTAAAAATGTAAGCACGTCCTTAAGGTACGCGACAAAGTGGACCCTTTTGATTGAAAATGCCACTACTTTTCAAATAATATATGAAATAGTACACAAAACTTTTTTTTTTCATTGCTTTAAGCGCCCGAACATCATCATCAATTAGATTTTCACCTAAAATTTATATCATGGGTGTGACGTTTTATTTTCACTCCGCCATTTTTGGTACAACCGACCTACATCCTATCAGAATGACAGTTGAATTATCATAATGTATTTGTGTTATAGATAGCGGTTCGCTGGGCACCGTATCAGTATCGCGAGCGAAACCCAAGCCGAGCCTGTAATAAATACGCCCTTGCAATAAGTGCCTATACAGGCTTGTACATGCTTAGATTTGTATGCACTTAGGAAATCTGGTTTGCCGGAGAAATCTGAGATTTATGGGCCATTGTTTGAGGAGCTGGTTTGTGTAGGGTTACCTTACAATGCTGGGCGAGCTGGAGGTAAATCGTATCAATAACGGAGGCGCTCAATTGGACGTTTTGAGCGTATTAAAGGACGACAACCTTGCCACGCGTCCTGGCCGTGACCCATCAAGAGTCAATTGAAATCAAAGTGAAGGGTACTTCTCTCCAAGGTATTCCAATTACGTCGTAGATGATGTTCCCTCACAAAAGAGCATGTTGAAATGTTTTAAGTAGTCGGAAAATAGACTTCAGTCGCAGGCCCAAGGCAATTTTATGATCGTATCGTGCCTGATCTCCTGCACAGATATAATATAGTGCATAATGTTTTGCCATCGTATTTTTTCGGGAAAGCTCCTATATTTTTTTTTATTTCACCATTTGAGAAAGCAAGTTAGTTTTCGCTTACACTAACATTATGCACTATAATTGTAATATAAAATTACGAGAGTTATGCTTATTTCCAAACGATTGTACGAAATTCAAAATGACGCGGCAACGAGTTAGATGTGCCTAGATAATATTCTTAGAGGGGATAGCGAAATTGTCTGCGAATTTGTCGCGCGGCATACCGTCTGAAGGAATGGTCCAATCAGTTTAATTTGTGACACAAGGATGCGCGCAGTGCCGGATTTTAAATGGATGAATTCCAAGCGCCTTAGTGCCAACAAGGGCCCCGTAAAGTGGCATAGGGTTTCCAAGACTTAGAGGCCTTCTAACCGGCTTTGGTTACGTGGTCACTTGCGCTAGCCCATCTTTAGAAGCGTCAATAAAATAAAACACTTACGGATTCTCCAACATCCTCAAGCACACCTTCGCCATCGTGCTGAGCGTCTCCGTCGTGTTTTCTAAATCCTGCTGATTATCATTGACGAACTGGCTCGTCGCCTCCGAGAGAACTTTGAGCATGGGCGTGGCTTGTGCGTAGAACAGCGACATGCGGTTGGCCACCTCGGCGCTGATGTTGGACTCGTCTGGAGGCAAGTCCGGGTTGATGAGACCTCCTCGTGAGACGCTGCGTCGGTAGTAGCTGAAGTCGTTTTGTATTGCTGGCGTTTTCATCTGGGGACAAGAGGTTTGGTTCATTCGAATCCGATTACATAAAAAGATCGGAGAATGAGAGGGAGAATTAAATTAAGAGAGCAGATTAGATTAAGAGTGCAGTCGTGTGTGTGTGTGGTTCACCGTGGCGTCACCTATAGGTTTCACCGGAAGACCAGCGCTGGTTCCCGGGCCAGCATTTATGCTGAGGTGTGACCTTTTTGTGGCATACGCAACGATTTAATTTTGTTTTTATTTCTTATATTAGTTGTCCACTGTGTATGTTCACGAATAAATTATTATTCTATTCTATTCTTATTCTAATTATCTCGGATTTTATCCTAAGTTGATAACTTTCGGCAGAGATTTAGGTTCATCTTTAACGCGAATCATTTAAGGAATAGTATTCTCTCCAGTTAAAGACAAGACTGGGCGCCGTTACTAAAAACATTTTGTTTCACACAGAAACAAAGATAGGTACTTCAATATTTAGTAAATATTCAATGGTTGAAGATAATGTATCTTGTTGATCCAATGTTTAAGGGAGCCGTAAAAGACAGTAGGTTTGTTTGCATCAACAATCAATCTGTTTGTGGTTCAATGACTAAATGAATGATAGACAAATGTCTTCTGGACATTGGAAACAAAATGTGATTTATTAGCAGATACAGTCAGCGTTAAGTATAGGGATATTAGTGTGTAAGAAGATTCAAATACTGAATTAAAACGTACACGATATCTATATATTAACAGTATCATAACCAAGACGGATACGTGCAAATACCTCGTTTTCGTCCCTTTCTATATCTTCCAACTCTTAACTCTTCCCAGGGATTTCCCGATAGTCCCTTCCAGACCCAATGGTTCTGGAAGACACTATCGGGAAATTGCCAGACACCTTATTAGAGGTAATGAAATAAGTCATACTTATGCGCAATTAAGTTTCGTTTTGTTGTAAAGTATGCAAGATTTGTTCCGACCAGTTTCTGTTATCAAAGCTCTTCTCGTGCTTCTTGTAGTAGCGGCGTCTGGTTCATTTGATAATAATACATCACACTAGTATTTTAAAGGTGAAAGTTTGTGAGCGTGTTTGTATGTTTGTTACTTCTTCACGCTCAAACGATTGGTTCAATTTGATACATTTTGCTACACATATACATACATAGCTGACACATAGGCTACTTTTGATCTGATGAACCACGAATAATATCGCGGGGTGCAGCTAGTATAAGCACTTGACTACCACTCTACAAGCTCACGACATCATTGTATTGTAATTCGGACTTTTTCAACCGTATTTGTACATGTATTCGCCGGTTTCATTTACCTACGATCGTGAGTGGGCCACGACTGGCTCAACTGGTCTACGTTTTCAGTGGGCGGACGTGGGCTTGATTGATCGTTGTAATCATGCACGTAAACATTTTATTGTTAACGAAATCACGGCCATGTTTAGTCAAAATATTGGACAATATTTGACATGCTAATTTCAATAATTGGCAGGGTAGTCTTTCATCTTTATTGCTATGAATTAAGGCTAACTATTAAATAGGTCAGTGTCTAACGATAGAAGACTGCCTATAAGTAAAACTAAAACCTAATAACCAGGTTTCTGGGTATTTTCTTGCAGCCCTAATAGATAGACTTGCATTGCCTGCTAGGCAGCTACATGGCTTAACTTGATTACAAATACGTCTTAGTTCAGTCTGTTATTGTTTCACAATCTAGGACCAAAATGGGACATCGAGCGCCATCATTGCGACATTGGGTGCGGTCGCAGATGTTTGACGTTGTTTTAGAAATTTAGCTTGTGAGGCGTATTTTGCAAGCGAGTTTGTTAATCTATCGCTCACATTCATGACTCGCCAGCGAAACTCACCCAAGGGTGCTTTTTCACTGACGCGGAATTTGACGGAGTGTGTGGAAACGAAAACTCTGCTAAGTACTAAACTATTATATGACGATAAATATTGACACAGGAGGTAAATTATGAAAGAAAAATGTAATGTGATCCACTGCAATGTAAGCAGGTCTTCAACCTGCGACCTACGTTTCCGGTGTAGTGCTTTCCCAACCGAGTTATCACATTTGTTTCTTTCGAACGAAACTTCAACCATGCAATTCTTATGGGGACTGGGGATCGTGTAGCGTAGCGTAGGATTATTAATTCAAAGATTTGATGTGATTGACGTAACGATGCATCGCGCTACTAGCGCGCACTCTGCGTCATGCTTATGCGCATTAGCCGTACCCTAAGGGTGTGCGTATACACGTACGATCCCCAGTCCCCATAAGAATTGCATGGTTGAAGTTTCGTTCGAAAGAAAGAAACAAACAAACAACGCATGGTCAAATTCAACGTATCGAATTAACAAAACAAACATAAAAAAACATGTAGTAACTACCTTTTGTTGCACGTTTTCCAACGTGTTTCCGCTAAAAGAAAACCGCCGCAAGAACCTTATCGAATAAGTTATTTCATGGGATAATAGTGTGACTCAGTCATGCAAGGTCATCTGAAGGTCGACTTTCTACAACACCAAATTTGCTGATGGCTGTTTGTTGGTCTGATGACTAATGTCTGGTTGTCTCGCAGACGCAGGCTTGGTGACTAAATTGCGATCCAATAATCGTTCATATCAATGTCATTTTATTTTATTACAATCGACATGGCCCGTGGGATTTCCATACAACATTTCACTCCAGATTTTTCGTCGCTTGCGATGGGACCACTGTGCACCGCGATCCGCACTAGTAGCCAACGCATCAGCGTACACCTTGGTGCTCGGCTCCACTTTCCGCCTTTCTTCACTCCAAATTGGAACGCGATCGCTGCTACTTAGCCAGTCGTACCGGCCCCGAGGTCTCTCTCTGAGTCGAGTTTTACACACACCACCAATAAAATACAGCCTACAGGCGGCTTTGAGAAGATCAAAGTGTTATACCTTCTGTAACCTCTTAGTCGTCTGTTTTATATTCATTGAATGTATTTATACCTAATCTATTGCTGTCGCAAACTCGCAATTCTATTAGTTTATCCCTATCAGAGTTCTTTTGTTTATTTGAACGAACACTTCAATAGATGCTATTCAAAGCGATCGGGGAATAGTTGAGCCTTTGTTTCGTTTAGCTCAGAAGTTAATTGGATTTGATATACGAGTAACACGTTTTGCATTTATATAGTTGAACTCTAGCTATTATTAAAATAAAACGAAATTTATTATTATATTAAGGAAAGGTTACAGTCAAACTAGTAGTATTTAAACAAGAAAATAGAAACATTTGTTTAATGTGTATTTAGAGAGTAGGGTAATGTCAAACAAATGGGATGAGTTTTTAAGCGGAAAAACTTAAATGAAAAGAGGTAAAATGCACACGGCATTTGCTTTTAATCGCAACTGTATTTCAACAAACGTTTCGCTAAACATGATACCTAACTTCTCTCATAGAAAAAATCAAAATTGGTCCAGCCAATTTCGAGTAATCGGGGAACATACATTAAAAAAAACCATTCCCGACCAATTGAGAACACTCTTTTTTTGAAGTCGGGTTAAATGGGGAAATTGTCGTAATAATACAAGTGTGTAGGTAACCTACCACTTCCATTTTCCTTGTCTAAACATCATACACATTTCCAGTACCTAGCTGACATTTTATAAATCTATTAGATAACGACAAACTGATGCCACTGACTGATTTAGGTAATTTAAACTCTTAACAGGAAACAACCAACTAAAATTCAAAATGATGACGACGCGGTTGGCGCAGTTTGTAGGCAGGTGCCTGCTGAGTCGGCGGTCCTGTGTTCGAATCCCGAGCAGGGCAAATATGTGTATACTCGCATATTTGTTGCTGGGTTATAGTAGTTAAAATTATGTATGATATAGTTGTTTAGTACCCATAGAACAAGCATTGCTTAGTTTGAGACTAGGTCGATTTGTGTAAAATTGTCCCAATTTATTTATTATTATTTCCTAATTTATAAAACTTTTTTTATACCTAACGCACACTCAAAATCCGTTAGAAAATGTTCATACCCATTAGTACTCAATATAAATTTGCTCATAAAAGAAAAAAACGTACAATGCGAATTATTTTAGTTTGAGGAGCAATTATACCCTTCTCGTATCAGACTAAACAAGGGTAGAATGTTTTGAATTATTTAATTTGGATTTGAATTTAATGTCAAAATGCGAGCAATTTGCGATTCTGACATACGCCGTGTATTTACTCCTATCTCAGCATGAGTCAGGGAGGGAGCAACGACTTCGGGGTAGGGTCAGATCGGACTAACCTCACTGATTGTCATTTGTTCAGATAAATAACGATGAGGTGAGGGGCAAAACTTGATATTTCTATTGACATTTGTCCGAGATCTCGATATAGATATTTCTACTTTAGCGATGAGCTTTACTCGAAGTAAGGCCTGCGAATCAGCCAAGTACGAAAACAATGGCTATCCAGGTCAGTCCATCTCAAGAGCTTTGTTTTAATCCTCGCTCGCCTGAATACCTTGCCGTTGTTATGACGGCCTGCGCCTAGATTTGTTGTTTTCCTTATGGGCATTGCATAATCCAGCGTATTGTGAATTTGTTGTGTTGGGAAATAGAACATAATTCTTGAATAAACCGTAAGACGATAAAACGAGACTCATAGTCAGTAAATGGTACAATAGTCTAAATTGTGGATGCGTGCGCGTAAAGAAATTCATTTTCGTTGCTTCTAATTGTGTTTTTAGAGAAACATTTATCCATAACGGCAAATCTAATCCAGAACTAACATTCATGAATTGTGTATACGTAATTTAAGTCTCGGTGTTGATCTGTGCTATTATGACAAGGCAATGTTAATAAAAAATCAGCCGTAACTCCTAAGAGCCGAATTCTATGCATGTAAGAAAGGATGGGTAAAGATAAGTCAACGCCATTGATGCCCCTCGGATGAGTTGATACACTTCAGGCTGAAGTCTTCAGCACAACTCTGACCGAGACTCTTTATCGCATGATAAACATTGCCTATATGCGTCTTTCCCTTTGATACACTGAAGTAAGACGGGTGCTTGATAAGTCGCGAAGAGTTGTACAAACCCAGCAGGATGGGAGCGTTGAGAACATACGCAATCTCTGTAGATATGCCACGTATTGAATCTAGTTAAAGTACCTCGTACTCATCGAACTTCAGTATCTCACCGAACTATTTTACGATGGCCTGCTGGCGCACGAGGTACTCTGTGGGGCTCATAGTGCCCCCTACCAGCGAGCCCAGTAACCGCAGCACCGCCTGATCACCTAATTACTGGTGACAATACTAGCCATGTACTCATCGAACTTAAGGACGAACTCCAGTATCTCAGCGAATTATTTGACAAGCGCCTGTTGCTGAGCTCGAGGTGTTGTGTGGGGCTCATAGCGCCCCCTACCGGCGAGCCCAGTAACCGCAGCACCACCTGAGGAACTTTTACGAGTAATAATACTAGCCTTGGGCCTTGTACTCATCGAACTTAAGGACGAACTTCCGTATTTCAGCGAATTGTTTGACAAGCGCCTGCTGCTGCAGGTGCTGTGTGGGGCTCATAGCGCCCCCTACCAGCGAGTTCAGTAACCGCGGTACCACCTGAGGACCTATTACTAGTAATAATACTAACCTTGTACTCATCGAACTTAAGGACGAACTCCAGTATTTCAGCGAATTGTTTGACGAGCGCCTCCTGCTGCAGGTGCTGTGTGGGGCTCATAGCGCCCCCTACCGGCGAGCCCAATAACCGCAGCACAACCTGAGGACCTATTACTAGTAATAATACTAACCTTGTACTCATCGAACTTAAGGACGAACTCCAGTATCTCAGCGAATTGTTTGACGAGCGCCTCCTGCTGCAGGTGCTGTGTGGGGCTCATAGCGCCCCCTACCGGCGAGCCCAATAACCGCGGCACAACCTGAGGACCTATTACTAGTAATAAAACTAACCTTGTACTCATCGAACTTAAGGACGAACTCCAGTATTTCAGCGAATTGTTTGACGAGCGCCTCCTGCTGCAGGTGCTGTGTGGGGCTCATAGCGCCCCCTACCGGCGAGCCCAATAACCGCAGCACAACCTGAGGACCTATTACTAGTAATAATACTAACCTTGTACTCATCGAACTTAAGGACGAACTCCAGTATCTCAGCGAATTGTTTCACGAGCGCCTGCTGCTGCTCCAGGTGCTGCGTGGGGCTCATAGCGCCCCCTACCAGCGAGCCTAGTAACCGCGGCACCACCTGAGGACAACAAAATGACAATATTATACTATCGGTATTGGGTACATACTCAGAAGTAAAAATATAAGACGGGATATTTATATACGAATATAGACCGCTCCCAAACAACATAAAAACGAAATGTCGACGGAAACCAGAATCGTTAGAATGCAAATGATGCACCACAGAACTGTAAAAAGAGCAAAACATCAATTCGTTATCTCGTACGTGGGCTTCGAATCTACGTGAAAAATCCGTAGTGTTTCCTTTTATCACAGAGAACTCTGGCTAATTTACTTACGAGAGTAGTTACGCTTTTTCGCTAATTTTCGGCAGCAGGGGCTCTTTCCAATTTTCAAAACAAGGAAAATATGATACGGTATGGTCAGTGTTAAGCAAATAGGAACAGTAGCTTCATTTTGTATACCACAGTTTACAAGCTAAGCTATTGCTCCTATTCCTATTTAGTTCACTTCTTTTTAGTGCGGTTCACTTCTGTTTAGTGCGGTTCACTTCTAAACCGCAATTCAGTGTTACTTATTGAACGGAAAACCTAACAAAATATGTATATCAGTTAGTTACCTAATCAAAGCTTATGTACTCCTATGATTAAGATTGTTTTTCAATAGTTCATTAGCCTACCCACTTTGTAACGTTAAACAAAGCCTCATAAACTAAAGGTCGACATTCGACGAGTTTCAGCCGAGTGGGCGAGTCAAGTACTGTCTGACCCAGGACAAATGCATCGCTGACCCTAATCTTTGAGAGTAGGTGTCAAGGATACATTAACATCCATAATGCAACATCTATAGTATCCCTGTAGCTGTCTCTATCACTGCATTGTGAAAAGGCGAAGAAGAGTGGGACGGTGAATTATAACCGTGAACATATTAAGTAAGACCTCGGTGGAGATATTGATAAATTTCACACGAAATTCAGCACAGGTTTATATATACAAATGGTTAGTTCCATATTATATCCATATATTATTCCTATAACTCTGATCTCTCGATCACAGATGAAAAGTTGAGGGCGGGTGAGATGGTGAATATTTTCCAAATTGGATACGAAATAAGCGATCGAAAGAGTATAATAATTTCTTGTTATCATTCTAGGTAGCACTGGAAAGCCGTTATTAAAATATTTACTCGGCAGATCTAAAATTAGCAGTAGGATCCCTATCCATTAACAAGTATCCACTCACCAGTTCTTCTTAGAAAGCTTTGCCCTGAATTAATAAGACTTCGTTTACTTTGTATGGATTCAACATCCAACTGTTGGCCGAGTTCTGAAGCCTGAGTGGAACTTAGCTAATTAAAAGTTCAGGTAAGACGTTAAATTATAAAAACCGAGACTTAATATCCAGGTTAAGCTGAGTTTGAATCAGTTTGAACACGGCTAACTTGCATCGAATCTTCTGAAATATAACTGTAATTGTAACTGCGTTGGGCGCCAAGTTATTTAATTATGCATGATGAACGTGGCAGTTTGATTTAAATTATCATTTTACGGAGTCGCTTCGTACAGCGTAATTTCCCGTCAGCGGAGAAAATGAACCAATCAGACTGCGTCTTTATGAAGCCCAAAATAAGAGCATTTAATTATGAGGAATGTGATTGGTCCAATTTACACAATCTGCTCCGCTCCACTTCTGTGAACAGGCATCCAAAAAATGGAATTCAGAATTCGGATCTCGGTAATTGCGGAGCAGAGCGATCGCGGTGGCCGGTCGTGATCACTGGTCTAGGCCGCGAGTCGCAGTGGCTAAGATACGAATTCCATTTATAGGTCTCCATTAAAAGGTTCATATTAAAAGTAAATTCAACTTCCAGCACTGATTTACTTTTGAATCGCATTGATGAGAATGATGAGGCATCTATAAAATTGGACTCACAGCGGCTTGGGCTTGATCATTTCTGAGCATTTGAGTATTGTTCTCTATTGCTGCAACGGCCCGGCCACAACTACGTGCGATATTTATTTATTTATTTATATATGAACCACGCCACGAGCTGTCGGCGTGGTTGCCGCTCTATTTGTTCCCATGCCACGGCGCTCGCCGCCCCGCTCGTCGCTAAGATTGAAGTCGTGTTAAATAAGTAAGCCAATTTTGCCGTGGGTTGCCCAGGATTTTTTGACGCTATACCACTACGTAATACGAACTTCAAGAAGACACTGTTATGAAAATAACGACAAGGCGCATCCAAGTACACAAGAGCTTAAATGGCCAAAGTTACAGTATGTGAAGTTTGGCAGGCTATTAAGTGAGATATAATAGAATCCAACCCCAAAGTTCCCCGGAGAATAGACGCTAATAAAGAAATATTGCCATCGGCATTGATGCCGCTTCGCAAAGATTACCAACATAGGAAACTTTTCCTCGGCACTTAACGCTCAAAAATACCTAGACGAGAAAGTTTTATTTATGCAGCTAATTCACCCATATTATCGTTAATCATGTTATTATCGTGTAAGTAATTAGTGTAAAGTTATTAATAGTCCACTCATAACATTAAACAATTTACTTTTTGCCATAGTTTGTTTAAGTGAGAATGGCTTCGTCGTAGAATCGTTTATAAACAATGTCAGGAAGCAATTGTAATTTAGTCGACGTTCAAACGTTTCCTGATTCTGAACTACGACGACAGTTCGATCGCATCAATATGAGAAATTTGGCAAAGTTTGGGTCAGCTTGGAGCACAAAAAATAATGGCAGGCATCATCCTAGTTAGCGCTTGAAAGTGAAGCCAGTTTTGGTTAGCCACGGGCTAAGTTCCGTCCGCGGGCGCGTCTGTCACAACGTCAATGTCACAAGCAAAACTACTCTTATAATTGGTTGGTAGACCAGACGCACACATAAAACTAAAGGCGGCTTCATCTTTCGCAAATATGTTGTATGAAGACTCTCGTTTTAGGCGAACTTCAATTCAATTTTTGTTGGTTATGGCTCCATCGATTAGGCGTACTTATTCTAAGCATCCACCTCAGTTAATGGCTCAGACAGCTGTCATCTCATTAGTGACATTTCATGTTTCTCGTTACAGAGTATTGATTTTTGATAAATCGTTACGGTTTGAAATGATTGCTCTTAACTTTATTGTATAAACTTATAAATAATCTTGATGGCGTTTTCTTACGTTTTATTGCTATTGGTTTTTCCCTGGATCTTATACCTATCACTCGGTTTTATTCAATGTTTTTGTACATTTTACAGTGCCATTATGACTATGTTCAAATTAAATACGTTATTATATTTAGCCTGCGTATTTGCATATTTCCGATTTCACGAATTCAATCTTATCGACGTCGAATTCGGAATAAGGCTCTGAACCAGGGACCGGAAAACCCCTCTTTAAAGTTAAGCCTATTGATAAGGTAACCCCAACAATTTGGTAACCATAACATAAGGTAACCTTTTCATTTGGTAACCCTATGTTAAGGTTACCATATCATAACAGTTAACTACAACCTCAACACAGTTACACAGTTACGGTTGAAACCCTAACGCGTAAGGGTTTTTTATAGCAGTTAACTCTAAACCCCTACGCGTTAGGGTTTGGAACTGAACCTTGAAGGATCGTTATAGATGAGCGGAGTTGGCAGAATGTTCACGTTTTGCCGTGTTTTTTTTTACACTAGTTTTGTTTTGACTTTTTGTTTTTTGTTGTTGTTATTAGATAATAAGTACTTTATCTTCGCTTTTTATATGTTTCTCCTACACTGATGTTGTTAATTAGTTGATAATTTGATGTGATTGTTCTGCTAATAAAAAAGTAATTACATCTAATAATAAATAACTATAATTTTCATACTAAAGTTTTTTCTTATCGAAGAACGATCGGCAACTTTGCTGCGTTACCAGCATTATACCTGATAACAGTAAAAACCATCGTATAAGAACAAAAGAGAGTTTGACTTGCAGCATGGTATTTTTAAGTATGCAACGTGCTGTTTAAAAATGACGGATAAGATAAAAAATGTAAGAAAGAGATGGGATTAGTATTGTTTTGAAGCATCATGGATGCTAAGCGTTAGTTACTCAGTATCCTCCAAATCGTCCAACTGGTCAGTTAAAAACGGGTGCCATAAAATAACGAATATCAAAAAAAACTTTAAAATGGACAACAAAAAGCGCTTGCTGCCACTGCCATGCAACTTTCCCGAGGAATATAGTAACTTTGTAAATAAACTTAACAGGCAAAAGACAGCAGAAACTGGTAAGTTATGCGTTCTTATTATGATGATATTTCAATTTTGTTTACCATTAAGTCTTTGTAAATACTATCGACCTTAAAGGTACTCGAACTGATATTTTTTCCTTAATAGTATCTGCAATATGTTTGTTTATTTTCAACCATATTCTAATTATATATACTTATACCTATACGTACATATATTTATTTATTTAAAGTTAATTGCACATTGCATTCCACAAAAACGTAGATATAAATGGCGGCCTTTTGCCATGAAATGAGGCGTTCAGACAACTTGTTTAAATGAATGTATATGTAAATATATAATATTTAATTACTATACAAATTCGGAATATCTACTACAATGACATTTCGTAAATGTGTGTTTGTGCATTTTCATTTATTATACATTTATTCAGAATATGTTGGCACATTTAGCTAAAAATCATAAGTATATATATATATATATATATATGTATATTGCATTATTCCAATTTACTTTTAATGTTCGGGTATCCTTAGAGCTGCCAGTTTAGCATTCCTAACAAAAAATAGGCATTTAACGTTGTACTTTATTGGACGGCGCTTACATTTCTAATATATAAATGTAATGTTAGTGACGTATTACTTACTAAACTTAAAATGAAATGCCAAATTAAGTATATATTTTTTTTATTTCAGACTCAAAGTTAAATCAAGAGAGGAAGGAAGGTTATGAAAAACGTACAGAAATTTTAGCGGAATTCAAGGAATTGTTAGAAGATGTACCGGACGATAAATTGAAGGACATGTGGGCACGTGTAAAATTTATGACAGAATTGTATCATACGGCTTTCCAAAATTACGTAAATAATAAGTAATCCATAATTTAGTAATATATTTGATAAGGTCTAATTTTAAAGTGATTTGATTTTTTGATTGCTGATTTATGTCATTGTTTTTTTATTATGGTGTTTTTAATGTATAGGTGTTATAAGTATTAATAATTAATTAATTATAAATGCTAAATTGTACATTGCTAAGTTTTTATCTCTATTTCTATCAAGTTGACTGCCATGATATGTTGCAATATTTAGGACTCGTTTCAAAACAAATTATGATTAAGTTCTTTACGCTCAATATTTTTTTCTATTTCCAGGGCAGACATACCACCAATCTCAAAAACCACTTATAAAAATTTAAAAATAATTATAAATCGTTTATCAGAATATTTACATAGTCATTGTTGATTTTTTTTAATTTTAATTTATTAATTACGACATACATACATATTTACTCTTGGAATTATTTAAAAATTCTATTAGATGTTGTTATTATTATTGTGATAAAGCATGATTATTTTAGACACTACACTTTATTTTTGTTGATTGAATTCTTGTTTTAATTATATGTTTTAGGAAAATAGGGTAAAAAAAGATATTTTTTATTCTGTGATTTATGTGATTATTTTAAATATTAATGTTTTAGACACGGAAATTAGTTTATAAATATTTACTAGGCATTAATTATAAGAAAGTTGATTATTTATGGAAGTGTGATTATATTTTTGTTGATTATATATTATATAGTAGAATAAGTAGAACATATTGACCCTTGTTGAAATTTTAATAAGGTACCTAGGTATATATTTTAATATTTCATATTTATTTATAATATTATATGTGTTATATATATATAGAAATCATATATATATCTTATAGTACAATATGTATGGTTTGTGTGCGTAAGCTAGCTTGATTTCAAGTTTTCTTTTGTTTTGTATTTTGACCACTCAGTGAGCCAACTTGTTTTATGATAATATGTTAATTTACTTTCTGATTACTGCTAAACAACTTTTAATGTAAAGATAATTTTTAAATTGGTTGTGTGTTGATAGAACAGTAAACTGGATTTTTGATATATACAAATAAATGCCATTGATTATTAATTTAAATGTTTAATTTTTTTCTTCCAAATGGATGTTTTTTTTTATTTTTCTTAGTTTACAAATCGAAGTCGATAAAATTATTCGAACCAAGTTTCGAATAATCTTATCGACACAAATATTTCATATAATTAACTAACCTAGACCTCACAAAACTTCATAAATCGGTTGAAAAATGTGACCCCTAAGCGAGACCAGCCGGAAATCCGGACAAAAGGACATCTGTCTGTGTGTAAAGAATTCTCATTCAATAGTTAAAAAAAAAGTTATATAATACATAATATAACAAAATTAACTTTATTTCAAATAACATTTTAATTAATTACTTAAAACTTTTTTATTTAAAATGTTTTTATAATTATTACGTTTTTAACTATTAATAAAAAAAAAGGATCATGATTTAATCAAGACACAGAGTACAAGAAATATTCTTGTTCAAATCAATTTGAATAATAAGAATATCCACAGAACCATCATTCATATTGCTTATCTTTACAATTTAAGGGTGTAATTTGATTAAAATAATTTGAAGTTCGTTATTGACACATACATCAACCTAAATATAATTAAACTTAGATGAAAAGGGATGAGTGAAATGCTAAGAATTATCTTTAGTTTATTCTTATCGGGGTATTGGCATTTACTGCACACTGAGACGCGGTATTTATTATTGTTTTAAGAATAACCAAAATGCAGTTGTGCCTTAACTGAATGCCGCATTAATTTTTATATTTTTTTTATCGAAACAATACTAATCTGTATTACGGGGTATGAAGGAAATGATAGTTAATTGTTTTTGCGATAAACCAATATGTGATAACAATGGTGACGGCAAAAATAAACGAATAACTTTTTTTTTTTCCGTCTTACAGTTATTTGTCAAGCCGCAAAGGCAAAGATGAAATATGAAAAAAAACAATCAACACATTGTTTTCGCCGCTCGAGCTAAGCAACGCTACCATGGTAACATAAGAAGTTTCTACACCAAAGACTTAAAGTTGAATATTGACTGAATTGTCGCTTTATAGCATATTGTTACAAACCTTGCAAACCAAACACGTTTATGACTTGCAAGAGATAAGAAATTTACTGAGTGACTGTTGTTCAAAAACTGACCTAATAAGACATAATTTAGGGATCATATTCGTTCGAACTCGTTCAAAAACCCTTACGTTAAGGTTATTAAGTTAGGGTTAGTAGTTATTATAACTGCTATTCAAAAACTGAACTAATAACACATCACTTAAGGATCACATTCGTTTGAACTCGGTTCAATACCCTAAAGACTCGGTTAGTGGGACGGGGTAGGTTAGTTAAGGTAACCGGTAACCGCGTTAACTGCAACAAAACAGTAACTGTATCATTGAAACAACCACATCATAGGGTTAACAATATGTAAGGGTTTTTAAAAACAACTTCTAAAATAACCTCATCAAAAACCCTTGTTAGGGTAACCGGTTCCGGTCCCTGCTCTGAACCGACGGCCGGTAACGAATCGAATGTAAGCAATTATGCCGATTCTCGCTGTTCCTGTTTCGTAATGGGTCAAACGGTGATATCCTTTATCGGGAAATATCGTTCCGGTGGGGACGACAATTATTGCTTGTGCGGAGTTTTCTCCGTGCTCAATTACCCGTGTGCCATTGGGTTTCATTATGTAGTTGATGAGAATGATGAGTATGTGAAACCTTTTATATGGCTCAAGGGGCAATCGAATATTTCCGTCACCAGCAGTGCTATAATGTTCGCGGTATTGGGTGATAAATAGATCATAAAGCATTCGTCATTTACGCTGCTGTATTTTATTTAGCGATCATTCGCAGGCTTATTTACGGCTTTGTCGCAGTGGTAACACACAAACCTTTTAGAGCTTATTGAACACTATGACATTATCACTATCAGGCTTTCGCTTAATTTATATCCTCCACAAAGTCATCAAGTTCTGTCGAGGTTCTAAACGGCTCAATTCTCAACTTCTAGTCCAGCTAATGCGCTGTGTGACCCAAGTTGAATATAACATACCACCCTTGACACGCTTTTGCTTTTATAAACATTAATTAGGTGAGGACCCTAGCTACTACTGAGTTTACCAAAAACGACGTAAGTCTACTTGAACTTTGATATACATACGTCCTTTTAAACTATCTCTGTAGCCAAAACTTAGCCACGTGGTTGTGATAAGGAATAGGCAAGGTAATTAATAACGCCTTCCGCTACTCCAATATTGTTATGAAAATGAATTCAGTTTGAATTAATCGATCCGTGAGTCACGCTAACTGATGTAATAGGCGCGTGGACTAAAGGTATTGTCCTGCAAAATACCTACCGAAAAAAATGATGTACAAACGAGAGCATAAGAAGGTAGCCTACGACGTATGTTACCACCAAATTCTTTGGAGAATAGAATTCGAAAAAAATAAATTATGTACTAATCTGATGTTAGGAAACGGGGACTGAACTGAGCTGATAATGAAATAATGAACTTTTTCTGCAAGTACGCCACAAGGGCACTTTTATATGTCTGAGTCTACCGGCATTTCACAAGAGGAGACCACTGTTGAGAAGAAACGCCGAAAGAAACTCAACAGTAGTATGAACTTAACTTAATTTGTACCTATCTTAAGAATTTAAGCGTACCTATACGTAGTCCTCGAAGAAAACATATTAAAAGTGTATTTTAAGATAAAAATAAGGAAATGTAAGAATAAAATTGAAACTACACAAGAAAGTCTGACGGTTTATCACAATTTATGTACGTTTGATATGCTTTCCTTTTAGAATGTGTGATGACCTACACAATAGTTTGATCCCAGCAGAACTTTAATATACATATATGTAAACTCGTATATGGATCGTGTTTTTATATCTTACACACGTGCCGCATCTACCACTGAAGCGCTAAATAACTTTCGGCGTGGAAAGTCCTTCGGAATCGAAAGAGCTGCACTAAAATAAGCAATTTAACAGCAGCAGAATTTTCGATTTGAACATGTTTGAATTAAACTCAGGTGCTAAGAAGGTTAATGCAAAGTTACCATAAGATATATCAACTAATTTTCAAATCACAAGTAATTGCACACTTCTCTTCTACTTATGGATAAAACAACATTACACGCAATACATACAATGATTAAAACATTTACATGTTGTTTCCTGTTTTACGGGCAAGTATTATACAGAAGTACCATTGGCAGCTAGTATGTTAATACACACTGTCGCATATAAATAATTGATAAATGATGTACTTTAAGGTAGACCAGTTAAAGCGCGTGGTGAGATCCTAAACTCACTAATATTTCTGTCACTACCTCTTCAAAACCTCGTATCTAGTTTGTGAAAGATACGGAGATACGAGCTTTGGTTAAGTAGGTATTTGTTAGTTAGTTTTGGTTGTCAACATAAAGGGGTTTCTAAACGGGCCATGTTTTGCTGCAATTTGTGGCCGGCAACTATGGCCGTCCCTCTCTAACACCCTACGCAAGAGCAAGATGCAAATAATGGCCGGCCACAAATTGCAGCAAAACATGGCCCGTTTAGGAGGCCCTTAATGATAACTAATATATAAGTATAAGTTAAGTATAAGATAAGTTGTCAACTATTCTACGAAGATACTTTGATACCATTGAAATTTTGCACCTGTAATCCAATGGTAACAGGAAAACATCGCAAATATTATTTTATAAATAACAACACTCAGTATTGTTGTGGCGTTATTTATCCTATTATAATGCTGTGAGTTATGATATGAATCATTTTTTAATCGTCACGCTACGGAAGCGGCTTTAAGGTGAGGTCATGTTTGCACCTTTCATCACAGCCTCGCTGGAGTCTTCAACACACGTTTACGTTTCTAGAGAGCTCTCTTGTGGCCTGTCAACAGGCTCACGAGCGTGTGAAGATAACGTGATACATAGTAACATTTATCACACAATTATATCTGAGTCACAAATAATTAAACGCTAAGTCAGGAACGTGGCGGTAAAAAACTCTTTCCTGAATGATATAATAAAAATCAGAAGGCTCTCTCTTTTGATCTTCGCAAAAGTCGTCCAAATGAAAATAAAATTAGGTCGTGGGGCGAGCAAAGCGACGCGACCAACCGGCATGCGACAGGCAACGATCGCGCGCCTATATGTTCGAATAAAAGGTTGAGCATTACACCACTCCTTAAAACGGTCGGTTGTTATCGCAACACGGTGCGTAGTGAGCCATTCTTCCCTAAATAAGATTCCCGATCTAGGCCAAGGCCGTATTTTCGAGCCTTGACTCCATCGGATCCCGAACGCCAAGATTAACACTACACACTGAGTTTCCCAGATGTTATTCAACTTTCATCACGTCCGTTTAACGAACTTTATACACGCGAAAACGTGCGAAAACCCTATTAGGTTGAAACGAAGACATGAGTGACTTATGCTGCTAGCAGCCATTAAACATTTATAGTCGTTTATGGTTAATGCGTTACAGTGTAAATTACGTAGTCTGATGTATAAATTAACTGTATTACCATTGTAATAAAACCACATAGCACTGTGAAGTGTAATTAAGATTACAGTACTTCAAGCACGCATGATCGACGGCGGGCGTTCATTAGGATCTATTAAATTAACACCACTTATGGTTAATTTACTTGTTAGATTTGAGCAGCGAATTGCGCTTGTTAGAGGCTTTATTTACTTTTAACTTCTCTCATTGGGCTGAAAGCTGGGAGTGGGTCAGGGCCTCATAAATAAGGGCTGGGGACCGGCCTTTTATGACGAATATAAAACGAGGATCTGATTGAAAAAGTTGTTGTAGTCAGTACGGTCGTGTCGGTGGAGATTTTTGAGGAATGACAACGCGACGAACGAGTTTTCGATAAGTAGTCAAGACCTCTAAAGAACCTACTTGTAAACTTAATCAAAAGCCGTGTTTTGTAAATTTTGCTACACTCCCCTTTCAGCGGGCCTATGACGGTTGATTTTATCACGCGATAAATAAGTGTCAAAGCATCCGTCAGGTTTCGACAAAATGCGATAAAGAAATGTATTATCTCATAAGAATATTTACAATTCACTTAAATGAAAAAAATCTGATGTGATTAAAGGAACGCCCTTATTTTCAAGTTCCATTTTCTTTCTTTAAGATACGGAATACAAAATCTTCGGCGTGGCTACACAGCGAGTACACATCGCCTTGAAGCCCAGGATAAGTAATTACATAAAATATGAATCATGTGGGCACTGTCCTGGTCCGCCATGATTAGATTAGAGACATGTTCTACACGTGCTCAGCGGGAGTATTACCTATTTATATTACTCTGCTTTATAAAATGACGTATGTGCATGGAACTCCTGCAAAGATACGCTCTCTCGCCACAGATTGCACATCGTATTTATATGATACGAAGGATACTATAAAAATGTTGATTGAACTTTGCAAAGTACGATCGTAAAAGTAGCTGCCAAAATGGTTGAAATGTAAGGTGTACAGGTTTATGGCGGAACTTTTGTGTTGATGAAATGTACTTGGTGTTAAAGAGGATAAAACAGATGATATAGGAGCGAACGAGTATAAACACAACCGAAAGAGCATAAATCTATCGCATGCTTCGTGTAAAATATTTTTTCATTAGCATACATGTGTGTCCCACACCCACTTTACATATAGTGCAGACTCCCCTTTTTCAGCCAGTCATCTCGGTAAAGTCTATGCTCCTGTCACCCAGCCATCTCCTTCGAAAAATATTATACTACATTTATAAATACTATAGGTATCTATGTACGCAAAATCTCTACTTATATTATGAATGCGAAAGTAACTGTCGTCTAATTACTAATTGGCGTTTCATTAATAATTTATTATTAACGAGTTATGAGCTAATGAGTACATACGCAGTCTAGGGGGGAAAAGAAGCTTAAATAATATCTACAATGCACTGTTGTGAAAAATCGTGGTAATCATAACAGGTTTAGGAAGGGAGAAGTTACATAGCACGTTACAGCAATTATAATGAAATAATGATTTCAGCCTTTACTTAACAAGCGCATCCTCTATCACACAAAAACACATATCACAAAAAGCCAAGATTTCTTGCACCATATATGGGTACAGAACACTTGCAGAATAGGGTTACGGAGAGCAGAAAGCATGCATTCGCGGTGCAATGTCCTGCATGCACCATTAACTCTGTTCCACGCCACCACTAGAGTGGTGATAAATAGCGTCCCGGTGAAAATCACAGTGATCGGCTGGTAAAAAGTATTAACTAGGTTCTGTGATGTCTTACGAAGAAACAGGACGAATCAAGAGGGCGTCCCTATAAAGCGCATTTTGATTATATCACAGAACAATGTGACTAAATCACGGTCCTGCCTATACTATAAGGAATTTATGAAAAACGTTAAGAGCAGCACCGACCCTAGCTGTAGATCAGCCAGATTGTCATACAGCGCCCTTTACTCGTACACAAAAGAAGTCATCAAAATTTTGACTGGCTTAATTGTGGCGCCTAACATGCTGCTGGTCGATCTACTCACCCTAGGGCCAGCTGGTAATGGTTAAAAACCAAGTATATACTTCACACTTTTCTTTTGTTTTTGGAACTGGACCGACAGTCAAAAATGTTTTTCTCACCTCTAGTCACCACATCTGATGCGTATGCTTTGGAATTTATATATGGGAAACAAGGTTCAAGCTTGTGTACATATTTTGAAGCGTGCAAAACTGCAGAGTGCAGATCATTGTGTGATGAATTCAGTGAAGTTGATTATAATTGCTTTGGCATTGCTTCAGTAGGGTTCGTATTTATTCTCTTTGTACTCTTTCACATATAGTCCGGTAAAAAGTATTCTTATAGCCATCCTTGGATGTCCAGCTATCCCTGCAGCAAAATTGGTTAAAATCCATCCAGCTGTTTCGGCTTTCTTCTCTTCTAGAAAAGAAGATTCAACCAGAATTTTAAAATTGTACAGATGTGTTAATTAATTTACCTATTACGATACTTTACCTAGAGTACAAATATCACTCAGTAAAGAAAAAAATTTTTTTTACTAGAAATAACGAAGGTGACTTTTTCTCCACTTCCAAATTTTTATTACGGCAATAACTGAAAGATTATACGGAAATTTAAAATAAAATTACAGCCGGCATAGAGTCGCAGTACAATCCATTTATCATCCATCACAGCACACGGGTGACCTAGGTCAGGTTGCAAAACAAAGATAGGTGAGTCACTCGAACAGAAAACAATTAATCCCTCTGTGTATCACACCTTTGAAAGCCAAAGATCGTATGCCCCACAGACTCCACAGTTAGATGCGACTTTGTTCCTCCAAATTTGCGTTTTAGGCATTGCATTCACGGCTCGGCGTTTAATTCCGACAAATGGTGCATTAATTTTCCGTAGCGCAGTGCCAACTGCCAATTCGCGTGAATGGTTAACAGTTGCTGAGTCGGGATGGCATAAGTTGGAGGCGGAAACAATGTCTGTTAGTTCGACTTAACATCGCCAAGTATCAAGGACCAGAAGACGGGCAACTTAGTTCGCGAAGTAGACAGATGTAACTACGATATCCTACAACCTCTTTATCAAAAATCTGACTTGCCGTTTTGGTGCGAGGATAGTGCCACCGCTCTGCCGTGTCAAACCTATGTCCGTTATCTTAACATACATGAGATACGCGTAAGTTCTAAATCGTATTTTTTCGAGTACCTTTACGGACCCACATACAAGGATTTTTAATTTATCTTACCAATTTCGTGTACGGGCCTGTCACAGAACTCGTGTAATTGTGATTTTGCGATTGTCAATTACGCTTAAATACTGTATCTTAATTTACATCACATTCTACATCAGGTAACTTATGATACACGACTTAGCCGTGACTGGATTGCGCTGATATTCCGTTCTAACAGATAAAATGCGTTATGGTAGCAATTATAGTTCCTGTACATTGTTACATTAAGCTGTTAAGATTTTTGTTGAAACTTTTGAAAGTATGATTCCAGTAAGGCGACTGGAAACAACCAAAAACATCATTGAGGTAAATACGAAGGGACAGATTTGAAACCTAAGTAACACTATTTCGTTTTCTCCGCCTCTTTTTTGTCTTTGCTGCCCATAATGTCACAATGAATTGAAATACCTATTGAATTGCAAACAGCTTGAAATAACCCTCCCTCGCGGATGTGGTGTCAATAAGTTAGATGAAGTTATTATTATTAGGGCTTTACACTGTCAGTAACAGTAGCATTGATCTGGCAAATATATAAATAAATGCTGAGTATGTATGTATATAAGGTTTCTTGGTCGACCAAAGTTAGGTACTGCTCTGCTATATTGGTTATATTCAAATTTTACTAGCAAACTCGTCGCGACGCTCCGTGGAGAATCGTTAAACGAGAGTTTCTTGAAGCTTAAACAAGTAGGTACAGTAAATTTTTTAACAATTTTTTTCAAGGTACTTATTCAATTATTGAGCATCCCACTATAATGTTCATTAGACTTGTAGTTATCTCTCATTTAGTCACTTCAGAGATTTGACATACGAAAAGCTTGCAGTGGTGTAAATAGTAATTTTACATGGTTTTTAAAGTCTAAAACACAAGTTAGATCTGTTGTACCCCTTTTTCATCGGGGATTAAACAAATCACAATGATTATATAATTTTTTAATGTGATGAAGAATAACCAACCCATTGCCGGTTAAATATTAATTATTGTTTTATAGCTATATTAGTTATGAGCTGCAGGGACAGCAACTTGGCAAAACGGAAACAACGCTTTGGCTCAGATACACAGTACCTATCGGCGGATTCCATGTTATACAAAGTCTGGCGTTTACATTGTTTACTTTATTTGCGGTGAGTCTCGGTCCGTTGAGAGAGCATTTCCTATTCTAAAAGGTTTTGTGTGCAAAATGTATAACACAATTCTAAATATTGTTAAAAGCCTTAGGAAGGGAACGTATTACTTTAACTGCAATAACAACTATCTTATATTGGAGTGCGTCACGAGACGGACCGGGCACTAGATAAGATGGATGGCAGATCATAGATTGTTGAGACTGAGAGAGTATTCAAGACTAGGCCAAAGGTCATTGGGCAGGCCAGACAGACCAGCTCGCTGATCAGATGATATTTGGAAGGCAGCAGAGAAATTGTGGATTAGAACAGCACAAGATCGGGCAAAGTAATGTGGATTTTTTGCGTTGCGTAAGACTGGTAGGCTGAGCGCTGAAATAGGTAGAAAATTAATGAATATTGAAGTAACTATACAAGCATTGATCAAATACTCCTTGCTGCCGCATTACCTTAAAATAAAGGAGAATACAAGTCCCACTCCCATACAAACGCCGAACGTGCTTAAACCAAATATATCTAACAGTTTTACAACTTATTAAAGCACCAGGAACATGCGAGGGAACGAG
Organism: Apotomis turbidana; assembly: GCA_905147355.2. Taxonomy (NCBI): domain Eukaryota; kingdom Metazoa; phylum Arthropoda; class Insecta; order Lepidoptera; family Tortricidae; genus Apotomis; species Apotomis turbidana. Next base: position 17,646,134 of record LR990294.1, read on the forward strand.
AGTTTCGGCCAGGACATAAAAGAAGGAAGCGACATCATTATGTCGGATGAAAACATTCATTTTAATCACAGTCCAGCCCGCGCCGAGGTTTTTTATCAAGGCTTACGATAAATTTATGCGCAATCATGACCCTGCCTCATCTATTTTTAAGGGAACTCCTGTTCTTATTAAAACACTAATTATTTAGGGGTTTTGTATTAAGATGACAAAGGATTTTAGGATCTTTGCTCTTGACAGCGTCGTAATTGAATTACAGTCTTATGATGCAAGCTTTTAGGATCTGAGGCTGAAGTTTGAAAAGGGCTTTGTTAGGTTTGGCGCTGTTTGCGAAACGTTAGAGCCGTGTTGGTAATCTAGGTCTGCAGGTCAGTTGAACATGACTCAGGGCCAAATGCGAAGTTTCTATAATGTCTTTTTTACGAGATCTCGCATCTATCTCTTACAGATTTGTATTTATTTTGGTAGACGTAAATTTAAGATAGATGTAACATTTAAGAAATTGAAAACATTTTGTTTATTTGTTCATTAATTACATGCAAATTTACAGTGAAAAATACCAAAACATTTGCATGAAATACTATAGTTACATACGGAAACACAATTAAAAGGAAAATAAACAGAAATAAAAATAAAACTAATACAACACAAAATCAGCAAAAAATACAATAAAAATAAACAAGAGTACTGTACACAATAAGGATAAAATTATTTACAACTACTTCGGACAAACAAGGGTAAACGTATATTAATATTTGCAGTGCTTAAATATGCAAGAATTTTCCTACAAAATTCACCAACACTGTCAGCAAATACATCGACGTTTTCAACTTCAAGTGCAACGCGGTTTAAGACTGTGATCGCTCTCGCCGTTGGGGCGTTGGCGCCGCGGTGGGTGCGCGTGGCGGGCCCCGCCAGCAGCCGGCGGCTCCTCCGCGCCGGCACCGCGCCGCCCGCGCCGCTCCCGAGCGGTACCAGCAATCCAATGCGTTGTAGGACAGATGGATTATACACTTTATTATTAAGAAGACAATAAAAATGCAGTATGAGCAGCAGTTTGCGCCTCAACTCTAGGGTGTGAATCCCGATCATACCCGTCATGAACAGAGTTGGGTATAAGAATGGATAATAGCCATACAACCGCTTATACACGTATCTGGCAAATTTCTTTTGTATTTTTTCCACCATTAGGACGTATTTATCCTCATGGGGATCCCATACCACCGCTCCAAATTCCAGCCTGCTACGAATATAAGCGTTGTACAGCATATAATACTAACTTTGCGGGTAGAAAACTGAGAAGAGAGTCTAATAATAAAGCCTAGCGTTTTGGAAACCTTCCTGCAAGTCGTTGTAATGTGATGTCTGAAGTCGAGTTGTTTGTCCAGTGTCAGTCCTAAGTCTCGTATTTCGTCAGTTTTATGAAGTACAACATCGCGAAGGGTGCATTCGGTGGCTAGAGGTGAACACATCCTGGAGAAGGTAATTGAAATGCATTTAGAGGCATTGAAATGTAACCTATTGTCCTCGCTCCATTTGGCAATAGAAGTTATGTCGTTTTGAAGGTGTTCTTGGTCATTACTATCCCCAACACTGTGAAATAATTTAATGTCGTTCGCGAACATTAAACACCTAGCAGTGCTGACGACATCGACATTTGGCCATGAAAAAACATGAACTTGGTAATGTCACTGGAAAATTCGATGGATGGATTATATAGCCATGATGGAGTATCTCCATAGCTCCTTGAATTAGGGCCCCGGTCAGCCTTTCTGCTATTGTCGTACGTTGATGAAAATCTCATACCCGCGAGATTTGGTTGGTCAACTAAATTGTGTTTTACCTAATTATAAGAGATAGAAGTTGAATGAGTAATTTAGCTCGTATAGGTAGGTACATAAATTACAAATACAAGCCATCACACAGACATCATGAGTTATTATGTTTCGATATTCTTACGCTTATAACAACCGAAATATATCACTTAGTAGAGCTATAAAAAAAAAAACTCGAATGAGAACAAGATAAGAGATTTTTTTGCGTCCGATGAACTCTCCAAAGGCTACCTACATATATTATCGATTTAAACTACACGATTCTCACAAATTATTATAAAAAAACGGGACTCAGTAACGGTCAAAAAACAATAAACACCATTTAATTACCAATCGAAGGGACTGAACAAAACATCAACGACTTTCAGTTCTTTCGACACCATGGCTGTAAGATCACGTCCAAAACGTCGATGTAATGAAATTATACAGTCTCAGAAACCTTTACGATAGAGATGCAACTGACGGTCCTATATTCCACTATTCCTCTAATTTATGACAATGTGATAAAATGAATTATGTGCCGCTCCGCATGACAGATAGGATTTATTGGCCGGGTGCATGACGTTAGCGCCACCTAGCGTTCACAACTTTGGCGGGGCTCTGTCAAAAGTGCTAAATAATGGACGCAACAAAATTAAGGTAAAAAATTGAAAATATTGATTGTAGAGCACCTAACAAGTGCAAAATCTGTTTGTTTTTAATGTGAAACACATTTTGTTCTTAGCTTTATTGAAGAAAGTAATTATTATATATGTGTTATTATTATGTCAATTTACTTCTTTGCTGTTTCCTTACAAATTAAAGGAAAAAAAAAATGTTTTATTATGTTGGTAAAATTACTACTATTTTCAAAACTGGCTTCTAAAGCATCGGTCAGAACATAAGGTTTCAGTTCAGCCTCAAACCGAGAGTAAAGGGCACATTAATAAACAAACAATAATTAACATTTACAAATTATAAGTAATTCTGCATTTCATATTTTTGAAACATGGTAATCATTCTATCATAATATTATTATTGCACTAAATAGATAAAAATATGTTCAGTTACTTTATTCTTCTAGCAACAGCGATCCAATTCATTTTCTGATCTTGTTTCCAACTCGGTGTAGGAAAGCATAACATTTGCAATTGCTATTTCGTCCTGTATTATTGCAGTTTACCACAGAACACCTATCGTATTCGTGACAAATTTTACTTATTTCAGTTTATTATTTTATAGTAGAAAACGTAAGCATTATAACAAAAGTATGACGTTTGACAGAAGAAGAGAGGCCAAAGTTACCACTTTTGGCCACATCAAGCGCTGCGATCATTTTCGCTTTCCCTACGCGACCTCTGCACCCGGCCAATACGTCGGTAAACTGCAACTACAAATTCCGGCGATGCATTTACAATGAATAATGGCCACTAGTCCGTGGACCTTTTATGACGGCGACCTTGCAAGCCTTTCTTGAGTTCTGATGAATAACACCTGCCGAGTCATGCAGAAATGCAGCAGCTGCTGATACAAACACGTTCGAGACATTTCGCTTAAAATACGCTTAAACATCCTGTTATTTATAGGTTCACATTAAAAGTACAAAGAAGGCTAAAAGGCAGGTGCTTTTGACTCAATTTTCAACCGACTTGAAAAAGGAGCAGGTTCTCAACTCGTTAGTATTTTTTTAGTGTGAGTTACCTTAGAATTTGTCATTTCAAGTTAGTCCCATAAAATTTTAAAGATCTGATGAAGAGATCTATCTATGAGGAATCGAGCGATCTCCTTAAATATTATAAGCACATATATGACAGTTTTTAGGGTTCCGTCCCTCAACCGAAAAAAACGGAACCCTTATAGGATGACTTTGATGTCCGTCCGTCCGTCTGTCTGTCTGTCAAGACCCTTTATCTCGAGAACGCGTGGAGGTATCGAGTTGAAATTATACTCACACCATATACTCAGGTCTACGGTCCCTTGAAGCTGTGAAAAAATCAAACTTCTACGTTAACGTGAAAAAAGATACAGCCGTTTATGTCGCAAAAACGTACATTTCGACACTCAAGGGAATCAAAATGGTAGTGGTAAAATGGTAAGGGTACTTCCCGATGACCTAGAACTATGAAATTTGGCAAGTAATATCTTCACATACTACAAATACTTATAAATATCTGAAAACTATACAAAATCATAAAAAATATAGCCTGTTTTTTTCTTATAGAAGGTACGTTACTCGTTCAGTTGTTCTCGGAAATACTATTTCTTCTGGTTGAAGTCGGTTATTTCATGTAAAAAATTGGTTATATTATTTTTCATCACCTGTCAATCAATATGTTTCGCTAGTTAACAGTTTATCCTTGTTTGAAATTCATGACATTCGGAGAATTTATCGATCGACCGTAGGTATTTTGTTAGAGTGAAATCTCGTATTTTACAAACACGCATGAAAAGAGGATACGCAGGTACATAAATGGAGCGCGAGGAATATGCCTGAATGGTAGCAAATAGTTCAAACAAATGGAAAAAAGCCTCCCATTTATGAACGTTACACATATGCACATTGTATACCTACGGTAGGATGTATTTTCACGTCATTATGTATGCTCGAAAATGATTTGTTTGTTTTATGCAAGCTTCATTGCACTTTATAATCCGCTTTTAAGTGCATTCTCTAGTGCATTTTCCCCCTTTAATTTGGCACACGGCTGGGCGCGTCGCTGGCAACTAAAAAAGACTACGTGGAATCTAGATAGCAGGCAAAATCTAGCTTTACAACGATAGTAAATAAGCTGTTATAGCTAGCTGTTGCGTGCCGATGATAAAAGGACCGGGACAATGTGGTAGCTATGTAGCACTTACTACCTTTCTTTTTTAAACAAGGTACAGCTGTGTTATATGGTCTGTTGGGACGATCACGTTGCGAAATGCGCACTGCGACCGACACACAATAGTCGAAAAAGGTCGTTTATAGTCGAGTATCTACCGCACACATGTCTTGTTTACTAGAGCTACTGGATGACGGGATGGGCCAGTTCTACTCTGAATAGTTAAACAGGGCAAGGCAGATGACATTCCCTATTATTTTGAAACGTTTTATTGTGACATGTCTCAAAGACAAAATAGGGCGTCTCGAAGACTCGCTTTAATATTATTTCTTGAAACTGTTTTCAATAGGTACTGATGTACTGGTTAAGAAATTGCTATGGCGATCGATTTCATACGAAAGTTTTCACAGGTCATTAGGAAATGGTATATATGGTTACACGTGAATGTGTCTGTACTTAGTACCCAATGAAAAGTGCAAAATTTAACGAACAATCATTGCATTAAATAGCCCTAACCTTCTGATCTAGATTACTGATTAGATTCCGGGAACTGCAAGATAAAATACTTTAGGTAAATGTCAACAGATAGCACGTATGTTAAGAAAGCCAGAACTTGTTTTGTAGTTTTGGTACCTACATAAAATACTTAGATAAGGGTCAACTAACATACCTTAAAGTATGTAAGAGCTCCACAGTAATAAACTCATTGTGCATCTGCTTTTGCGTAAATAAACCATTTTTTTTCCAGTTCCGCTAACGTTACGTACCTCTGTTAATGTTATAAAACAGTAATTAAACATACTCACCTAGTTGCCATATAGTTACATTAAAGAGGTGACTATCGTAATTTTCAGTAATAAATTCAGCCGCGCGGCTTTAATGGGATAATCAGAGTTAATTATGAATTGAAAAGCCGTCATTGAGTTTGTTATGCGTTTACATAATGGCTGACGCTCGGGTCGTTGTTCGACGCTCGCATTTCTTCGTCGAGGGTATCTATTATTGTAAGTAAGGATTTGTAACAACCGTCAATTGACGCATAATTGAAGACGGATTATTCAGTTTCTTCCTTGTTTATGATTGAGGGTTGTGAGTAGGGTTGCTAACCATAGTGCACAGATTTGCAGTACAGTAAGCAGGAGAGTAACCTAACCCTCCCGTCCCATAGATAAGAATATAATAATCTGATCCCGTCCATAGTAATTGCGACTCTCAGAGGGCGCAGGGTAGTGCTGAGCGAGCGAGCACTCTCAAATTACTGAAGATTACAGCTGAACGTTCGTTTCAGTGCTTATAATCGGCGTTCCGCGCGGGCCCTTTGCGGTACGCATACTCTAGGGGACCAGAAGCGGGACTTTTGGCAACCCTAGTCGTGAGTGTATGACTGTACGTGAACGAGCTAGTCTTTATATACGAAATAATTAATCTGTACTGACGAGTGAACAGTGGTGTATAGGCGAGTGCATTCGAATGCATATTAACTACGGACAAATAATATTTTACAACAAACGAGGCTTGTTTTTAACAAGTGTAATGTTAGAATTTCTTTAGACGAATGGTGATGGATTAATATGAGTTCTTAATTAATGATACATACTATAGTTTAACAGAGAAAGGATTCCCAGACGTCGTGAAGGCCAAAGAACAAAACAGGATGCCTAGGATCGTACAAAGTAGAACCAGTAAGAAAGCAGACCTTGCAAAGAGCCGGAATAACAAATAAAAAGAACGGAAAAAGAGCTAGAAGAGATAATAAAGTCGTTTTAAAAAGAAAACTATTTTTTAAGATCAGAAGAAGTTGAATTTTAAACAAGAAAGGTGAAGTTAATTAAAGAAAATATACTTATACATAACTGTGGACTTCTGCTGTACTTGAGGAAACAGTCAGGATCAGGAGGCAACGGTTGCATTTATTCCTACACAACACACTCTTTGTTTACTCAAAGTAACAGACGTCATGTAGATATGGCACTCGGATCGTAGCGCTCGCGACCGGTGAACAAGATTAGAATATCATCTAAACAATATCTTTTGAATCGATAGAAATAGACACACTACATTAAAACCATGCATACCAGTACCTAAATAGGAAGAGTCCAGTTGATACGCGTAGTCCGATAACAAATTAATTGTTACAATAATTTTCATATCATCCAATAACTAAATTGATGGATCCGTTGCCCCCAAAGGAAGCACTATACGTCACTCGAACATTTCTCACGCGATCTATTCGAGTTGTGATCGTTTTATTGGATGATTGTGACGTGCATATATAAAGCATTAATGTGGGGTAGAGGTTGCAGGGTTACTACGGGTTTGCATTAGTTTCCGACGGATGTGCAGCCAGATCCGATTGAATGCAGGCGATAGTGACTATAGTTTTGATGGCTTAACAGATGCTAAGAATTAACAGTGCCGTCGAGTAATCTTTGCATTCCGTGGTGGTCATACTGGCCAGCATTGGCAAACGATTTCAACAACATTAAGGTAAAGTTTGGAAGGGAAAATATTGAATTACTAACAAAATATAGGTTTCGAGTCTCAAATAAATGAATATTTAATTTAAGGGTCGACATTTGCGAAAACGTTGACCCAATGAGTTTTCAGACATTATATTATGATTGCAGTCGTTGTTGAGATGTGACAGTTAAATTGATGATTAAGAGAAGATATCTTGGTACTTTTCATTGGTTCTCTAAAACTTGTATTTCCATAAGTAAGACAATTATCTTTCTGTAAACTTTCACAATTTTATAAATCTAACGAAATGTGCGTATTAAAGTAGATTATCTCTTCAGTAATAGGTGTAGTTAATTTGTCGAAGTATTACCCACTCGTTACTATGCCAATTTGTTAACGATAAAAATATCCACTCGGTATTTTTTTTTTTTTTCATAAAAAGTAACTAGTATAAGCCTGTCCCAATACTTTTATGAGCCACAAAGTCTAAGACTTCTACTGGAATTTTCTGTAACGTCTTCATTAAGAATGTAGTAAGCCCTTACTACGAGTACATTAGTAGGCAGGATGATGATGATGATGATGATGTCGTAAACGGGATGTTTGGCGGTCCACTGTACGCGTTAGAGTGAAGGAGTTTGAAGAGGCGCGTCTCGAAGCGCTGGATATGAAACGTCAAGAGCGTAAGGCGCGACCGAGGCTATCTTATGCATACACTTACAATGTCCGTGGTGAGCTCCACTGCCAGCGTTGTGACCGGATTTTCACCAACAAACTGGGTTTTGCGAGTCATATCCGCGCCCATCGTCGTAGGAGTCCTACGAGCCCTACAACTTGAAGTCGCTGTCATCGGACCCGATGAAGAGGACATCATCAGTAGGCAGGAACCCGAGGCGACAATTACAGTAATTGGATAAAGACCACTGAATTGCAACTTTTCTTCCACGAGTAATTGGGCATTATGAAGACATTAGACCTCACACTAGTTCCTTGTTAAGTTAGTTTAGTTAGTAATGTGTTTTTGGATATTGTCTCTTCGGTTGAAAAATAAAAATTTCATATAAGTATCTAGTGTGTAGCTGACGTAGCTGTTTAGAAGAATACGTAAGTTGTTGTTGATGAATATTACTGCGGAAATGTAAGGTCACCAGAGATTAATGTTATCATTATAATACCTACGTATTTATTACGTGCGACGGACGGTACATATACGTATAACATTAGAGAATTCAGGATCAGAATTCATATGGAAATAATACTTGGTCTGAGCATAAATAATGGTCGCTTTTAATTGCGCGATAGATTGGTTACTTTCGCACTCATACCTACGTATCGGAAAGCGACTGGTGCTTTATCGTTTATCTGTGTTAAAATTGAATGCGAACAACCTTTTTCTCTCGTTTTTCCAATGACATTTTTAGAGCTATTGATTGATTGCAATAATAAATAATAATAATAATAATCATTTTATTTCAAGTAACTTTGACTCATTTTGTTAGTAGTACAATTTTGTCTTATTCTATGTGTTAGTTTTTACATGAAGCATGCAACAGTGATTTACATAGGGACAGTCGAGTCTGTCCGCTATCATTTTAAGGATGGTGTTGGGGCTGGCCCGCACGCGAGCCACGGCGGCTGCCGCACGCTTGCGCATGGTGGCGCGGAAACAATCTACTCGCGCCTCGGCAAACATGCCGGACGCGCTGCTACGGCGGGGCAGCCCCATCAGCACCCGGAACGCGTCGTTGTATTGCACTCTGAGAGCCCCATATACCTTCTGCGTGTACCGTTCCCACAGACTACAGGTATAAAATGTTGTGCAATATGCCCTGAAAAGCGTTATCTTAGCCTGTGGGGAGCAACGTGCGAATCGTCGTGCTATCATGTTAGCTCGGATAGATAGGGCTCTCCGTTCTCTTTCTATATCAAGGTTGTCCTTGAGATCAGACGTTATTAGATGACCTAGATATTTAAACTGATTCACCCTCACTAGTTCTTCTCCATTCAGCTTTATAGGAGGTTCGTTGCCGGGATCCTTTGACCTGACCTCAAAGACCATAAACTGGCTTTTCTTGGCATTGTACACCAGCCCGTGACTAGCCGCATACGCCTCACACGTACTGAGCAGTTTTCGAAGTCCACAGACCGAGGCGCTGAGCAGCACCATGTCATCTGCGTAGCTTAGATTATTTACGCACACTCCATCAACATGGCAACCAACGCGCTGACTACTCAGCGCCTCGATCAGTGCATTTATGTAAATATTGAAAAGTGTAGGAGACGTCAAACCACCCTGTCTTACTCCACATTCCAATTTATAAGGCTCTGACTGTTGTCCTGCCCACCTAACACTGTTGACCTGGCCTCCATACCAATACTTAAATATGTTAATTAAAGCTGTAGGTAATTTTAGTTTTGTAAGCTTATCCCATAGTACATCGTAGGAGACCAGGTCAAAAGCCCTAGATAAGTCTAAAAAGCACGCGTAAATAGGCGTGTTTCGTTCTGTGTAGTATCTAACAGTGTGCTTGAGACCCAGAATTGCACTTTCACTCGATACCCCCGATCGAAAACCAAATTGGTTATCGTGCAATTTGAGTTGACTTTTTAGCTGTGTATCAAGCACCCTGTCAAAAACTTTCGCCACAATGGTCGCTAAAGATATCGGCCGATAGTTTGTTTTGTCCGAGGGACTTCCCGTTTTATTCTTAATTATTGGGACCACTATAGTTCTCATTAAATCCTTGGGGAGATAGGAATGACTAAGGCATACATTGAATAGTAAAGCTAGAACTCTCGCTATATGAGGTCCAGCATACTGAATATGTTCTATGCTTAACCCGTCATGGCCTGGTGATTTGCCCCTTGATATAGAAAGAATCGCCTTCTGAACTTCTTTGGCAGAAAAACATAAACCCACTCTGTCCCGTAATACATCCACACAAGGCACATCGCGCGGTGAAGGTCCCAGCTGTGATTTTACGTAGAATTGTTCTCTAAACATATCCGCAATACATTTTGGATCATGGTGACCTTCAACATTCACCGGCAGGCCAGGTCGATCATTAAGTTTATTTGTGCTTTTCCAAAAGCCGCGGAAGTCGTTATTAGCATGTTTTGAAGCAATCAAATCCATTTTAATTTGTGTCTGATGGTCTTGACACCATTTTAATTTGGATTTAAATATTTTCCTAGTTTCACGCATGTTATCGAAACTGGGACCAGAGTCCGGTTTCCCATATACTAACCATAATTTAAAAGCCTCCCTAGCCTCCCGGTGCGCTTGTTCTACATATCTGTTCCATCCTATTATAATTCCATTAGTTTTAGGTTTGGTATTTACATTTTTGCTTATTATAGCAGCTTCGCTGAGACTACCTATAATTTGAAAATATAATGTGTCAATAATATGCTTATGGCTGACATCATCACAAAAATGATCACAGCATTTTTCAAGACACGGAGGAAAATCAATTACCCTCAATGTGCGATTACACTCATCGTTATAAACAGTCGATTGCTCTTTAGTTCGTTCGCCCCATTTAACATTATTTTGTAACGATGTTGGTATATGCAATTTTGCAGGTAGTATATTGAAGTTACATTCTAATATTATTGGGAAATGATCCGACCATAGAGTATCATATTGCACTTTTACATTAAGAATAGAACTATTTGCCGATTGAGTTGCAATGCAATGATCCAGCCACCTCTTCGAGCCGTGTGCATCACTCACAAAAGTAAACGTATCGCTCGATAAGCCAAGTCTTTCAGTGTCAACACAAATCCATTTACCATAAATACTACGATAAATACAATAAAGCACACATCCATATTTGCAGTCAGTCTCTAGTTTGAAAAAGTACTCTGTCAAACTTTGGTGTGATGATCTGATGAGGGATGATTGTACATATCTATATTATTTCCTGTACCTAGGTACCAAATGTGTATTTTCTAGGTGAGATGAATCAAAATGTCTCAGATGTTCAAGACAGATCAACGGTAGGTAGTGTCGCATGTTGCTATTTTGATTGCAACGCCTACTGCGCATTCCAACACAATTGCGAGCAATTTGCTTTGAAAACAACGAACCGATACGGAACGTCAAATTCTCTACACGGACACGTGAGGTCTCTCGACTCTACTATTGTCTGTAGTTACTAGAAGTACTGCCTACTACATACAAGAAGTAATTTATGTATAGTCGAGGAATAAAAAGGTTTATCACTTTTAGACTCTTTTTGTAATTTTTTTGAGACAAACAAGGGGGCAAACTAGCAAACGGATCGCCAGATGGAGAAGCGATTGTCGCCCATAGACATCTGCAATACCAGAGGACTTACAGGTGCTTTGCCGGCCTTAGTGTGTGGTATGGTTCAAAAGTGACGTACCTTTTCATTCCCCGACTGTACCTACAGGGAAGTATAGCCCAACGGGAGGTTTTCCAACCCACGTCATATTGCCGGTTTTCGATGATACTTATTTATTTTACTGGCAACGAATATGGTTAAATGTTTGGTAAAGTCTGACGTTGAAAGTCGGTGGATATCACTGATGTAAATAAAGAGAAAACAGGAATAAACTCCGCAAATGTTAAATAATGGTTGCATAATAAAGCCAAAACTATCCACGGTGATGAAAAACATTTTTTTTTTTCATTATGATTCAGTATTTATTTCGCAAGAAGAACGAAGGATTCAGCAGCATTCCGGCAAACAATGTTTAGAATTTGTTTAATGACAAATCCTTGACAAACCGCTATTGACGTTTAATAATGCAAATACATGACGTATGCACAGTACCTATTATTTCCATATGAATGCTGTTGGTAGCGCCACTTGTTAGGGTATATATTAGTAGACATCAACTAGTGGAATATTTAATAGTGTTATTTGCGTTTTTGCCGTGCTTACTACACGCAAGGTTCGCGCCGCCGCGCCGGTGCAGATGGACATTGGACGGATGTTCGTTTAGGATAAAAAAATGATTGCAGCAGGTAGTAAACACCGAATGGGGTCCAATACAATGGCGGCCAATATTTTCACCATACGTTTGCGAGGTTTTGCCGCTATTTTAAGTCGATATGTAGTATGTAGCCTAGAAACTTCGTATCTCCATCTTTTTCATAATTATTGACTAAGAAACCTATAAATAGGAAACCAAGAACGGGCACTAAGAAATGCACCTCAACTTTTGAGGATGATATTTAGAATCTTTAGTGGTTTATTAGCAGAAAACTGAACTCACGATTAGAGATGCCACGAATAGTGAATTGGCCGAATACCGAATATTCGGCAACGCTGTCGGCCGAAGCGCCGAATATTCGGCCGCCGAATATTCGGCAGGACGTGGAGAAGAATGCTGTGGCAAACGAGTTGGATTTTTATTTGAAAACAGTTCGCCTAGATCGGAAGGCCGATCCTTACAAGTGGTGGTCAGCAAACGAAAAACAATACCCGAACCTTTCGAAATTTGCAAAAGTTTATCTTTCTTCGCCTGGAAGTAGCGTTTATAGTGAGAGGTTATTTTCTGAGGCTGGTAACGTTTACGATGAAAAGCGCAATCGTTTGCTACCAAAAAATGCTGAAAGGCTCGTTTTTATCCATCACAACTTACCACTGATTAATTTTTAGTACTAAAATGTTGTAATTTGGAAATAAATATATTATTTTGAGTAAAATAACGTGTCTTTTTTTACATGATTTGCTATTCGGTATTCGGCCGAATAGTACGCACTATTCGGCCGAATACCGAATAGCAAAGAAGTGGCCGAATAGGCCGAATACCGAATAGTTGCCGAATATTCGTGGCATCTTTACTCACGATACTCTTGGGGATATCAAATGGAAGCCAAAACATTTTGTCCTGCTTGCCATTCTATTGTTACGCCACTGGATAAATGCACTGTTCAATAATTATTGCCATATTTCGGTCACAGACCTTCAAAGGTCGCGTGCCCCCCGATCGATGCGTATTTATAATAAAACCAGACCTTTTCCACGGCTCTTCACGGTAAGATTCACACCCACGCTGCCTTGGCTCTCTGCTATTAATAATTATACGGTAAATAGGCACCATATATGGTTAAATGCCAAAAGGCACGAGCTAGGAGCTGTATCGGTTCCAGTTTTTATTATTAAATGCACCGACGCGAGAATGATTAAATTGCAATTAAATTATAGTCGTATAGTACACGTAGTAATACGACACGATATATGTATGTAGGTACGATAAGAGGAAGCAGATGTGATATATAGTAAGAAGAATTGAATGGCAATATACATCTGCAATCTAAATATTCCAAATGTGTTCCTAACTGTGATGACTATGATATTGGTTAAGTATATCTTTTGTTACATGAAATGTAACGTAGACTCATACTAATAGTGCTTCAATTTATCCTTAGACTTATAGAAGTGTTGTTGATTTATTAGCAGGTCCTTCCACATAAATCCGGAGCAACGGAGATATGTTATTGTAGCACAGATATGAACAGCTGGAGAGACATGTGATATTTTTATTTTAGAGAATATAGTTCTCAAAAATGAGTGAAAAATGTATTGTTTACCATCTGCCAAAATAAATATCACAAGGAAAACCTATATAGATTATAGAATTTGAGCACAAGTGAAATACATGTACAAAAATTAAGTGTTATTTAATTATTAGTAATTAAATAGTTATATAAATATGTACACTGAAGAAAATCATCACCATCACAATTTGAACAAATTTTATTCTCGTATTGTTGCAAAATCATTCAGTATTAGTGACAAGGCACCGTTGGTTTCTAGTCAGTTGCGATTCGACTTGAGCTCCACTTTTTGCTCACCATCAGGCGAAGCGGAGCCACTATGTTGTGACTATATAAAAAAAAGTATTATATACTTATGAGCAATGTGTTGATTTATAACATCATAATATAGTTTCCTGTTAATTAGTAAGAATTGTATATTTACAAAGGTGTATAGTTCTAAAATACATGTACACTATAAATAAGATAAATGTACCTGTTTGTCCATGCTAAGATTCTTTTGTTTGTGTTCTGCTATCAGTGAAAGAACTTATCACTTGACAGAATGTAATCACAAGTGATAAGTGCTCTGCTGATAAGAAACACTTAAATTAAAGGAAGTTTGCTTCAAAACTGCTGTTTTATTTACCTCTGTAATATCATAATTAATATCACTTATAATAGTTATAATCTTGTTATCAAGCAAGTCATAATTCAACTAAGATATGTTTAAGCTATTAGAAACTATACAGACTTTAACAATAAATAATTTTATGACTTGATACAAATTTGAAAATTCAAGCTATTATTGCATATCCACATGTACAGTTAGCAGAAGATGTATATAATATATACACCGTGGCCGTTAATAACCCGAAAGATTTAAACCACGTATTTTTGACGACAATACGAGTAAATAATGTTATATCAACATGGGTCTAATTATGTGTCTTAATTAAATTACTATTTCAGTACAAATTAAATCATATTAATTGCCCGCTTCTTTGTGAACAAGTCTTTAGTTGAAGAAGAGTGAGCAAGCATGACACTTCACGAATCGCTCCGAAATCATACAACGAACGGGGAATGCCGTGACTTGTGTTCTATGACAAGAAGTGTCAAGTTATCGCTGTCTCAATTTTACTGTTTCACTTTTGACGAGTTCAGAACATTGGCATAATGACATGAATTCTAATTTTAATATTTTCGATAGTAAAACCTTTTTGTAGATAGATAGGTACCAAACTTCATTATGAAACTGGCTAACAACCGCCGTGCAGTTAGTGCGTCTACGTGTAAAAGAAGTAGGTGGCTACGTCATGCTCACGCCTTTAGGGTGTGTTAGACTGGAGATTTTTCAACTTTTGATTTGTTTTAAACAATTTATATCTCCTTAATTATAACTTTTTGGACTATATGTTACATAAGTTTATATACTCTAATTAGGCTCTAGTATCGTTAGCTTATTAACGGTCACGGTGTATATATACTTATATATAAAGATGTATATAAATATATTATAAAACGTATCAAAGCTCATTTTGTTGTGAAAATAATCCATATAAATTGCTTTATTCTCTATTGCATAATATAAAGTAGAATTGGAAATATAATGGAATAAAATTGAGACTAGTTTTTAATTTGTTAAATTCAATTGATTTTTAATTTATATGATGTGGTTAATCATTTAATATCCTCAGGCAAAGAATAATATTGCATAAATTCAATAAGGATTTCTATACAGATCTTTGTATTAGGAGCCAATGAGTAAGTTCAACTCCTAATAAAGTACATATTTTTGGCCTGAGACACTTATAATTATGACAAGCTTTTATCACTAGGACTTACCCGCTGCAGCTCTATAGAATGGTTATAGCATCTCAGGAGTTTATCCACCAACGGCTTCACGGCGCGCCAAGCCCGTTCCTGGGATATCCGCGACGGATCCGCTATCGCCTCCCTTATCTCCTTCCCCGCTCCTTTGTAACACTGTATCTCTTCCAAAATCCTCTCTGACTCCAACAGAACCCTCTGCACCTCTTCGTACACTTCTCGTTCGGTCTCCGTGGGCGCAGCGTTCTCGAAATCCAAAAAGATATCGTAACGCGGCGATGAGCAACAATTCGAATCGTCACGGGCCAAAAGACTCAATAACTTCCCCATTTTTGCTTGTATAAAAAATCACTTTACTATTAAATATTACTCATCAGCAGCGACGGTATCATCCTTAAATCCTACAACTGTTCTAGGAAGAGCACTCCTGTTATTAAATGATACACTTTTATTTTAACTGTTAAATTATAACGTTTTTATACAAAATTTGCTATTCTTCGATTTATTAATATAATTTAAACACGCCCAAATATAACACAAACCGCCGATAGCGACCCAGCCCAGTCCGACTGCGACAACCGTCCGCAGAATACGGAGTGTCAACTGTCATTTGTCAAAAAGACATTTCCGTCAGTGTTGTTCACACATCACAGCTTATTATCGACTGTTACTTCGGCCAAATTCGCGACTAGAGGGTACGAAGCATAAAGAAATAGTAATAGCTTAAACGGATAAAGATTTTAATTTAAAAATTATATGTTCTATATTCGCTTTTTTTTCATTATTTCTTAAGGTTTGAATTTATCAGAAACAGTCTTGGCGACTATCTGTAGAGAATATGATGTTTTGCGCAGCACTAGCTCCAAGGCAGCCAACATTGCATGACTATCGTAAATGTTGCTATACTAAAATATTCTATGGCGTTTTTCAAACGCAGCTACATGTTTCTAAACAATGTTCGTCCAGTGGCGCCACTGGTGACCGGATATGTAATGTATGCATAAGCGGGATTTTTAAATGATATATTCCTAGTTCACGGAGTAAATATTGCGTGAATGAGCTAATTAGCAAGCTAAAACACGCTTTTGTATAGTACAGTAGGTACAGATCCTTTACAAAACAAGGGCTTCTCCAATAGTTTATGATACGAAAAATGTGAAAGTATCTATGTTATCATATTAAACCGAAAGCTGACTGTTGAAAAAAGGTCTCCAATATGGCAAGTCGCGCGCCGCCCTCCTCAAGCATTGGGTCTCCGCGATCCTAACCAGATTGTCGATCCACGAGAGTATAATGGCAACATAGTATTGTTATCACTATCCGTATTTATTGGATCCTTTTTAATGGTTTACTGTGATGTCAAAAATTGTATAATTACTTACATTGAAAAATTATGTAAGTTCAATATGTTCATGTAGAATGCTTGGTGGTTTTAGTCTTTCAGAATTTTATCTATTAAGCGAACCTAATAAAATTGCTGAGAAATGCTTTGAACCAGATATTTAGACCAAACCAAAGAATGTGTTGCATCCAAGAATCTTAGTATATAAGATTCTTGGTTGCATCGTAACGTAAGGGATGGGTGAATGACAAGTCCAAGTAAGAAGTCTACATTAAAACAACATCAATAGGTAGGCATTACCACTTTTATTTATAATCATAAGTGTATTACATCGACACATTGCCATTAAACATACGAATTTAATTTACAAATAAGATCTTTTCTACATACGTAATATTTACAAAATTCTCACCATTTTCACGTAGCTACACAGATTCCGTTTTCAAACAAGTCCGTGAGCAAATTGAGGTATTTTACTTAATTCTATCCCCGTAAGTAGGCGTGTACCTACGTAACATTAATCTAATTATCATTGAAATAATGTACGAATCAGAATAATTACGTCACAAGTTATTCGAAATTACCAAGTAGAGCTACTTTTACATTTCAAAGGACAGAGTCGGCCAGTGAGCCGGCCATAATCGCTATGCGATATGTGACATACATTGCGTCTTTTCAATGGTCTGAATGGATTCGAGAAAAGGATGGTACGGCGTGCCGGCAAGCGCGTTTGCTCGACTTTGCGGGGGCACTCTCGTACCCCCAGATAAAGTGGGTACTAAAAATTCCTTGAATAATATTTGGGTATCGGGATATTTTCGGCTTAACATTGTCCAGTTAATGAAGGAGCCCCTTTTATCATGCCATATGCTCACGATAAATTGGTTTTGATGAGCCATAGGTAGTAGTGTGTCATTCGCAACAATAACTAACTATAGTTTCAATTTTCCTCCATTTAACCACTCACATCATGACAGGCTTTGATGGATTCGTTCGCCAATCACGCTAGTGCTTAAAAAGTGGTTTATGTTACAGAATACAAAAGCGATTACATTGCCATAGTATAACCGATTATAACCGGTTCATTCCGTAGTAAAATAAGCGATTTTGCATTCCCTAGTTTGTGTGCATATGCTATACTTAAAGGTCCTTAAGTTAGTACCTAATTGTGACGCTCGATTAACAATCTACTTGTATTGTGGTCATAGTCTGAAGCGCACAGTATTTCAAGCCCCTGTAAATCATCTCATTATTAAGAGAAAAGTGGACAGAGCGAGAATTATACTGAATTATCAAAAGTCAAAATAAAATTTCTACTCTTAAAAAAAGATAGTCTATGGAGCTTACAAATATCTTAATGATCGTATATTTTTTAAAGATCAGTCTAACATTCGATAAAAATTTACAACTTTAATTTCTAATGTATAATATATTTATTAAGGCTACGGCCTTCTGGAGGCCTCATTACTCACCGCGTTTTACTGTAGTGCTTACTATGATGGACTTACTGTAGATGCATGATCGAGGTGATTGTATTTATTAAATTACATGTAAAAGTATGTATGTTAAGCGTTTATCATGTTATTACCATTATTTTATTCTATACGTTTCCAAAAACAATTTTTCTTTAGTGTTAAAATTAAAACACTACTGTTCATGTCAACTTTTTGGACATTTTTAAACTAGAGTGGAGCTATAGATAAGTATGGTCAGCATCAAATAGCTGTCAATTTTGATAATAAATTTAAAATTGTATATTAAAATCGTCAACTACTTTTGATGCTGACTGTACCATTGATTTTGTAATTATACGTAGTTTCGTTCCTAAACGCATTCATAAGATGTAATTGTTAAGGTTGGCAACTCAACATGTTACCAGACTACGAATTGAACAACATTTGTTCAGCAACTTAAAAAAAAAACAGTTTTCAGAATTTTATTATTTGAAACAAATTAAATAGTATTTTCAATGTACGTCGTCCAACATTGACATTCCCTGAGCATTGACATAGCTGTCACTCTACTAATATTCTACAAAATATCATTTAATACACGTTATTTTCAGAAGTTGCTTAAGAAATGTTGTAGAGTTTCAAGCGAAGAATCTATGTTTTAATTTATCGCTCCTATTACAGGAAACACCCGGTATATAAAATGTACTCGTAATATGACACTAGGATTGATACATGCCTACATCCATTTTCGAATTCGAAACTTACTTCTCAGTTGTCTAACATAATTATGTAAGAGGCGGTGTTCCACTGCCGCGAAGCTTGGCACACCGTGATTACATCAATCACTGTTCTTCTCTTATTTATGCTATGTAGAAATTTCGAGTATGTACTGTCACTGTGGTTCTTTCCGATCCGCCTAGCGCCGTATCAGTGGAAACGCACCCTAAATTCATTTATTATAATATTTATAATCTTAGGCCATTACGTACAACCGTTCGTTAGTAACCACATTCCTGAATGCTATGGATTATTTGACAGCTGCAATACGTGAAGGAATAGCATTAAATTGCATTGCCCTAACGCTCTCTACTAAGAAATGTGATGTGTCTTTATCAAGATTAATAAATACAACCATACAAATTTGGAAAATTCCAGTAATCGGCCCTAGTAATATGATTAGCATTTTACAGTGTGGGAGAGGAGTCATACAGATTTTAGAAAATAACCGCCTTTCCTATTTATATATTTAATGGCTTAGGTAAATATAACTAATATTTCATCATCATCAGTAGTAAGTAGTGTTTTATCATCATGTGTTTCCTCCTTCTTATAACTTGGGACTCTTCAAACGAAGCGTGAAGAAGCATCTCTCGGGCCAGCGTGGCAGTGTTAACTGACTTGGCACCGTTGGTTTCTCGTCAGTTGCCATTGCGACTTGGGCTCCCCTTTTTGCTTGCCATCAGGCGAAGTGGACCCACTATGTTGTGCCGTTATAAAAAATATATATATATATTTTTAGTGCAGATCTTTAGGTGAGTGCTCGTAAGAGTTTGTCAATGTGGTTGAAAATATTAGGTACTTAATTAAAGCTAAGCAATTAATCAAATTAGATCAAAGAACTCAACTTTGGGATGTCCAAGGGATATATAGACGCATAATCCTAACTTTTAGGAAAAAAACTGTAAGACCCAGAAATACATCGGCAGCCAGATTTAGCCTTTCTATCTAAGCGTTCGCCTGTCTTCAACCTTCAACCCGCACCTTTAAAATATATGGCATGATGATGAGTTACATACATTAATTATACTCCGGATGATTGTTAAATTATACGTAAAAACGTGATAATTATCTACACCGTTCATTACACAACAATAAATAGAATACAAATAACATCTATATTAACTACAGATATCTAAATTATAGTCTTAACATATTTGGTGTAAAGATCCGTCTTAGCTAGTAAAAATTGGTTACTTCATCGTTAATTCCAAAATCACTCCATTAAGTGTACGACTACAATTATCACACTTCTGCGAGATTTGATCAAATTAACGTAATTTGAATTGAATACGGCATGGAACCTTCATGTACATATTTGTTAAATTGCATATCTCTATAACAAGATAGCAGGGTAGTTGTTTATTCAAAATGTGTGTATGAATTTTGTTTGTATGGCTTTACTATTCAGCGAGCCTATGATGGTCAAGTATGCGAGTACAAGCGGCGGATGCTTTATTTTCTGGCCATCATAGGCCCGCTGTAGTGGCAGCTTTAGGAGGGTTTGAACCGGGGGGTGACCCTGGGTGCTGGTTTTTGCAACCAGGACTAGGGCGCCTAGGTCGTCACGTCATCAGAGCGCCACGCAATGAATTACTGGTTGCAGGGCGCTTGTATGGCTAAAGTCAGCCCTGGCCCACTGAGGATGAGGGGGAAATGCCTCACCCTTACGAACAACCCTACATAATTTCAAAATTTTTCAAACTTTGTGTCCCATGCCGTATTTTTAAAGTTCTCTCATTTGGATAAACTACAGACGGCAAACCAGTTTGGTGATGACATTAGAAAACGAATCCAAATCAGCAGACAAAATGCAATCGACATACAATTTTACCTGCACGCTATAGGTACTTAAAAAAAATATATATTTACCTACGTATTAATGAAATTTCACTTTGTCAATTAGGTACGTTCAGCCATTCATTTTGAAACCATCATTCTATAGTATAGAATCTATACCTAGATATCATATTATAGTACAAGAGGGGTGGAGATGGAGATGGACCTTATGATATATATTGTGCTTGGTTGGTAGTGGTAGTTGCTTTTGTGCTGTATTATAATTGACAGCATTGTGCTAACCACAGGTCTCATAGTGAACTTACGGAAAACATAAGGGAAGTAAAATATGACTGCCATATCGATTGATTTTAACTAAGTATCTGTTTGCTGCCCGTCATAAGTACGATCTGTAATGTAGAAATCATCAGTCACTATCTGGTAATTCAGCGTCACTAGTGTAAGACGTCGCATTTGATCGCAACTTAAGGACACTGAATATAGTAAATTGACTTATTTCTCTCAGTTATTCTTCATAAGTTGCGATACAATGTGATGCGTTACATAACATCATCCATATTAAATCATTTTATAAGAGTTTTAAGATCAGACTGCAATCGTCACAATTCGTAATGCTTATAAATAATTATCTAATCAAGTAAAAGTAACATTGTTGTGTGCTCATGCGATGCTAGCGAATTAAAGTTTCCGGGATAAACGCGTTGCTTTATTTTTAATTAAGTACCGCTTAAAACGAATCTTTTATCCGTATCCCTACATTAAACTTTAATGCGCTAGTACCACGGTCTAACTACTTATACTAACAATATACCTACAAAAATCTTGGTGTTCGTGATGTTAAACCTAACTAGAGTACCTACACGCACACATTCAAGCATCCATATACCGTACCTATTGATTAAAAATGTACAAAATCAACAGCGTCGCGCCTGTTGTCGTTTATTAGCAGAAATGCTCAGAAATGCTTGATCAAATGCGATTTTTGATATGCATTGCAATTAATGCAACTTTAAAATGCGTGTGCGTTTAGGCCTGCAGGATTAAACCTGTAGAGTGGTGGGGTAAGACTATCTCCGGGAGAAGACCGCCACAATCCATTAACCAACTGTTAGTATTACCGCACCTTACCTTGTATGTATATGGCGTAATGAGAGTTAGTAAGTACACGACTTCCATTGCGGTATAACTGATGTCAGCATCATAAACGGCCGGTGCTAGCAAAATAAACTGCTCGAGTACATACTCGTCGAGACCAACACCTCTAGCACGACTGCGACACGCGACTCCTTCTACCGCGAGTAGGGCTGCCATCTCTAAATTCACCGAACTTGTCCGGACAAAGAGTTAAAAAAACCCGGACGTGTCCGAAAATAACATTATTATAAAACAATCGCTTTATTTTTCATTCACTTAAAAAGTGTCCGGCTTTTTCCCGGACACGCTTTGAAAACCTCCCCGGACGGCCCCCAGGCGGCCTCCAAACTAGGACGAATCCGGGGAAACCCGGACGGATGGCAGCCCTAGGCGCGAGACATACTACCTATCTCTTTCTGTACAGTACTGTGAGAGAGAGACGTGAAATGGTCACAGTTATGCTAGACGTGCACAACCACTAAAACGTCTTATAGGGTTTTATCAGTACCTAGAATGTAGAGTAGGTACTTGCCCCATATGGCCACGGCGATTGTGTAAAATTAATTTTCAGTAACCATACTCCGGTATGGTTTCTGAAAATTATTGAAACCGGATATCTAGGTGTGGTTTAACGTCTCATGGAGTTTTTTATTTTGTAAATACTTAGCGTGACTATTTTTTATTGGTTACACATCGTTTGCGTTCATATTACCACTAATGCCGCCAGATTCTACTTCCATACCTATATACCATCTTTTATTAGTCAGTCGAAGATGGCAATTGCAATTTGTGACCGATAAACTTGCTCGTGTCTGCACTAAATATGTAAAAGGATCACATCCAAAAAGTACTGCTTGGCGTAGACGAGTAAGACCTTTTTGATGTAAAGGGTGGAGTGGCGGGTGGCAATTTACACAAGGTAACCGACGAGCAAACCTACTTTATTGCTGATATTTAAAAAAAATGGAAAATAATCGCACCTATCTGAGAGATTTCATGTCTGAGAGAAGAGATTTGATTTGAGGGTGGCGATGTGCGCGGTGTAACCAACGAGATAGCTCTGCTCTGCTGAATGATTAGTATTGATGAAGATACGCACTTATCGGAAGTATTTCATGGCGGAGACGAGAAGGAACTTCTCGATAAAGAGATCGGAGTCCAAAGCGGCGATGTGTGCTGCGCGGCCGACGAGGGCGCTAGCGGTATGAGGCAACGCGTGTTGCACGTCGTAGCGGACCACAGACACGCTGGAGGCGCGTGAAGCGAGTGGCGATACCATGTTGTGTACCTGCGGATGATAAAGGTTACTATAAAAAATGGAAATCCAATGATGAAGTGCCCAACCAGGTTTCGGCATCAAGCTTACGTTTAGGTGCTTTCCACTGTTATCTCGTTAGGATACAGTAAAGTGAAATTGCCTCCAAACATGCCTTTTCTCACATATAGTTTGGGTGTCTTCAAATTGATAGTGTATAGACAAGCATTCATTATCATGGGCTTCTTCATAGAACGATCCGTTTCAAATGCATGTCTCTCCATAATATTTAAATGGTAGAACTCCAAAGTAAGATTAGGGAAGTAGTAGAAGTAGGGAAGTGGATTTGTAATATTACCATTTCTCGGTAAGCCTGTCCCAATAGCGACGTGTCTTTCGCCGCAGCCTTACAAAGCTCGAGCCTGGCCGAGTGTAGAGGCACATAGCGGTCTTGTCCAGAGCCGCAAAGAAGGATGTGCTTGAATTGGTGCAGCTGACTGCGCTCGCTCAGCCGGTAGAGGAACGAACGTCGAGGGTCGGACGCGTCACGCAGTGACAGTTGCAAGAGCGAACCAGATTTTTTCCATTTCTGCATGAACCACATTCCTGAAAAAAAATTTATAATATTCAGAATGTTATCACAAATCATCCTATTCATTTTATATAAAAGGTATCTTGGACAGAGTAATCTCAGAGGACTCAATAAGTCTTGGTGCGAGACAGTATGGCCTCGACATAGACTCTGAATGTGGTCGATTTATTTTCTTAGAAGTAAGATGTTGGTGCTTACCCGCATTGACTAATCCACTGGAATTATACAGCGTTCCGAGATGAGGCCCACTCAGAGACAAGAACGTATGAAGCTTCCCTAGGAAAGGTTTCATCTGTGGTCTTGCCAGTGCGGATCTAATGATGATCGTCCCAAGGGAGTGCCCTACGAAACTTATACGAGCTGGCTCGTTTGAATTCTGTATGTGTGTTACGATTTCTTGGACAAGCCTGGAAATAGTATTATCGATCAATTGAAGGAGCGGGTGGATTAGAACAAAAGGCCTTTTAATTATATTGTGTTCTTAATTATGTTAAAAATCAAGATAAAAATTGGGAAACATTTGATAAATTACCTGTCTGTCATTGTATCAAAATCTGAGAACGTATCCCCTTGATTACGTTCAGACATAAGGAAGTCTAACCTGGCTCCAGGCAAGCCCAATTCCAGGTAAGTCTTGACCAAGCGCAAGTCTGCTGCATTACCGTCTAGGCCATGTACGCAGATAATTAAGTGCAATCCTGAAATGTATCGTACATTAAATTCTGTTCTCAAGTCGTACCAAGGAGTGAAAAATTACTTTAAAAAAATGGTGTTTACGCAATGATACTGTACCTTCAGGATTGAACATTCTGTATTCGTCGCTAATATGGAAATACGGCAAAGAGCCTTCCACCGGTAAGGTAAAGTCCGAGTAAATAGCACCAGGATACTTCACGCTCTGCCGGAATTCCTCTCTGCACTTGACGAAGAGACGCTCTGACTCGGCCAGACCGAAAATACTAACGAGATTGCTCTCGCGTTGCTCTGAAATCAAAAAGATGTAGTTAATGAAATGTTATGGCAAGAAAAGTTCTAGAATTTTATGTAATTTACGTAAAAACAAATTTATGTGTTGTTTGGTACAATAGGTAAAACAACACACTAAATCCTGCGGGCCTATGATAATTAGTTTTATCACGCGATAAATAACTGACAAAGCATCCGTCACGTTTTGACAAGCTGCGAGTGTGAGTGACAGATGCTTTGTCACTTATTTATCACGTGATAAACGCAACTATCATAGGCCCCCTGGGGAGGAACAATTATAGGTGCAGTATAAGGTGTTGTACATTGTTAAAAGGTGGACATGAAAAGCAGGCGACGCTGCTTGAAAGCTAAGTTAGATAGTGTTAGTAGTGCACAAAAGCGTACCTTTGCCATTTGCATTATCTTTCCTAGAAGCTAATTCTCCAGTACTTTGGCTCTTATTCAACGTTCCACTCGAAGGCGCACCGTTCGAGTTGACAGACTGGAGGGGCCTCAGTTTTCGTCGCTCTCTAATACCTGATGCGAAGCCAAAATATTCAGTTAGTAGCAGAAGCACACAAAATACACGAATATATTTACAGAACGTAGAAAATAATTATAGTAATACCTTCGCAAACGTGATACAATGGATTGTCTAATTCGAGAGTTGAGGGTTGCGCCGATTGCTTTCGAGGTGTTTTAGATGGAGTGGAGGACTTGCTGCTTTGCCTACTTAGTTTTGGCGACTTTGTTGTAGGTGGATCCTGAAAGAACAATGACATCATTAAGATAAAGCCATTGCCAAATTATTACTTCCATTAGTTATTCTTTTAATGCAGATTTTTACCCTAAATTCATCTGGAGGTGGTGGCGCGTCTCTAAATTGCTGCGGTGGTGGCAAATGCTCGTAATCATTTTCAGCTTGGAAATGTGCGAGATCAATTTCAGATCTGGCCCTATTATGATATTTCTGCACAGCAGCGGCCGGCCCAGCAGATTTCTTGTGGCTTTTACAATTACGATCTACTGTCAAGCTTCGGATCTCAGCCGCTATCAATTTTTCCGTATATTCAATTCTGTCTTTTAGTACTTTTTTCACCTGAGGAGTCTTTGCAGGTTCTGGTGCCAATTTTGGCGAGATCTCTTTTCGTAAATACGGATGTAAGTTATCGCTGATTGTTTGAGATTTCTTTACCGTTCCTTCACTCGAAGTTTTAGGTGTCGAGTTGTACGATTTTCCTTGGATAGCGCTAAAGGAATTATGTCTTTGATTAATTTTGCCAACATTAGCAGGAAATTGTTGAAAACAGCTAGCTGTGCATGTATCCGAGTTACAACCAGCGTCTATTCCATTGCTATGCATAAGTTTGTTGTATTCACATTGGCTGTCCGTGCAAATAGAATCACTACAAATTGTGCATTCTTCACATACTTCTTTATCACAGCATTCGATTTTCTCATTCGGATTCGTCTGTGCTACTTTTACGGCTAGTTTTAGAAGTCTTTCTCGGAGTTGATCACCGTTAAGGACTGTCCTTTTAAAATCGCTGATGGTTTCACCTTCAGCTTTTCTACCGTCGGGTTCGTCATTGGAAACTTTTGAGCCAGTGGCACTCACAGGAGGAGGGAAATTTTGGTTTAATTGACAACTCGCATTATCTGGAGTAGATGGTCCAGAACTACGCCCACTAGACACCCATCCACTTTGTTCACTTAAACTTGACGTTGAGTTACTTCTACTTCTTTTTTCTTCTTTGTTAGAAAAGTTTTCAGGTGGTAATATTTTAAAATCTTTATCAGCGATATCAAGTGGCGGAGATTCGAATGCCGGAGGTGGTGCTAAATTCGGCAAGGATTCTGATCCGAATGTGTTATTAATATTAGGTTCATCCAATACAGACGCAGCACTTCTACAATGACGCAACAATTCAGGACCATGATCGAGACTATACGGTACACTTACTGACGATTCTAATCTTCTTAGCTCAAACGGTATGCTATCACTGCTGGAAGATGACGCGGCTTCAGACATGAGTTGCGTCATTTTCTCAGACGGTTTATGTTTGGAACGTTTCTCTGGTTTGCCACTAGATCTGCCACTCTTAGGAGTGGCTATACCGGATTTAGGTGTAACTCGCCCTGACTTTGGAGTCACCAAGCCCGATCTGGGTGTAATTGCCCCTGATTTCGGAGTGGCTTTGCCTGACCGCGGGGTTGCTCGATCAGACTTAGGTGTGCTCCGATCTGACTTTGGTGTGCATCGGTCTGACTTAGCACTGTCTCTTGATCTGATGGAATGATGACTGTTTAGAGAATCTCGACTTGAATTGATCTTACAGTTTTCTTTCGTGCCGTGATTTAATTTAGACTCTTTAGACCGGCTCTTCTTATGCCTCACTGAGGGCATTGTCGAATGTGGTGTTGACGGTGGTGTCTTGGAATATGTTGATTTCGACGTTCCGTCACTGCTTCTATCTAATGTCATTACAAATCCGCTATCATCACTACTCTTGCTTGATTTCTTTTGGTAGTTTTGAATTAAGCTACCAGTGTTGAAGTCGTAGCTCCAGTCACCTTTTTGTAGATAGTAGTTCAATTCGTGCCTCAGTTGGTTTCTAGCTGCTTCGATATCAATCTGTGGGTTCTCCATATTTTGATGAAACACGTGAGTCGAGTTAGATCTATGAACATGTTTATTAGAAACTAAGCTAGTTTGATCAGTCACTTGATTTTTCCCACTAACAGGTGGGTAAGAATTACGTGGAGGCAACATAGGACGGGGTAAATTTACACTATAGCCTCTTTGAAATTCTAAAGGATTACGAATTACATTATTCACTTGCGGAGTACCCTGATTACCGTAAGTATACCCATACACTTGATTAGGATTCGCTCGACCATCGTACTTATATCCTACGTTATGAAAAACTTCATTGTTAATTCCATGGGGGTTTATATTAGGATTAAATGGGTTTTTGTACTTTTCTCTGAATTCGCTTATATTTCTCCTGTAGTCGTCTCCTTTTGATCCACATCTGGTAGTAGTGCTTGTAGGATAAGCGGTTGTGGTGACGCTGCGGGGTAAAGTGGTAGGTTTGATTTGCTGCGGCGGTAGATACGGCTTGGGAGGATAGTTTACTGAGGCATTTGAACTGTTTCGTACGTTTTTTGCTAACATTTGTTGCGAATTATTCAGTGGTGTCATTTGTGCTACTCTCAACTGATCGAGTGATTTGCTGTGTCTAGCAGGCAGAGTACTAACGCCACTGGTGATCTCATGTTTCTGGTGAAACACCTCGTTTGTATCACTTGGATCCTTTCCCTGTCGAGACATGTGATTTTTCTTTGTTACATCTAAAAGAGTGGATGCGGAGTATCTTGACATTTGCTGTCCTTGTTGGATGGAGCAGGAGGCAAAAGCGTTATTAGGGGGCAGTTGAATCTCACTTATTTGGTTATTCTGTACGATGTACCTATTACGTCCAGTGATTTCTACTTTGTTGGGCGTTTTATTGATTTCAAGTACGGCTTGTTTAACTAAGTTTATTTTGGGGGATCCGCTGGCTGATTTTTGGGGGGTGATGGTTAGCGTGGCCTGCACTACGCTGGAGCTGGCGCTGGATTTTGGGGATTTGAACTGGGGCTCGAGTACATCCATGATTTGTTTTGGTAACGTGAGCGTCACTCGCGACGCCTCGGACGAAGGTCTTCGTGAGTCCATAAGCGAAGTGATACTACAAGAACAGTCTTCACCGAGCGGTTCTGTGCATAAAAATGGATCTGAAATAACAAAATTGATTTTATCAAGCAATTACAAAATCACTTAGGTCAAGAAATAGAGAATACGCTTTTTTATCCTTGATTAGAATTAGACTCACCACTTCCAGATTTACTCGCATTCGAACCCAAAAATGAACGCCTCCTTGCAAATTCAGCGGTATCTTGATATCTAAAAGAAAAAATGATAAGTAACATTATTTGTGTTTATCGCAGACCTACATTCTTATATATAGTGATTCCGTAGTTATTTATTAATAAAGGTCTGTCTCAAATACCTAATAATAATTTACCAATGTTAAGTAGTGATATCAGTAATTAAAGCAACTTAAACGGTATATTCCCGTAAAATCTAAGGTTATCCGTAATATTAAGTTCATTAATATTACGGATGACGCCTGACGACGCGGTTGGCGCAGTTTGCCTACTGAGCGCGGTCCCGGGTTCGAATCCTGGCCGGGGCAAATATTTGTGTGATGAACTCGAATATTTGTTCTTGGGTCATGGATGTTATCTATATATGTATTTATATATTATGTATATCGTCGTCTAGTTCCCATAGTACAAGCTATGCTTAGTTTGGGACTAGGTCGATTTGTGTATGATTGTCCCATAATATTTATTTATTTATCTATATTTATTAACCAGCAATTTTTCTGTTGACGGTTTCTATGAAAAATAAACCTAGTGCAGCTGTCTTGCCAGCATGCTAGCTAGTGAAATAGTCGGGCTGGCCTAGCCAAAGTCTTTCGGAAGAGATATGACCCGTCTACTGGAGCCTAAATATGATTGCCATGGTGTGAGATGTGGAAGACGTGTCTCCTCAGGAACTACGAATTACAGTTTCATGACTTACCTGTCCTCGAATATGATAGGCATGATGTGGGGATCACCGTCAAGTGCGATGCAATGCACTGGCAGCGGGGGCAACAGGGCCAGATATCTT
Source organism: Apotomis turbidana (assembly GCA_905147355.2). Classification (NCBI taxonomy): domain Eukaryota; kingdom Metazoa; phylum Arthropoda; class Insecta; order Lepidoptera; family Tortricidae; genus Apotomis; species Apotomis turbidana. The sequence continues at coordinate 17,675,620 of LR990294.1, forward strand.
GAACGGCGTGCCGCCTCGCCCACGCTCTGGTACGATTGGTAGTTGCTGTCGTAGCAGCCCGCCAGGGAGTGCCGCGGATTGTCCAACACGAAGAAGCATTCCGAGAAGCGTTTGATACTGAAAACATATGAAGAACAAAAGTTAGAGCGCAGAGTGCAGAGCAGTCTGTGCAGTCAATAAATTACAATACTAAAATTACCCTGTCTACATTCCTTCTTGTACGTACGTGCAGCAGCCTGGTCTGGTGGTCTCTTGAAATGGATAATTCCCCCATCGCACCATATAGATGGTACGTAGATAACAGTTATAGAAAAACGTGTTTCATACAAACCAAATTTGATACACGTTTAAATTTTGTGAAAGTGTTAACTATTAATTTGTTTGGTCAGTCATGGCAGAATAGTCGTGATCAAGGATCACCAGCGACTCTTCTCCAGTCTTAAAGGTCCCTTTAATTGGAAAATGCTTACTCAAGCATGTACCTGGTTTGTGATGTGATGCAATGTAAGGTTGGTCTAGTGCTTACCGAAGCGCGTGGTGTCTGGCGGCGAGCGCGTGGTGCACATGGGGCCGGTCGGAGGTGTGGTGCAGAAAGGCGCGCCACCGCAACGTCACTTCTGCGCAGAGTCGTGCTATGTCATGCGCCGCGCCCATTGCCCATTCTTCCTCTTCGCCTGCCTCTGACTTCTGGAAAGATAAGAGAAGTTGTGGTTGTAAACTTCAAAGGTATGCTGTACGGAAAAGTGACCATGCTCTGTGACACATGTTTTAATAAAGCTAGAGTCTAGTTCTAGGTTCAAGGGTTTTGTATTCATGAATCAGTCGGAGGATGAAACTTTCTTTTGTTTCTTATGAGCAATAATTACAATGTCATCTATCGCTCGGAATATCTGTGGTTTCATCTGGACGGATTTTTAACAAATTTTGGCCCAGAGATAGTTCGATATTAGAAGATGGTTAAATATATTTTTTACACGATTACGCAAAGGAAAAAGAAGGGTTACACGGAGGATAGTTTTGATTTCTTGTGGCAGTACCTTGCCGATGTCACTAAGATCTTTGATCCGTTGCGCGACTTCACCAACGATGGAATTGGAGGAGGACTCCTCAGGAGTCAGCAGGGCACCAGTGGATCCGCATATGGACAGGGCATTCTGGAGCCCCTCTAAAGACCCCAGCAGGATCCCGCACACCTCTGCATGCACTTGTCTGTGAATAGAAAACGAAATAAACATCATAACGTCGTATCCAAACGACACCAAATTTCTACAAGAGGTCTGCTGTGAAATTTCTTTCGCTTCACTATGTGCTGCCTTTTGAAGTCTTTACATAAAAAAATGTAATAGTTAATGACCCGTGCGTTTGACAATGTCGAGTTAATACCTAAATAGGTATTCGGGTAGCAGAAAAAAACACTATAAACTGTTGTGTGTATTTTAAAATCAACTGAAGAATGAAAGCGCGTGGGAGGGTATTTTCTCGAATAATATTTACAGGTGCACATTGCCAAAACTGAAAGTTGCTTGACACTTTAATGATGTGATGAGAGTGGACAAAAATACCTTTGTACTGAATAATACTGAATCCTTATCGAGGGTTACGAATATCCTCGATAAAGTCACCCGCTACCTAAATATTGGCTGGAAGAGATCATATTGTTTACCATTGGTTAGTTTATTTATTGTTATATTTTTCTTGTTGCTCTTTATTGAGCCATTAATCGAGCATGGATATCATTGCATCATAGCCCGACTATATTTCCCCTCTGCTCCCGCCCTAAGTCAGGCTGACCCGGTTCAGTCTATTCACAACGCAGTCCATGCGCACAGTGCGCCCGCATCACCCCACCCTCCCCCTGCCCAATACCTAACCCCTATGGCGCGGAGATAATCCCCATAGCGGGTTATACTCCTACACAAAACAATGTCCGACTCACTGGTAGTGAGGGCTAAACAGCCCTGATACAGTTCAAGACATGTTAAAAACGGAGCAATCTTCATTGGACAGATTGTTGTATTGTATTGTCACCTGGCATGCGCGATCTTGCTGGAGTTCCCCCCGGTGCACTTGGCACTGGAGCCGAACAGCACATTATCCAAGCTGCCCGACGCGGTGAAGTTGCCGGCGTTCTTCATCAGCTTACCCCATTGTTTACTTGACCGCGGGGTACTGGAGGAAGTTTATTTTTGTATTAGTTATGCTTTCGTCTACCGTATACTGGTGTAGTGTTTTTAACGAGGTATGAACGTAGTAAAGTCAAACGCGTTCCTTTTATATTATTTATACAAATGGCAACTTTAAACAAGATCGCATGAACACGTTCATTACTGCGAAACAAAGTACCTAATATACAATGAGAGTTAATGAAGTTCCTTACCAGCTTTGTACATAATGCATGATGCTTTTCCTTCGCGATCAGACATGCAAACAAGCATAATATTAGTAGTGTCATCGAGTATATGGCGAGAAATACCTACAATGGATTATTTTCAAGAAAATATAATACATAGCTGCGAATCCTAGTACAGACAGCAAAAGCTTAAATCAAATGTTCTCGACAATCTCGAAAAAAATATCAAGATAATAAAGGGCTTATAATTTTTCTTCGTAGCTACTTTTGCTGTAGACGTTCTGTCTATGAGACAAAAGAACAGAAGCTACTCACTTGATGTAAGGCTGATGCAAAGCGACTAAGCTGGTGTGAATAGTGATGGAGACCGCAGAAAGATGAAAGTAGTCGAAGAGCACAGGCAGGTGGTAGTGCAGGCCCTGTGCCGGCTGGAAGTGCAGCTTCAGCACGCGGCAGGAGACTGGTGCCAGGGTGCTGGACTGGGCGCCTTCGCTGCACCATAGCTCCACGCCGAGGCTCCATTCTGCGCGCTCCAGGGAGTCCTTTAGGTTGCGACTGTCAACTGTAATGAAACATGTTTCTTTTTGTAGCAAAATTGGGATTTCAAAATTGAAAGGTGAAGTACAGGACACTAATTCATGTGATCTAAACATAAATTGAAATTCGCCTGCTGATTAGAGAAATAGAGTAGAGAACCAGTTGTTCTTTACGACATAACCTTCGATGTCCTGATACAAATAGCTGTCTATAATGATTGATGGAAGAAAATATGAATTAATCGCTAAATTTAACTCATCGATTGATCAGAGGCTAACTTGTGTGTTACTTTTAACAGTGACCATATAGATAGTGGCCTTAGGGGCTTACGTAACAAGGAAGTTACCAAGCAAATCAGCAGCCAATCAAGCAGCAGCGGGACCTCCTCGTTCCTGCGGGAGGCCGCCAGCCCGCCGATCAGGGAGGCGTTGGCGGCGGGCCGGCCGGTGCGTGTTGCTCTGGTCCTATCACATTGCCTTCTAAAGTCAGAAACTTACCAAGCAAATGAGCTCTAATATAAAATGCACGATGTCCCTCAGCGCGACCTCCTCGTTCCTGTACATGATCTGGAAGGCGCGGGAGGCCACCAGCCCGCCGATCAGGGAGGCGTTAGCCGCGGGCCGGGTGGTGCGTGCTGCTCTGTTCCTATCAACTTGTCTTCTAAAGTCAGAAACTTACCAAGCAAATGAGCTCTAAAATGCACGATGTCCCTCAGCGTAACCTCCTCGTTCCTGTACATGATCTGGAAGGCGCGGGAGGCCGCCAGCCCGCCGATCAGGGAGGCGTTGGCGGCGGGTCGGCCGGTGCGCGCCGCGCCGTTCCCGCTCGACACCGACGCCTCGATGTGCACGGGGACCTTCGGCGATACCCGGAGCCCGACGCGCACTTGGTACAGCCTGGAAAAGACGTTATAATGCATTTTATTGAGCTGCTAGAAGTGCTCAGGCACGGACGCAGACGTGTACGCTTTTTAAACTTAACTTCTTCTTCTTTTTTTTCTTAAACTTACGGATTAATTACGGCTCTAAGTATGTTTGTGTACCTCTAATTGTATTTTCTTGCGTTGTAGTAATAAAAAGTACTTGTATTGTATTGAACGTTTAGGTATCACTACATAGTATAAAACAAAGTCCCTTCCTGCTGTCTGTCTGTCTCTATGTATGCTTAGATCTTTAAAACTACGCAACAGATTTTGATGTGTTTTTGATAGATATTGATTTAAGAGGAAGGTTTATATGTATAATACATGCATAATTTATCAGCATTGCACCCGTGCGTAGCCGGGCCGGGTCGCTAGTTACAGATAAAAAGTTGGATAAATCTCTAGTATTTCAAGTTCCCTGCTGAGAAAGTTGTAGTTTCTATTCTCAAGTTATAGACACTAAAGGTTAGGCAAAGGCATCAGCCACAACATATCTTAGGGCTAAAAGAGTGTATCGTCTGGTTGGCTGTCCACAGAAGCGGAGGGGAGAAAATGAACACTGCGTCTTTGTGAAGCGCAAAAGCAGTAACTGCACTTGTGTGAACGTGCATGTGTTTGGTCCATTTTACTCTGCTCCGCTCCTGAAGGCAGGCAGCCTTATAAGCATGTATTCACCACTTTTCAGAAAAGCTCTACTTATGAGCAATGTGATCGCTGTAACAGATGTTACAGATGGCTCATCTATCTATACTATTATAAAATTCTAGATTTGTAAATTGGAAATCATTCTTCTATGGAGAGGTGTCATGATTTCAAGAAAAGTCTTAATAGCGTGATGTAGGATCGTCATTTGTTTTGTAGGGGCGCTCGGTGCCGTACTAACCTATATTTTCATAATTTCCTTTGTCCTCGCATCACGCCGAACCGGCAGGACAAACTTTATCCAATTTTGGTACGGGGATAGCTGAACATCGGAAGATGGTTAACTCTTTATCCATCCACGGTAAATAAAAAAATACGCGACTGAAATTGAGGGCATCTTCTAGTAAAGTTATAAAGATAGAAAAAGAAGAAGAAAATATATCTGACCCAAATACCAACACTAGTTAAATAAAAACCCAATTAACTCGATAGCCCTCCGACTTTCGATAGACATCGGAAAACACGGCAGATACCAACAGAAGTCTCTAGGGGAATCAGACGTGGCGGCGTTTCGAGAGCTGCTGCAATGAAATGCACCGTGCATAATTTATTACTGCAGAAATGCAACTATCGTTGCCTTCTGAAATTGGAAATTTCACTGGCTCATAATCTGACAGGCGAGTTTGCCAGGTGGACTGAGGATGGAAAAACATTGAATAATCTCATGTTTCCTTCCTAATTTGACATTTGAAATGCTTCTGTTTAGTCCTTCGTGTTTTAAATTCTGTATAAATAAATTAAATATAAAGAGTGCAGTTTAACAGCTAGTTATGCAGCGCTGTCTTGGAGCTTGTTTGATACAACACAGTTATTTATTTATCATAATTTGACAATGAGAAAGATTTTTTTGTTAATTCATTTCGTAAGACAGGATTAAACACGTAGTATTGTAGCCGGCACAATAAGGCTGGATGTCCACCGAAGCCTTTGTGAAGCTCAAAACGGGCCAAGTGCGAGTCTGGCTCGCACACTGAGGGTTCCGTACAAATACTTATCTCATCTTAAATGGCCGGGTTAAGTTGAGTTTGCACCTGGTATGTATGGCGCCAGATACAAATGAGGTGCAAAGTTTACGGAACCGATCACGTTTGTTATAAGAGAGCCCCCTTAAATTTATTTTATTATGTTCTTAGTATTTGTTGTTATAGTGGCAAAAGAAATACATCATCTGTGAAAAATTTCAAGTGTCAACTATCACGGTTCATGAATTAGAGCCTAGAGACAGACAGACGGACAGACGGACGACGGACAGCGGAGTCTTAGCAATACCGTTTTTTACCGTTTGTGTACAGAACCATAAAAATATCAGATACATATGAGTGTATTGAAGCCTCAATCGCGGACTTATCCAAACAAAATGAGGAATTCTCTAAAAGATTTTGTCAAATAGAAAAACAACTAAAAGATGACAACGACTACATTGTGTTTTTAGAAAACAAATTGGAAGAAACTCAAATATGGAACCGGAAAACCAATATTGAAATAAAAAATGTGCCACCACAAAAAAATGAAACTAAAGAAGACCTCTTGGCAATGATCACTAGTCTGTCCACAAACTTAGAATGCAGTATAAGCAGACCTGACATAAAAGATATCTACCGAGTGCGAGGGAAGAACGACAACAACAAGAGCATGCCAATTATACTAGAAACAAATTCTGCCTTATTGAAGCTCGAAATAATCAAAGCTGCGAAGCGATTTAATAAAACGAACCCTTCGAAACTGTGTGCTAAGCATTTGGGCATCTCTTCTAATGAGGATCAACCGGTATACATTTCTGAGCACCTGACTGCCAAAGGCTCTCGTCTACACTTCCTGGCGAGAGATCTCAAGAGATCAAAGAACTATAAGCACTGCTGGCCATCCTACGGCAAGATCTACGTTCGTAAAACCGATGAATCCCCAATTATCCTGATAAACTCCGAAGAGCAAGTGCAACGCTTATTTCAGGACTGACTAGACAGTTATGTATTTTTTTACCTCTGTAATTATAATTATAACAATTTGCATGCCAAATGTACGCGCTCTCTCAGTTGTAACGTTTTTGCTTTTCTTGTAAAACTCTCTCATTTTTGCTATACAACTAGTTCCTGTAATTACACACACACACACACACATACTCACACATATACAAATTAAACGCTCACTCATACAATATAACTCCAAGTTTACATAAAAACATACTTACTGTCTGTATACCATCCAATCTCTTGCACATCAAACATGTACCAGAACTCTCTCGACCCCAGTCATGTAAACTGCGCTATATTATAAACATTTTAATAGACTATAATTTACACAACTATTTACAAATAATGACCTGCTTACTCCTAGATTATAAAAATGTGTGACACATTGCAATCAATAAAGGAAATTGATGACATTGAGATATCACATATTATAGAGTGTGACAGTACTAAGGAATTAATGGAACAATTACATATAAACAAAACTGATTTTACGATTACATCACAAAACATAAGGAGTATATACTGCAATTTTGACAACTTTTTGATTACATTATCTAGCTTCACTTTCAATACGGACGTTATTATTCTCACAGAATGCAGACTTAACTCAAATAAACCCTTACCTCAGATCGAAGGTTATGACTCTTACTTTACTACGTGCCAGCAAAACCAAAATGATGGAGTAGTTGTCTATATTAAAAATACCTTAAAGCATAAAGTAACGGAAATAAAGCTCAGCCAAGCCTCCTGTCTCCAGCTAGAGATCTTAAATAACACTGTTTTTTGTATCTATCGGTCCCCTTCACATCCGAATGCAGAAGACTTTATAGACTCTTTAAAAACTCAATTGGAATCATTGAACTCATATAATAATCTTATTATTGCAGGAGATATTAACATCAATATAAAATCTAAGCCCTTTGAACCACAACACGAATATAAAAACAGAACTAAATATCTGAACATGTTGTCTAACTTTGGACTTTTAGCTGGGCACACTAGACCAACAAGGGAGAAAAACTGTTTAGACCATTTCATCCTAAAAATAAATAAAGTTCGATATTCCTCCACTATAGCAATCATAAAAACCACTACAACAGATCATTTCACTACCTTTCTCTCGATTTCCAAATTAAAAAATATGCCAGTTAAAAATAAAACTAAAACCACTATTGACTTCGAAGCCGCCTTAAAATATCTACAGAATCAAAACCTACCCGAATTGCTATTTTGTCAAGACCCTAATATTGTAACTGAGCGCCTAACGTATTTGCTAAGCGAATCCATAAAACAAAATACAAAAACCACAGTGATACCTAGTAGTAAACGTATCCTAAAACCATGGATCTCTCCTGGGCTACTGCGCTGTATACGTAATCGTGATAAGTTACAGAGAGAGTTCCGTAAAAATCCATATAATGACATACTAAAAATAACTTACACACGATATAGAAATTTCTGTAATAACCTACTTAAGAAACTAAAAAGAAAATATGAGAGGGAGCTTATTGAAAAATCAATTAAAAATAATAAATTACTCTGGAAAAACATAAAAACTCTAACTTATACTAATAATCCAAATAAACTTCATCTAGAACTACTTAACATGAAAGCTACCCCCACTGCGTCAGCAAATTATATAAATAAATATTTTGCAAATATTGGGAAAGATCTTGCGCTGAAAATTGCACCAAACTCTCATTCGAGTCTGCTACTAAACGATCCCTCTACACAACTTCAATCTTTTGCACTATTACCTGTTAGTGATGAAGAAGTTCATAATACTATAGCAAACCTGAAATCCAATAGCGCGCCGGGTTATGATGGCATACCCACAACATTCTTGAAACACATATCTAAAGTAGTAGTGCCTATTGTAACTCATCTAATAAACCTTAGTTTTGGCTGCGGTGTCTTCCCTAACTCACTAAAACAGTCAATCATCACGCCGGTGTACAAGGGAGGGGACAGGGATGACGTCAGTAATTATAGGCCGATTTCTGTTCTACCTGCATTATCCAAAATTATCGAAAAACTGATTAACGCCAGACTCCTACGCTTTTTAAATAAATTTAATCTTATATCGGATGCCCAATTTGGATTTAGACAGCAAAAATCAACTGAAGATGCCATAATTGCACTTACATCTCTAGTAACTAATAATCTGGACAGCAGCAACAAGTGCCTAGGTGTTTACCTAGACCTAAAGATGTAACGTTGCACGTTATCATTTTAATTAACTAACCAATTTTTATAATAAATTGTACTAATTTTACAAATGAAATTAATTTTACCTTAAGTTATTAATTTTAACCCACTAAATATATACACATTTTAAATTATACAAAATTATTACTTTATTATTATTACATTTTAATTATACAATAAATTAAATCTTATTATTAATATTATTTACAAATGAAATTATTTATTTATGCTAATTTATTATCTTTAATTATACAACTCATTTTAATCATTTACTTAATTAAAATACGTTTTGATATTCATATAAAATAAAATAATAATCAAATGAATGGTAATACGTATACATAATAATAACAAACGCTTGCACTGTATCTCGCGACTGTCCGCGCGCAAACCGGCTGCAATAACTTGGCCCGGCCGCGGGAGTGTGACGTAGGAACCGATAGTTCTAGAGCGCCCGGCGCGCCCGCCAGTCCGCGTTACACCGTCTTGCACTACGGACCCGTATCAGTTGCGCTCACGAACAAAGGGTCGTGTCGTCATGCGTGCTGATACGAATTTACTTAATTAAATTCAGTGTAGCGGACAACATATTTATTTTCGCACTCAGGACGTATTCCGAGGACATCAATCACGTAACTATATCGCACCCAATATATTGGGTGCGACGTTTACGCTGCGTTTTTAAGCGAAGACCCTGCTGCGACCTGTGCTCGCTGCGTCACCGCTGCGTTTCCGCAGCGTTGTTTTTTTTTACGAGAAGCGCAATCCACGCACACCACCATCCAAGCGCTGAGCTGTAGCCGTGTCGTCGTCGCCCACTCAGCGCTGTTCTCCCCTCGAGTCCAAGAGCCTTGAAAGGCCCACCGCCACTGACGACCAGCCACGCAGGGGAGTACCGGTACACACGGCGGTAAAACTAGACGGCCTTTGTAACCCACGACCTTTGCTCTTTTATGGGACTTGTGTCCCGATTATATTTATTTATTTTAATGTTGACCGTGGTTTCATTCCTCTCCAATAAGCCGCACACGTCACACTGGCGCCCAACGTGGGGCCAATAACTTGGCCCGGCCGCGGGAGTGTGACGTAGGAACCGATAGTTCTAGAGCGCCCGGCGCGCCCGCCAGTCCGCGTTACACCGTCTTGCACTACGGACCCGTATCAGTTGCGCTCACGAACAAAGGGTCGTGTCGTCATGCGTGCTGATACGAATTTACTTAATTAAATTCAGTGTAGCGGACAACATATTTATTTTCGCACTCAGGACGTATTCCGAGGACATCAATCACGTAACTATATCGCACCCAATATATTGGGTGCGACGTTTACGCTGCGTTTTTAAGCGAAGACCCTGCTGCGACCTGTGCTCGCTGCGTCACCGCTGCGTTTCCGCAGCGTTGTTTTTTTTTACGAGAAGCGCAATCCACGCACACCACCATCCAAGCGCTGAGCTGTAGCCGTGTCGTCGTCGCCCACTCAGCGCTGTTCTCCCCTCGAGTCCAAGAGCCTTGAAAGGCCCACCGCCACTGACGACCAGCCACGCAGGGGAGTACCGGTACACACGGCGGTAAAACTAGACGGCCTTTGTAACCCACGACCTTTGCTCTTTTATGGGACTTGTGTCCCGATTATATTTATTTATTTTAATGTTGACCGTGGTTTCATTCCTCTCCAATAAGCCGCACACGTCACACTGGCGCCCAACGTGGGGCCAATAACTTGGCCCGGCCGCGGGAGTGTGACGTAGGAACCGATAGTTCTAGAGCGCCCGGCGCGCCCGCCAGTCCGCGTTACACCGTCTTGCACTACGGACCCGTATCAGTTGCGCTCACGAACAAAGGGTCGTGTCGTCATGCGTGCTGATACGAATTTACTTAATTAAATTCAGTGTAGCGGACAACATATTTATTTTCGCACTCAGGACGTATTCCGAGGACATCAATCACGAAACTATATCTCACCCAATATATTGGGTGCGACGTTTACGCTGCGTTTTTAAGCGAAGACCCTGCTGCGACCTGTGCTCGCTGCGTCACCGCTGCGTTTCCGCAGCGTTGTTTTTTTTTACGAGAAGCGCAATCCACGCACACCACCATCCAAGCGCTGAGCTGTAGCCGTGTCGTCGTCGCCCACTCAGCGCTGTTCTCCCCTCGAGTCCAAGAGCCTTGAAAGGCCCACCGCCACTGACGACCAGCCACGCAGGGGAGTACCGGTACACACGGCGGTAAAACTAGACGGCCTTTGTAACCCACGACCTTTGCTCTTTTATGGGACTTGTGTCCCGATTATATTTATTTATTTTAATGTTGACCGTGGTTTCATTCCTCTCCAATAAGCCGCACACGTCACAAAGAAAGCCTTCGACACCGTCTCTGTTCCCACTCTTGTACAGAAGCTTGACATAATAGGGGTTAGGGGAACACCGCTGTTACTACTCGAGAGCTATCTTACCGGCAGGAGACAGAGGGTCAAGCTTGGAGATGTTGTCAGTGGGCTTGAAGACGTCGCCTATGGTGTCCCGCAGGGAAGTGTGCTAGGACCTACTTTATTCCTGATTTATATAAATGATCTAATTAATATGACCATTCCAAATGCAAAAAAATTCTCATATGCCGACGATACTGCAATAATATTTACTGGCAAATCTTGGGAAGAGGTGAAGTCCTACACTGAACGGGGTTTGGCACACATAGACAATTGGCTTAAAATTAACCTTCTAACATTGAACACGAAAAAGACAAACTACATATGTTTTAGTATTTCGGATAGTACACAGCCCAAAAATGATATGTCGATCAAAATTCATTCATGTCTGTCACCAACCTCGCCTTCATGTGGCTGCCCAACAATAGACAAGGTTGCTCAAACTAAATACCTAGGAGTTATACTCGATGAAAATCTTAATTGGTATCCTCAACTTGACCAAGTCATAGGTAGAGTCAGGAAATTAACTTGGATCTTTAGGACGCTAAGACACATTGTACCAGGGAAGAACAATCAGTCGAACTCGCGTAATATCATAAATGAAATATATACATCCCTGGTGCAATCTGTCCTAGTCTACTGTATCACCGTTTGGGGAGGGTCAGCAAAGAGTCGTTTTATTGAGCTTGAACGAGCTCAACGTGCATTAATTAAGGTCATGTATTTAAAAAAAAATAGATTCCCTACTGACCAACTCTACATGATCAGTGATCTCCTATCGGTCAGAAAATTATATATTCTGCATATTACATTAAAAAAACATAAAACACTACCCTATAACACAAATTATAAAAACAGAAGAAAAAAAGCAGTTGTAGCAGAACATGTAAAAACGAGGACCTTATTTGCTCGCAGACAGTTTTCGTCAAAATCCTCACACATTTACAACAAACTGAACAAACATCTGGACATTTACTCGAAAGTTTACTACGACTGCACGAGAGTAATCACAAGTTGGCTTAAGACCTTATCTTATGATGAAACAGAGATCTTGTTACAATAATCTTAGCCAAATACCCATACACCCACACCCACACACACACCCACACACACACCCACACACACACACACACACACACACACACACACACACACACACACACACACACACACACACACACACACAAGCGCGCGCGTGCGCACACACACATGCACACTTAGAGAGAGATTACACATCCTGATTATGATTTCTTTTATATACAAATATTATTATTATTATTATTTCCTTTTTTAACACACGCTTCGTCTCAAGGCGACCATGCTATATATTAAAATAGAACAGAAACAAAATTGTAATTAGTAAAACTAGAATTTCGGTCGGTAAATTGAATTAAATTAAATATAATTAGTTAAGTAACTAAAAACTACATGTAACCTTAAGGAAGAGCGGAACCACCCAACACAGGCTTGTTTGCTTACCGGGTGGCTCCATCACCTTAGATCATAGATTAGTGTGTTTTATGAATTAAAGAATTTTGAATTTTGAATTTTTTTTTTTTTTTTGAATCAGGCGCAAATGTAACACGACCAGTACATGCATGCAGTCCCGGGAAACAGTCCCATACCCAGACACACGCCTGACAAAGCGCCTGTTATCGCTAAGCAGGCCCGCCCTGCGAGTAGTAGTAGGCACTATTACTGGACACTGCACACTTAACAAGCACTTATATGTTCTAGGAATGACCGATAGCCCCTGTGTAGGGGATGCCTGTCGGCCGAAGAAACAGCTACCCACGTGATCCTGGAATGCGCTGCCATAGTTAAGCAACTTCGTGAAGCCTGTGGAGGCACCAGGAGAATCCTGCGCTTCTGGACGGAGTTACGCTGGCTAGACTATTAGCTGGTAAATCTGTACGCACAACGGCCCGAACATACACAGGCTAAGTGCGGAAAGCGGAGCCCATAACCATAACCATATGCAACACGACCGGGTAGTAAAGTGAAATGTCATGTCGTTAAAGATGTTACCTGAGATATACCTATTACCTATCGTTAATTTGGCGATATCTCAAAGCACTCTCGAATTAGTGCCCACTGCCCTGTCTGATAGTGATGCGATCGATAGATTGAGGTAGATACATGTTAATGTATCGAGTTACGGAAATTGTTTCGTACCGATGTCATCCTGTTGCAACGTGACTTGGAGACTGAAATCTCGCCAAAAATGTACCTAAATAGTCGCGTCCTTTTTCCAGATGATGGTCGTGTCTGTGGTCGTGTCAAATTAGAATTAAAAAAAAAAACTCATCTTAATAACCGGCCGGGTTAAATTTGCATCTTGTATGTATGGCGCCGGATACAAATGAGGCTGAGGTGGAAAGTTAATGCAACCGATCACGCTTGTTGTATGGGAGGGGAGCCTCCTTAAATACTTATTTTATGTTGTAGTTTAGTATCGTTATAGCGGCAACAGAAATACATAATCTGTGAAAATTTGACCATGAGATGAGATACCGCCTGCTGACAGACGGACAGACAGACAGACAGACGGACAGTAGGGTTCCGTTTTTCCCTTTGGATACGGAACCCTAAAAATAAATTGGTACAACTTTAAAGTGAAAAATTTAAAACAGATTATTTAAAAGAACAACCTAACGTTGTTTTAGCTCTACCTACAGAATTAGCCCAACTTTAAAGTTTTTTCTACTCTTTAAGCGAGGAGTGAAAAATCACTCAGTTTACTTTTACTAACCGAGCGAGCACATCGTCTACATTTCAGCTTGGCCAAAAATTCATTCGTAAGACCGAATTCCGAATTATGGATGTTTGGATGTCCAGTTGTCCGGCAGTTCTCGTCTACAGGTCGCATTTCTCAATCGATTCTCATGAAATTTTTAGAATAAGTAGAGATTATATAGATTTTTTTGTCGATTCAGGTATTCGAAATAATTGAAAATGGTGTAGAAATGGAGGATTATTGGAAATTTTGAAACAAACTTGCGAGGTTTACAGCTCACAGAGTGAATAGTTTAAAACATTTAAATTCCTATACTTTAGGTATTAAAGGTAATATTGTAACTCGAGAAAAAATATCCAAATATGAAAACAATTAATACTTAGTGATGTTATGAAAACAATCTAAGTGTACTTATCTTCTGCTGTTGACTGTATCTGTCAAAATCAAAACGTTTATTCTGTAAGTAGGCCACAAGGGCACTTTCACTTGTTTGAATTTGAATCTACCGGCGTTTCACAAGAGCAAACCGCTACTGGGAAGAAAGCCGAAAGAAGCTCAACAATAGGCCCGTATTTTTTTGTAAATTAAAATTAAACAAAACTATTACAATTATATTATAACTAGGTAATTGATACATGTGTAGAGGAGATGTACCGGATTTTACAGCCGTTCAAGATCCGTTTTTAAATTCGGATTTTCGAAGTCGGAAATCCCAATATTCGAATTTTTTAAATATCACTAAACCACGGTATAATATCCAATATTTTCTTAGTGTGGTAGAAATAAATGTAATTTTTCTTCTACAGTATTCTAATTTTTTTATTAAATGACTTAAGGGCATTTCTCCGAGCGTTTAAAACGTCTGACGTGTCGTGGCCGTCAATATCGACGAAGTCCTTGCGGGACTGGCAAGCTTTCATTTCAGCTTCATTTTGCAGCAAATTTTACAGTAAGTTAGTCAATATTAGACTGCCAAAAATTGACCCAAAAGCTGGCGCTGGCGGCACTTCTGAGTTATTGGCCTCCATGACGACACGACAGGCGTTTGAAACGCTCGGAGAAATGCCCTTAAAGTGATATTAATACGATGTACTTTTTACCCCCGCTTGATTCACAGTCTTATAATATGCGAGCTCTTAGGTCGTTACTCGTCTTGCTATTCGTATCGCCATTCGCCGAGCGCCGACGTAATAACAACGAGTGCTTTATTTTGCACTCATTTTTGAAATGTGAAGATGTTTTTATTTTTAAGAAGTTGTTTTATTCATTTTATATTATGAGAACTTTTATTCATTCAAATAAACTATCTTTTTTTAGCGAATAAGAAAAAGTGTCAAAATTCGAATTTTATTCGAAGTTCGGATTTCAGTGGGCGAAAAATTCGAAAATTCGAATTGGGTAAAATGCATTCGAATTTGCAATGCCTATCTATTTATAACCAACAAATTCGCAACTTATCGACCTTTTCCTGTAACTTACCATAGCACACTTCACAACTCAATGTAACCAAGTGTCTAAACTCTGTTTCGCACCGATTTTGCCGCCTCGCTTGCCAACTCCGAGTCGTGATAGTGCCGGTAGTGTCTTTTCCGGCGCCAATAACTTTACGGCACTAGGGCACGGACGTACACTGTAACTTGTGAAACTTGTGTCATTGTGTAAGTTCTTACTTTGAAGTGTGACGTGTAAGTTTTTGACAGCTTTGGCGATGTTGGCTTGTTATTTGTTTCGACAATCGTATTATATTCTTATATGGATATTAATGCAGAGGTATTAATACAAAAATATAAGCGATCCACTACATTGCAGGTGGGGCTCGAACACGCGACCTCTTTTTACCCAGAGTAGTGCTCTGATCTCTGAGCTGCCACGACTTAACCTGTTTTAGTATATTTACCTAATCTGTACCTAATAGCTGAAACGATACAAAACCCACAACTAGAATCAAAGCTGATGTTCTACAAACGTTCCTAGCTACTCGCAACGGTGCGCACGCATCAGTTGGCGACCAATAGCGACGCATTTTACACAAACATTCACTAACTCAGCCCTTTTGCGAATATCAAAAAAAGAACCCTCTCCGGTGTTTTACTCTGTGACTAGGTGCCGAACTACGTTCGTGTATACCTTTATCCTTTACTGTAGTCGAGTAAAAAGTATCTTATAACTATACAAATATATAAAGATACTACATGTCGGCAACTATCCCTGTTTGTTTCGGCGTTATGAGCTGGCTAGAAAATACCAACAGAAGGCGCTCCACGTTTGATGCCGCGCGCCCTTATAGGCACTCCTGCATAGCGCTGTTAAGGTCTTTACTGAAATAATGACCCCTCTCTATAGAAAACTGGCTTTCAATACAATTTTAGAATAGTAAGAGAATAAGACGTGACATTAAAAGATTTAAACGAATCATATCCATTGAACCAAAGTTCAGAGACTTTTCTTTTTCCCTTTTGACCTTTGGAGCTGATAAATAAGTAATTGTTAAGCATACGTTTCTAGTGTCATAACTTTTAAAACGTCCTGAAAGACAAAATATGTGGCGCTAGTTCAAAGGCACATTACAGAATATAATGCTTTAGAAGGTATACTTACTCTTTTGATTATTTTTGTTAAAGCAGTAACGTCTGCTAACTTAAACCAAATGTTTACAATGAAGCGAAAATTGGAAAAATTTAACGGTGGTGGCAGCCAACACGGGCGTCCTGCCAACAGGACCACCGAACCTGATGCTAGAGCCGTTGAATTTTTCACCCAGTTGCTTAAATCCTTAGGGTGTGTTACTCTTTTGATCTTCACAAATACGCCTGTGAACTGTATTTTATTATTTGTTTGTGCAAAATAAGACTGGCTTGTACACGCGCCGATTTCATCTAAATAAAAAGGGAAGGCGGAACATGTGCGTTAGCGTGGCTCGCGGTGCGTTGCAAGCAAGTCTTGGTACTGCATGAAATCAGGGCAGTCGGATCACTTTCAAATATTCATTATTTCCTATTACCAACCAAGTAGAAGAATTATGTTATTGGAAATCGATGTTGCGATATTTATGGAAAGTTCGACAGCTAGCTGTCAGTCCTAGCATGCGACGTCTTAGCCACAGTACAGGTAACCTAACAGTACTAGATGTCAAGGCCGTCTTAGTGCATGTCGTTGGGCACTCAATAATTAACCCCGACAGTAAATAGTACGTCGTCTACTTTTCCAAGCTACGACTGCACTACACTTTGCGCCATTTACGAGTAGCATAGCAATAATGGTCATTGGTCATTGAAAATTTCGTTTCTATGCAGGGGGCCTCAGGATATGGAGCGTACTATATAACTAGGAGTACTATCTCTGCATATCCAAGTGTCCAGCGAAAGGTGCTGAATTGTTGGCACTTTACTGTTGTTGTAGTTACGTTACTTAGCAACTGTTTCTTTAAAATGTTTTAATGAAAGTCACATGGTATATACTTAAATTGACGACGCGGTTGGCGCAGTGGTTAAGCAACTGCCTACTGAGCCGACGGTCCCGGGTTCGAATCCCGGCAAGGGCAAATGTTTGTGTGATGAACACGAATATTTGTGCCTGGGTCATGGATGTTCTATGTATTTATTTATCTATATAAGTATGTATATCATCGCCTAGTACCCATAACACAAGCCTTCTTGAGCTTAATTTGGCACTAGGTTGATTTGTGTTGTCTGATATTTATTATATATTATTATTATAAATGAACTACGTAAGAACTACTCTGGCCACCGAAAATGTATATTTATTCAACTCGGCACACTTAATCTTGAAACTGAGGATCACCTATTATGGACGTTACGTTACCTTGACTGTTTTCCGCAGCGCATTTTTAGTGCTTCTTTTAATTATTCTACAGTCCATAACGCGACGTGATGTCTTAGGCCATGTACAGACCGGGCTGACTGTCGGCCGCCGAATGTGTGAATATGTATGGAAACTGCGTAACGCTCGCTCACTTTGGGCGGTAATGGGTGGCCGACAGTCAGCCCGGTCTGAACACGGCCTTAGGCACAGTAAAGGACAGTTAACCTAACAGTAGTAGAAGTCAAGGCCGTCTTAGTGCATGCTGTTGGGCACTCAATAATTAAGGGCTCCCGACCAACAGTAAAAGTAGGTACGTCGTCTTTTTTTTCCGGAGCGGAGCTACGTCTGGACTACACTTTGCGCCATTAAAGCATGTTTTGTTATGAGTGCTCTTGTTATAATTATGATGTTTGATGCTATATTCATATCGCTTCATGGTTAAATTAGTACGCATTTATTTAGGTAGGTACTTATTTTTTTTATGAGTTTATAGTGTGTGCATGGATGCACGCATAATGTATATGTAACTCGGGTTTTACAGTCTGTTTGATATTATAACAAACATTTGACACATCACAGGACCCATATAACGTAAATTTGCGCGACACATTGAATTTCATAAAAAAACAAGCAATGACATAGTAATTTTTCATGTATCTATAAACGTTTTTCACTTTCTATTTGATACAATTGAGTTCATGTGATATTTTTTCTTATCACGGTTTTGAAGTATTTAACGATAATAAATCATTACTCAAACAGTTACGTACTACGTCTTTTTTTTAAAAGCTGTGTTGTGACTAATTCTTGCGTTTCGATTCACGTGCTATTTCTGTAAATTGGTAGAAATCGATTAAATCGATAAGTTTATAAACTAAAGAAAGAACAATAAAACCAACTATTACTTTACATAGAAAGCTCCAGTGAGTCAGGCGGCTCGTAGCTCAAAAAAAATCTTGATTTACACAAAATAAACAAAAATATATTCAGATTTGAAAAAAAGTTCGTCGATAAAATCGATTTGATCAACCATTCATAATCGTTAGATTTGGCAAACAATATGTCTTTGCTACATCACTACAAACATCAACAGAGAACTCTCAAATGTTTGTTATAATATCAAACACACTGTAGGGGTAGAGTATCTTTAGTATCTGGCCCTGAAAAATGTATGATGCAGCGGTCTCTTATTAATATGAAAATAGTGACTGACTCCTGTTTAAAATGTATCAACAATGTTGAAAATCTGTTTGGAGCGGACCTATATGTTGAATGTGTCTGATTCTACTTAGTTTAAATCATATTTTCAATGTAAAACCAATGGATAACTGTTATTGGTCCTCTATTATGTAACTAATTTTATATCATATGTATATTTACGGCCGTTGTTATCCTGAATACCAATAAATAAATAAATGGCAAGCCAGGAAAATTACGTTTCCGGGGCCATTACTATTATTATGCTAACTGGCGCAAAATATATGTCGATATTGTCGATAGATATCAAAACTAGGGCCACCTTTAGCTATAGACCTCGCGATAAAGTTTGGAAATGGCTGAAAAATTATATAGCCATACGGCACTTGAAAAAAAAAGAAAAACAGACTCGGAATAAAAAGCTATATAATTATTGAACCTGAAGGGTTACTCTGAAGATTCAAATTAGAAGTTTGTACATACTGTCCCATCCCTCTCGATCTTGTGTCAAAGAATGTTTGTATGAGCGGCACGACACGGTATGAAATTAGAATTTCGAACATCGGAGTAACCCTCCTAGGTACTTACAACGAAACTAGCTTTTAATTCTAGTCTAGTAGGGTGGTTTACGTATCAACAAAGTTGTGTAAAAAAAATCCTTGGTAAAATTGGCTTACGTTTTCATTCAAGTTTTATAACACCAATGACGGATATATCCGCACGAAAGATTCAAAGCCAAGAATTAATCCGTATCAATCCGGATTAAGGACGTGGTAAGTCCGAGAAGAAATTGTCAAATAGGTGTTTCAACAGATATCGCCGTCGCGCTGTGCCCGTGCAACTGAAGCATAGGTGCAATAGAAACGTCTGCAGCTTAGTCCGATTTTTACCTACATTTTTTTACCAAATCGACGTTCCGTTTTCGCCTGTTTTGTAATCCAAAAAACCGATTCAAATTTTTTTTCGGATTTTATTTCTAAGGCCCTTTAAATAGTGTGTGGTGAAGAGTAAGGAGTAAATGTTCTTCTTTTGTAACTAGTTATAAAACATAGTTCAAAGTAGAAAGGGACAAATTATAGTTGATTTCGCTCCACCCGTAGCTCCAATAGAATCACTTACTACCTAAACCTAAATGCTAAACACGGCAGTCGTAGCGATGCGCACTTAGGTACTGGGTCTATCGCATCGCCACGCTAAACGATCGATTTTTATACACAGACAACCGATACAATTTACTTTATTAAATCTGTTGTAAATAACTTGCAATCTTAAGAGGCCTTGTTCCTTTTGAATTTGTTTTTTCGTACAATTATGACAAATATAGGTAGGTATTTGATAATTTCAACCAACTTTTTCCCTTAGTAGTAGTAGCAGAGCTATTTCATCTTTCATTGCGTGCATTCGGAAATAAGTTGTAAATCTAATTTGCCGCGTGAATTTTGACAATTTAGAGTAGTTTTTGAATCAAAAATTATCAATGAAACTTTCAAACTCTAGGTTCAAATATATACCAATACATCCCAATAGCCCTGTTCGAGGTACTTAGTAACATCAATAATAGGATCGTTAGAGAAAAATGTCTAACAACAACAATCAGCATTTTAAAAAGGCCTCTTAAACTTGCAAGTATGGCGGTGGTAGATCTGGGACCAGAAGCTGAGCAAAGAAGAAACAACAGACCGGTCGAAACAAAAGAATGGGAAGAAACCAATAAAATACAATTCTTCGGCTTTTTCGAAAGAGAGAATATTCCGTAATGTTTTATTCTATAGCTTCGGTTAGTCCGTCATACCTAGGGTTGCCATCCGTTCGGATTTCTCCGGATTTGTCCTAGTTTAGAGGGCGTCCTGGGAGCGTCCGGGCGGGGTTTTATTTGTAGTCCAGGTTTAAAATTTCTACGCACAGTACGTCGAGAGACGTAAATAAGGTCGCTCGTGATAGGTACGGGACCACGTTTGTGGACGGCGACATTTATCTTCATGAAGCTACTAATCCGTCTACAGCCAACAAGATTTTAAAATGATGAAAGACTTTCCTCCTTCCTTGTATGGAGGTTGATTTTTAATTTTACTTAGTGCCTAAGTACAAAACAAAATATGGACATGTCCGCCCGTCCGGGCTCTGCGCTCCAAAATCCGGGGCTTTCACGTTTCTTGTCCTGGAAGCCAGGTTTTAGAGATGGCAACCCTAGTCATACCCCCTGATCCCTCATTCATAAACGCAATTCCCCGACGTTAAAGCTCCGAACCCAACCACCGCGTATGGAAATCTTAGAAATTCCAGCCTTATTCCCATATCGCAGTAATTAAACATTAAAGGAGCGAGTAGGCGGGCCGTGGGCGGGGCGGTAAATTAGATCCGATATAGCTAAGTACTGCTTATTATTGTCCTAATTGTGAAGGGTTTGGACGTCATCAATCTATTCCTATCTACCTATTAGTGGGATGGCGTCCATAGAACCCAATATCCATCGTTAATTTGTAGCGTTATAGGACTCTTCTCTAGTGCTCTTAGAGAAAAAGTAAGTAAATTCTGATGCGGCTTGCTTTTACCTTTTACGGCTTACTTTTAACTTAGGTAGGCATAGTTCGAATCCAATCCAGACCAAAACTTATATAAAAAAAAACTTTTTTTATTTACAGTTTTTACAAGCAAAGTATGTACAGTCAACCAATTTGATTCCTAGGCCATTTTGTACCTTGTCACAATGAACGTCAATATGAAAGCCGCTTGAAATCTCATATCATTGTCATTGTGACAACGTTCTATAGTGGCCTAGAAATCAAATTGGTTGAATACGATACTCAGCTGCAATACTTAATATGACCAAACATGAAGTATTTAGACGTAATGAGAAAACTTCTGCTTCGAATATATTTGGCGGTTTCGATAGGGTTTGTAGTTCTATGGAAAAAAAATTGGAAGAAGATGTGTCATTCTGATGGATGACGTCATTGTTCCATAGAACTAATAGTTCCATAATCAAAATGACACATTTTCTTCCAATGTTTCCCACAGAAATACATATAAGCTATTCACTCGAGTTCCATACCTATGTCTATGTAGATAGGATTTATTTTTACTAATGTATAAAAAGACGCTATAAAATGCCATCTTTATTAGAATAATATTGTTGCAATTTTCCGTTTTTGGAGGTACGTGACAAAAAAAAATTGTAACATTTATTTTATTCACGACAACAACCTGTGTTTCTTTATACATTTCATGGATTTATTCAAGATTATTTTGTTCCTTCGTACGACATCACACGAAAGTTTAAACACAAACCTCACCTGCGTGCATAATTAAGTAATTTTTTACGTCATCCGCATGAATTGTCCGAACCCTGGTAACAACAAAGAAGTCGGATGACGACATATTCTATGGGACAGGGGATTGGGAACTACCCTTTGGATGTTCCTGACGTGGATTTGTGTGGCAAGGTTTCTAGGATTGGGGGCAAATTATTTTACGTTATTGTATACGTAATATTAAGTACTACTGGTAAAGTCATCTGCAATATCCTAACCTAAGTTTACCACCAAGAGGTCGAATTTTCAACCAATGTCAATAAAGGGAAGTCAACGGTATGTTTTTAGCCGGACAGTAGATTATTGTTTCAAGTAAAAATCAAGTCTTATCGTATTTGTAACACGTATAAAAGATTTTCTAAAAAGTTATTAAGAAAACGTCGCAAACACGCCGCCGATATTGCAACGCGTCCTGAACAGCCTATCTCTAACGCCATAAAACTTATATTATCTGCACAGAACGTGACATCGTGGTATGTATATAATATCATATTTACCCGTGTCTATAGGGCTAGTATATTTTGTCGCGACTTCGCTTGTCGTGCGACTCAGTATCATCCGTCTTGCTCGCACGGTATTGAAAGGAAAGTGACAGAGAGTATTTGTCGCGCGTCAAATAGTCGCGTTTCACAGTTATGCAGGCGTACTGTATCTGCAGGGCTAGTATTTTTCCGCGACTTTGGGTGTCGCACGACTCAGCATCGCACGGTATTGTGAGAAATATGACAGGTAGTATTTGTTGTCCAACAAAGAGTCGCGTGTCACAGTTATAGTCCAACAGGGGGTTTTACAACCGACGCCATATTGCGGATTTTCAGTGGTACTAATTAATCTAACTGGTAACGACAAATCCTTGGTAACTGGCGTTAAAAGTCAGTGAATGTCAATGAGGAAGCAAGAATAAATATTCCGCAAAATTCAAGTAATTTTGCACAGTAAAGTCAACACTATCCACATGAAAGTCAAGTTTTTTTCAATAGGATTCAGTATTTATTTCGCATGAAGAACGAAGGATTGAGCAGCATTCCGGTAAACAATGTTTTTAATTTAGTCCATGACAAATCCTTGACTTATTGCCATATGAAACCTGTTTGTAGCGCCACTAACCCTGGGCCGAACTGACACTTTGTCAGGCTATATGCTAGACGTACTAGGGGCCCTAAGTCAACAAGGCATTCCGATATGATCAAATTAGCTTGGCTTCATCACAGCCGTATATAATTTTTTGTTATTTAAAATATTTAAACTCCATCAAGTGAAATCGACAAGGTAACATTTAAAAGCAAATAATACTTTTCTTCACAAACAAATGTACGAATTGTGTTCGTGCCATTTTCCAGTAAACTACTAAAAGGGGGACACGTCGTCCACACGTGTGTATCGGATATGAATAATACATTGTTATTTGTGTTATGTATGAATCGATGGTTGTTTGTTATTGTTTTTCCTTGTTCGCGAAGTTTCCGTTTTTTAATAGATTTCGGTATAATAAGAATAGTTGGACAAACGAGCGTAATAAATGTACATGGTACATATAAATATACAGTATTTCGGCTGTAGTGGGGAGCAAGAGTTATTTTTTAAGCATTGCTTGAACTGGGCCCTGTTACATATACATGACAAGTTGACAATTTGTCAGTTTTTGACAAAATTGACGAATTCTAGCTAAAAATTCTGTTTCATAAACGTGACAAATATGTCCGATTGCGACAGGTAAATAGTTGTCAAAATTGTCAGTGTCAATCGCGTTTCATAAAGGTCTACAATTGTCAGTTTTAAAATGTCAGTATTTAAGAAAATTGTGAAGACTTTTTTGTCATGGTAATCGACATATTGTCATAAATTGCGACAAATATGTCATAGCATACATTTTTGTTAAAATGATATAGCAGTATGAGAGCATAAATTTGCATTAATTTTGACTAGCATCCTAGGATTTGTTCGGTAACTTGCAACAAGTAAAATGGACACGAAAATAATAATTTTGGGCTTATACAAGACAACCGAGAAATATTGTTTGGCCAATTTAGTGAACATTTAACGCACGAAAAAAAAATGGATGGAAATCGCAGAGCAATTGAAGGGATTGGGTATATTTAGCAAATATTAGGCCTGTTAAATCATTTAACCAAACTCGAAATTTTTCTATAAATGTGGGGTCCACGTCAAAAGTAAAGTTTGCCCTTATCCTAAATGCTCGACGACGCCGACGTATTGGTTGAACTAAATATTCTTCATCGCTTAATGTGTCGATGTTAGCACCATTTCACTGGTAAAGTGATTAGTTAGTGAGAAGTAGCCGCTGACATTGGGTGAGGTCACCTGTCAGAAATCTTCGACAAGTCTACAAATTTGTCAACTTGTAATTACAATTTTGTGTTTCATAAAACAAATATGTCAAGTTATTCGCGACAAATTGTCACCTGTCGCCTGTCAAGGGAAAATGTTTATGAAACAGAAATATGTCAAAATGTCGCGACAATTTGACATATAATTGTAATTTTTCCACCACGACTTATTTGTCATACGTAATGTTTATGAAACGAAAAATTGACAAAATGTCGAATTTTCACCTGTCACCTGTCGCCTGTCATTGTCACGTATATGAAACAGGGCCCTGGTTATTTGGCCACGTTGCCACAAAAAGCGGATACAATTCAGAAAAACTGCTGGTAACAGGCAAAGTGTGCGGAAGACGGCCCAGGGGCAGAAGCCCCAACTCGCTGGTCGGTTCATAATCAGTCCTGTGGCGCGGAGACATTCCCGTTAATAAGTTTGTACTCTCGCACAAAGTCCGACTCGAAGTGAGGACTAAACAGCCGTGATACAGTTCAAATCATGCTTTAAAAAAAAGCTGGTCGGACCATACGCTTTACCCTTAACTAAGTTTACAATGCCATCCACGCAGCTGAGGATTGAGTGAGATGGCGCAAGATATAGTGCACGAGAAAGTAATTCAGAGATGCCACGACCCTCAGCAATGAGGATATCGACTAAAGGAGGAGGAGGGGAGCTAATATGTGGTATCTCGTGTATGCATAGGCAAATTCTAATAAGCTCATTCTGGTCTGTATCTTGAGTAAAACCTGACCATATACGATAGTGTCTGGTTTATCCATAGAGCGCTGTTTTTGAAATTAATACAGCAACATTAAATAAATATAATCTAGCTAGAGCACCCTACAGGCTACATACTCCAAAGCCCATAATGTGAAGTTCCTATTTTGCGGTTGATTTTAATGAATACGATACACAGAACTGATCTGACTTGTGAACTTTGGGGCAGCCCCGCTGTAATATACTGTTATTATAAGAAACTGCTCCGAAGTTTACTTAACTATCAAGCGTGATATTCGATTTGTGATATATTAATCTGAGATATATTAATCTTAGATATATTTCCGTGTCATATTGTTAATATCATTTCGCTTTCTAATGCATAAAATTTGGTAAGTACCAAATTTTATGCGTCAAGTGACGCAGTTGATTAATTAATATCCATTCTACATTTTACAACTCCAATAATAAACTCCAACTGTCCACCATTTATATAATATTATAATGACAATCATACAATTATTACCGGTAATTATTTCTTAGACAATTCCGTATGAAATCGGTGGTTTGGCAAATGTTAGGCCTAATATAAATCTCGTTCGTGTTATAGTGTAGTGCATTACATACCTTGGACGGTGAATAAGTAAAGGTCTTATAGGGATAAGTTCGCCTTTGTACCTATATGTTATTTGTAATAGATGTATTTTTTAACTGTTTTTGTGTACAATAAAGCGTTTACCTACTTACTTACTTACTTATGTCCGAGATAGTAGAGTTTGCTAAGCAACAGATAGAGCGTTCCGCGGTTATTATTTTCTGATGTAGAGGGAAGTCAGATTCGTCCCCTGCGTGGCAGAAGAGCGGGGTGAATAGTGCTCTTTTTCTTTTTTTTATTACTGATCAATTAAGGCTGTTCTTGTTCGGTATCGTTTTCGTGTAAAAGCAATGAATTTTTGATGTTATTTATGTATTGTTTGATAAAAAATTTAAAAATAAAAAAAACTTGTGATTTTTACCTTTTCCAGCCATACACCTATATTTTTATATGGAACTATACAAAAATAACTTGAGTAATAAATTTGAGATATTTATTTTACACGAAAACGATACCAGACAAGTCCTAGTAGACTTAAATGACCAGCAATAAAGAAAGATAAAGAGGTATACTTGGTTCTATTCCCCCCGCTCTCCTGCCTCACACGGGACGAATCTGACTTCCCTCCACATCTGAAGATAATCAACACTCTATCTGTAGTAGAAATTTCATGCTTGTAAACCGATACGCACAATTATGTTAGAAAACAGCGGATTAACAACTCTACTAAGATCGCAGTTTGTCTAAAGTTTAACGTCTTGCCATAGCCAAGAAGTGAGATTTTCTTCTCGCGTAGCGGGCAGTGACCCTACTAGCGTGCTTAGGGTGACGTAAAATATATGTTTTAGGGACGTATTAATGCCGCGGTGATGGTCACCGATTTATATACCCGTGGTAATAGACGCCTCAATACAACAATATAATATGAAACACTTAACTACTTCTGGCAAAGAAGTTCCACGTCACGCGATTGACTACTACTTCAGCATACTTTACTACTACTACCACCTACATCCCGGTAATAATACCACATTTAACACCAATGAACTAACAGTACTCGTAGATTCTAATATTATTGTGTGACAATGAGTCTATTTAAAATTGGGTCACAAACGTGCGTGGGAGAATGTTCATTCGGGTTTCACGAATCTTTGAGATTTTATTTTATTAAGTTGTTGAAACACAGTAAACATTGTAAAAATAGCATGAAGCGGTGAGTGGCAAGACAGCGCGCATGCTGTGGAAATTGGTTCAATAAACTCTTGTCGAAATACTTTTCGGGAATATTGTTTGTCTTTCTTTGTTCTTTTTTTTAAATATGACACTCTATTATTTGTTAAGCTGATGATTGATTTGATAGTGAGTCACCGTCAGTAAAACTCGTGAAATCCTGAATTGCGAAAATGAAAATATAACCAAACGTGAATTCATCGGATATAATTAACGTGATAAGCAGTAAGTAATTTTTCTCAAAAATTGCATGTAATGTTGCCTTACCATCGCTAGATAGACTACAGTAAGTGGAACATACCGAAGACTTTTTAAAAGTGTCCAGTAAACAGCGAGATTTTAAATTTGGAATCAATATTTGTCCAGTAAGTAAGTATGTAATTCCTATTACGTATCAAGATATTTGAATATCGAAACACGATTTACATCGTCACCGACCTATAAAAGAAACTAAGGATGTGAAGGCGGTGAGGTCGTATATAAATGTAAAAAGGATGCATTCCACAAATTGTTTTAATTATAAGTACAGTGCGACAGCAAATTGTAGAAATGAAAAAGTGGCGTCCCTTTTTCATAGATCAAATAGAAAGAGACGACATTGCAGTATACACTTGCAATTTACACTAAGAGCAAATGTAAAATAAAAAGAGGTTAGCACTATTGGCAGTATAAACGGAACTCAAGATGCATATTTAAAAAAAAAAAAAGTAGCGACAAGGTTTAGTGCGGAAGTTTGTATGCAGCGTTTAGTTCATAATTGTGCTGTGTAAAATGACAATGATATTTCGGAATTCCTTCCTTTTTTGTGTCGTTTAGAAAAAATCTCGGAGTTAAAATTTAAGGTAAGCTTTATGATATGAAAATTAGTTAGAAAATACAACAATGTATAACAATAATTAAATTTTATCTTTAAGACTTAGATTTGTAAGACAGTGCAAATAATTAAACGCAGTATTTATAAAAAAAGAAATTAAGGCGGGATTTAAATTAAAAGACAAAAATTTCAAATTTGTTTGTGTGATCTATTACAATAATTCAGCAAAAATGACTTCAGACGAGTCTGATTCCGAATAGACGGCACTCCTCCATACTTAAAAGCGGAGGCAGAGTTAGCTAAATTTTTACTTCCGACTAAATCCAAGGAGATATAAAAAAATACAAGAGATTCATTAAATGGAAGGAAGAAAATCAAGTTAATAATTGGTCAGATAATGTGTGATAAGGTCAGAATATTTCAACAATCTTTCTGAGACAATCGGATGGCTACAAAGGAAAGAAATCACAAATATTCAGCAGCAAAATATAGAAAAGTTCTTAAATCAAGCTCTAGATGATAACCATTTTGGCGATGAAGGTAAATAAATGCTGCCACTATTTGATAACGATATAACTATATATCTTTTATCCAAGTATAAACCTCATAATTATTTTTGTTATAGGTTGTTATCATGGTAGGTAGGTAATGGTGCCTGCGACGACGAATATCACAATGTGTGATAATAAAAATGGGATATAACAAAAATATTCATTGGAAAATGGCCGAATATGAATGTCACCTACAAAATATAATTTTAATCTAATTTTCTTGTTTAATTTTTGAGAAAAGCACTATACTTGCTTCGACCGTAAGAGCCATCCTGGCCTCGTATTATATCCGGACCTCGCCTACGGCTCAGTCCGTCTAATTCCTACTCGGCCAGTATGGCTTACTTACTGGTCTCTGCCGTAATGTACTATAAATTTGTGTAAGTAATAAAAATTTCTTTTTACAGTACCTAGGTACCTAACTATTTATTCCTTTTTCTTGCTTCAGGCCATATACGAGTATGCAGTTACGCACCCTTTGAAAGTATGTTTAAAAAAACGTAAAATTCATGTTAAATAGTTTCGAACAGTCATTTATTGCATTACCATTCCCAGTCTACTTAACTCGATTCAGATTTACGTGCTCAAATTGGTCGAAATCAATAGAAACTTGCTGGATTTCCAAAGATGACGTTAAATTTCGATTTTAAAATAACTTTATACGCCAAAAGGTCTATTTCAGAGTTACAACTTTATCTCAAGTTACAAGTTACTTCCAAATGCGACTTACTTGTTTTGTGCTCGCATTATACGCTTTCAATCGCATGGGCATCACGTCTTCCCGATCTCATAACACTCCTTTATTTTGTTCGTATTTGAAACTTTATGCAAGACGGGATAAAACTGCTTTTCCATTGAATGATTCGGCTAGTATGACTTTTGATAAGTAACTACTAGAGTGGTGTTTACGGCACCGCATGTTTTTACGATAATATTTTATGATCTGTGTTTTAAGAGCCTGTGTTTTGATAGCGCGCGTATTAATCTACGTTTAAGCGATATGAGCCGGGCTTGCACCGATTCGTCCCTGATGGAAGAAGGGATGTTATAAGTTTAGTTAAGTCTGTGTATCAATATGTTTTGAGAGAGTGATAGAAACCAGGAATTTGCTGCAATTATAATATGTCATGACGCTCTTTTAAGCAAGAAGCAAGGAAAAGTTGTGGGCACGCTTGCCTGGGGTGGGAGGAAGTGGGAATACTAAAAATACATTAAACACCTAAATTAAAATTTAAAGATCATGTCGTATAGATAAATCAGAGAGGTAGCTATGAACAGGTTTAGATGGAGATATAGCTGCCTACTTCATCAGCTACCCCACATAATTTTAGCAGTTTTTTTTTTGTAGTTTTCTTGATTACTTTTTGCATCGTTTACTCATCCCATTTCATTTATTAATCCGCTACCCAAATGTTGTCAGGATGAGAACGCTCTTTAGCGATACGATCACCATTGTCATCTCTATTGTAATGCTAAGTGTTAATTTGTAATTGTATTTCTTTCTTGTGATGTGCAATAAAGAGTATTCTATTCTATTTTATAAATTCGCCATGTCAGTTCGTTTGTTCGTCCGTTCGCTTTATATAGTGTACTAGTTAGCTGTATGTTAATTTTACATTACCTAATCACGTTAAGTGGTAAAATAAAATCATGTTAAAAGAAGGATACCTCCCCTGTACATATTTTTTTTCGTCTACAGTGTGTGGTGTATCGTTAGATAAGCAACATAAACAATTTTTGATTCAGTGATGTGTTTACAAAATATTAAGCTTTAAACTAAAATGCCAATTAATCATGGCTGTTTTAGAGGATTTTCTATGAATAGTGGCAACATTTTCACACATTGGTATCTGCTTCAATTCTACAAAATGTGAAATTTACCTACCTGGGCCTATGATAGTTGCCCTCGCGCGATAAATAAGTGACACAGCATCCGTCTCGTTTTGACAAAATGCGAGGGTGAGTGTCAGATTCTTTGTCACTTATTTATCACTTGACAAACGCAACCATCATAGGTCCCCTGATCATCTCCCGTTGGAAAAAAAGAATTGACATTACAAATTTTAACTCAGTCCTTGTCGTTGTCGAAAGGTTATGAATTTGCGGTGCTTGCGGTAGAAATCTTGGGACTGATCGGCCGATATGAGGGCCCTGTCGCCACGGTTGGTTCGCGTCTCAGGGGACCCCAGAGCTGGCGCGTACCTCTCACCGTAGCTCTTGCGATTCAATGAGATAACGCCGCCAGCAGCGTAATGGGGACCATGCCGCAGGCAGACCTACTTGACGGGATATTCTATTTACCTATAGCAAATGTATTTATTTTATTTTATTTTTTCCGAGTAGCTTTAGGCAATTGTACATATAACCCTTAAAGTCGCAAAAAAAACCATGGTTCAAACCTCGGTGCCGTTAAAATACCTATAGTAAAAAAATCTGTTTAGTTAAATAAAAATTGTGGTGTACCCACATAAAAAAAAATGAGACATTACATGTTTCATAAATTTTTAAGAAACTAACAGCGCCCTCTCTCGCTTGCTCGTTCACCGCTGTAAAGTGGCGCGGTAAGATGTGAATATTAACGTATTCACATAGAGGTCGCTAAGGTGTAAAAACCTTTCAAATAAACAATGCAAAGATCGATACACAAAGCATAAGGAAAAATTCGTCAGGTCTACGTGGAGCGAGGGTAGCGAAGTGGCTAACGCGCTGGACCGGTAATCCAGAGGTACCGGGTTCGATTCCCAATTTTTCTTTAAGCTTTGATCTTTGTATTAATAGTTTAAAATCTGTGTAACTAAAAAATGCAAAAAGATGGTATAAAAATATGTATATCGGGCTATACATCCAGAAATCAAGGGTTTAATTATCCTTTTACATATTATAATTGTAGTGTTTATTATCACACTAATATTATAAAGGCCAAAGTTTGTGATTGTGTTTGTGTGTATATTTGTTACTTCTCCACGCTCAAACGGCTGGACCAATTGTGATCAATCTTGGTATGAAAGTAGCTAACACCCTAGATTAACACATAGGCATAATGAAATAACTTTTTGTCCCGAAAAAAAGTAGTATTCCCGCGGGATGAGCGGATAACGCAACGCAGCGCAGCTAGTTGTAAATAAGTTTAAAAATCCAAAGATATCTAGTAATATTTTTGTGATAATGGCTACGGTACCCTACACTGAGCTTGACCTGACAAGCCATTTGCAGTTTTTGTAACTACCCCATAGTTGCATTATAAAGAAAATCGAATCCACTTTAATCGTCATCGTGTTGAAGTACAGAAACTGTTGAAAGACCTTTTAATAAATTATTAGGCTTGCATGCGATGCAGGCTGCATGCGATCTGACCAATTAACTAACTCCAGACGTTAAACTCCATGGACTCAACGTTATAAAAGCTATAAAAGATAATAATTCCTAATGTGTACTTTGGTTGTAGGGAAAGCATTTTCAAAGACGCATTAAGTATTAGTTTAGGGTATTTTTGGATTAGTAGGTATAAACAAATCTCAAGAATTTTGAAATTTTTCATCCATTCTGATATGTCGATGAAATGAAACATTCCATAAAACATTTATCGATAAAACAAGGGTAAACGTCTACGCCGTAGAGCCGTAGCACCATAAATTAAATCCATAAGCATACCTGTGCTAACTCGGGGCACCGATACTAAAATGATTTAGCAAAATATTTTATCGACAAAAATATATCGATGTTACTGTCAAGATCTGAATGTTATTCAACACATTTTTTTCGCATCATTTTAAAATAAAAACAATAAAACGTCTATTATTCATCTATTTTAAAATAGTTTTCATAGTAAGTATACAATCAATGTTTTTTCCATATTCGTCGGTATAAAAGATTGCCGTCTAGATGAAAACATTCACTTTACCAGAAATGCTATCGAAATTTTTTATAGTAATCGAGAATATACAATAAATAAATTAAAAATAAAATAAAATAAATATCATTTATTTCAGATGCGAGATCCATATCGTGTTAGTAACAAATTAAATGAAAAAGAAAAAGCTAGGACTTAAAAACTACTCAGTTGTTAGTATTACATCTGAAATTGAAATTAATTAATTTAACCGCCCCGTACAAATGCCCACCCAGTACATCGACATAGGGCAATCAAGACGTCCAGCCAGCATGCTCAGGATGCTGTTACTGCTGCCGATGCCGCGACTCTTTTTCGACGAATAGCGTGAAAGCCGTCAGTCTGTGCCTCCGCAAACATGCCGGATGCACTACAGTGGCGAGGGAGCTTAAACAGCATCCTGAATATGTTGTTGTACTGGACACGCAACGTATTATACATATATGCGCTTCGTATGTTTCACCCATAGACTGCACGAGTAGAAGGATGTACAAAAAGCCCTAAATAGTATGTATGTAAACACTTTATTGTACATAAAAACAAGAAAAACACATTACAAAAGAATAAGCATGTACAAAGGTGAACTTATCCCTTTAAGGGATCTCTTCCAGTTAACCTTTGAGCAAATGAGAGCTAAACAAATGTAAATGGTAATAGTGTCACATGTATTAATATATTTATATATCGACATCTTTTTTATCGTAAGATATGTCCATAAGATATCATTACAAGGATCCTCTTCTTTCTTAGAAAAACACTTCGCCGAATGCTTTATTTCATAAAATTTTCAATAGACAATTTTCTTGGGAGTCATACATTTCTCAGAAAACTTGGAAATCTCAATCAATAGATTAGGTTAGGTTAGGTTTGTGTTATAACATTCCAAAATATAATATGGTTTCAGAAAGAAAATACTTTTGATGAAAAGAAATTTCTGTGATATGAAAATTCGCTGAAACGTTTGTTTTTATAAAGCAAGGGTAAAACGTCATTACAGCCTTATCACAAACGATATCTTGCGAAAAATTTATCGGAGCTGACCTATGATTGCGTTTATGTGTGACAGATAAGTGATATAGCGGTAAGTAGTCACTATCCGACAAACATGTCGTCGGAGTGACGGATGGCTGCTTTCATATTTACTGTAGGCCTAAAGCATAATTATGATTCTTGGATAGAACTTGCTTTACATAGTCATATGACAAAGTACTTATAGTTTTTTTGTGTAGGTTCAACTCCGCGCCATGTATATTTTGTTTGATCTTTTGGGAAGCTTTAGGCCTTTAAATATCACTCTATCACATATCGACGGTCGAAAGACTATTTGATAAAACTGATAGTTTAAAATATTATTTCATCTTTAATACCTACCCGTTGCTCTACTCCTGTTTAAAAAAATAAAGAGTATCGTGACAAAGCTCAGAAAACGCAAAACACAACAATCATACAGAACGTCCTCATTTTCCCAATTTTTGAGTCAAGAGTATACTAGGCATTCATAAATGAAACCGGCGTTCAAATGCACCTTTACGAAGCTCAGATATCTCGAATCGCATTATTGAAACGTCTCGAAATACCTTTAACGAGACTTGACAGTATTGCCGGGCGTAGGTTCCTCGCAAATCCCATTTGGAGTTGGCAAGGCGTAAGAAGACAGGCGCAAAGTATCCCAACTTGTAAACACAATTTCCTCGACTTTCCAGAAAACTCCCTAACTAGTTGAGGCAGTTGGATGTCATAACACTTGCACGGCGAACCTGATAGGATCTGACACTATTGTTTATTAAGTACAACGTTATGTAACTGCCGAACTAGGTTAGCAGATAATGTGGTCCCAGTACGCAGTTTACGCAGCGATTCGGTTTAGTGTTTTTGAATGGAGTATCGATTCGGCTAACGTTTAATCGGTCACTGTCAAGGTGTTTCGTAAATTTGTAATACGACTGAGCTGTTTTTGCATGTTCTTTAGTAGCTCATTATCCTTAATTAAGGACGTCTAGGATATTTGATTTCATCAGGATTTATGTTTTTTTAATCGAGTTATTGAACGTGTTTCTTCAAAGGTTGATTTGCGGTTTGTTCACTTGAATTTAGATCCTGTAAAGGTTAAAGGTGGTGGATATTCGGGTTTTTCACTAGATTCCAAACATTCTAAGTCGTCGCTCTACGAATTTGATGTGGTCTTGAGGTTTTTCGGTTTGTAACGGTTCTCACCCTCTTTGGAATAGGTCGACATTGTAGAACTTGTAGAGTTCCACAGAGAACTCGAAGGTAGCCTGCAGGTCGCTCATGGTGGGGAGGAGAGGGCGCGGGCGCGGGCGGCGCGGCGCGCCATGCCGCCGCCGCTAGCAGCCCAGCGGCATCGAACCAGCCCCGTCAACACCGCATCCACAGGCGACACTAGCGCAACACTCGCGACACACGGGCGCGGCCCGGCCTCACGCGAAAATAACAGCCGCGAGCCGGCTTCGACGACCGAACGGCACACAGTGCGGGAGCCAGGAATTCATTTTTAATAGTGGGGTGTACGCATGCGCGCGGCGTGGAGCCCGCGCCGTCGCGGCGAGCTGCAGTGCGCGGCGAGCCGACCCGGCTCTAGTACAGGTGTTCTCAATAAAGCGCTAATCCGTCCGATGTTATGAGCACTCGCTGCGGACGATTACGCTCAGCGCTCGCTCAACCCCGAAACGTAACCTTAGCCGATGACGCCATTTTATGAATACCTGTCTATAACAAGGGTATTAGGACCTTTACTGCGAGCTTTGATGTTTCACAGGCGGTCGGGATTTGCTCGCGGTTGCGGATATTTTCAGCTGTTTCCACGTGTCGGGATATTTTTAGACTAACACTTTCCCGCCCACGTTGTTTGGAAATCAAATGTTAATATACAGTTGTGGAATAGTTTAGTAAATAGCTTACAATTGTTACTAAACTCTTGCTCTATTTCTAGTCTACCTACAGTCATTGCTCAATCGCCGTAAAGAATTTAAAGCTGGCACTCATTCAATTTGAGTACAATGCAACTGATCGTTTTCTCATTAATTACCGTCAGCTAAATTTACAGCTGTATAAAGATATATGAAAGATATGAAACTGGAAACCTATTCCTGTCGTATTATAGTCACTATCATAAAGTAATTTCCTGTCTATACGTGGTAAACAACGCTCGAACAGTCTCTCCTATAATTTGCGTGGTCCTCGATTATAAGGGCATGTTATACATATAGGTTCGTGGGTAGGTACTACTATATCGCCCACGGATTCTTGGCATAATAGCCTCTACTGATATTTAAAATTGGTAATTGTTTTGTTTCATTTTGTAAACTTTTGTTGGTGTGCATTATACCTATATATTGTATACAAGCAGCTATAGCTATTATGTAGAATATACTGCTAATAATAATTAACAAGATAACAAGCAGTATTGATAGTATAAACTCCGTACATTTTTAATGTAGGACGATATTCTCATTTTATTACGTTGATAAATAATACTTCTAACGACATTAGGATATTTTAATTTCCACTAAGCATTTTCCGAAACTGCTAAAATATTTTAGGTTTATAATATTTAAAAGTTGCCAAAAGTTATATTTTAGAAGAATTCGAGGTTGGGAACCATTAATTTAAAAAAAAAAATTAGGAAAAACATGACACCCACTGACGTCGTATTTAAAAAAAATCTATTTTGTCTTAACATTTAGAAATCAACTGCGGGTAATCAAATGAATACATGAATACAGATTAACTTTATATCAAAAAGAAAGTTAAACCGAGTTATTTTGATTTATACTAGAACCGTAATTTGTACTTTTGGGTACTTTTGTATTATGTGCAATAAAGTTTTAAAGTAAAATAAATAATAAATAAAAACTCACTAGACTAAATAAAGACTACATGTAGAAAAAAAATGTATTCCAAGGGACAATGGAATTTTAAATGCCCTGTAAGTTGGTCGGAAAGGTCACAGTTCAAGTTTCGATTGGTCGATACGGGCCGCCGTCGGAATAGTGCCGGCTCATGGGCTTGAGGGAGGTCTTCAGATAATAAAATTTGATTACGTGTCTTTATTCTGAGCCTTTCCTCAAGTTTTGGGTTAATGCGGAAATGCTTCGTGTTTTGGGCTACGAATTGAGAGGAATAAAGCATTCGTTAACTAAACTGGAAAAAGTATCTGTTTGAATAAAGAAAATTTAAGAATTATACCGAATTAAGTAAATAATTATCTTTTTGAGTAAATAATTATCTTAAGTCGCAATAGTACCGGCTCAAAGGCTTGAGGGAGGTTTTCAGATAGTAAAATTTGATAATATGTCTTTATTCTAGCTTTTCGCCAAATTTTGGGTTAATGCGGAAATGCTTCGTGATTTTTCATTGCTAGTTTTCATGACTTGTTTTGGGCTACGAATTGAGAGGAATAAATAATTCGTACTGGAAAAAGTCGGTACCTGTTTGAATAAGGAACATTTTAGAATAATAGGCGCATTTTAACACGTCGTCGCTTCGAAAACCACCCATTCTTACCTTTAAGATAAGGGTCGCTCACCCCGGCCATTTGCCTGTAATAACAATAAACAAATGAGATTTTTATATATTTTTTGCTAAATAGCCAAAAGGTGTATTAAAGGATAGTATGG
Organism: Apotomis turbidana; assembly: GCA_905147355.2. Lineage (NCBI taxonomy): Eukaryota > Metazoa > Arthropoda > Insecta > Lepidoptera > Tortricidae > Apotomis > Apotomis turbidana. The sequence goes on from LR990294.1 coordinate 17,712,573, forward strand.
CTAGCAAGTTACATGGAGCCAAGTTCGATGTTGCAAATGACTTGAGTCCGAGATATCGCTACTATACCGGTTGAAATCGGAATCAGTTATTGAATTGAAGTAAGGATGAATATTCAGTATCTGTACCAAATGTTTTGGGCTACAAATTGAGAGGAATGAAGAATTCGTTGAGTAAACTGGAAAAAATATCTGTTTGAATAAGGAAAATTTAAGAATGAGCCTTTCCTCAAGTTTTGGGTTAAGAGGCCTTATTCCTTTTAAAATGCTGATTGTGTAGACATTTTTCTCTATGATCAAACATGTTTCTTAACATATTATTGATGTTACTACCTAGAACAGGGCTATTGGGATTTATTGGTATATATTTGAAACCTACAGTTTGAATTTTTCATTGATAATTTTTGTTCGAAAAACTACTCGAAATTGACAAAATTCACGTGGAAAATTCGTTTTTTCAACTTATTTTCGACTGCACGCAATGAAAGCATGAAATAGCTACGTTACTACCTAGAACTCGGCAAAAAGTATTATTCACTTTTTTTGGTTTTATTTTTTGGTTGAAATTATCAATATATTTGTCATAATATGAAAAAAATAAATTTTAAAAGGAATAAGGCCTCTTAATGCGGAAATGTTTCGTGATTTTTCATTGCTATTGTTGAGTAAAGTTTTCATGACTTGTTTTTGGGCTACGAACGCTAAAAAAAATGTTGACTAAACTGGCAAAACTATCTGTTTTTTTCGAACAAAAAGTAGCCTTAGAATCAGAGAGTAGTGACATAGACATGTCACTATTCTCTGGTTTTGTATTACCTACTATTATAAAAAAAAAACCCCGTCCTGGACATCCCATCCAATCTCATTGTTGCATCGCATGAAAGAAAGAAATGCTCCGCATTAATTAAGAAATACGTTTATGGTATAATAATGGTAGAAATTAAGAATAGAACGAAAGAAATATTTATTTGCACACACACGAACACAGTAGAGTACAAACAAAAACATTCAGAGATTTGAACCGTGTGCAAGCAAAAAGGCCAGGCTCAGCATGTTGCCAGCCCGCAGGCCGCAACGCTGATTTTCAGCCAGTAGGTACCTTGTTGGTGACAAAAAGACCAAACACATAGTGAATATTGCTGTATATCTGTAGGGTTACAATTTTTAATTTAAAAATATGGGGATAATATAAGAATAAGAGTATATAAATAATTATGAGAAGTCGACGGAATAGTGCCGGATCACGGACTTTCAGGAGTTCTTCAGCTAATAAAATTTGATTACGTGTTTTTATTTTGAGCCTTTCCTCAAGTTTTGGTAAATGGCGAAAGCTTTCCGATTTTTCAATGTTGCAGGAACCGACTATCGTTTTCGTGACTTTACTTTCTAGGAACAAAAATCCTTGTTTTACAAACTTGCAACACTCGCATTTTCTCAAAACTTGACGGATGCTTTGGCACTTATTTATCGCGTTATAAAAGCAATCATAGGTCTAAATGCAGATCGATAGAAGAGTCGATAGTTACCATTAAAGAGAAAACAAATACGCGGATGAAGTTGCGCAAGCTAAGTATTTGGATAAAATAAAAGCAAGTAGGAAAAAAGGGCTATACAATACGAGCAAGTGAGTGAAAGTTGAAAGAAACATTTTCAGTTTCTTTTTACCAAATCATACGTAAATATGTAATAAAGTTTCCTTTAGCCGCTACCTATTTCACTTTTTAGCATGTAGATAGCTTAACAAGTGTCGGTCCTGCCTAGGGATAGTGGTGCTACAAACAGGTTTCATATGGCAATAATGTGGATACGTCATATACCTATCTTCATTATTAAATGTCAATTGCAATTTGTCAAGGACTATTCATTAAACAAATTCAAAACATTGTTTACCCGAATGCTGCTCTATCCTTCGTTCTTCTTGCGAAATAAAACTTGACTTTCAAAGCTGTGGATAGTTTTGGCTTAATTATGCAAAATCTACTTGAAATTTGCGGAATATTTAGTTCTATTTCCTCTTAATTTATATCAGTGACATTCACCGACTTTCAACGTCAGTTACCAAAAATCTGTCGTTGCCAGTTAGATAAATTAGTACCGCTTAAAATCCGCATATGGCGTGGGTTGTAAAACCCCCCGTTGGGCTATATATATATATATATACCAGCTAAAACGTAAAATAGGGAAAATCATTAAAGCTGATACCAAGCTCCCTAATTTTCTACAAAGCTTGCTTAGTAGTTTGCTGTAGCTACAAAGAGCGGTGACAATGGCGGACGACGACAATGCGTCGCGCAGCAACACTCAGCTTATTGCTGCGGCACAAGAACAAAACGCTCAAGGAACGTGATTTATACGACGTACTGCGAGTGGAACTCGCGCGACGAGGGTTCTGTAACATTAGCAGAGATCGGACAGATGGGCGTCATTATACACGGTGTCCTGTATTTAATAGACAACCTTCTAACGTCCCGCTTTAATAGTGAAAGTGATAAAACTTGTTAAAAATAAGTTTTATCACTTGTGGTGAAGAAATAAATGAATAATGGAACCAGAGTAATAAAATTTCTAATAGGTGGAATTAATATTGAGATCGAGAGAGCTTTGCGTTGCGTATATTCTAGAAAAATATTTTAATAGAATTTTGTGTATGTAAAGACATAAGTTCAAAAAATTCATAAAATAACCAAAATACGACAACTATGCCCGAATAAAGTTGTAGTCTAGAACTATCTGCGAGAAACAAATTAAGCTGTCAATATATAACGTCAAAAGCTCGACGTTATACGTATTTTTTTCTTAATTAGACACTAGACTAAAGTAACCTTTCCATTGTATCATAATTTTAGAGTTACTACATTTTAGAATGACGAAATTTTGATAAATTCGAAAATAACCGAATAAAGGAAATTAATAAAATTTTAGCCTTAAAATTATGAAATCTTGTCAACTCCATGCATGGTTAATAGGCACAATACGAGTACAAGTAGAATATTCAAGCAAGAACCCTCAGAGTCGGCCAGGCGCACTAGTAGCAATAATTTAATATGTTTATGGATACCGTACTACTCCCCGCAGACATTTGCACGTGACGTCACGTCTGTGACGTGCTCGATACCCGCGGGAGACGGCCATGATAAGGACGTCATCACGCCTACCGTATTCACGCTAACACGACAACCACGGTTCTGTTTACAGTAGCCGCAACTCTATCATATTACTGTTTCATTTTATTTATGCTTATGGAAACCAATCGACACAGATAGTTTTTATTATATTAAACCCTCTCACTCTAACGTAAAGTACAAACACTTATCGTGGGTTGGTTCCAGTTTACATAAATACGTCCAATTGTTAAAGATGTAGAAGGCTTTAGGATAAAGTAAGTCGTAACTTTTCTATGCGCATCTCTATTAAAGTGCCGAATAGGGGTTGAAGGCAATACAACAGTGAAAAGTGAATTGAGGAGACAGAAAGAAACAGAGAGTGGGAGAGAATGTAGATAGAGAAAAGGGTATGGAAGGAGAGACAAGGACATAGGGAAAGAGAGGGCGAGAGAAAAAAAGGAAGGGAGGGAGAGCAGTCTAACACTCTTGGAAGTTCATCATTTCTGAAATTACTACACTGCTTGTCTTATTACACCTCTACAACAAAACGCAATACTGTAAAAATTACTGCCATATACCGTGGCTGGTACATCATGTACATCCTGTATGAAGTCCTACCACCACTATCCAGGGTTATTTGTATTTCCAGGTTAGCTCCTCTACCAAAAGCAACGAAGAAGACCTGAATTGTCTACATTTCCCTAATTATTACAATTCCTTAGACCATTTTTGATATCCCACTTCCGTGTCAGTCTTTCGGGCTCTACAAAGATTGATCGACCCAGAAGTTGAGTTGTTGTTTGATGGAGTTGTAGTCCTGTAAGTGAATGATTTTGTTATGTGTATATCAGGTCGTTGAACCTTCTCGAATGGCATAATGCGAAATGCCAAAGTATAATTCGGAGTGGACGAAAAGGTCTTTGTTAACATACTGCACAAAATATATTCACTGTGCCAGCCCACTCGTCTTTGCCATAAGGACACAATGCATAATATTGACGAATAATAATAAACACAAATAACAAATATGGATCCCTTTCTCTTTTTTGGAAGTAACATTATGAAATTCTAAATTTAGTCTACGATTCGTTGAAATATAATCGTATAGACGTGAGTGATTTATTTTATTAAAGGTTGTTAAGAAACTGTTACTCGTATTGAGTTTCTTACAGTTAATTTTACTTACGGACTAATTATGTCTCGTAAACTGTTTAATTTTCTTGATATTAAGTTTACCCAAATTTCCAAGCTGGATCTTTTCCAATTCAAACTTACTGAATTCTACATAAAGATAAAATAAATATTTTGACACAGACGAGCCGCTGTCAATTAAGACGTCCGTAGGTAGACCACACAGCACTGCTGGTGTGACGTCAGACCTAGCCGTTTCACATGTACCTAATCTCGCGGCAAAAATTGACATTAGACTTATTGCGCGACCCCGATCGCTCTTTAGCAAAACACTTTTCTTCCGTATGCCCCAATTTTTTGCAAAAGTTACACTTATTTGGGTTTTTCACGTTCGGGTATTGAAAACTGGCATTAGTACTCTGACTGTCACTTGTTACGACTTTAGAGCGTTTAGGACACTCGTTGCTTTTATGACCGCGAGCTCCGCAAGAGAAACACTTCACAGTTTTTTGTCTGTAGCACTACGTTTCCTAGTCCCGCCGTTATCGTTCCAACTAGTGTGTCGGTTTAAATGGATACTTGAGTCAACGCTGTTTTTGTTAACATTTATAACGGGCTTACTTGGCATCACATACATAGATAAAAATTCCACAATATTTTCGGGGGTTAATTTCGCATTCATAGCTGCAGCGCGAATCTGCGGGTCTTTGATACCACGCACAATGATTGCACACAAGAGATCACTACTTAATCCTTTGACAATACGCAATCGTAACAAAGATTTACGCGCGTATTCCGCGTATGTGGAATATTTATCGGACTCAGTGCACATGACGTCATACAGGATATTAGCGATATCGACACGTTGTGGACAAAGTGACTTTAGTTCTAATTTAAAAGTAGTCCAAGTACGATCCGTTGCAGTCCATTCGCGCAACCAAGAGCGAGAATCGCCCTTCGAACACAAACCGACACGGGCCAGACATTCTTTGTCGTCCCATCTATTTTGTAATTTAGCTAGATCTACTTCTTCACTCCATGCATTGACGTCATGAACATTAGGGTCGAAATCAGAGACATAGTAATGGTTTGATCTCACCGGGTTCAAGCTCCTTAGGGCATCGATAAGACGCTCCGCGGCGTCTCCTGATGCAGTCGACGTTGAAGGCGAAGATGGCACCGACGGCACCGGGGCCAGTGGTGTCGGGACATGCGCGGGCCGGCTGAGTGGGCTGGCCATGCGCATCACCTCTCCATGAGACTCGGGCACAGAGGGACTAGTCACGTCGGCGATGGCAGGACTTGGCTGTTCCATGCTTGATCGTGGTTCTGAAACTGAACGCCGCTCCAAGGCCGAGACCCTATTAAGTATTGCGTCCAGGGTAATATTAAGGCGTGTTAGGTCGGGTGGTGGAGGCGTGCACTCACGTATACGGTTCCTTCTAGAACCAGAATTATTGTTCGACATTTTTTTTTTTTTTTAGAAAGTGGGAACACGCGAGACAATCCCACTTCTGATTTTAGATTTTAAATAAAACTGTGATCAAAATAATAAAAATATAATTGAAATTAGAAACAAAAGAAAAGGGGCGAGTGGTATCGAGATGAGTGCGCGCCGCCGGGTGACGAAATGCCACGCATCACAGGGCAGCGGTGCCTTATATGGGCTGCTCCGGGCTGGCAGGCGGGGTGTAGGTTGGAGAAGCTGCTGCCGCTAACAATATATATATCATATTATATATAGTTTTAGTTTTTTAAAGGTTGTGGCCGTTTTGGTGTTAATTATTACTGTCATTGCCTTCGTCAAATATTCTACAGTCAGCATAAAATAGTAGCGAGCAAAGGAGACAAATATATCGGAACAGATCTTTATCTTTGAGAGGGATTTGAACCCACCGGCTGGCTTTCCAACTGCCAATTGTTCTATCAAAGCCACTAGCTAAAGCATAGACTTTTTTTCAACCAGTTGCTTCATTTCTTATATGCTTTAGAGTGGCATGTTTCACTTCAATATAAACATCTGGTTTGCGGTACTGTATTACGTTACCACTTTAATAAAATATATTTAGTTTGGTTGTAGCCCATCGGCACTATCGATTTAGCCAGAAATAGCCGAAATAGCCAGTTTTTACGGTAGATGGCGCTACAATGCCACCCTAAGGCATGTAGAAATGAAGCAAATGGAAAGCCTATGGTTGACCATAATATTACGAAGTGCGGTCAACCTACTTGATTATTTACATTAGAAACAATAAATTTGAATATCTTTAAAAACAGACAATGAATATAATTTTTAGATGGTGGATATTTAGTAAAAAAAAATACTAAATGTTGAACTACTTTTAGAGTTTCCTAGATACTACAAATCTTAAGATATTTACATTTTTACGTTACATATATACCTAATGTGTGGATTGAGTGAGCACTCACAAACATTTATTATCCAAAAATCTGCCACGTTAGCGGTTTGTTTTGTATTTTACACATTCCCATATGAATTTTACTTAGCTATACACATATATAGAAGTTTCAGTCTCCAGTTTTTTCATCAGAAATCGGGTTTTCGAAAGTGTGCGGATTGAGTGAGCATATTTACGAAATTATTTGTAAAACATTAAATACGTTACCAGGTGATCTACAAGTTATTACTTACCTTAAGCATAGGTTTTACTCAAAATTAGTATACAAATATTATGTTAAATAAACACATTCACAGATTTCGTTGGTAGTTTGTGAGAACTGAGTGAGCACATGTTAACGAATGTATTATTTTAATTTAAAATCGTTTTACAAATACATAAATTAGTTTTACAATTGTTTTAGAACTTTTACTAAATGATCAGCACATTTTTTTTTCATTTTTGGAGGGGGCTCACTCAATCCACACGCACACTTCGCCAAACATTCGCATTTGTACTGACTTTTGTTTGAAAGCTGTGGTGACGTGGGTTCAAAACCTTTTTTTCAATGTCTTTTTTTAATTTTGCACTTCTTTAGGCGTTTCTGCTTTAATAAAAATTAATTAACTGCATAGCAGTAAGGATGTGTTACGATATATTTGGCCACTTTGACTGCTAAATACTATGTGATGCTGACTGTACTTAGTATCGTACATATAGACCACCTACATGATCACGCAACCTTGTAGATATCATTGTTGGTGGGCAAATAAACGTGTTTGCGTCTGAAAAGTTCTAAGCCTAAGGTATTTCGAGGTTATATATGCGTTTATGATACTGGCCACTAGAAAGGCCATTTAAAAACAAATTATTAAAAAATAACATGTCACGTTTTTATTATTCTGTTTCGAGATATTCAACGGAAAAGTACATCATGTGTGAATTACCAACGAATATTACGAAAATTGAGCACCGTGCTGTAATTAAATTCCTTACAAAAAGTGACAAATCACCGCAGTGTATTTTTGAGGAAATGGCTATTATTTACGGTGATTCTGGGCCTTCTTATGCCAGAAGTTAGGAGTCGGACGGGAATCGATCGAAGACGACCCCCGCTCAGGGCGGCCAATATCGGTAGTGACCGAAGAAAACGTAGCAAAAGTCAAAAAGCTGGTATTAGAAGATAGAAGAATTAAGGTTTGGCAAATAGCTGAGGTCTTAGGTATTAGTAAAGAAAGAGTCGGAGAAATTTTACATGAACATTTGTACATGAGTAAAGTCAGTGCTCGTTGGGTACCGAAAATGCTAACGGCCTTCGATAAAGTACGTCGTGTGGAAACTTCTCGGGCGTTTTTAGAATTGTGCGAAGATGATTTAGATGAAGTTTGTTCCCGAATAGTAACTGTTGATGAAACATGGATCAGACAGTATGATCCGGAGTGTAAGTCTGAGTCGATGCAGTGGATTGAAAAGGGTGAAAGGCCGCCGAAGAAATTTAAAGTGCAAAAGTCGGCCTCTAAGTTAATGGCTACGGTATTTTGGGATTGTGATGGCATTCTTTTAATCGATTATTTAGAAAAAGGCTCTACGATAAACGGAACTTATTATGCAAATCTAATAAGACAGGTGCGACAAGCCATAGTTGAGAAAAGGCGGGGTAAACTAAGGAAAGGCATTTTGTTTTTGCAAGACAACGCACCCGTTCACACCGCTAATGTTGCGAGGCGTGCTCTGAAGGAAGTTGGTTTTGACTTAATTGACCACCCACCCTACAGCCCAGATCTAGCCCCAAGCGATTATTTTCTATTCAATAATTTGAAGAAAGAGTTGAGGGGAAAGCGATTTAGAAGTGACGAAGAGATGAAGGCGGCTGTACAGGAGCATTTTGAAGGGCAAAATGAAGATTATTTTTTTAATGGCCTAAAAGCACTGTATAAAAAATGTAAAAAATGCATTGATTTAGGAGGAGACTATATTGAAAAATAAACACGAGTTCATTTGTGTAAATTGTTTTTTTCTATCTTAGGCTTAGAACTTTTCAGACGCCCCTCGTATATATGTCTAAGGTGTAGAAGAAAATAATACAGTGGGGCCGAAGTTAGGAGTTGTTTAAAAGCGACTAAAAGATTCTGAGAATAGATGCAGTGAATAGTAATCAACTAGAGCATAGAATGGTTTTATGTTCCAATATGCTTTTCACTTCGATGGCAAGGCAAGGCAAATAAAACAAACATTATACGTTCAAATTCAATTCAATTTAATAATTTATTAATTAACAACATGAGTTATAAATATTTGTATAGAATCTTTTTTATCGATTCTTATTTTTTTATGTGGTAATACCACATTTTATTATTATAAATAATGACACAAAGGTAAATTAAGAAAGAAAAATTGAATGCGATCTACTACAATCGAAGCGGGGTTTGAACCCGTTTGAATTTTTCTTTCTTAATTTACCTTTGTGTCATTATTTATAACATGAGTTATGTTTGAATTGTTGAAATGAAACAAATTAGGCTTTAGTTTTCACGAATAATTACCACCACTTAACTATGGTCAATTATTAATATTTGATGGGTTTTGTACGAAAATCGAAACGGTCCGAAACGGAACATATCCTTCCCATTCAGTTCCTAAAGATTGGTTAAGTTTTGGAGGAGAAATAGAAGAGAACGAAACCTCGTATTTGAAAGTTAAAATAAGCAGTAGTATTTCCTCTTAAGGGGTTTTCAACTATAAACGAACTTTAGTACTTGTGGGGAATAAGGTATGCTACTTTTTAACAAAAGTGACGAATCCTAAGATTAACAGTATTTAAGAAAGAATCGTACCAGTTGCTGTTTATTATCTAACTGGCACCGACAAACTTTCGGAAACTGACGTTGAAAGTCGGTGAATGTTACTGATGTAAACAAAGAGGAAACAGGACTAAATATTCCGCAAATTTCAAGATTTTTTTGCGTAATAAAGCCAAACTATACACAGTGTTTATTTAGTAGGAATAACGAAGGTTTGGGTAGGACTCCGGTAAATAATGTTTTGAATTAGGTTAGTGACAAATCCTTGTCAAATCACTTTTGACGCTTAATAATGCAAATATATATTGACGTATGCACATTATTGCCATATGAAAGCTGTTTGTAGCGCAACTATCCCCGGGCCGGACTAACAATTGTTAGGCTAAATATTTATACATCAACTACCAAGGTTCGTAGAGTTCCTACTGAGTTTTCGCCGTTGATTTTGTTCGCCGGAACGCGGCCGTGCGAATGAATATTTAGCAGCGCAGCTCGGTGCGGCGCTGCCATATATAACCCACGACATAACACAAGTACACAACACTGAATTGTGTAAGTCTGCGCATTAGACAAAACCTTCAGGTACCTACATTAGGTCCACTTTCATCACCATCCATCTCCAATACCCACTTTACCTGTTTTGCTACAGCAAGAATTTATGTAGAGATCGTGAATGAGGATATAAGTACAGCTTTATCTGAAAATAGTCTACTCCATCGCACATCGCTCACCTAAGTACATAATTTATTTCACCTAACTCGCTCGGAAAATCTGCGTGCAAAAGTCTATTTTATCCGCTAGCGTGCAAAAGTCATTTGAATTTCGAACACGATGATTGTGATTCTCTGTGATGCATGTAACTTTGTTTTTATTTTTAATATGTGTGCTACTCTCTTGTTTATTTGGTGTGGATTTAAGTATGTCGTCTTATGTATGTTAAATCGAGTGAAAACTGAAATATGGTTATTTTTATATTTTTACTGTTATTCTTGCATTTCGCATTTTCCTCGCCGCAGTGAGGTGAAAAGTTTGATTCAATCTTAGATACCTTCTCGCTCGCTCAGATTTCAATTTCAACACTCGCGCCAAATGACAACTTTGCAGCCTTGCATAACAAATAATTATTACAGCTTCGCTATGCATTCTCACGTCATTCTTCTCAGCACATCTTTGGAGGAAATGTTCACAGCGTTTTACAACTTTGATGTAGGTACATGCTCACACCACTCCGCACAGTTTTAATGCAAGTAGAGACCCTACTCAGTTCTCTGTGCAAAAGGTCAACCCGGTTTGTATTTAACGAAAATGTCGCTAACTAAAAATACAAGCTTTTTATCTTGGTTTGGTCTCGCCCGGTCTTGGGCGGATCTTATTATAAAGCCGTGAGCATAAAAAGAAAATACTATCCTTTGTACTCTAAAACTATTTGTATGATATACCTACAAGATATGATCTCATACATAATTTGATAATATGTATGTGTACGAGGTTCATACCTAAGTACCTTACAAATACAATCTCACAGACTATTTAAACGCGAAAATATAAATAGGTAGTTATTTGCAAGATTTGCCTGCATGCTGGCTAGCCACACAACGCAAAGTTAAAAACAAAAGCCTGTTAAAACCATGCACTAAGCTCAGATTGAGCACAAACGAAGGACAGAAATGAGTGTGCATTCGGCCGTAATGTCCCGAGGCAAAATTAGGGTTGTCAACTTTAGAAGAAAGCCGGGCACTTATTTCTAATTTTTACAGGACTACTAATACGTTCTTCACTTTTCGCGAATGTTACTTATTGTTTATTATCTGCAAGTTATACTTTTGCATATACACGCTGAATGGGGTTTCAACTAAACACATGCCATAATTAAATATAAAAAAGATTGCAAATACGTTACAAATGAGCACCTTTACTAAGTCAAAATGCGGAATCTATAAAGAAGCACTTGGTAAAAATTTAATACCTGGAGAAAATTGACGCCACAGTGCCACAAGGTACTCTCGTGTCAAGTGCGGTCAGTATTTTAAGGGGCATGTTGGCAAGGTACGCTTGCTTATAGAAACAATATTCAGTCTGTATGTCTGACCCCGTCTAATTTAAAAATCCATAGCAGCATAACTCTGTAATATGTCATGGTTATATATATACTAATCACCATATTAGCTACTTAAGTCTAGCATCGTCATTGTCATCGTCTGGAATGAGCTAGATCGATGAAACCTTGGATCTCCTGCAGATCTCATTTCTGTTCTTATTCGATTACGCAAGGAAACTCCTTCCTAATGTTACCCTTTAAGTAACTTTGAGCCACAAAATGACGCCACCAAGCGGGAAAATAATATACAATCTATTCTATTTTTTTATAAACATGGCAACCGGTCACAGATAAGTGACCATTACTGCCAATGTCTCGTTGCCAATCGCACATGGCGAAAAAATAGGGGATACCACGTTGTACGGTGAGTTGAGAAAATCGAGCTTTTTGTAAAGTGATAAGCGATTTACAAAAAAACCACACGGGCTATCGGGCTTTGACCCAGGAAGGGCTATGTACGCTTCAAGATGAATTCTTCATTAGCTATTCACTCATTCGTTAGATCACTGCACAATACGCTATCAATAATCTACATTGAACAACAAAAATGAATAAATAACGAACAACGAAACTAAAACGCATGCGGCCATCCTGAGTCACGGACCGGAAACCTAATATACAATCTGAAAAAGACATAGTTTTGACAACCCTATTTGAAATTGTTTTTTTCGCTAAACCACGTAGCCGAAGCCAAGCCCTGCCGTACTCTTCCTGCTGCGCTTATCGTGCTTTATGGTCGGCCAGATTTAAACAATGCTTAGTATAATACGGTAGACTCGGTAATAGGTTGCTCTTTTTACGAAATGAAATAAAGCCTTGATGCGTTTAAGTTGAATTTGGTAAGAGGATAAGTTAGACTAGGCAGTATAATAATGCTAGTATTATTATAAAAATAATTAGATAATGGTAATTGAGCATATTTTTTATTTGATAGTAAAGTATACACTTTATAGATCGGTCACACCCCATTGCCAATTAAGGTTTTTTGTAACTCATTTAGACGAGGTTACTTAAAAAAAAAGTGAGTATTTAACCATAATTTTGCAATAATCTATAATCATGTTCAATTCAAATACAACAAGGGATTCTTAAGTCAAATGCACAAACGCATATTATTACCTATCATTAAAAAACCTGCTTAAATAATTCCAGTAATTATTCAGTATTAGTACCGGTTTTCCTTGATATATTCCGATGAAGTATTACAAGTAGGTACCGGGTTTGGTTCGTCCACAAAAACGGGAATTCTGCGGAAATGATTCAGCCAGGAAACATGAAAGGTACTAGGGGCAGCAAAAACGCGAACCCGCGGTAAAAAGCGTGTGGGGATGTCATTGGGACCGAGCGTCATTTATATCAATCGACGGTATCGTGCACGATATGAAGGATCGTTCCATTTTCGACCGAAATGGCAAGTTTTAGACGAGGATTTTGAGAAGGTAGTGTTTGGTATACACTGGTCCACACTGGTCAAGCGCTAGCACGGGGCTGCAGATTTAACATTTTATGCAACTTAAAAAAACCGGCCAAGAGCATGTCGGGCCACGCTCAGTGTAGGGTTCCGTATCCTTCACAATAAACTGCTGTTTTAAGCCCGAGGTTTAAGTTAAGAAAGATTTTAAGCTCTATAAAAAGGTCGTAAACGCCCTAGAAACTGTAATCACTTATTACCTTCTGGAAGTCAACTTACGTCCTTTTAAAGAAAAAATATGAAATTTGGTGATAACTCAAAAACGGCTCTACCGATTTTGTTCAAAATTGTTTTCATTGAAAGTACTTATAAGGCCTCATTTACATGAATTTTTACAATTTTTTTGACCCGTGGTTGAAAAGTTAGAGGGAGGGGGACACTATTTTTTTTGTTTTCAGAGCGAATATTTACAAAACTGCTGACTTTATCAAAAAAATATGTTAAGAGACCCCTATTATTTTTACAAGACCTATTCAACAACACCCCACACACCAGTGCTGAAAAGAAAAAAAAAATCACCCCCACTTTAGGTGTTCGAGAGGTACCCGAAAAAAAAATTTTTTCTTAATTTTTATTTTACCGTTCTGTCGGCGTTATACATACACATACTCATACCAAATTTCAGCTTTCTAGTACTAATGATCACGGAGCTAAGCCGCGGACGGACAGACGGACATGGCGAAACTATAAGGGTTCCTAGTTGACTACGGAACCCTAAAAACAGTAAAAAGTATGTATAGCAAGTATCTCCATTTCTATAAAAAAAAAACCAAGTCTCGTACGGCACACTGCAGCTCGACCGTGCAGAATTTTTCGTAGCGATCGCGTGCACTGTGACGTGGTGTGGTGCATGCTCAGTGACAATAGCGCCTAAGACTCCTAAGAGAGAGTGCTTCCGACCCGAAATTAACGATATAGCCACGACTAAGCTAGGAGTAAAACCAACAAAGAAAAATATAATTGTCTGCAGATCGCCAGGATCAAGTTCGGGATTCGTAGAAAAGCGGGAATGGTAAAGAAATAATTTTGACGGCGCGTTTGGCTCGGTTTGTAGACACCTGCCTACTGAGCCGGCGGTCCCGGGTTCGAATCCCGGCCGGGGCAAATATTTTTGTGATGAACTCGAATATTTGTGCTTGGGTCATGGTTGGTCTATATATTTATCTATATAAGTACGTATATCGTCGTCTACTACCCATAACACAAGCCTTCTTGAGCTTAATTTGGGACTAGATCGATTTGTGTGAGGTTGTCCGATATTTATTTATTTATAATTCACCCACGAAACAAAAAAGCCACTACGCGCAACAAAAACGGTGACGACCGTGTGAGGTTGTCATTAGGAGAGAGCTTCATTTATATATCAATCGACGGTTTCGGTATTTGTTTAACATTGTTAAGCATTATCTAGGCGTCGCAGCATGTATTCATCAGTCATCAGGTGAAGTCCAGGGCACATGCTTGTCTGTACATAAAAGTTCTAACTTGCTAATGGTTGAGACAGGAATCACCCGCTTATAAGAGCGAAATGTAGTCCTGAGTGCGATGGCAACACCTCGCTTTTCCCTTTTTAGGTCGCTGCAGGTATGTGCTAATGGCGCACTATTCCCCCTTAAGCTCTATAGAGGATGTGTGCCTGAGACCCCGAGTGGCGAGGCGTGGGGATGAATTTTGAGAGTAATGTTAGGTTTTTGAATATATAAGAAAATATGGCATAGCACTCCGGCGAGTGAGCCTTTCTACGTCAGTTGCCGCTTTATGGTATACTCGATTTCATATACCATGGCCCGATGCACTTGAGACGGTAATTAGGCGTTAACAATAGGATTAGTGATAACAAAAGATACCTGGCCGGACCCTTTTGCGGCGTGGTATTTTACATGCAACCTAATGATCTTGATCGTTTAACCTAGTAATCTTTATTAATGTAAACAATATTTCATGTTAGTTGTCATCTGACTACATTTGTGATTACACGTATACTTAAATAATTATGTTTCGACCTTGGGAAACACCCACAAGTAACCCGTCCAGTGGTGATGTTAGTTTGCAGCAACGTAAGAAACGATTTTTAAGCAAGGACGCCCAAGATGTGGTGATAAGTGTTTATAAGACATTGCTAAATCGAATGGGTAAAAAAAATTTGATTAAAGAAACGTCTATATTCACCAGTGTGCCGGAAAGGACAGTTAAAAGGATTGTCTCATCACTCTCATCAGGACCAAGATACCTCCCTCGAAAACGAGTAAAAGCTTCTTTTAAAAAAATTGATAATTTTACAGAAGAGGTTGTGAGGAGAACTGTCTACGACTTTTATAGAAAAAATGAAGTTCCAACGCTCACAGAGATTCATCAAGCATTATTAGCAAGCGAAGTGGGATTTCCGTATTCAGAAACAACACTATGGAGACTTTTACGAAAACTTGGTTTTAAATATGGAAAGTTAAACGAAAGGAGAATCATTATGGAAACATCACGGCTTAAAAAATTAAGAGAAGAATTTATTACCGATATACGATTGAAGAGGTCTACTGGAAAAAGTATTGTATATTTGGACGAGACTTGGTTTGATACCCACGACACACTGAAAAAAGGATACAGGGACGACTCTCAAAATTGTGCTACAAATACTCCATGTTCAAGAGGCAAACGTTTAATTATACTGCACGCCGGTACTGAAAATGGTTGGATTCAAAGGGCTCTTCTTGTTTCGAGCAAACATCTGAAAAATTCAAGTGCAGACTATCACGAAGATATGTGTTCGGAGTTGTTCGAGAAATGGTTCGTGGAGCAGCTTTTACCCAATATCCCTGCCAATAGCGTTATCGTTATGGATAATGCGTCATATCATAGCCGTCAAGAGGAAAAGATTCCCAACACCAATTCAAGAAAACCTGACATAATAGCATTTTTAAGAAAGCGTCATATTACTATACCTGAGAAAATAACTGTTAAGAAATTGCTGGAAATTGTACAAAGTCAAAAGTTTGAAAAGAAATACTTCATCGACAAAATAGCGGCTGAGGCTGGGCATGAAATATTGAGACTTCCCCCCTATTATTGTGTGTTGAACCCAATCGAGCTTATGTGGAGTTATGTCAAGAAACAAATTCGTAAGACGAACATTACACCAACAGTAGGTGATTCTGTAATTCAAAATTTAAGAACTGTGGTAGACATGACGAACCCTACGCTTTGGAAAAATGCTTGTGAGCATGTCATCAAAGTGGAGAACGAGTTTTTAGCCCACCCTGTGTATCCGGTCATCATAAACACCTGCGAAACCTCAAGTTTGGAAGAATATACGTCAGAAAGCGAATAATTCTTATATTTTATGTAATTAATGTATATGTTTTAACGTAATTAAATTAAGTTAGTCTTAAAGTTACCTGAAAGTTGATTGTTATTACTTTATTGACACAATTAAAATAATAATAATAATAATATGTATATAGATATAAATAAATGTTTCATTGACACAATTTTTGTTTTACAAAAGTTTGCTATTATTATTAAATAAAAAATATATATTAATATGTATTAAGATATAAATAGATATTTTATTGTCACAGTTGTATGTTTATTGTTATTAAAGTAAGTTAGTCTTAAGTTACCTGAAAATTGATTGTTATTATTTTATTGCCACAAATTTTGTTTTACAAATGTTAGCTATTATTATTAAATTAAAAATATATATTAATATGTATTAAGATATAAATAGATGTTTTATTGTCACAGTTGTATGTTTAATATTATTAAAGTAAGTTAGTCTTAAGTTACCTGAAAATTGATTGTTATTATTTTATTGACACAATTTTTATTTTAACAAATGTTGTTATAAAGTATTAAATATAAAGCTATTACTATTCAATTACTATAAAGATGCCGTACCATTATAATTAAACAATACCGTAAACAACTAATATTTCGTATTTTTATTTTCAAGTACCAAAATGTTTTAGTCCCGCTTTAGTTGCATGCAGATTGTACCGACGCGTGCCATTTTGAAGTGCTCCTAATTAGATAACAAAAGGCAAACATTATGAGCCCTATTGTTAAGTTTCAAGTCCATCGGGCCATGGTATATGAAATCGAGTATAACAAAATAATTATTAGGAAAAAAATGTTTGCCGCCAGTCTTACAAAAAAATTGCATTTATGCATTACAATTCTTTAACTAAATTTTATTTTGGCGTAATAAATGATTTCAACCCACGATTTTATGAGATTCATACAGATAACATGGGAAAAGGGGAATATTACCACTGCATGGCAATACAGAAACGGATTGACAGAACCAACCAACCAATCATAGCGTGAGTCTCGCCTGTCTTTCCGGAGTGGTATACCTACCTTATTTTCTTATACCATGCGGTAACCTTTGGTAGTGCAACTAGCTTCTGGCATTCTTAAGGAACGTGACGTCTTTTTAACCGACTTGCAAAAAAGGAGGAAGAGGAGGGGCTGTTTCACTGTATGCATTTTGCGAATATGGTTGGTGTTGTTTTTCTGAAACCTGTCATACGCGATAGCTTTACGAGACAATTCCAACAATATAAAGGGAAAAGTTATTCCCTTGTTGGCTTGCACGGAATTTATATGGAACTTACGTTATTTATTAACCGCCTTCCAAAAAAGGAGGAGGTTCTATGTTTCACTGTATGTACTTTTTTATATAAAATGTAACGTGAAATTGGTTTAAGTTACACGCTATATAAGAAAATGATTGAATATGTTATTATATAACCATTATTTTTCATCATTGTTAATTAATGAACGAAAAGTAACAAAACTGAAAAAAAAAGAAACTAAGAGGCAGAATTTAAAAATAGAACGACTGGCCATTGTACTTGGTAGACGACGACGTAAATCATTTTTATCGCGGACGTGGTACCACTAAGGCTTCCCTTTTCAACAAAAAAACTCCTTCCATTTTGTCACTACGTGTTTTACGTCTATATGTATATAGAAATATTATTACATTATATACCTAGAGCGGTGAATTCGTGAACATCCCAGATCGCAGTTGTTTGTATGACCCGAACCGAAGGAGAGGGCCATAAATATCTAGGGCTTTACGAATCGCCCGTGGGTTGTTTAAAGTTTGACATCTTGCCTTCGCTAGGAAGTGAGATTATCTCCTCCGTAGCGGGCAGAAAATCCCACTTACGGCCTAGGATGACAAAAAGTAATTTAGATGCTTAATAAAGTGGAAAATTCAGAAGGTGTAGAACGGAAATGCGAGGTTGTGAATGTCAGTCAAAAGGTTGGTGGTTGGGGTTTAACGTGTCCTTTGCTGTATAATCCCTCGCTAACTCATGTTTATGTCTTTTGTTCCGTGGACGTACATTTAGCAGTAGTAGTATACAGGGTGAGCCTGGCTTCGTATCGTCCTGGGCATACCACGGTGGCGTCTGTGTGTACGTAGGTAGGTTTATTAATATACAAATAGTTCAATAAAAACTTTTAATATATCGTAGATTCATGAGTAGACTCAACTGCATGATATATAACATTAACTAAATATACCTATTCACATCATCCCCACGTATACTATGTATATACGTAGTACCTATCTACGGCTCAATATTACGTAACTATACTATGTTCTTGACCCGATTCGATCTTACCTCGAATAATCTACAATGTGTCATCAGATCAATAGTCCCCACTCTTGTCGCGATCACGTGACAATAGGGTAGTTTGGGAAGTAAATGAAATGAAGTTCATTAATCGAATGCAATTCTAAAACCGAAATGAAGTAAATGTTTCGAATGAAGCGAAAAATGTAATGGGTCAACTAGTAGGACCATGAAGTCTGAATCTTTACGGTGCATGGCGCTACGGTGCCACCCTAAGGCATGCAAGAAGTAAATGGTTGAACAATTCAACTCTCTCTTACATCAGGTTCAGTGGTCCAATAGGTAGGACGTCCGTGTTGGCCCGGAAAGCCGTTGACGACATGGGTTCGAACCCCGCCTGAACCATAATTTTTTTAAATTCTTCGCTTCATTCTAAACATTTTGGTTTAGCCTAGCAGACTGATTTAATAAAAATAATCGAAATAAAGTAGTACAACCGAATATGATGCATGTGAAAAATGTTAGTTGTGTAGTTTTTGTAAACATTGCTTTAGTTGACGTGAAATCATCAAATAGTGTAAGTAACGGTAGTTTTAATGATGTGGCCTTGAAGCTTTACTTGACTTACCTGATTACCTCTTCAGGATAAAATACACATAACACCAGTAAAATACGAAATTAGCTACAAACGCGGAACATGAAAATGACCATTGAAATTCAAATTTCATGCAAATTTCCAACCGGAAAAGGCAAGAAATAAAAAGTAACAAGTGGAAATTATGGTCCACGCTGAATGTCGCTTGTTTATAAGTTATTTTTACCGTTTAGTGTTCCAACTTCGTATCTTTCTCTGTCATTGTTTTGAAAAGTAGACCCTATGCTTTACGAGACAAAATAGCTTTTAAAATATTCTTATTTAGTAAAATACGAGATATACAAATGTGGCATTTGTAGAAATGTCTTATTCATCCGGAATGCCTAATGTGTGAGTAAATCTTCGCCTGCATACGATTAGCCTTGTCTGGTTCAAAAGGGCGTGTTTTTTTTGGGAATTGATGTCCGTTACGCCCTACTGTGAGTGGAGAAAGTATAGGGTTGGTTCACAGGAATGTTCGTGGACTTGCAGAGTTTTATGATAGAGTATACAAATTATTATTAAATACAGAGGAAGTTCTATTTCTGTTCCTATAAGACGCCAGCATGTAAGAAATTTATGTCAGAAGCAGAAGTATGTTTTTCTCAAACACATTAATATTTCGAAACTGAATATGTACACGAAAAAATGCGTTTCAAATCTTTCATGCCAGACATCTTTTGGTGAATTGTCGTGAAAATTAACAGGAACTGCGCGACGTGTTTCGAACTCGTATGGAGTTCTTCATCAGGACTGCTACTAGGTACCTGTGACAAAGAAACGACGAAATATGTCGGGCCGTTCCTGACAATATCACGTGAGTGTAAAACGCTTAATACAATAATTAAATATGTCTCACGAAAGTACTAATAAGATCATTGTATGTTTTCACATTTCTAGAAAGAATATACTTACTCATAATGTTAGACGTGTTTACAAGAAGTATACAGCTAGGGCTGCCATCTCTAAAATCGCCGAACCCGGACAAATACATAAAAACCCGGACATTTGGCGTAAATCGCATTTTCCCCCGGGCGTGTCCGAAAAAAAAAAATAAAAAAAATCGCTTTATTTTTTGTTCCGAACACTTATTGAAAACACCCCCAGCCGGACACCGGACGGCCTCCAAACCCGGACAAATCCGGGGAAACCCGGACGGATGGCAGCCCTATATACAGCTCACAGAGCTACTATAGTCTTAAGTCGGTGGAGAAGGCGTTTCTGAAGGATAAACATAAACACAATATTTGGCAGATGAAAATGTTGGATAAACCAGTATGCTATTGTAGGCCTCATCGATTTTAATGACGGCGATTGGGTCGGAAGAACTATGGACTTCGTCTATCGTGGACTCTGATATGGCTAACTACGTCAAATTTAGTTTTAAAATCTCTCTTACACGTGTGGCTAAACTAGTATGGCTAAACTCTGAAATATATTGATTTGTTGTTGTTTTATGGAGTGGCATATATTCGCACTAGCGAAAAAACTACTTAAATAAAAAGAAAAAAAGTTCAATAAAGGTTCCTCAATCAATCCATCCATCCATTTCACATGTAAAAGGCAGTTGGGGTATTTGTTAAGTTTAGTGTTTAATATTCAACTCGACAATTCTCGACTAATGTAAGTTTAGGTTTGAATAAATGATTCAAAATGACTTAATTTTATTTATTTATTTATTTTATTTATTTATTCAAACACAAACACAGTTTTAACAGTTTACACTAAGGCACTGTAAGTATCAAAAATAAAAGACAAAAAAAGTAACTTAAACACATAACATAACAAACAAAATTAACATTGGTGACAACGTAAACAATTTATTTAAAAACAGAAGATTCTCGAACATCCATCGCCTCAAAGAACTTCAAACACTCCACACAAACAACCGCCCAGCTACACGCAAAGACATCGCAGTCAGGTGCTGATGCGAGGAGAGCATTGAGGCTCTGCAAAGCTCGAACAAGCGGAGAGTTCCGGGACGACACGGTGCACGCCGCCGGCGCAGCCAGCAGGAGGGACTGGCGCGGGCGAAGGTTAGCCTTCTTCTGTATTGAAGGGACATGCTTACCAGTTGCGCCACCAGGTCCAGACAATCCAAGTCTCCTCTTAAAATCTTGCACGCCCCCATCAAAAGCCCAACGTTACGCCTTACCTCTAGGGAATTGAATCCCAGGACACCTAGTAAAAACTGAGATGGATACAGAAATGGATAGTACCCATAAAGTTTCTTGTAAAAAAACCTCAAAAAAGGCTTTCTGAATTTTCTCTAGGAGTAACGCGTAAGTGATCTCGTGCGGGTTTCACACAATAGAGGCTGCCTCAAGTTTACTCCTGACTAAGGCCGTGTAAACCAACTTAATGGCTCTTGGATTGTCAAACTCACGAGCATTACGGATAACAAATCCCAACCTTCGGTAGCAGTCCAGTGCAAGTTTTTTCATGTCTTGATGAGTATCAAAAGTGACACCTAAATCCTTAATGGAGTCTACCCGAACTATGGGCTCACCACCTAGCAAATACTTTGCGCACTGAGGATTTCGAGCACGGCTAAAGGTCATTACAGAGCATTTTTCAGCATTAAAAAGAAGCCTGTTCTCAACACTCAACTGATAAATCCTATCAATGTCACTGTGAAGAGAATCACTGCAGTGAACGCATCGGTCACTGAATCACTGTCTGAAGATTGCTGTACACCATAAACCAGCTTCAATGCTTTCCAGCTTTAATGACACAATGTAAACACAATTTCCCTTATTCTTTAAGAACATGCATCAATCAGTAATAAAGAGTATGTCGTCTCACATTATTTCTTTAAACATTGGTATCACTAAATAAATTATTATTATTTAAATTACTATATGAACCCTTTCTCCATTTTTTGTTTTTACATTTGTGCTGGTGTGCACACCTATCTAGTCCTGGAAATAAAATGTGTACTATCGACAAAAACAATTCAATAGTGTACTATCGACAAAAAGATGTAGATACATATTGGAAATTGCATATTCCAGTTGCTGTATATATTCTAAATTTGAAATTAAATAGTTTTCGAACGCAGCTTGCCTCGTGTGCTCTAGGGGAATTCCTTTCCGAGATAAAGTGCAGCTAACTAAAAAGTCCACATTTTTATCGCTCCATTGCGCGTGCATTCACGCTTTTTCGTTTTTCTAAAAATGGGCATTAAAATAACGACGGACGATACCTCCCAATTACATTTTCTGTACCTTCTAAACTGTAAAAATTTAAACATAATTACAGTAAAACATAATACCTCATTTTTGAAAGTCGGTTACTGTAATTCGCCTGTAATGTCATGGCTGTCGGTAATTTTCATATATTTTTTGTTACATTACAGGCAGGGTCCCAGTGCGGACGCTCCTTTGCAGACTTATCTTATTTTTGTCTTATTTTTGTTTTTCACCAAAATAGCTTTTATGGACGTCAACAGATAATAATAGGTTAACAAACGCCTGTAGGATACTTTTTATTTTTTATCCGACTTTCCTCATAAATCGAAAACCCTTTCCGAAGATTTTTCAAAAAATTATTTATAGATTTTTTAAGTATAAGTAACATACATTTTATATGGTGTATCATATCAATAATTATTATCTACAGCCACAACGTTCGGAATAATGATGCATCATAAAACATCGGATTGTTTGGGTTTTTTCGGCAAAAAGGTTTATGACGTTATTAGGTGTTTTCTAGGCTAACGAAGTTAAGGGCGCCTCGTTATAGTAGTATTATAACACACCATACCGTGTAAACCATGCTATAAGAGAATAAGGTATGGCACTCTGTAATGACAGGTGAGACTTTTGATGTGATCACGCTATGATTGGTTGGGTCGTTCTGTCAACCCGTTTCTGTGTAGTGTTGGTAGTGTATCATAATACTCTCCGATTCCCTTGTTACAACACGGTTACAATATCTGTGGACCTCGCTGAAATGTGAAGCCCCTCCCCCTACCCTTGTACCTACCCGCGCTCGCCCCGTCGCGTCGCGCACCGTACCAGAGCGCCGACGTGACGTCATCGACGCCAGGTCCACAGATATTGTAACCGGGTTGTACCTGTATGAAGCTCATAAAATCACGAGCGTCTTAAATCAATTTTTAATGTAGGCAATTATTTTTAGTTGTTTCCTTATAATTATTTTGTTACCATAAATTGGCAAGTAATCAGTGACGTAGATAGTCTCACTAGCCGGAGTTTCATACCTTATTTTCTTATGCCATGGTGCAAACAAAATACGAATCGAAAAGTCTGTTACTTTCACCGCAAAACTGCAGCTCAGTCTGATCAAGTCGTCGACATGCAGCAAAGAGATGCAGTCAAAGAATAAACAAACAGGCGGGCAGGTACCTACATATATCTTTTCAACCATTCTATTCCAGGTTATTTTCTTAACAAGGGCTGTCATTATCGGAAAAAGCTATTGGTCACTGGAAAGATCCGCACTGCTCTTAGCTCCAACTTCCATGACGCGCTAAAGGTGGCCGAGGACCGTGGAAGGTGGCGCAACATCATCCGGATGAAACTAATCCATCCCTCTTCAATGAGACCCTTAGCAATGAGGCTAACGATGCACGGAGGAGGAGGTGTTAAAACGTGCCGGCGTCCTGGGCATGGGCATTGGGCACTGCGTAGATCCCACAAGACTGTAAAAATTGGGGTCAATTTTTTCGGGAATTATCGCGGACGTCGATTGAAGACAGAAATAGGGGGCCTTTGTAGACTCGGGGTGGGGCTCTGGGCACGTTCCCAGAGTGCCCAATGGGAAAGAGGGGCCTGCAGTTTTAACGGAAAGCTTCCGTTCCGACTCCATATTCTTTGACAAAACCAAGACATGCGTAGTGCACACTGCGTACTTCGAACTGTACTAGTAGCCTACGCACCAGCGCACGTGTTACTTGACTCCGCCTTCCACTTTTGCCTGTTCAAAATCTGCAAGCGTTCGTAACTAGTAGACATTTATGCGTCGGTTAATCGTATCACCACGACCCACGACCCAAAAAAAAACGAATTTTACACATATCACCAATAAAATTCAGATCTCAGGTGGTTCGTGCATTAATCTTCTGTGACGCCGCTAACACCACGTAAACTAATATGCCCGGCAGACCGAACATTTCCCGTCTGAGCCGCGGGCAAATGTTATTTCATCAGTATTTTAAACTGAGTAGCTTTGGCGGTTTTCCTACCTTGTAGTGTAATAATATTGTTGCTACTTGTATTAACGTAATATCATTGTGTAATATGGTTAATAGGAGGAATGCTGACGTTTTGTGTTCCACGTAGAATATTAGTTACGTTGTATTTTTTTAGGTTCTAATATACCACGGGCATCAAAATGTGTCTAATCGGTGAACATAACTTAGTAATAGTCCAATAAATAAGCTTCTGACAAATAATGAATTGGGCTCTTTTTTTAGGGTTCCGTAGTCAACTAGGAACCCTTATAGTTTCGCCATGTCCGTCTGTCCGTCTGTCCGTCCATCCGCGGCTTAGCTCCGTGATCATTAGAACTAGAAAGCTGAAATTTGGTGTGAGTATGCGTATGTATCACGCCGACAAAACGGTAAAATAAAAACATTTTTTTTTTCTGGGACCTCGAACACATAAAGTGGGGGTGATTTTTCGTTGACTTACAGAAGGTAATAAGTAAGTACAGTTACTTAGGCGTTTACGACCTTTTTTAAAACTTGAAATCTTTCTCGTAACTTAAAACTGCTCAAAACCGCTGTTTTAAGCCCGTCTTGTGAAGGATGAGCAACTACGGAACCCTACACTGAGCGTGGCCCGTCATGCTCTTGGCCGGATTTTTTTTTAAGTCTGATGACTATAGCCACAAGCATACGATACGAAAATATGGGGCCGCTATCTTGTAGCCTTCTTCATGTTATAAGAAAATAAGGTATGGCACTCCCGGCTTGTGAGACTTTCTACGTCACTGATTAGTTGCCGCTCTATGGTATGGAAAAAATTATAAGGACATTTTTCTGCCACCAGTCGTACAAAAAATAATAATTATGCATTTATGCATTACGAATGTCATGTTCTTTGACTAAGTTTTATTTTGTCGTAATAATTGATTTAAAACACTCATGGTTTTTATGAGATTCATACAGGTAACAAGGGAATCGGGGAGTGTTATGATACACTACTGGCAACACAAAAACGGATTGACAGAACGAACCAAACATTCATAGCGTGGTGACGGCAAAAGTTGCCTGTCATTCCGGAGTACCATATACTTTCTTAATCATGCTCTTCTCTTTAGCAAACAGCGTGCGAGGCACTCGCGTTGCTGGCTTCCATTTCGGTACCCTACATAAGTCGCCCCTATTACACTGCAGTATGGGTACTGTAATACCTACTAACGCTGGCAAGCGGATAAATTGAGCGTTTCAAATGGTAATGACAATCCGTCATTAAGATTATTAGGTATGTCATCTTTAGCAATAGGCTTTATTTACAAAACTAGCTGCGCCACGCGCGGTGTTACCCGCTCATACCACGAGAAAACTACGTTTTTCGGGATAAAAAGTGGTCTATTTGTTAATCCAGGGTGTCACCTAGGTACCATCATAACAAATTGTATCAAAATTGTTCTAGTCAAACACACTCACAAACTTTCGCATTTATAATATTAGTGTGATCAATATGGCGAATGCCTTAGCGTTTTAAACATACCTACGTACATAGGTTATACATAGGTAACAACGCAGAGGGCGCTTAATAAAAGCTGAATAAGAAGGCATTATTTCATCCTCGTAGCAGTTTCATAGCTCAGTGGTAACAGCACTGTTCCGGTAAAACAGCGGTCGTGGGTTCGAATCCCACTTGGACTTCAATGGATTGTATAAAATATTGGCTTCTTATTTATCGTTTGTATCTATATACATATATCCCATCAAAAACATTACATGTAAAAAAATTGCAAGTCTCGCAACCTTCTACCGAAAAAAGTTGTGAGATACAATATAAAACCAAGTCGGTTAATTTATTCAGTACCTATCAAAGTGACCCTTCGCCTATATGACAACTTTGACATACATTTTCACCGGATTACATAACTAAAAACATATTACCATGACCGTGTTAGTACCCGCATTAATATTAAACATATTTATCTTTATCATAAATGAAATGACTTACTTATTTAATGATTAACTAAATGTAAACCACACAGACTTGTCACTCCCTCTCATGATCCATAATGACCCCTCTCATTATAGATAATGATCCTTCTCATGATTCCTCTCATGACGATGGTGATGATGATGGCGGCGATGATGGTGGTAGTGGTAATGGTATTGGTTATTGTTTTGGGGATGTGGTTGTGCTAATGGTCGTGGTGGTAATGTGGTGAGGATGTTGATTTTATAACCATCGTCATCACCATCACCACAAGCATTACCATCACAATCGTCATCATCCATCACCACTATGACCATCACCATCTGAATCAACACCCCCATCATCATACCTAATCACCATCATCGGCATCATCATCGTCATCGTCATCTTCATCATCATTATCATCATTAATCATCTAACAACAACACCATCATCATCATCACCAATCACCACCATCATCATTATCATCATCATCATCATCATTACCAACACCTCCCTCACCACCACTAGTCACCACCATCAATACCCCCATCATCACCAACAGTCACCACCATCGTCGTCATCATAATTATCATCATCACCAATCACCACCATCATCATCATCATCATCATTACCAACACCTCCCTCACCACCACCAGTCACCACCATCTTCACCTTCATCAGAATCAGTCACCACCACCACCATCATAATTATCATCACCAACACGCCCATCGCCACCACCAGTCACCATCATCATCTGAACAATCCAACACCCTCATTACCAACACCAGTCCCCAGCTTCATCATCATCATCAGCACCCCCATCACCACCACCGCCACCAGTTACCACCATCATCATCATCATCATCATCATCGCTACCATCACGATTCCAACTCACTGCCCCTGCGGGGTGAGGTAACTCAATTCGGTACGGCGATGAGCGTGTCCATTCTGTATGTATTAGGTAAAAAGTATTCTGTGCCTGAGGTCTTAGTATCTAAACCGAAGGTTATATGAACCGCAAATTTAACTTTGTAATCGTGTATTTTTTATAGGGTTCATAAAGAAATACAAATTTATCTATGCAGCTCGCATAACTAGAAAACTACACGGAAATTTTGTAATGTTTAGGTTTTTTAATGATTTGTACACCAAACCGTAATAGAGCACGAAATTTCAAGCTTGTGTGTCTGCTAGAAGTAACTTAGAATTCGTATGATCATATATGAGTCAGTGAATTAGTGAGTGAATCAGTGACAAAATTAAGGAACTTTGACTGGCAATAATTTCTAAGCTACTGGTTCAAATTGAATGCAATTTGGAATATGCCTAGGTTATATCATGCTCTCCTGGTCATTAAAAATTCAGGCTTCTAGCTTTGTCCGTAATGAAATACTGGGAGTTTGAAAATAGTCTGAAAGGCTTCGAGAAAAGGATGTTACGGCGTGCCGGCAAGCGCGTTTGCTCGACTTGGCGGGGGCACTGCCGTGCCCCCAGATTAATATGCATTTATGGGAATAATATGTGTTTAGATTTAGATATAGATTTTTATATAGACTTATTTTTTTTGGGTGATTACCTCTACACACAAGAGACAAAACGCTCCTTAAAAACTATAGGCCGATCACGCTTCTGAGCCACGTCTATAAGCTGTTCTCGAGAGTCGTCACGAATCGTCTGGCATCAAGATTTGACGCCTTTCAGCCACTGGAACAGGCTGGGTTTCGTAAAGGCTATAGCACCGTGGACCACATCCACACTGTTCGGCAGGTTATACAGAAGTCCGAGGAGTATAACCAACCGCTGTGTATGGCGTTTGTGGACTACGAGAAGGCCTTCGACTCCATTGAAACCTCGGCCGTTCTGGAGTCTTTGCAGCGATGCCAAGTCGACTGGCGGTACGTGGAGGTGCTGAGAAGTCTCTACCAATTGGCGACTATGTCCGTCCAAGTGCAGAACCACCAAACAAGACCCATCCAGTTGCTCAGAGGTGTAAGACATGGTGACGTTATTTCCCCGAAACTCTTCACCAATGCTCTGGAGGATGTCTTCAAGACCCTGCGGTGGAATGGAATGGGCATCAATGTCAATGGTGAATATCTCACACACCTCCGCTTTGCTGACGACATAGTTATAATAATAATAATAATAATATGGCGTAGGGATGTGACGACCCCATCGCCCGCTGGTTTTACCAGCGCAATCAGTCACGCAGGGCAGCTTATGGCGAGCTGTTGGGGGGTAGCGACCCCACGTACCTGAGCGCTCCTGGGGGATCCTGACGGGGGGTGATGGGTCGGGGCCTCCGCCTCTGTCTTGCCTTAACCGGCCGGGCAGAGTGGAGTCGTGAGAGTTTCGGCTCGGGGGTGGATGTGGAAACGTAAGGGGTTAGTTGGCTTCGGTTTAAAGCCCAGTATTACACCTCTCCGCCCTTAGCCTTCCGCACCGGTGTTGCCCTTAGGCCACTTTATGTGTCGCTATTTTGTGGGGGCCCATCTAGCGGGAGGCGAGTCATCGTCTACCAGTCCCATTTTTGCTATGAGACACTTTTGCTGGTAGACGCCCGATAGTCTCAACCCATAGCCCAATTAGCCAGTCCTCCATTTCATCCCCATAGCCCAATTTGTATTTAGGTTCCATGTCTCCATCAATAGTTCTTACACCTAGCGGGCGCTGTCTCTGTGTGCGTCCCATGACACGGATAGGGACAGCATCCGCTCGATGTACAACTTGCATTTCATTAAATTGTCGAAAGGGCCTCTACGCGTTGGCTTCGGCTCCGTGCATGCCTCCCAAAGGTCCGGGACACTATTGTCCCGTGAGCGGGTGCGACATACAGGAATAATAATAATAATTCGTTTATTTCAGGCATCAAAGGCCCATAGATAAATACCTTACAATCTAACATACATATTAAATATTAAAATACTAAACAACTAGGTCACGATGTATTTCGTAAGTCCGTGGTGTTGGGTAGCCGACCGCGGAAGCGTTATAATGGCAGAATCGCTGCAAGACCTGCAGGAAATGCTGTCCGGTCTTAATGCTGCCTCGAGACGCGTTGGGCTAGGGATGAACTTGGACAAGACTAAGGTCATGTTCAATGAGTACATCGTCCCTGTGCCCGTTTCCGTCGAAGGTGTAGCCATTGAAGTTGTCCAGGAGTACGTCTACCTAGGACAAAAGTTACAGCTGGGTAGAGACAACTTTGAGAGTGAAATCACCAGAAGAGTGCAGCTTGGCTGGGCATCATTTGGAAAGCTGCGTCACATCTTCGAGTCACCCTAGCCACAATGCCTGAAGACCAAGGTATTCAATCAGTGCGTCCTGCCGGTCATGACATATGGAGCCGAGACGTGGAACCTGACAGTGAAACTAGCCCACCGACTACACGTCACACAGCGAGCTATGGAAAGGGGTATGCTCGGAATCTCGTTAAGGGACAAAGTCCGGAACGAGATTATCCGACAAAAAACCAAAGTCACTGACGCAGTTCAGAAGTGTAGCAGACTGAAGTGGCAGTGGGCTGGTCACATCTGTCGCAGAACCGATGATCGGTGGAGTAGACGGGTTCTCGAGTGGAGACCACGACTCGGCAAGCGTAGTGTAGGACGCCCTCCGGCCAGATGGACCGACGACCTGAAAAAAGTGGCTGGTGGTGACTGGATGGCGAAAACGGGAGATCGGGCCATGTGGCGAACCCTGGGGGAGGCTTACGTCCAGTAGTGGACTGCAATAGGCTGAAATGATGATGATGAATACCTCTAGTACTGAGATCTTTTCTTACAAATTTATGTAATTGGTTTCCAAAATAAATATTTTTAACCCCCGACGAAAAAAGAGGGGTGTTATAAGTTTAACATGTGTATCTGTGTATCTGTGTATCTGTGTATCTGTGTATCTGTGTGTCTGTCTGTGGCATCGTAGCGCCCAAGCGGATGGACCAATTTAAGTGCGTTTTTTTTTAATCGAAAGACTTTTCCGTCGAGATGGTTCTTAGCTATGTTTGGTGGATAATAGGACCAGTAGTTTCCAAGATATTCAGCTTTAATTGGAACAAGTGACGAGATCTCAGCCAATAATGAAGTCAATAATTCGAAATATTGGCTAAATGTTAAGTTTTACTAGTATTTTCTATATGACTCACTAATTGAGGGTCTCATGATGACCAGGTAGTTGTTAATGGATCTCAGCCAATATTGAAGCTAAGGATTCCAAATTTGGGTTATATGTTAAGTTGTATTAGCATTTTCTATATCACTCAATATATGAAGGTCTCATGATGACCAGCTAGTTTTTAATGGATCTCAGCCAATATTGAAGCCAATAATTCAACATTTTGGATAAATGATAAGGTTTATTAGCATTTTCTATATCACTCAATAAATGAAGGTCTCGTGATGACCCGCTAGTTTTTGATGGATTTCAGCCAATATTGAAGCCAAGGATGCCAAAGTTTTGGTTAAATGTTAAGTATTATTAGCATTTTCTATATCACACAATAAATGAAGGTCTCATGATGACCAGCTAGTTGAGAAAGGATCTAGGCCAAGAATCTCTAATGTTGGTTAAATGTTAAGTTTTATTAGCGTAATCAACAGATTAATAAATTTTTGACAGTACAATAATTTGGTACCTTGGAGCTGAAGATGGCCGTAGGAACTCCTAAACGGCACAAGATAAACCCATGGTGTTTGGGCTCGTCTGATTGTTCTTGATGAGCAATTAACATTTGTGTAAGAAAGTACAGTCAATAATAAAACCGAGTCTCACAAAAACTTTTTTGACAAAAAAAAACTCATTATAATTTCTGTCACAGTACTGGGTCACTATTTTTAAGTTTCGGAATTCTGCTAAAGCTGAATTGTTATTAGGACTATTGAACAGGTTCCTTTGATTGAGGTCACAAATAGCAACACCCTGCAAGATTTTAACGCGACTAAATGACACGTAGTTTTAGCAAAAGTACTCTTGCCTAAGTGAATAACAGCTTTTGAGGATTTTGTAGTTTGTGTCAGTCTATCCACAGAGAAGACGGCATTTATTACCACTGGCTTGGGATCCTGTTGTAATCTTCATATAGTCAAGGATCAAGCTCGACGAAAGATTGGAAACCCTGGACCTTAAACGGTGTAAAACAAAAGTAGTGTCAAAAGAAGAAAATTCCGGGACGAAACTTCTGTTTGTTTAAAAAATATATAAAAAAAATAAAATTTAAAATTTAAAAAACCCCCGACATGATAACCAATAAAAAGAAAGAAATAAAATCTACGAAATGTACCTATACAATGAACAGTAGAAAAAGAATCCAAGCTTCGTTGCGTGGGGGGACCGCTAAGTAAATGAAATGCAATGTACTGAAAATCGTAAAGTGGGAAGCCCAAATGCATACTTGCAATTTTGCGTTGAAAAATATATTTCATTTCATTTCGGTACCTAGCGGTCCCCCGAACGCAACGAAGCTTGGATTCTTTTTCTACTGTTCATTGTATAGGTACATTTCGTAGATTTTATTTCTTTCTTTTTATTGGTTTGTCATGTCGGGGGTTTTTTAAATTTTATTTTTATATTTAAGGGAAATAGCTCACTCCATTTTAAGTCAGTTGAGCCTAATCCTTTACGATTATATGACGCGGGTCCTACCTCTCCTGTACTTATCCAAACTCTTTAGCAAACAGCTGCAAGGCACCGCACCGGTGTTCATTTCCGTTGGCGGACGCCGAGTCGGCCTACCTTATCCAGCTATTTCACTTTCCTAAATTTTATTAGTCACTGACGAGAGGGATGCAGCAATACAAAAGAGTAAGATGGAGTTATCTCCATACGTGGCACACATATTGCTGCATATCTCTAGGAAAGTGTAATAGCCACATAAGCCTTACATACAAACGCTGGTAAGCGACGGACATTTGTAGGAAATATCACTGCTATAGGTGTAGGTACACACGATGACACCTAAAACTTAATACAAAATGTTACTTTCCGTGTCTATCCACAATTACAACTTTTAGTATAAGGTAGTATTATACAGAAACAAAAAAAAAAAAATACCTCCCATACTAAAATAGTAAGCTTAAATTTTTGTACGGAGAAGTCTTTTTTTACGTATTCGATGTTGGTCGATATCATGAGTAAGTAGACTCGGAAAATAACATTTTGTATCACGTCTTGTGTCACCGTGTATATAAAAAATCATCAACCAAATCAAAATATAAATGAATAAAGTTACAAATGTCACATCTAGGTTTAACGACATAACATCTCACTATTAACTACGCAAAACATAAGGAGGGTTATGAAATTAGTTCCTTACAGGCGCGAACCAAGTTGCAGGCGCCTTGCAGTTATCAGATATTTATAGCATTTTGTAGAATTTTGCCGTAAGAAACTTTAAGGATACCTAAACCTAAAAAATATCATTTTGGGAGGGGTGTTTTATAAGTACATGTGTGTATCTGTGGCATCGGAGCGCCCGCGTGAACGGATTTGAGTGCGGGTTTTTATCCAAAGTATTTTCGAGACGTTTCTTCGCTGTTTTTTCCCTGCAACATATTATGCAGCTTTCATTGGAACATGACAAAATCTCAGACAAGCTATGAATTCCTATTTTAGATCATTTGTCAGGGATCTTTGATTTTTTTTATTACCTTCCTGACTTAATAACTCTGCGTTCTCCCAAATGGCGCCTCATGGAATTGACATGTGTCGTCGATGTGTGTAGTTGCCAGTACGGCTCCCGAGGCACAGCTATTTCAAAAGAAAAGTAGTAGTATTTAATTATGACTCTGTCTGATAATTCCTATGGTAGGTATTCCACAAAAAAGCGTCATGTCCAATTATGATATGTAATGAGTTATCCTCATTTGTGTTTATTATATACCCATTCACCACAACCGGGGGATGTCACCAGGTATAAATGAGGACATCGCGATACGCAAATGGAGATGGAAAGGCCACACCATCTGTAGAAGAGAAACGAAGAATGCAAGCATCGCTTTCGAGTGGATGCTGCCGGACGGACAAGCTCGGCGGCGCACCATCAAAAGCGAGCTGCGAGCTCGGTCTGAGCTGGAACGTGGCTAAAAGAGTAGCTGAAGATAGAAAGGCGTGGTGTGAGCTTATAAAGGCCCTCTGCACCTCCGGGGTGCCTCAAAACAACAACAACGTTGACCACAAAGAACCAGATGGTTGTAAAGTTTACGGCGCGCGGCGCACCAGATTTTCACTGTCTCTCTTTATTTCTGAGACCTATACGTCCACAGTGTTGTTATTATTCATGTCGTCTGCGTCCTGTCAAATTAATTCATGCTCACGCCGTCACGCCTCATGGGACTTTCATGTGCTGTAAATTTGTGCAGTTGCCGCCATGACACGCGAGGCACTCTGCTCTGTATTTCATAGGAAAATTCTTTGCACTGGGCCTTATACTATACAGCCATTTTCATTAGCACTTTTTAAATTAATAGATGCTCATTTCTTTGCTATTCCACTAAAAAGCGTCTGGTCCTGTTGTGACAGTTAGTTGGACACTCTTTACAAAAATCATGGTTGTACAAGTTCTTAAAACATCTTTGTAAAATATGGCACACGATAATTCTGTTACCTCTAATACCTAAATGTCCACAATGGTGTTTTTCCTGTCGCCTGCGTCCTGTCAAATGAATTCGCGCCTCATGGAACTTTAATGTGTTAGCGACGTATTCTGTGGCGAGGTGTAATGTGAATATTTTAAAGGAAAAATATTTGCTGAGTAAATAAATAAATGGAGGAAAATATTTTGTATTTATTTTTTTCCAGCCTTGCTCAATTAACCCAATGCCCGCCGGATATTTCTTTCTTATATTTATTATAGGCATAAAATATAATTATATACTAGAACTTACTACGTTTAGTGTGTTTTATGAAACACAACCGTCAAAACTCCTAGTCTGCTAAAACACTCAATTATAATACAATCAATATACTCTATGCTCTACCTCTATGCTGAACATGACGCCATACTTTCTTTGAGATGTATACGAAAAAATAAGTACCTATGCAATTTAGGCTATCACCTTCATTTTCTAACTAGAATTTTAATCGGTTATCAGGAGTAGAAAAATATTAATTTCAAACTTAATAGGCGAGGTCTCACGCAATTATCCCACCGTTTAATTAATCAAAAGTTAAAACATATATTTTTTTTTTGGATATATTTGTTGCTATTTCAAGATAATAGTGGTATATAATCATACTAATTTCGGTACACAATCATTGGTGGAAATTAATTTAGTGATTTCGAGTTAATTTAATCTAATAATAATAACAACTAGATACATAAATGGTCATCCTACATTAGTAGATTGTTCAACAAGGGACTAAAACAAGCCATAATGATGCGAGATGTTTTAGCCACCCGAGCTAAGCGAGGGTGGCTAATAGTTCGAGTGTCATTATGGTTGTTTAGTCTCGCGTTAAACACTCTACTTTTCACTTTGAATGCGAGGAAAAGAAACGACGTTCAATATAAAATTACAATATTTATTATAACAAAGTTTCTTACAATTACCTACAGTCGTTAATCCAACCTCAGAAAAATTCAAAGGGCAATTTGTACAATTCTTTACATTTAAATGTTTAGTTTTCCCCTGAAAATTAAGCTGGGTCGGTGTGGTTTGTATTTGAGAAGTATGTTCAATATTTTCAATCGAAATCGAAGTAAAAGTTGGACAGAATGGAGAGTATGGTAGAGACGCAGACCTTTCCTCAAAAAGGTCATTCTCATCCCGCGATGTTGATGGGCGTGGGCCAAATGTTGGTTGTGATTTCTGCTTTGAGATTATTTTAATTCCTTCAATATATTCCTTCGATAAATATTGCATTTATTTTGGATTGACTCTTCTATACAGATAGCCTTCAGCTTTAATTCTTCTACACTGGAAGATGATGATAACTTATTTGGTCCGTAATTTATAGTGACACAATTAATTGGTCTAATTGGTGATTACAATTCAAGTTTAATACGATTAATGGTAATTATCATTCAAAATTCTAATAGAAAATGGAAATGTTCCGTGTTTCTTTTCTTTTTTTGAAGTAGCCAACAGATTCAAACTTAAAAACTATTTTATTTAAGACTAATATGGACTTACGGACCATGCATGATAAAATTAATTCATCTTTAATATTATTAAATACATTCGAATTCCTAATAATTAATCGTGTTTCATGAAACATAATCTTTTATTTTTATATTTTTGAGCAGTTGTAATTTTGAGGTTATTTCCACGCACCAAAAAGTTTGTATACCTATCACTGAAAATGGCTACAAACCTCCATTCACAAACATCGTGATTGGCTGTTTAGGGGTTTCCAAAGTAAATTAAAACAATTTTACTTTAATCCCTAGAGATTAATAAGGAGCTTTAGTCCCGATATGCAGAGACTAAAGTAACATTTTAAGAGCATGAGAAGTGAAAAAAATATTGAAGTATGATATCTACGTCAAGTGCCATCGCTTAGGCGGGAAACTTAACGAAATTTTCTACGACTTTGTTTATGTACCTAATGACAATGACAAGTTATTACTTATAAATTGTCATTGCCATTAAACATTAAAGAGGTTGTAAGCTCACAGACACAAATTAGTAGGATGACAAAGAATTTAAGACAAAATTGGTTTCAAAATAAAAATTATCATAGCAAAATAAAAGTTTTCATGTAATTACAACTCCAACGTGACGTCTTTCATTTCCTAACTCATGCTTGATATGTCTGAAATGAAAAACATTTTCACATATATTTTAAATCTTTGTTCTGAGAGTTTCAGTGGAAAGGTTTGGGGAGGAGTGAAAATGTTCAGAGAAAAACTTAGTTCCCAAAATGAAAACATACGCCTTTTATTTCAAGTAAAATCTTTCAGTTATCACGATTTATTTCCACACTCGGGCATTGTTCAACAAAAGCCTTTTACAAGACTTTGTAAGAGAACTGCATTTCCTATTGTTACCGGAGTTTCTGAAGATTTTATTGCAAGGAATCTTAGACTAAAATAGAATTGGGTCGTTCTCAAAATATTTGCACCGCTGCGCTAATTTTGCATTTTTTTTTCAACTTGCGATTTTTTATTTTATTTTTTATAGGATCGCTAGAAATATATTCTAATAATCGATATAATGTGGAGGGAAGTAGTTAAATTGAATATTTTAGAAGATACAGGTGTTTGAAATTTTAGGCCGACAGGTGAAAGACATCGAGGTCAGGTAAACGACATTTTTTACCAAGTTATCGACAATGGGTGCAGGTTGGCGACAAATACGTTCCAATTTAACTGAAATTGTTTGCAGGTTAACGACTATGGTTGCAGGTAAGTGACATTTCAAATAAAAACTACATTGAACTTTCTACAAGTACTTTTTGTTTGTACCTATTTTTTTTTATTTTTTTTTCCTTATGTTAGTAATTTGCATAAAAAAACAAGCATTCATTCTCATCTCATAAGAAACTTCTCAAGGGATTTTTGAAGCCTAAACAATCCAGAAAGGTCTAAACCGGCAAAAAGATTCAGAACTTAAGCTGTACCCACGTGACTTTATAAAATTTCTTATGCAGGTTCAACAGCGAATCATTTAAATACTTAACATTTCTGCAGCTTAATTTCACCTTTTTTGACATATTCTTTCTTACTACTGCTGTTTTCATCATCTCCGAGGAAATCCTTCACATCTGATTACCAGAAAGTCTTCGACTGCGTTAGGTGGGATAAGCTATAAGAGGTTTTGTCTGAAGCTGCCAGCTCATCTGGTAACACTTTATAAAGCCTTTACGAGTCCATACAGAATGGTGACAGTAGATGTCATATCCAAGAACTTTAAGTTCTCTAAAGGTGTACGACTACGACAGATATGCATAATATCTCCCATACTTTTTAAAAAATATGGAGATGCAGAGTACATCACACCCGTGAATGTTGGAGTGATGGCGTTCAAATAGGAGGAATATTAATATTAAACCTTCGCTACGTGGTTAACACCAGCCTTCTTGAATCATCATCAACCGAAGCAGAAATGGCCAAACTTTGACACGGCTCAAAATAGGACTTGAAATTAATAAAAAAAAGATCAAGCATAGTCGACAGTTTGAAACTGTTAATCACTTTCCAGTATCTTGGCTCGATCGTCACAAATAGAGGAAGAAGCAAACCGAAGATTCGCAGTCGAATCGGAATGGCCAAAACAGCGATGACCCAACTCGGCAAAATATGGAACCTGACCTAACCGAACTAAGATGCACCTCGTCTGTGCACTTGTCTTCTCCATATTTCTGGGGCTGAGACCTGGACGCTCAAAGCCGCTGATAGGCAGAGGATTAACTCTTTCGAAATGTGGTGCTGGCGCCGCCTGCTAAGGATTCCTTGGACAGCATGAAAGTAAAAGGGAGTACTCAAACTAAGGTAATTCGGTAATATATATGTTTTTATTACAACGAAACATGAGTACCCCACGTTGGGATACCATGAGTGACCTGTAAAACCTACTTTTTAAATAGTTTTGTATAAGTTTTCAAATAATGGTCGTTCGCCTGCCGTATGTGTCGTTCACCTGTTTTTTTAAAGACAAGTGAACGACATGCAGGTGATGGACAAAATGACAGTTATGTCATCAAAAAAAATTAAGTATTTGGTAGATGAACTGCATATTTATACACATGAAAATAGACCATACTTTACGTATTATAAATTAAAATTAATGCAATAGTACACACGTCAACCAAAATATGGAAGGCAGAATATAGACTACATACCCATTACAAACTCCCGCTCGCCTGAGTGTATTTATCATAATTATTTAGTGCAGCGCACTGACGACCTGTCACTTGGAACACTGTTAGGTGGCAACTGAAGGTCTCGATTTATGCGGGTTGAGGCAGGGGAAACGAAATAGTAGTCACACAGATGTAATGTTTGTGTCATGACAAGTGAACGACAAAAAATGGCGTGGACAAACTTAAATTGCAAATAATTCGCAACATAAGCATAGTATTATTATTTGATATGGTAGTATTCAATCTTCATCATATATGAAAATAAAATGGAGTACTGAACTTAAGCTAAGTCGGTAAAGTATATGTTTTTATTACAACGAAACATGAGTACCTCGCGTTGGGACACGGCAAGTGACCGACAAAACCTAGTTTTAAATCGTTTTTTTGTCTATTAATATACTTTCGTTTTAATTAAAAGCATTTGGCCTCTATGTAAAAAGTGTCTATAGATATGTGTTGATAATTGAATATTTAAAATAATGCGGTGTAAAAAACTTCTTCTAAGACAAACCTGTTGACAGGTGGCGGTGCAAATATTTTGAGAACGACCCAATTATCCTTGTAATAAGTACAAGCTTCCATTGCCAGTGTAAACAGAATAATCGAACAATGCGGCATTGTACTGTTTCTATATTTATTTTAGCTTTTTATAATATTGGAGGTATTTTCCAGATGAATTTCTTCGCTATTTTGAAATTGTAAAAAATGAAAGTAGATTGATTTTTTTTTCTAAAAAGAAGTGACACGTATTATAATAAGTACGGTATATTTGGTGACAGCCAAATCAGCTACTCTTTATGAAATGTCAAACACGATTTGCTGGTATCAAGTTTCTATGAAGATACTGCCTTGTGACGTCATAACAATCAGTAGTCAGAACACGTCTTCTTTTTAGTATTTATCCAATTAAAAATAGTAGAATGTTACGAGGTATTGGTATATTATTTGGTTCCGTGTATTTTTGAATGTATGTTTTAGTGGTTTCAATGACATAATTAATTTTCGCAGTAGTCAAATACCGTATTGGTAATCCACATAAATGGCAATTGGCATATGCAATAATTTTGTTCTTCGACCGGGATTCTTACCCGCTTTCCAACAGTTCCCACGAGCAACACGGGTGCTTTGACCACTGGGCTATTTAAGCTATGATTAAAACCCATTTATGGATAAAAAAAAGTAGGGTATAGGTCTTCTAATTTTCTATAGACATTATTAATTATGTAAATTTTGGCCTTTGGACTAACTGTGAGCATGCCCTCGCCAGACTTAGAATGAAGGAATTCGGTATTGGCGACCCAGAACCGAAAGAGTTCCAGGTACTGCCAACACTAGCATGCTTATTGCTAGAAAATGTAAACAGTTCATAAGCATGCTATTCTAAATCATGTGTAGCTTTAGCGTGGTCTCTCTAGTCTCTACCGTAGCCGCACTGTCATATACTTTGACTACGTAGGTATGATCATTGGGAAATGTGGTAGAAAAAAATAGAGTATTTTAAACATTTATTGTATTTATATCTATTTTTACATTTATGTCTATGGTAACTACCTATCACTATACCTAAGTTTGACTATGGACTCGAGGTCCCATTGAACCGGAGACTTCCAAATATCACAACCCGCAAAATCTATAATTATTCTTACTTGTGGCGTATACATTTTGTACTAAGTTTATAATCTGTATATATATATATATATATATATATATATATATATATATATATATATATATATAGGTAGTTATGTATATA
This sequence comes from Apotomis turbidana, assembly GCA_905147355.2. Classification (NCBI taxonomy): domain Eukaryota; kingdom Metazoa; phylum Arthropoda; class Insecta; order Lepidoptera; family Tortricidae; genus Apotomis; species Apotomis turbidana. Next base: position 17,752,475 of record LR990294.1, read on the forward strand.
ACACTCTATCCAAATCCTTCAAAAAACCGACAGTAATTTGATAACTTCGATAAGTATTGAATTTTGAGACTTGTGATATTCAAAACAGTCTTGAGGTTCAGAGGATCATGCGGCAGTGATCGTTAACCGTTTTTTTTTCTTTAGTAGTTCCTCACGAAACTCTATATTAATAAATAACCAAACAGTAACCTAAGCCGTAAATTTACTACTGACCGAACTAATCCTTTAAATACTTACATTTCAAAATGGACGGACTTTTATAAGGTATTTTACAAAGTGGTAACTTTTATAATGTGGTAACTCTTGGTTGATGCGTAGCGTCTTAATGCTATGAAGGAATAACTTTTTGTTCTTTTACATGTTCTTATGCTACAGCTGTTTTAAACTGGAACAGCTGTTTTAATCAATTGAATACTGATATTTTGAATTTGCTCCTTGGTTTACAGATTTTTACAGTATTAACATTTCTACCGCCTTACAAAATTAAAAAAAAATACACACTCAATAAACGGTCTTCAAATTTTTTAAATGAACTCAAATTAAAACCGGTTGTTGTAACGTAAAAGTTCTCAATTCGGGATTATCTAAATAAAACATTTTCAATTGCGCTGTCCTTCCAAATAAATCTATCGTTTGGAAATTTAGGATCGAATTTCAAAATAGAGTTATAGAAAAACTAAGTCCCTTTTAAAAGTAATTTTCCTGATAAACTGCCGCGAATCCCGATGATTAAGATATCTGATATATGTGTTACGTTAGTTATACCGTCGTAAGAATAAGTTACTAATTGGCAAGGATTCTTGAAGATACTAGTTAGTAAATAATTTCCGTTGTTCTTTAGCTGTGGACCTTTTAAAAACGGTGACTATCACACGGGATTGACGTAAATTTCTCATTAATTTGTACACTGATTAATCCGATCGCACTTCGCAGATGAAGAACGTCTCGAACGAGCAGGGCGAGTCGTTCCACTTAAGCCCTTTATCGTCCCTGTTCCATAGTTCTAAGCAGTTCTCTTCTTCTCCGTTCTCGTATCGGAAGTTGTTTGGTTCTCCGGCGTTCCAGTTGACGAAGGTCAGCGGCCGTCCGTTGGCCATCCAGAAGAAGTTGCCTTCCTCGGCTAAGTCTGTGCCTGACGTCCAGAAGTGCTCGCGGCCGTAACCTGGAATTCGATAATAAAAACATAAAAAAAAAAAAAAAAACATACAACCGAACTGAGAACCCCCTCCTTTTTTGAAGTCGGTTAATAAATAAATAAAAACTGGACAACCTCACACAAGTCAATCATGTGCCACAGTAAAGCTCTTGTAGGCTTGTGTTATGGACACTAGACGATAATAAATATACTTAAATAGATAAATAAATACTAAAATACAAATAACATCCATGACTCAGCCACAAACATTCGAGTTCATCACACAAATATTTGCCCTTGCCGGAATTCGAACCCAGGACCGTCGGTTCAGTAGGCAGTCGCTTAACCACTGCGCCAACCGCGTTGTTAAATAATATAGGTCGATAATAACGTATAAAATCGGATGGTAATGGTACTCATGGTACTATGGTTGGATTGACTAGAAAGAAGCATATTTGCCTTATGATTTCCTGATAGTTGCAGTGAAGGATAATACATTTCATCACATTCGGTTTTCTCGATGCATGGCCGTAACTACCGTATCTATTTTGATGTTGTGCGGATGAGGATTAGTTCAGCAGCTGCGGTTATTTCAACCGCAGTATTTATTATAAAATATTTTTTGTTACTTTTGTGAAAACAGAACTCAAGGTTTTCAATTTGGCATTTACTTACGTGACTGTCTGACTTATGTCATTTGATATTTACCACTCGCTTTTCGGTGAAGGAAAACATCGTGAGGAAACCACCTAAGCCCAATAAGGCCTAGTTTCCCCTCTGGGTTGGAAGGTCAGATGGCAGTCACTTGCGTAAAAACTAGTGCCTACGCCACATCTGGGGATTTAGGTAGCCGACCCCGATTGAGAATTCATTCTCTACAAAGATATGGGACAAAGGCTAGGAGGATGATGATTTATTTACGTGACTGTACGTAAATTGAGTAAGAAAGCCAGAGACTTAATATTGTCTAAATATCGACTGCTGATGTCTTCTTGGGTAACTGAACCATGTTGATGATGTTTTATGGGATTTATACTCTACATGGCTGACAGCTGGTGCTAGCCACGGTAATAGCATGAACTGCTCAAGGAAGAAGATCTTACCTGAGTCTTTGACGTATTTCTCGAGCTGATCATTCTCTTGCTGCGAAGCGATGGAAGCCAGGTGCATGCCGTGGAACCGGCAGTATTGCTGAGCCTTAAACCAGTTTGCCTGGAAAGACAGAAATGTTTGTGTTATGTAATTTAATATTCTCCGATAGCTTCAAAGAAGTAGTCCCTTCTGTGAAAAGATATCTAAGAGAGTCATGATGCGTAGTATTCATGGTTTTGCTCAACATGTTACATTTTTGGGATGTTCAGAAAATTTACATTAGATACTCTAAACGTCGGTTAGGATGTGCTTAGGTACTATTATGTACATAATCTAAGCAAGTGTAAAATTATGTATGGACCATTTTCATTTTATTTTCGTTTTGTTGATTCATGGTTAAAAGGATATGGCATAACGTGTGATAGGCCGGTCCACTTTAATTACAAGTTACCTACATTTAAAAATAGTTGCAAAACGAAACAGAAAACACTAACTATCTTATACAGTGTAATCACAAACCAATTTGAGACAGCTTCCTGATTCTCGAGAATCTTGCACAGACCATAAGCCCATATAAATACAGCTTTAAATCCTTTAATTAATCACGTAAAGACCCACTTTCCCTTATAGAAACAAGATCTAGTTTATTATGTCTATTACTCATATGTTTAGATGTCTCATCTCAATTGATTATACAACCATTAACGTCTCCAATCAATCATGGCGTCCAGTTTTTACAAGGTTATTATGGTTACGTAATCTTAATTTACAACCGATATACCATACTTTTAAAAGGGCTTATACACATGATTTGAATAGAAAGTGAAATGCTTTTGAATGAATGATGCATAATATAATATACTTATTGGATTTGTACCCTTCTAATTAGAAAGGAAATGACGGGGGTGTGAAACAGGAATAGGGAGAGTAGGAAATAAAAGCAAATTGGTGATCAAATCGGGGAATTTAGGATAACCGGATCAAATATACTAGGGAAAATAATGTCCAGCTTTAGGTACGGTAGTATTTCATCGTTTATAATATTTTCATACTAAACTTACATATCAACGTTAAATAAATAAATATAAATAAATAAATAAATATATCGGACAACCTCACACAAAATCGATCTAGTCCCAAATTAAGCTCAAGAAGGCTTGTGTTATGGGTACTAGACGACGATATACGTACTTATATAGATATATAAATACTTAAATACATAGAACAACCATGACCCAAGTTCAAATATTCGAGTTCATCACACAAATATTTGCCCTGGCCGGGATTCGAACCCGGGACCGCCGGCTCAGTAGGCAGGTGTCTACAAACCGAGCCAAACACGTCGTCAGTTACTACGTTAATACTTGCTAATTATAGTTGTAAAAAAATACCCCGAATGTGCCAAACTCATTTGATGGCACATATAGTTGAAGAATATCGATTTGTTATGAACTCCTATTACTGGATTATGAAAGGGCCAGCCAGTTTGTAGATACGTCCAAAATGTCTGAATGTATAATGAAATGAGCACTTTCAGTAGGTATGTCAAATGTATTTATTTTTATTTCCGTAGCTACTCGAAATTTAATTTGCTGTATCACGCTGAAACTTTTTACGAGAATCTCTCTAAGTTTGTAATTATGTACCCTTCAGTCATTCGCGATGAAAACCTGATTGCTCTTGTAAGAGGTAAATGAATTAAATAGAAGATTCGCCGCAGAACGGCCTTTGATCCTTAATTACAGGAGGCTGGGATATAATCCCGTGTAGAGGGTAGCATCTCGATGAAGAAGTCACGGTGATCGGATGAAGGTACCGCGAGTAATACGGTATTTGACGAAGCTCAAATTGGATACTTTTTATGTAATGTCAAAAAAGATCTGTTAGTATAAAGTCCCGGAAGAAACTGGCTTGTGACGTCATAAAGATCAGCCGTCAAAACCAGTCTTCATTTTAGTTTTTGTGGAATTAAAAATAGTATAATGTCCAAAAGTTAATGGTAGTTTAATTGGTTCCGTGTATTTTTGAATGTGTGTTTTGTGATACATAAATGATACAAATATTTACAATGATGCGAAAAATTTAAAAATTTTATGGTTCGTACAGGATTCGAACCTGCGTTTCCAACGGAAAATGCAATGCCGTTGGAAACGCAGGTTCGAATCCTGTCCGAACCATTATTTTTTTCTATTTTCGCTTCATTGTAAACATTTGCTTTACGTTAGCAGACGTTACTGCTTTAATAAAAAGTAATAAATGATATGTACAATTTATTTTAAGTATAGTCAAATACCGAATCCACATGGAATAAAGTTACAAAATTACGTTAGGACATTTCTGCGCTCCTGTTCTGCTTGTCGGCGGCAGTTGTTACTATTTAGTGTAATTGGACCATTGGACCGATTTCTCAAAAGAGGAGGTTATCAAGTTTACGCGTTTACTTATGCTTTTAGGTACGTCATTTTCTGGAAAGGTGGGCTACAGTAGCAACCCAATGGATCCCACAAAATGAATACCGGAACAGCGGCAGACTCAAAATTTGATGGCGGTACGATCTGGACACGTTTTGGAAAGGATGGCAGAACCGCATTGACAATAGGGTCGAGTGGAAAAAAGGCGAGGCCTTTGCCCAGCAGTAGGAGACTTACATAGACTAAGGATAATAAAAACGTGATTTACAAATTTTATTTAAAAGGTTTTTGGAAGTTGAATCTCCCAAATTGTACCATTCTTGTCAGAATTTAGATGATGGGATCATTGAAGAATCAAGAGAAAGAACTCCTTAATTCTTAAGCATGCCTGCTAAGACATTTTGACCTTTTTCATTTAAACTCAAGTATTTACTCCTAATAGGTATAACTAATTAGGATTTTTTCAACTAGTGCGTCAAACACCGTCAAACATATCGGTACTATCACGTATTAGATCGGCTAACATTAAAACAAGCAAGAAGAAAGTCTCGGTGACGTGAGTAACAGAGATGGCACGACCTTGCGCGACACCGACAGCGGCAGCAGTGCGCGGTACGTGTGTCTCGCTCACTCTTATGGCCGGCACGCTCGGATCTCTCGCTCAACCGCTCGCCACGCCGCTGTTCCCGTAGTCCTGGTACCTATCTCATAAGTCATAACAGGCGAAATAAAGTCACAGCGATATTTCGCAATTTTATTTGTGGAACTGAAACTGTAATAATTATCCTCATCTCTAACCCTGCGCCTTAAGCGGGGGTTCTGCAACTTAACTACAGTCAAGAGTAAAATATGTAGGTATGTAGCTACTCAAAATAACTAGCTCTACATTGATGTATTTTGGCGTGCCATAGGGCAAAGGTTGCCAATATTATGAGTCATAAAAGGATTTCTTTTTTAGGGTTCGGTACCCAAAGACTGCTAACGGGGCCTTATTTACTGAGCCTTCTCTGTCTGTCTGCGTCGATCACATGGCTGTATCTTTCTTTACCTTTGTTTGTCCAACCGTAATAGTATCAATGAAAACGATCAATGAAAATATATAAATTTAAAAATTGCAGGGGCATAAGTTACCATGAAAAACGTCTAGTATACTTTAGTTCATTACAAAATTTAAGAATTCTATCAAATAATGGTGATCATCATATCAACATTCTGAGTCATGAAATTATCATGAGGTACCTCTACTACTGGAGTTGCCTGAAAAGGTACATCATTATAATCCTCGCCCGCGTCTCGGCTGTTTAAGTTTACCTTCAGCCGTAACGGGTTGGGGATTACGTCCTGCCATTAAGCCTCAGTTGCATTGGTACGAAATGACGCTCTCTGAATGGGAGATTTATTTTATTGGGGGATAAAAATGATGTTTGCGGACTGGGAGGGATGGAGCCGGATTAGACATGGTGTTGGAATAGGGGACGTGTGGAAGGTACACGTAAAGAAACTCAGCTAACGCCGTGTTCGATTTTTAGGGTTCCGTCAACTAGGAACCCTTATAGTTTCGCCATGTCCGTCTGTCTGTCTGTCTGTCTGTCCGTCCGCGGCTTAGCTCCGTGACCATTAGTACTGGAAAGCTGAAATTTGGTATGATTATGTGTATGTATCACGCCGACAAAACGGTAAAATAAAAAATAAAATTTTTTTTTTTGGGGCACCTCCCGTACACCTGAAGTAAGGGTGATTTTTTTTCGTTCCAACACTAGTGTGTGGGGTATCGTTAAATAGGTCTTTTAAAAATAATAGGGGTCTCCAAACATTATTTTTTGATAAAGTCAGCAGTTTTGTAAATATTCGCTACGAAAATAAAAAAAATAGTGTCCCCCCTCTAACTTTTCAAACACGGGTCAAAAAATTATGGTAAAATTCATGAAAATGAGGCCTTATAAGTAATTTCAATGAAAACTACATTAAATAAAATCGGTTGAGCCGTTTTTGAGTTATCGCAAAAATTCATAATTTTCTTTAAAATGACGTAAGTGCTGCGCGATGTCCTTACTCCTTACACTTCGACCGTTATTACATATTGGTTAAGTGCCATACTGTATTAAAACATTTCGCTTAATCTGGTGCGGATTATCGATAACTTCCAGAAGGTAATAAGTAATTACTGTTACTTTGGCGTTTACGACCTTTTTATAGAGCTTGAAAACTTTCTCGTAATTTAAATCTGTCTCGTAATTTTCGTCTATTGTGAAGGATGGGCAACTACGGAACCCTACACTGAGCGTGGCCCGACTTGCTCTTGGCCGGTTTTTGATTGACAGTTCAAATTGTTTATCATATTTCAACCGACTTCCAAAAAGAGTAAGTTCTCAATTAGATGTAATTTTTTTTTTGTTTGTTACCTCAGAACTCCTTCATTTATAGAACTGCTCAAATATTTTATTGGCGATGGAAATTTCGGTTTTTTAGTTGTCATCTAAAATATGATTTCTTATTTATCTCAAAGGAGTTCGGTAAGTGAATTTTTTAAACGTTTTAAAAATTACTTTTGTTCTAAAATTATTGAATACTACTAATATCAAGATTATCAAGTAGCGGTAGATTTCATCGTGTACAAGATAATTGTGAAACTTTTCAGAATCGAACAGACTTCATATGGTTTCAAGTAACCTTCGGCTTTCATTGTCTCACTCCCTTTTATGTTGTCGAGTTTTGAAGCTCTCTGAATTGACCCGAAGCCCAAGGCTTCTTCTAAGAGTTCACTGTATATCTATACAGCTATAAGGAAGAGTAAAGCCAATATCCGGGCGGCACACCCATCGTATGATATCGGCCGAGGAATCCGAAAGTCAAACTTGACATTGCATCCGCGAATCGCGAATTAAGTGCAGTTTTAATCGTTGCATAACCGCCGTTCGGGCTCGGACCGGTTCGGAGAAAGTTCTGCCGAACGTCAGCGGCTAAAGAGTAGTTAAATCGAGCAAAAATATTATGTAAACACGATCACGGGCGTAGCAAGAGTAGTAAGTAAAAAAAATATTATTCCAATCAAGAACGTATTTCTTTTTAATACTACGACGGTGGCAAACTTGCACTTGAGCCGTCCTGACCTTTTGGCAACTTTAATAGTTATCATTGTCAAAGGTTGACTGAGAAAAACAGTAAAAATAAAAGGTACAATACGTGCCGGATGAGCATAGTTCGGACTAATCATCGCAAAACAAGAATTATGTAAAAAAATAATGGAAATACTCACAAATTTTACACCAATTTTGAGTTGCGTTAATAATTATATTTTATTTAAAAAAAATGGCTACCTATATTGGATAAGTTTGTGAGTATTTTCATGCTTTTTTTTCTTAATTCTGTTTTGCGATGATTACGAGTTATGCAGATGAGCCAATGCGTAAAGTTAGTTACATAATAAATGATTCTATTCTATTCTATTCTATTCTATACACTTGTGCCAGAAGAATTTAGAGCCATGGGCCATGTGACATGGGCTGATTGTACATATATATGTAGATATTAAGTATTAAATGCAGCACGAGGGTTTTGTCTCCAACTCCCCTTGTATTTGACAAATGAACGACGAAGGTTGAGTGGTACGCGAGAGACGACAGAGTGTGGGGTTGAGTGATGGACGTCGGTGTGTTAAGGTGGGAAGTTAATGTTGATTATAATTACAACTTAATATGTGTTTCATTAATATAAACATGTTATTTAGCCTAACTGTTTAATTTATTTCAGCACCAAATAATCGTTTCAAAGAGTAGGTACATATATCATCTGGATCCAGGATTAAAAAGGATTATAGAAGTCTAGCTTACCCTGCCAAAGTAATAACTAGCCAGCTTAATTAATAACTTGGCATTTGAGAAGTTATTATGCTGAATGAGAAGAAAAATCCAGTCAGTTGATCATAATTAGCCGCACGGAAAATTAAAATTATTAATCTAAAATATAGGGATAGCATTAAATATAGGAATACTTAATTTCTGGTTAGTTAACCGAAGCTAAGCTGTGGTTCAATGTTGCTATATATATAAACAGTATTAGAATGCCACATATAACATATTATACTACTTTAGGTCGTCCGTCGTGGCATTGATTAAGTATGCTATTTGTACGATTTTTTTGTGCAGTAAATATAAACTGAAATTAAATAATATTATAGGTATTATTCATAAAAACATAATACGGAGAGTAAATATGATTTCGCTTACTCACATTATCTTAAGATTGCGCCGAGCGTTAGCGACTAACTGAACCATAGAGCGCGGGAATGCGTATTTAGATCGGCGCGCGGCCGCCATAGTTAAAATGTATGGAGAATTAAAAGCACTTCTTGATAAATCTGGACCTTTACCAATACCAAACAATAATTGAAATATTTGATGCGGACAAATTGTAATCTAAACATTCATCTTTTTTTGAACTGAAAATTTGAATAGATTTCCATTGTTAAAGTATAAAAAAAAAACACTTAACGCCTGCTTATACGATTTTACAATTTTCGTCCAACTTTACTTAGTTTTCTATGGCAAAATATTAATAATCTTATAATTTTTCCACGGAAAAGGTGTTAATTAATACATTCTTCGAAGTGCTAAATGTATACTTTAGAAATGGATTAAACAACTAGTGTTGACGCTGTCTAGGTACTTAACGGCAACTGCCTATTTTTCACATTTCGCTCGGCGCAGTCTTAACTGGTTATTACCTAAATTATTCGATAAAAAATATAGTTATATCATCTTCCTATCGTATCTCCAAAAATGTTTTTGAGTAATAAATCTAAAATGACCTCACTCTTGTCAGAGCTAACAGAGTTATTTTGACACTTGGCATTTAATATGGTAATTATATAATTGTTTCGTTTCTCCATTGTTGTTAGAGTTAGATCATTTATTATTTTGTTAGGTAATGTAAAATTAGATGTGAGGAATGCAGCGATTGTTTTTATGTGGTTACGTAAAATTTAGTAGACAACTGGAATTGGCATGACCCAGTGCGATAACTTAATGATTAATGATTGTCAGTGTTTTTTATCTATACATTATTAGTAGTTCAGATACTATAGGAAAACAATTACATTAGTATACAGCAGCGGCGCTGGGGCACTAGACGAGTAAAATCAGTGAATTTATTTCATATAACATTACGATATACGATGATGTTATGTTATGGCAATACCACCAACACCCATGTAGGGTGAATAAACAGCGTTTGTAAGGCGTTTTTTTGTCATTCCCATTTCTGCAAATATTGCTCAAATAGATGATTGTTAGAAGTCGATTTTATTATGTATCCTGGAGCCACTCTCGAGTGCGATCCTAATTAGATCATAATTAAAACGACTGGCTCTTCCGTTGTGGTAATAATCATGAAAAAGGAGAACCACCCGATCGAGTTTCTTTAAAGGTTCCCTTGCTAAAAATTATATGTCTCATTGTTTTTTGAAAAATCTCATTTGTTTTTGTTACATTATAACTCGCACCCTTATATTGAGGGAATGAGGGATTGAGGGATGAACGACGATGGTTTGCCAAGGATCCTAACGGCGATAGTTACACCACTGGTAGTATACCTGAATTATCGGTCCACATTCGTGGTCAGTTTCGAGTTTCCAGCACATTTTGCCGCGGGCGCGTTAGTGCCGGTACATTGGCGTCGGAAATTATCTGGAAACCGACAAACTGCCTGGAAATTCATGAGGCTGATTCTTGTCTTTTACCGCCATCATTTTAGACGTTTAAGTTTTAGAGTACTGTTTTGTTAATGGGAGTTTCTATGTCGGCGCTAACTATAGGCTTTAGTCAAACATGCAAATAAAATAAAATTAAAATAAACATGATCCTTAAAAGTTTATTCGGGTAAAGTAAGGTAAATAAAATCCTTTATTTCGTCATAATAAAGGTAGTTTTGAAGGATATGGGAGTTTTGGTACGGCGTATGCAGAGTCGAGTTCATATACTTATGAGCAGAATTTTGAACTCGCCTCTACTATAACTCGACTGTATCTACACTTTTTTATATATATATATATATCTGTAAACTTTATTTGTGTTGTATGAAAACTTAAACTGCGGAACCTAAGTTATATATAAAAATCGGACTAAGTATGTAGGTAAGATATTTGAAAATAAAATTATAAAATACCAAGTTCAAGTCCTAATTTAAGAACTTTTATCCGACAACGATAAAAAACAATTAGAAATAATTATGTGTCGTTAAAAAGGAACGTAAAAGATTTCTACACTCAAAAAATCCGCCACTGGCGCCAAAGTTCAGGCTCACTTTAAAAATGCAGGTATCAATTTTCCGCCGGCGTCGCGGCAGATTGGATTATGGGTCCATCAGGCCAGTAAATTTGATTAAATCCCGTGTAAAATCGATGCAAACGTGTCGGATTTCATGCAAAAACCCGAGGATAGAAAATACAAGATTGTTTTTTGGTAATCTGTATGAATGACACGTCAAAATTTAATTTTGTCAATACACATTTCAAATTTCGACAACATACACGTTCAACGTTTGCAACGTGAAAGATAACATTAATGTCTCATAAAACTTCATCATTCTCATCTAAGTCACTGAAATTGTCTTTCACCATACAAATAAAGATCTCACATACCAACTAACAGTTGTATATTTCTCTTATAAATGATATCATGAGCTAGCATTTCTGTGTTTTAACTAAGGTAAGACTATCACCGGGGGAAGACTGCCAGTAAGTAGGTGCCTAAATATTTTGGCTCAGTGACCGAGCACGCCACTTGTCTCGATCCTGCGCAGTTTCTCGCCAGTTTTCGACTGAAGAAGACTGCCACAGTCCAATAAATAACGGACTGTTAGTCTTACCCCATTAGACAATAAACTAATAAAGAATAATAAATAAACAAATATCGAACAACTTCACACAAATCGATCTAGTCCCAAATGAAGCTCCAAGAAGGCTTGTAATATGGTACTAGACGACGATATACATACGAATATAGATTACAGATAAACATATACTTAAATACACAACAACTAAGCACAAATATTCGAGTTCATTACACAAATATTTACCTTGGCCGGGATTCGAACCCGCGAAGTAATTAGGTGCTCTACAAACTGCGCCAAACGCGTCCTCAAACTATGTTAGTCTTACCCCACCTAGAATTATATACTCGTACAGTTAAATGCGTTCATGATAAAAATGAAGCGTCCAACGATTCAAAACAATTTATAGTTTTCATTCACTCGCGACAGACCAATACGAAAGTGCTTCTAATAGGTAGAGTAACATCTCACTTAGTTCTAAAAAGTCTTACGTATATTAGATATCCATTGACTGTTACAATCATATTGACACAAAGTATTTGGAAAAAGTAGTAAACATCCGGACAATACGAAAGCGAAATGAGTCACGTACAGAACCCAATGGCTGCACCCAGCGCCGATCTCGATGGATGGTTTTGTCTCATCGCGCGAAATTAGTACGTGAGTTGCTAACTTGAATGTAAATTGCCTTTTAACAGATGTAGATTGCTTTCCATACGTATGTATGGATATAATGGTACCTATCCTATTTTAACTCCGAAACATTGTTGCCCATCTGTAACGTTTCACCAAATTTTAATACTTATTTCCAAAGGTATTTTTACAAGCTTTTATTTAACTTGCATTGTAAGTATGTTTGTTCGGGTGGAATCTTGCAATTCAATTTTGAAGCAGATATCGTCAACCGATTGAGCTGACACTTTGCATACTTAGGTACTTAACTTTGATGACAATACAATAATATGGTACCATGGGGCTGATCTGATGATGGAGCCGGAAGGTGGTCATAGGAACTCTATAATAGAAAAAGCAATCCTACAGAGTTTGGGGTCTTTAGAATCGTCTTAGTGAGCATTTGATGGATATCCAAAGAAAAGTACAGTCGGCTATAAAAGCTTGTCACTAAAATGAAATTTTTGACAGAAACTTATTTACCTGTAATATTTTCTGGATTTCATACTTAAACACAGTTTTAAAGAACCCATTAGGTTAGATTGGGTCTTAATAAGGGGTGTAATTCAATTAAATTCAGTATTAATTCCTATCTCATATCATGACGATATGTGTTCCATTTAAACGTCGGTCGCCATCGCCACACATTGGAATCATTAATGCATACATTTTCCTGTGGGTTATTTATTTATACATTTCAGCAAATTTCATCAAATTTTAAATGTTGATATAGTTACCTACTTGGTACCTAGCCGGTGTTTTACTTAGTCATCGAAAACGTTTTAGAATTTTAGGGCTTAAAAACCATTATCTATTTGATTACTAGACTAGTTTACTAGGCTGCTAGACTGCCTGGCGAGTAAAATAATTACTGCACTTGAACTAAAACCGCAATATCTGCTATAATCGATTCAACGAGCAAACGAATTAATAAATGAAGTTGTAAACCAATCTACCAAACTAATTGGATTGCCAATTCATTTTCCGCTTTTAACCCGTCCTAAAGTTCAAGTTGAAACTTTGGAAGGTTCATAAAATGATGGATGTGTTTTTATTCTCATGCAATGGTGCATTGTAACGTAACACTTTTACTTTCAACTACAAACTTAGTTATTATAAATCCGATCTAAGTATAAAAATGTTCCAATATTAATAAAAAACAATCAAACTCCTCTCCGTGTCGATCGTAATCTTCATTGTCTGCAATAACGATGCAAGCGTATTATTAATATTGGTCATGCAATCTGGGATGTCCCGGATGCGTAAATTGATTGCAAATCGGCTGATTGCTTTCTCAATATCGTATCTACTTTTTATTTGTTGTTGTATGTGGGTATGTTTTTGCGGTTTCATCACGCCATTACGGCCTAAACGGCCGAATTGAGTTATTTAGGCTACACTGGTAGGTACCTAACGGCGGTAATCAATACATAGTACAAAACAAAGACGATTCCTGCTGTCTATCTGTCTGTCCCTATGTATGCTTAGATCTTTAAAACTACGCAACGGATTTTGATGCGTTTTTTGAAGTGAAAACTTCTTTAGCGGCGCTTGGCAATTTTTAGATGGGTAAAAAATGTTAAACTCGCGACAGATCCGCGCGTCAGATAACAGTCAGTCGGTAACCTAGCAACCGTGTCTGTTTCAAAGAAAGGGGGCCTTCGAACAACAAAATGTTGTTTAGTGACAGATGGTGAAGCGTAATCATAAACATACATTAGTAAGAAATAGAGATTAAAATAGAAATCAAGTGTCAGTGAGATATAATAAAATCGGAGTTTTCACTTCTGCCGGCACTCCCGGAGTGCAACCCGTCCTTTTTTTTAATAGATATGGAGTGATTCAAGAGGAAGATTTATATTTATACATGCATAATTTGTCAGCATTGCACCCGTGTGAAGCTGGGGCGGGTCGTTAGTTAAGTAATATTTTTTACGTCACCGTAAGTCGTAAGTGGGATTTTCTGCCCACTACCGGGAGAAAATCTCACTTCCTTGGCCAAGGCAAGACGTTAAACTTTACACAAACCACGGGCGGTAGTTCGTAAAGCCCCAGATCGCATATTTGTGCGCACACACACCAGCGATCTGAGCCACTTACGAATTCACCGTCCTAGGAATAAAATGGGTTATGATTTTAAATCCTGCCGAGAAAGTTGAAGCCTTTTAGTCTTCAATAAATTGTACAGGTTTCCTCCATAATCTGGACTATGAATAAGGAGAGTTTCTTGATAATTTCCGCGGGACGGAAGTCATAGAAAGAGCAAAGGCTAATAATTAAAGCGACGACGCGGCTGGTACAGTGGTAGTGGAGCTGTCTACTGAGATATAGAGGATAATATTTGAGTGATGAACTCTAATACTTGTTCCTGGGTCATAGATGTTTCCTATGTATTTAAGTGTGTATGTATATCCATATAAGTATATATATCGTCGTCTAGTACCCATAACACAAGCCTACTAGAGCTCACTTTGGGACTAGATCGATTTGGGTAAAGTTGTCCGATATTTATTTATTATTTACATATTTGGATCACAGGTAAATCAAAGAAATACACTAATTAGGTACGTATTTGTATCTTCTCTTTTTTATCCGTCGGATTATAGAGGTACCAAAACTACGTTTTGAGTGCTAATGCTAAACCTATAGTGTAGGTACCATCGAAGGAAGAGCGGTAAAAAGAGGCATCAAACACTGGTCATATGTAATCGTGATAATGAATAAATATATATTAATTCATTATTATTATTCAAACAATGACCATATAAAAAAACTGGCAATCGCCTTTTAATTTATAAATAGAATGTACATATTAAATTTATGGCCCATTTAGAAGAACAAGCTTTTGAAAATGAACGACTAAAATCATTCTTCATAAATTGGAAGATAAAAATCCCAACTGGGTCACGCAGTCAATTTGCGACATCTTTAATTAAAATTCTAAGGTGGGGAACATCATTATTAGAAACGAATTAATTTCTTCACTCAGCGGAAATTAAATGTCCAGCCGAAATTTATTTTTACTAATATTATTGCCAGTGAAATAAAAAAGATAACTGTTCGTTTCGACAACATTGTCATTGTGTTCTACTCTTTAAGGGTGTTCGATCTCCGCGAGCATTCAAACAAAACAAAAAGCAAATGAGATTTTCATATAGGTAATGTTATGTTACATTACAGGAGAATGCTCGCGGTGAGGAGCACCCTAAGTGAACTTAGAAGAAAAATGTTCACTGACATACATGCACATTGCACAACTGACAGTACATGATAATGATAAATTTGCTGCAGGCCGATTTTTTTGGATGTGAAGTCGAGGAAACCACGGATGCTTGTCTAGAAAATGTCTCTATTTATATTTGGTTTAATGATGTACAAGTAAAATTTACCAAGGTATGTTCTCCGGAATTCTTTGTAGGGATGTTCCAAATCGACTTAAATACTACCCCGAAAGCTTACACATTTGCTTTTCGGCCACCCTGTGTAACAGTGGTCCCTAAGCTTTCCTTGTTCAGGGGCCAATTTTATTTATCTATTCTTCGCGGGGACCAAACGTAAAGAAATAGATATCTACTCCTCCTCCGGTGGACTCCTATGCTGTATCAAGCAAAGCTTGTACTATGGGTACTAGACGACGATATACATAATACATAAATACATATACATATAGATAACATCCATGACCCAGGAACAAATAGTCGAGTTCGTCACACAAATATTTGTCCTGACCCAGGACCGCTGGCTCAGTAGGCAGGTGTATTACAAACGTCGTCAATGTTTTGGCTCCTGCGGCCTATTAGTGGTCCTCGGATCACTGGTTGGGAGCTACTGCTGTATAACTTAGACATAATAGTATATGCGTTTACTCGCAGTGATAATGGATTAACATATGAATAACGCGGGCGGAGTAAAAAGTGTTACATAAGCCCGCATACAATTGTATCAGAACAAGTCTAGTAATTAGTAGGCGAAATGACAGAGACAATGACTTTGCAATTTGTATAGTAGCATTGACACCTGTGCAACTGATAGAAAGTGTAGTATTAATTTTAACATAATTGAACAATGCTCGGGCGCAGTGGGTGTGCCAGAGAAAGCCCCACATTCATCATCCTGTGTTTTTAGAAACAAAAAGGCCTATATGTCATTACAACCTCGGTAACATTCGCTCGTTTAGTTTAGTAACTCATCGATCATATTGTGTTCCTGGAAAGAAAACGTCTTATACGACATTACAATCCTTAAAACATTCGCTTTTTTGATTTGGTAACAGCGTGGCGCAACGAAAAGATGTACTGTTGACGCAACAGCATTTACATCAGTAATAACTTGATGACAATGAGTTGAAGTGCTCATTGGTCGATGTGGATGTGGGTTAAATATGCGGAAAACATGCTTTGCTAGCTTTTACCGATGAGTGCTATGGAGCCTTATGATGTGCTAACTAGTTTTAAGACTTTGTTTATATGTATTTTTATAGTTCACAGTGCCTTCCAGAATTCTATGTATTGTGTTATCCCGTACCTACTTACGAATAAGTTCACATAACAATAAAGTTCACTTAAAAATAAAACTGGCCACAAGTTAGTAAAAACTACAATATTTATACACGTGAGTACGTGTCCTAAATTTTTGACAGCACACTTGGCACGAGTGTACGAGAGTAGACATGTATGTTTTAATGTAATCCACGTAGGATTCCATTAAAACATACATGTCTACTTGAGAACGTCCTCTTTTAAAAAACGGTTTAGATCAAGAATTCCGTGGATGGTGCTGTGGGTACATTTCGAGCACAAAATGGACAACAAAATTTAAAAATGACACCAATAAACCATAGCCAATGCCTATTTTCATGTCATAACGATGCCCCGCGGTGATGACCAAATCGGGTTTATCTGAAACGTTAATTCATCGACAACCATATTATTTATGGCATGGCTTTTTACATTCTCAGTCGAATAGCACCTAAACAACCAATTGGGCGAAATTGTAGTAGTTTCTAATGGTCACTATCCAAATTTTTCCACGATTATGACTGTCTACTTCAGCGATGAGCTCTATTTCTAATCATTGTGACGTTTCTTTCAGGTGAGATTTCTTGGTCAGAAGGTGAGACATGTTCGTATTATGACTTTTTACAACAGAATACTTAAATAGAGGCATAGGTACAATACAAGCCAGGTACGGCAATACCACCGATACTGCCGAGCAACATGAGACGACATCGGATGTCGCGTGATTCATCATCACCCGTCTTACTTGCCTGCACAACTTGACACGCGACTCTTTCTCGCGCGAGATTTGCTACCTATCCCTTTCTGTACAGTAGCGTGAGAGAGTGACGGGTGATGCTATGTCGTGCGACATGAGTCACGAACCATAGTTGTGCTAGACGGGCTGGTATTGATAGGAAAGAGACGGGCAATATTTGTTGCGCGACAAAAAGTTTTCTGTGGACTGTTCGTGTCTCGATTGACGCGGGAATGTGGAGGCTATATTATACTAACCGCAAATGCCACAGCCAATTTAAACTCGCGGTTTTCTGATGCGGGCTATTTCGGTAATACAATTAATTCTTGGGAAATTATTTTGTCTGTATGAGGTCTAGGAATTGTTGTGGCTCGGCTGTCTAAAAAGTTTTAAATAGTTATTGCCATTTGGTGATGTTATTTTTATTTGATCTTTTTCTAACTTGCCACGTGAGTCATAGTTTAATGTCTATTTAAATCTGTTAAAATCATAGTTTTCTTACTTCATATGTGTTTGTGCATGACACCCTTTATTAAAAGAACATGTCTTATACATCTATATTATATTATATACCTTAGTTATTAGTTTTATTGTTTAATTTTTGTTATATTGATGTGCGTTTGATTATTGTAAATGGTTCTTTGTTTAATTATGTATATTCTACTTTTACCTGCCAATGTCTGGTATTTTTTATTACCGTCTCCGCTACCTTATGTTCTTCCAGGTCGATGTTTACTTTCTTTAGCGATACCATTACAATAAGATTAGTTAGAGTTGTGTGTTGTTCTTCTTGTTTAATAAAAATTTGGAACTGTTAGTTTTCCCGTGGTGTTAATTTTTTTTTCTTAATAGTATTTGTTTCAAGAACTCATAATTTACGGTTGGTTTATTTTTATGTCCCATTGTTTTTTATATTTTTTTAAATCTTCGATGTGACATTTCTTTACCACCCGAATGTATTACATGTATTATATTAGGTTGCTTTGGTCTACATGCAATTAGTAAGGAAAATAATATAAAATAATACCTACTGTCAACGTCACGACTACTTTTTTTAATTTTTCTTATAAATTTCATGCAGACAGTAAAAATAAATATCACATCAAGGATATAAAAAATACGTCTACACTCTACGTGTACGTCTGAGATCACGGCACCTGAAACCGTGTTGAAACGTCAGGTAAATAAAAATATCACGATACTTATTGTGCCCGATTATTGTATTGCGATCTTGTTCTGTTAATTGAATGCTTACCTTAAAGAATATTCCTAGATAATATCTCTTCTCCCCAGTCTTGAGCAGCGGCATCGTCCACCGCGTCACTCCGAGCTCATCGTCGTTGCAACTCGTACATTCTGGAACAATCACATTATTCACCTTAGCCTTACATTACTTTACATTTCTGTTATTCTGTGAGCTAGCAAATATGAAGCATCCGCGTTCTGTACCCTTAGCATGAGTTTACAGTGACCTTACCATGAGTGAGTGATTTGTATAGAGAATTGTAGTTCTGCAAAGTATCCGTTAGGGGCGCTGTGCTATTCTCCATGCGAATCGTTTACGCTATCGCTAGCGAGTACGGTCACGTAAACTCATAGTAGGGGTACTGTAGTGTATTTGACGGATTTTTTTATCGAGGTCGTATTCGTATGCTTTAAAACTAGGGTGCTCTAAGGCTTCATAGCTAAATTCATAGCTTGTATGAGAATTTGTCATTCGATCCACGAAAGCTTACGCTGCCACGAGTCCAGAACTTTAAATAGCAACTCAGAAGTGAAAATACATCATTAAGAATTTACGGCCTCTGACCAAAGCTTTTAAAATTCTTAAATGCACTTTACCGATGCAATTTCGGAATATTCGCGAGACAATAAAAACGAAACCGCGGTTAACGAGGAGCCAAACGGTATCAAAAAGAGTTAAACATTTTAAAGCAAAAACGGTCCGACCACGTCTGAAAAGGCGCCGTCTTGTTACCTTTACCACTTGACCTGAGACCGCAGACTTAACGGAAAATATTACATGCAAGGACTACATTGAAAAGTTTGTATGGACAATGTAACTCAAGAATGAATACGCGACGCAATGCTCTGTCAATGGACACGTATGTTTAGCGTCTCGGATAAGGTATTTGGGTATGTAGCTACATAAAAACTTAAAAGGCGTTTTAAAGAAACTTATATTTCCGTGCTGTCGATAAGATCGCTTCAGGTAAGTATCCAATAAAATACGATGTAACAGGCTACTTATGTTAACTTTAGGTGTCGTGCTTTTATTCTCTCTTCTTCATTGAGTCAGCAGTGCATTTATTGCTTTAAGTTTACAATAAACTAAAAACAATTGGCATATTTACAGTTATACGGCACTTGACGACATAACATGTATATACAGGAAGGGAGCGATAGTCAGTTTTCTTCAATTCAATTATCTTTGTCAGTAGTTTTTTAACGATAAATGCGATATGATTTGCCAATTTTAACAATAATTTATGTTTATGGGTATTTAATCTAAAGCATCTACTTAGAATAAACTTAGATACAACTGCATTAACTTAATTTGTTTCTTGAAAGTCGTAATGAAGCTATTTCTATATTATAGCCAACCGGTAACATAAATGTAAATTACTTTTTTATCAATTATCTTATCAATGTCGTTTTTTAAATAAATTTAAGAGCTACACTTTACTTTTAAAGATCGATGTTTAAATTAACATTAACATTTCAAGAGAAATATTCTTTAAGCAGCTTTGCGTTTGCATATAATAAATAATAATATAATGTATGTGTGAAACATTCATTCAACACAATATTTCTTTTTTGTTTTTTTGCAATTTCAACAACTCATCACAGTATGTACTACACCTAGGTACCTAGGTAATTATCAGAAAATAAAAGGGGTTGCGCACAAAGAAATCTTTGTTTTCTCTAAAGAAACCATCAGACCAACCAAAACTATGTAAACTGTTGGTCTCAATCACAACAACACAAATAACACCATAACCTGTTTTTATATTACATAATGCTCGTCCAATTTCAAGACAAATCTAGCGTGAACTAAACCATATTTGGCTCATTTGGAATGTTAGAAAGTCGTACATTGTATATAAGTGGGCAGCGTAATAGTGTTATCAAAATAGTGCTTCTCATTTCGTCTATTATGATGCGAGGTTGTGTAATGATGCTTCAATTTAGTGCCGTCGTACACGCGATAACACAACATATCGCCATATCGACGGCAAAAAGCGGAAACGTCGTAAACGCCAATGAATTCCCTTGGCGTTTACTACGTTTCCGCTTTTGCCGTCGATATGTATAGTTGTGTATCTGTGTACGTATGATATGAGTACGCATGAGGCTTCCGTGTTCTTAAACTATCTGCAAAAACGCATGTCGTGATTTTTTCCAATTTATACGGGTCTTTGTCAAAGCATTTTTTTCTCAGGGACTAAACGAATAGACAAGATAATCGATGGGAAGATATGGATTGTTGTTTTTAACCCCCGACGAAAAAAGAGGGGTGTTATAAGTTTAACATGTGTATCTGTGTATCTGTGTATCTGTCTGTGGCATCGTAGCGCCCAAGCGGATGGACCAATTTAAGTGCGGTTTTTTTTAATCGAAAGACTTTTCCGTCGAGATGGTTCTTAGCTATGTTTGGTGGAAATAGGACTAGTAGTTTCCAAGATATTCAGCTTTAATTGGAACAAGTGACGAGATCTCAGCTAATAATGAAGTCAATAATTCGAAATATTGGCTAAATGTTAAGTTTTATTAGCACTTTCTATATGACTCGCTAATTGAGGGTCTCATGATGACCAGGTAGTTGTTAATGGATCTCAGCCAATATTGAAGCTAAGGATTTCAAATTTTGGTTAAATGTTAAGTTGTATGAACATTTTCTATATCACTCAATAAATCAAGGTCTCATGATGACCAGCTAGTTGTTAATGGATCTCAGCCAATATTGAAGCCAAGAATTCCAAATTTTGGATAAATGAAAAGTTTTATTAGCATTTTCTATATCACTGAATAGACGAAGGTCTCATGATGACCAGCTAGTTGTTAATGGATTTCAGCTAATATTGAAGCCAAGGATTCCAAATTTTGGTTAAATGTTAAGTATTATCAGCATTTTCTATATGACTTACTAAATGAAGGTCTCATGATGACCAGGTAGTTGTTAATGGATCTCAGCCCATATTGAAACTAAGGATTCCAAATTTTGGTTAAATGTTAAGTATAGACATAGACATAGACATAGACATCATTTATTGGTAATTGAGTAGGTTAATTACAAGTCACTTATTCGCTATAAGTATATTAGATAATTATTATATACATATATTTAATTATGAAACATTACTTAATTTTGTGTATTTTACATTCCAATATTTATGTTAATTTAATATCTGTGAATTCTTTAAATGTGTAAAAACACTGCTCAATGAGCCACATCTTCAATTTATATTTAAAGCTGGATAAGCTGCAGGCTTCAATTATTGGTTTGGGTAACCTATTGTATACTATGGGACCCATCACATGGATTGTTTTTCCAGTTTTGGCCAATTTGTGTGGAATTATCGCGAGCTTGTCCCCATTTCGAGAGCTCCGGGTGGAGCCTTCACCTCGTCTACGATATAGCGCGAGATTCTCTCGTACATATATAGCAACCTGTAGTATGAGTAGTGCAGGGTATAATTAGCATTTTCCGTATCACTCAATAAATGAAGGTCTCATGATGACCAGCTAGTTGTTATTGGATTTCAGCCAATATTGAAGCCAAGGATTCCAAAGTTTTGATTAAAATGTTAAGTATTATTAGCATTTTCTAGATGACTTACTAAATTAAGGTCTCATGATGACCAGGTAGTTGTTAATGGATCTCAGCCCATATTGAAACTAAGGATTCCAAATTTTGGTTAAATGTTAAGTATTATTAGCATTTTCCGTATCACTCAATAAATGAAGGTCTCATGATGACCAGCTAGTTGTTAATGCATTTCAGCCAATATTGAAGCCAAGGATTCCAAAGTTTTGACTAAATGTTAAGTATTATTAGGATTTTCTATATCACTCTATAAATGAAGGTCTCATGATGACCAGCTAGTTGTTAATGGATTTCAGCTAATATTGAAGCCAAGGATTCCAAATTGAAAGAATTTCTAATGTTGGTTAAATGTTAACTTTTATTAGCGTAATCAACAGATTAATAAATTTTTGACAGTACAATAATTTGGAACCTTGGAGCTGAAGATGGCCGTAGGAACTCCTAAACAGCACAAGATAAACCCATGGTGTTTGGGCTCGTTTGATTGTTCTTGATGAGCAATTAACATTTGTGTAAGAAAGTACAGTCAATAATAAAACCGAGTCTCAAAAAAAAAATTGTGACAAAAAAAAAACTCATTATAATTTCTGTCACAGTACTGGGTCACTATTTTTAAGTTTCGGAATTCTGCTAAAGCTGAATTTTATTGTTATTAGGACTATTGAACAGGTTCCTTTGATTGAGGTCACAAATAGCAACACCCTGCAAGATTTTAACGCGACTAAATGACACATAAGCTTTAGCAAAAGTACTCTTGCCTAAGTGAATAACAGCTTTTTAGGATTTTGTAGTTTGTGTCAGTCTGTCCACAGCTTAGCTCAGAGACCTTCCCTAAACGTAACAAAAGTGGGGATGTTTATCCCATGGTGTGGGGTATCGATGATTAGGTCTCTCAAAACTAAGTCAAGTTACCTAGCACCAACTGCAATTTTTATGGAGCTATTGGAGCTAAGTAAGCCACCCGTACCTACTATTTGGATCCTGTAGAATAGAAACCTGGTTCTGTTTTAGGCCATAAGTAGCAGGTTCTTGCGACTCATGCAGTGCATTTAAAGTATATATTTTGATTGTCTTGGCTAATAACTTCGTCATTTTGCCATTATAAGCATGAACTAGTCTGACTTTAACGATTTTTTCCCAGAATGTTCCTTAAGGCTACTGAAATCAAAATATATCCTAACTTCAATCTTAGAGAAGACGGCATTCATTACCACTGGCTTGGGATCCTGTTCTACCTACACATAATCAAGGATCAAGCTCGACGAAAAATTGGAAACCCTGGACCTTAAACGGTGTAAAACAAAAATAGTATCAAAAGAAAAAAAATCCGGGACGAAACTTCCGTTTGCTTAAAAAATATGAAATAAAAATAAAATTTAAAATTTAAAAAACCCCCGACATGACAACCAATAAAAAGAAAGAAATAAAATCTACGAAATGTGCCTATACAATGTACAGTAGAAAAAGAATCCAAGCATCGTTGCGTCGGGGGACCGCTAAGTAAATGAAATGCAATGTACTGAAAATCGTAAAGTGGGAAGCCCAAATGCATACATGCAATTTTGCGTTGAAAAATATATTTCATTTCATTTAGGTCACACACACACTTTATGACTAATAACTATATAGGGACAACGATCAGTGACTGAGTTTAAAAATATCGGCACAATATTGCTGAGGTTATAACAGTTTTTAGAAACTGAAGCACATTTAGTAATAAATAGGGGAAAAGACAGCCTTTGAATTAAATTTAAAATTGAATTCTTCCCAGTACCTCTAGCATAACTGTCATACGCGACTATTTCTCGCGTGAAATAATTACCCGTCCCTTTCTGTGCAGTAATATGAGAGAGTGACGGGTAGCGCTATGTCGCGCGACAATAGACTATTTGACTGATGTTGAATTCTACAGCGTACTGTAGTTATATGAATAAAATTAGCTAAATATATCACGAAACAAAGAAAAAAAATCCAGAAACATATATCTTTTTTGGAAATATGTGACTTCAAAGGTACGCAAATTTTATGATATTTTTTTTTAATCCAAAATAAATTTTGAAAATGTTTTCAGAATCCTCATAATTTTACGAAACAATAATTGTATGACAACTATGAACTTAAACGCACTTTTTCACGGTGAAAATGCCAAATTTCTTAATTTTTCCATACAATTATTGGTACCTATACCGGCCTGTGACGTCGCTAGCCTGACGCGTTTTGTATGGAGCGTTTTTAGCGCTACGTAGAAATGTTGAACTTTGACGGTAATTTCTGACTTTTAGAGCAGTTTAAGTGTAGTCAGTCCCATATAGACATTTGATCACAATAAAAAATAGAATCGATTGACATCCTCAAAAAAAATTAGTCAACATGTCTATTATTAAGAGTCACGAAGAATAGTTGTGCTCAGGTGGCTTTACATGGCATCGGAATACGCATCGCAAACGCAACCATCATAGGTGTTTTTGTAGAAAGGAGCTGCATATTTTATAAGTAGTGTTCATATTAAAATTACTACTGGAAACCCGTGGTGCACGGGCTGTGCCAATCACTGCTTATAACGCTTTAACAAGAGCTTATAAATGACTGTATAAGCACTTCTACAGTTATTTCATGTGATATATCTTTGTCACATGTTGTTGACATATTGTGTGAATTATTATCACCTTTACAGACTTGTCACTGATTTAAAAGTAGGTATTATCAATGCAGCAACCTCAGTACTTGTATAATTGGAGGGTGGAACTTGGAACTGGCATGACCTTTGCGAGTAGATCCACTTTCTTTATGCGATGACATTTCCGGGTTATGTAGTTTAAGATTATTACTCTGTTTATTTCACGGATTTTGTAATTACGCTGTCAGTGATAGGTAATCAGAAATCAACTAATTTTTCTGATTTAGCTGTTTAAGTTATGTTCTCCTCCTTAGTAATTCACTATTCATACGGTGCCTGCTAGCTAGACGCCTAGCTACACGTATCGGTTCAGCATTACGGTATGTCATGCCATGCATATCTTGCCGCGAGTTCGTTTGTCGTGCGACCCAGCACCTGTCTTGCTCACACGGTATTAAAAGGAATGTGACAGGTAGCATAATTATGTCGCGCGACAAAGAGTCGCGTGTCAAACTTGTGCTAGGGGTGCAGGGGATAAATGCGATGCTTCTAATGTTTTTTTTCTGAAATCTTGCCACTATATCTCTATGACACTTTATACTTTCGCGGTTTACATACATAATTAACTTAAATTATAACTGGTCTAACGCGATATTCCTTTGCCTTCATAATCTAACGTTTCGCCGGGGTTGCACACGCCATGGACTCAGATGTACTCACGATATCTCTACTTTAGTAACTGTTATGTAATTTTCCTTCTTATTGATATAAATGTACTCTATTTTTATAGGCTTACAATTCAAGACGGCGTGTATCAATGGTAAAGTGGCAAATGATAAGCCCGGCCAACATGCGTAATTTTAACTATACCTCTTTTAAAAAGTTAGTTTGTTAATGTTACTCAATGCAGCTTCGTACCTTACTAACTATAGCCATGATAAATCCAAATAAAAGCGAAATTGATCCTTTATTACGAGTACAAATCTACACTCTAGCCTTCTTTTCGCTGGGAAAATGCTTTACGTATCCCGTCCGATCGGGGGTTGGGGACAAGTATGTGGGGCTCCCGGGAAGATCCGGTTTACGCACTAAAACCCAGCGCATTTTTCCTCCACCGCACCTCTAGTCGGGTCCACATGATCGCTTGAGCAGGCATGCTACTGTGGACTCCTTACTCTAGTGTGATCAACTTAAGGTTGATGCACTGGAGCATGACAAAGAGATCGTGACCTGCTATGCGATAAAAACCGAACAGCTTAAGTGCTAAAACGAATAATCGCCGGAAGAATCACTTCCTGGATGTTTCTTAAGGATTTGTAACTTTATTACTCAAACTCAAACTAATCCTTTTAACACGCTACATTTGTTGTTTGAAAGTAAGCCATTTACTTACTACAGTATTAAAGTTCTGACTATCTACTTTACCTACTGACATTTTCAATGGAAATTTGGGAAAGGAAGGTAACTAACAAAATTAACCAGCACCTATAGTGTAAGTAACTGTCGCGCGAGATAATTACCCGTCTCTTTCTGTGCAGTGATGTGAGAGAGTAACGGTCAGCGCTATGTCGCGTGACAAGAGCCACGATGTATGTTTGTGCTAGACGGTTAGGCTGAGCTAAAATGAGTTATCTTTTCTTTCTACATTACATACTTTACGATTAGTCTAGGAATTTCATGACCAGCCGATTATACGATAGGGCGATGGTACATGGTTCAAAAAAATCACAATTTTGTATACAAACTTATAAATATTTAAATGCAACAATATAACTATTCGCTGAAGCAGGACATTATTTATCAAACACAATTATTCTGTCAAAAAAATGGTTATCAGTATTGCTTTAGGAGAAACCCGTCACGTTAATTTGCTTTTAACCACACGGGTTACATGCGAAACGTGTTTTTTGGCTTATTGTTACCAATACTAATGTAGTAATGTACATTTAATTGGATTTTTATTTAAATGTAATAGTTACCTATTGTGGTCAGGCTGTCTCAAGTCTGACTAGTCGGCATGGTACCACTAACTAATACCTAAATCCTAGTCTGTGAGCGATTTTAAATGCCAAAAATATGATTTTTTTAACGTTTTCAAGCCCCATATTTCGAAAATTTTCTAAAATCTGTATCGACAAAAAATGCAATAGGTAACAGCTGCCGTATAGGCAAAAGTGATACAAAAATGTTCCAGCCAAAAAGGGCACAAGGCATTTTGCCTTTATATAAAAACTTTGAGAAATGTTGGGCTGTTAGACGGAGCGGCAGTATTGCGAAGATAAAGTTGCCGTCCACAGACGTGGTGACGTACGAGGTGATCTACGTCTCTCAACGTACTGTCCATAAGTGTGAAAAAATTACGAACGCTAAAGCACTGCAGTTGTGTGGCTTGTGCGCATATACGCTAACCATCTGGTGGGTTGAATACAAAAAGGACAGTTGTCTAATTGTTTTATAGGGCGTGCTGTGCAGTTGCGCACAAATCGGCCGCCTGAATTGGCGGGAGCAAAAATCTAGATTTTGTAGAGATCTATCTATTAGTTTACCGTTTACCGTAAAACGAGCTGACTTAAAAATACAGGCGCTACTTTGGAAAAGAGTTTTTACGCCAATACCTAGGTTCATAAATGACCTAACCATTTACTTAATCCGCTCAATCGCATTATGAATATTTGCATTTTTATAACCATTTTAAATCTATCAAAGTAGCCCCAAATTTTCCTAAAGTAACCCCGGTTTACGGTATGTATCTCCTGACAGAACGTTGTTTGCCGATTGCTAGGGTATTTTAAGCGCGTAAGACTTACAATCTCATCACCAAATGATCGATGTAACTCACAATAACGTGACGATGGTGTAACCAACACTGACCTATTGTGGTAACTAACATGTAGGCAGATACTTATAATCTAACGACTGCCCACAAACAACGGCGGTCATTTAATTGTGCTTTGTGATATTGCCCAATAAGTGATATCCCTGGGATACCGCTTTTAACTCTCATTAAAGCATTTTTTTATAACGGCACAACATAGAGGCTCCACTTCGCCTGATGGTAAGCAAAAAGGGGAGCCCAAGTCGCAATGGCAACTGACGAGAAACCAACGGTGCCAAGTCAGTTGACACTGCCATGGCTGGCCCGAGAGATGCTTCTTCACGCTTCGTTTGAATACTAAACATATATACTAGAGCAAGCTGTGTCTACTGCTTTAGGGTGTACAAAAATGTAAGAACAGATAAAAAAATAATGTATGATAATTTTGTAACATCGAACATGTGGACCATAAAAAAAACGAGATATTTCGCGAATCGAGCTGCAAAAAATGACACGTCACTTTACTATCCGGCCATGTTAAGTTTCCGCCCATATCTATAGCATTGCATACAAATGAGGCGCAATCTTAACGCGACCACGTTGGCGAAGTTGCAGTACGTTATAATGGCGAAAAAAGTAAAAAAAAATACATACCTATAACTATCTCAGGAAGAGTGCAGGAATTCAATTCCTCCTATAGGTAAATGGACTCAATACGCCTCAAGGTCTCTACTTCACCTCGAAACATAATCACACTTGTATTGTCTGTCACATTCGCAGCTAGTTCACTCAATCACATCTGTGGTGAAGAAACTAGGGATTACTTAGCTAAAGGTTACACCGATGCAACACATCATTCAATGGTTACAAAATTACTTGTGTGCCCAGCCTTTGTGGCTTATTGAACTGTGTCAGTTAATGTTGTAAGTAGGCATGGAAATTTGTGAATATGTAGGTATTATAACGTCACTATAATATTTTGGCTCTGTGACAAATATTTCGTTTAATGCTATTTAATTTAAAACCATGCCTATTACCTATTAAATTTAGTACCATGGTCGTACCTACGTCGACGGCGTCGTACGTACCTTTTTGCCTTCTTCCATATAATTCGTCATCTCGTTAATTTGAAATACATTATGATTCCAAATAAAATAAATAAAACACCCTCAAATGACAACAATCGAAATGTTACTCAAATGGTAATAGATATTTCTGTTCTAGTCAATTGAATTTATTCGTTTTCTATTGATAAAAGCCGTTGATGTCTTTTGTACTTAGAAATAGCAAGTTTTAGTTTAATCGAACACCACATTATGATATTATATACTTTTTAAAATCAACTTATTACATAAAAACATGTTAAGATATAAAACACATTAATCAATAACAGATAACTAAAACTAACTTTTGACATGCTCTTATTAGTTTTAGTTGTAACTTAGTTTATTTTGTTTGACAAACTAACAATAACAATGCAATCAAATCTATGAAGTTAATTTTTACCCTACTTCTAATAAGTCTTTACCTACTCTTAATCCTATCGAGTTCACGCGACAATACAACCATTTGGTATCTTGGAGCTGATCTGATGATGAAGAAGGAAGGAGACCGTAAGAACTCCTAAACAACACAAGATAAACCTATCGTGATGGGCTCATTTCATTAATCAATGAATGTATATATGAGAAAAACCTTTTTTTGACAAAATATTATTATTCTTATAACCGCTGAAATTGTTCATGAATTTCAATAGTTTGCACAGACCTAATTATCTAATCTCTATCCCAAAAATATTTTGCAATATAAAATATACTGATTCTCCCGGCAGTCAAATAATTCAGTGAATAAAGGATTTTCACCTTACAAACGGTCCGGTAGTTTTCAATTTTTGATGTTGTCTAGGATGGTTAGTCAGTGTTTAAAATGCAAAATGCACAATTCCCACCCCCCCCCCCCCCCCCCCTCCGCGACCGCTGCCATATTGAAAAAACCGGCACTCTCTTCATATTTTTGCTCATATCTTCCTTTAGGAGCATTTTAGCTAGAAGAAAGCTTGAAACAATGTTGTAGAAAGTTAAATTTACTACATTTTCCATTTTATATTTTGTATCTAGGACAGATAGTTACGGAGATATGCACATTTAAAAAAACTTAAGAAATTGCAATTTCCAACTCAAAATCAAACTTCTGGATTATATCTTCGTTTAGGAGCATTTTAGCTAGAACAGTGCTTGGGCAATTTTGTAGAGAATTAAATTTACTATAATTTACATTTCAAATTTTGTTTCTAGGACAGATAATTACGGAGATATGTAAAAAATAAAGTCACATTTTCCGAAAATGTATGTAAAGCAATTATATTTCCTACATGTTTTAATTTGTCCTAGACTAGTCCGTAACTGAATGACAGCGTTCTAAACCAAGAATTTTGAGAAATTTTCGGAAAATTCGACTTTTCCTGTTTTTTAAATGTGCATATCTCCGTAACTAACCGTCCTTGAAATTAAATTTGAAGTGTAAATTATAGTAAATTTAATTCTCTACAACATTGCGGAAGCTTTGTTGTAGCTAAAATGCTCCTAAACGAAGATATAATCCAGAAATTTGTTTTTCAGTAGGAAATTGCGATTTTTTTACGTTTTTTTAAATGTGGATATCTCCGTAACTATCTGTCCTAGAAAAAATAAATGGAGAATGTAGTAAATTTAACTCTTTATAACATTGTCGAAGCTTTCTTCTAGCTAAAATGCTCCTAAAGGAAGATATGAGTAAAAATATGAAGAAAGTGCCGGTTTTTTCAATATGGCGGCGGGCGCGGAGAGGTAGGAATTGTGCATTTTGCATTTTAAACACTGACTAACCATCCTAGACAACATATCAAAAATTCAAAACTACCGGACCGTTTGTAAGGTCACACATAGTACTTTAGTCTCAATTCACCGTATTAAAACAGTGGTCAATTAATTCAGTAAACGTACGAAGATGCGTTGGTATTTCGGTAATACGGCAATAGCATTCACAATCCATGGGAACTGTTTAATCGCCGCATAATACTCGTAACCGAACTTGCATAACGCGTGATTACTCATTGATGCCACTCGAATAGTCTGGGCTTCTTGGAACTTTGGAAACTGGTTTTAGTGTCCATATTTTGACACAAAAAAAAACGATTGTTTATCCCTTTGAACGCCAAGAGCCACTAAAGTGGTCGTGTACTGACGTGCCTACCACGCCAACGACCACCAAAGGGGTAATGGCGGACGCTGTCAAAGCAATTTTCCTGCTCACAGATAAGGTATTTTTTCGCTCTTTCTTTATTCAACTATTGGCGTATTAAGCCACATTTTGACATGGGAGGAAGAGGAAGCGTTCTTAAGGTAAACACATTTCTGCAGAGTGTAAAATAAGCGTCGATGGGAAAAAGCTTATATGAACGCCACGGCCACGCTTCTGCTAACTTTTCTGTTTGACTCACTCAAAGTTATGTATTTAGTATATAAGTAGGTACATGAATAATAGTAGATTGTTTGACAAGGGGCTAAAATAAGCCATTATGAAACGAAGTGATTATTTGGGCGTGCGAACGAAGTGAGCGAGGACAAATATGTCTGAGTGTCATAATGGCTTTTAATAACGTGTAAAACACTCCGCTTTTCACTTCGACTGCAAGGAAATAAAAAGTATATATATCGGAGGGTCGGGTGGAGTTTGATCTGCCATCTTAGGACTGTGAGAGGCTCTTGTGGGCGTATTCGCACAGGTACGCTTTGCGAAGCTAAAATGACGGACTTATTGAGCAGGAGAAGTGAAAAAATAATTAAAACCAGTAAATAAAACACAACAAGCATGTCGGTTTATGTCCATTGACAAGGACGTTTTAAGATCAAAACTCACAAACGAGAAAATGCCGACATGACGAATATTATGCTTCATTAACATATGTGATATATTTTTATTATACAGGTAGAGTAACAAAATAAGTCAACCATACTGTTTTAAATCTTCCTAAACTTTAAGGCTGCGAGTAGATTTTTCAACATTAAATTTAAAACTACAAGGTGTAAATTCATCCGTGCGGAAGAATACGAAGTCAAGAAGGAAGTCATAACTCTTTTTTGTTCAATCGTAGTCAACTTCAAGAAATACGGTTGGTATCTAGGTTCAGCACCTCAATCACAACTGTGACACGCGACTCTTTCTCGCGGCAGATATATTACCTATCTCTTTCTGTACAGTACTGTGAGCGAGTGACGCTAAGTCGCGCGACAAGAGTCGAGGAGCATAGTTGAGCTAGAAATGCAGGTGCATATATAAACCACTGACTACCTAATTGAGAAGTGCCAAAATAAGTCAACCATACTGTTTTAAATCTTCCTAAACTTTAAGGCTGCGAGTAGATTTTTCAACATTAAATTTAAAACTACAAGGTGTAAATTCATCCGTGCGGAAGAATACGAAGTCAAGAAGGAAGTCATAACTCTTTTTTGTTCAATCGTAGTCAACTTCAAGAAATACGGTTGGTATCTAGGTTCAGCACCTCAATCACAACTGTGACACGCGACTCTTTCTCGCGGCAGATATATTACCTATCTCTTTCTGTACAGTACTGTGAGCGAGTGACGCTAAGTCGCGCGACAAGAGTCGAGGAGCATAGTTGAGCTAGAAATGCAGGTGCATATATAAACCACTGACTACCTAATTGAGAAGTGCACGATTAGATCGAGATGAAGTCTAATTCGAGAGACATGATCTTGGCCTTCCAGCGGGCCTATGATGGTTGCTTTTATCACGCGATAGATAAGTGACAAACAAAGTATCCGTCACGTTTTGGCAAAATGCGAGTGCGAGTGACAGATGCTTTGTCACTTATTTATCACATGATAAAGGCAACTATAATAGGCCCCCAGATCTTTAGAGATTATTATAAAATTGCATTGAAAATCAGTTTTCTTGAGATTATTTCGGGAAAAATGTCAAGAGGATATATCACTGCACATTTTTCCATACAAACCGAGGCTTCGTTCTCGACTGTTTGCTCCTTTAAAACATAACCAGTCGTAACGAAACTTTAGCAAATGATTGTGAAGTCATTCTTGTTTTCTTACAATTTATTTTAACTCTCTCTTTTTCTTGTATCTTTGATATAGGTATGTAGTATTTGGAAAACTTAATTTTGCTGTCATTTTGATGGTTCTCACAAAATAGCCCTTGCCGTAGAATCTTTAATATATTCCACAAAATTAAAAAAAATGCAATTATTAATCCTTTATTACGTAGGTTTATCTTATCGGGACTGCATGACAACTTGTCTTTCCTTTTTAGACGGAGAGCTAGCGACCAAATCAGTCATGTGGCTTCAGCTGTATTGAAACTCCGTTAGCTACTGCTCTGACTGAACAACCTTTTCCTATAATCTTCGAGCTGGCAGGCCGCGGGCGGTGGGTGCGGGTGTAGTGGGGTGGGGAAAAAAAAGAAAAAAATGTGGGCTCAGCGACTTTAATTTTTTTTTCAAACAGGGGCTCTGTACTCCCTGTGCACCAAAAAAAAATTAAATCGATCGGGTGGTGGGAAGGGGTGGCCAGCGTTAGTTAAAAGTACCAAAATAATAATAATTTTCGTGTGGGCTCAGCTGTATTGGCTTTTTTTCTGACGCGAATTTAATCAATATGTAAGCTTCAAAAAAATTGCCATGCAAAAATATCGGTGGGAAGGTACGATACCTTCCCACCGATACAGCTGAAGCCACATGACCGATTTGGTCGCTAGCTCTTAATCTATTTCTTAAACAATTATTTGTCCAAATGGACATGCATCACGGTTTTAAGTCTGAAAATTCGGATTTATCTGGCGACCCTGAAATATTTTCAAGTCTCGACATAATTATAGTGCATTCATATGTGGGAAGATATTCTAGCTGAGGTTTTCAAGGCTAACCTGCAGGTCTAGCACATCTTGTCGCGACTTCGTTTGTCGTGCGACTCAGCGACACCTGTCTTGCTCGCACGGTATTGAAAGGAAAGTAACAGATGGTATTTGTCGCGCGTCCAAGAGTCGCTTGTCATAGTTATACTACACGTGCTGTCCACTAGTAAAATTATGACGTGCTCATGATGACAGCACACTGAAGTGCCAAGAAGCACAGATGCCAACGACCACATGTTAACTGGAACTTTTAGTTGTGGTACACAGGTAACTTGATCATGGATCTTTTTAGAAACCTAACTTTTTCTTATGAAAGTATAAGGTACGCAAGTAAATTGTCTGAAGAGCTCAGTAGAGCACACTTTCGGAATAGTTATCAATAGATGTTGACAGACAATACGAGTATGTACCTGTCTCTTTACGGGAGATGTTACGCACTCGGTATTAGCAGCCAGCGAGACGTGTCTCATCACTCGTATGGCCGCGGCCGGCCGTCGCCTTCGGACCTCTCGCTCAACCGCTCACCACGCCACTGGTCACGCAAAGTCATGGCATCTCCATAGCAGCTGAGCTGCTGCTGCTAGGAGCCATGAAAAAAATGAACCAGGAGCCGAGCTGCTATCGATTGATGCATGGTGCCTAGGTATTTCACAATATCCAACATGAGATCCACAGTTATATGAAAATTGTTGTGCCCGTCATGGACATGTAGGTATCGTGGTGACTTGATATATACTAGTACTATTGACGGCTTCATGATGAAGGAAGGAATGACGGTCAAAGGGGCAGTTAAACCCCCGGCTTCTCAATTCATCTTTACAGTAGATAAAAATACTTAAATTAGTTTACCTGACTTGCCTCCAAGCCCTATCGACGATTGATAGTTGACTGTTTTCGTGTCAGCTACCCAGCTCATCAGCAGCAGAGCGACGCACAAAATCTGTCTTTGGCACATTTTTAACACTTATTTTATTTCACTTATCTTAAAGGTGCAGTACTAGTTCGACTCGCACGTTAACTGACTTCAATTCGCATGGATCGGTAGAAAACTTGAATGGCGGGTTGCGTTCGCGTTTCCTAATGAGGTGACGTTTATTGAAGATGGTTTTACTTAGAAGTGAGGTTTTTGATTATGTTGGGTTACTAGTGACGTAATATCAAATGGTCCTCACCGCTCTAGAGCGGAGGACGACGTACGTCACTATTTTGAAAAGAGCTTATATTTGAACTTCGGAATGAAGGTAAGAGTGTACTATAGTGACATATACAATGCTGGAATATGGGAGCACCATAAGATGCGAGTTTATCCAAAGTAGTGACTAATTCGGTTGATTAACTAATTTGTTTGTATAGTAGGTTAAGCGAAACAAGTTGTAGGTATATGTAGATGAGGACGTGTTTGAACTTTAACATTCGGTTTAGTGACCATTTGGGTACACGACAGCGACAAACTATCTCCAAACTGATATCTCACTATAGAGCACGCCTAAGATAGCGGCTTTTCTAAAATGATCCAAGCTTTGCGATTTTGACGAATTGGATACTAATTGTAGTTATAAATACATTGCTATATAAATTAAGTTACAACCGAGTAATTTGTACTGTTATAAGATTAAGTCTCGTTTAAATGGGCCTTATTTGTCTGAGCCTATCATCAATATGCAGTTACATTGCAAAACAAATCTTCCCACTCGCATGTCTATGCGCAACCATAATTAGTGTCATCGAACAATGATCAAAACAAAACGTAAATGATGACGAAATGATCATTTGTGACGGTGAAATGAATATGGTTTAGATATAACGTGTAATACTTGTTATGTGATAATTGGTATACACCCACAGAGTGGATACTGTGTAGTTAAAAAATCAGGTTATAATTGAAAAATAATTGCACTTTTTGGTAATGAGTTTTTAAGTCAACCTGTAATGGAAACCTTTAGTTACAAAGTTGATAATTAGTACTGCCTTTTCTTATCATAGTATTGCAAATCGCAATCTTTGCAATCACTATATAAAATGTTTGTATTTTTTGTTTTTCATCGGATTGCTGTTTTGATTAATTTATGATTATGATGGACATTTAATACCTAATGACGTGACCTTTTGAAAGTTGTGTCAGTATGTCGTGTCGGATTATCTTAATAAATTTTATAATGTCCATAAAGTTTTTGGATTTATTAGATGTGATGAAGGTTATTGGAAATTCTATTTGTATCATGTGTTTTTTTCATATTAATCAGAAATATAGCGCAAATTTCTTTGACTAAAATAAGTGTAAAAAAAAAATAGACGTAGTGGATTCTCAAAAGTGTACCGGCTGTGATAGAAAAGGTTTAAAAAGCCTACCTACTTAAAAATAAAACACTGTCTGCTTGCTAGCTAGAAAACGATCACATAAATACAGTGTGAAACCTTTTCAATTAGAAAACTGGTAGGTGAAACGGAGTGCGAAATGGGATTGATTGTTGCTAAGTCTTTACCTATCAATCTTGCACAATATTAATTAGTTCTTAAAAGGTTTACCGCTATTGCAAGGGCTCCCGGAAGGATAAATAGTTGTGAAATTAATTAGCAATTCCGGAGCGTCGGTGAGGCGTCCGGCTCCATTTCGCCAGGAAATTGCAGTTCCGATCTCCCAGACGCTGGAATGCATAGCGAACTGTAGGTAACAAGAGGGAAGAGCGGAGAGGGAAGAGCGAAAAGCGGCGATCGGAGAGCGGAGAAAGGCGTGCGGAGACCGGAGAGTGGCGTGCGGAAAGCGAAGAGCGGCGTGCGGAGAGCGGAGTGCGGCGTGCGGAGAGCGGCGTGCGGAAAGCGACGTGCGGAGAGCGGCGTGCGGAGAGCGGCGTGCGGAGAGCGGCGTGCGGAGAGCGGAGAGCGGCGTGCGGAGAGAAGCGGAAAGAGGGAACGGTCGGATGCAAAGATAACCAAACGGTTTGAACAGGGTCTTTTTAAAGAAAAAGACCCTGTTCAAACCGTGTAGAGAATGGTGTTTAATCGTCCTGAAGTGGGCAACCCAGTGGGAATCGGGTTGTCTGGACGCCACGCCTCTGCTGACTAGACTGGTTGACCAAACGAGCGAAGGCACGACAAAAAGCTAGCGTTTACATAACGGAGGCAACCCTAGCGCACATTCCAATGACGTTGCGTCACCCGCGGGAGGGGGCATCGATAGCGATGGCAACGTCTGCCGTCCAAACAAGTGGGGTATCTGTTACGTAGTAACTTGTATATAATCTGTGACCACACTAAAAGGGATGATGGCTGATTTTTACTTCTACAACATACTGTACTTATATGAATAAAAATTGCTCAATATAATATCATGAAAATAAAGAAAAAAAATTAAGAACTTTGAAATAGGTATCTACGACAACTGCTTGAACGTTTGTTGTCACGCCATAATGTTCTTAGGAGACCTTCAGTTTAATATTCTATTAATTATCAATAGATTAGGAATACAATAGACAAGTCGCTTTAGTATTGGGATTTTTGGTACAAGGATATCTAGACATGCAAGGGCACAAAACTATACAAAATAAAAATTTCTCCTTCGCGGACGAACTTATTTCTAGTTAAAAATATAAGGACGAATAGCAACATATACTCGTATGTGACGATTCGTCTCGAAAGGACATTAACCCTCTAGACCATAACTCACTTTCCGATTCCCAGACACAATCCAATTTAGTCAGTATTGAATGCATTAGCCGCGACTCGAAACTGTAATGCACTCTGCTAATTGGTTGAAAGGGCCTAAATTGATTAGGTATAATTGTGTTTATCCCTAGCGACCAATCTCTGCTTCGAACTGATCCTAAGATGATATTTATGATGAAAGCTGAGCTGAGAACCGAACTAAAGTCGATTCGTTCTGTCGTGTCCTATTTAAATAGTAAACATGGTTCAAACCTCAAAATTGTCATCAAAGCATTTAGCTTTGGCATGCAGCTGTTCTCGTAAGTAGATCAACTATATAAATAATAAATAAATAAATAATAATAAATATTATGGGACAATGATATCCAGCGTGATATCCAAAACAGTTGCTCAGGTTAATTAATTTATGAGAAAACGCCAGTTTTTGACAAATAAGTCAAACTTTTAAGGTTTATTAAATATTGTTTAAATAAGTAAGGACGAACAGTAGTAAAGTGACATTCAAATTGGCCTGGCACTATCAACTAAGAACGAATTGAACGCTGCCACAAATGTTACTCTCTCGTAGCTCGCGTAAGCTTAATTTTGTACTTATGCAAGCATAAGGCAAAGTCGAAGAAATTTAAGTAGGTAGGTACGCATTTAAATACATAATCTGCAAACCAAAAATCGGTTCTTTTTTGACAGATATGGTACGAAATTGTTTATATGATACTCATTTTTAAAACAAAAGGAATATTGTGTAATATGTGTGGTCACCTTTATTATCATAATTTCGACTGCTCAAAGGAATATAGCGGTGAAACTTAATGATTTTATCATTATCATTACCATCAATACCTTGACGTACTGTCCACGACTTTTTAATGTTAGCCACTAGCTAAGCTGACCTAGGGTAAGTGTTAATAAGGTTATTTAGTCACGATTATGATTGTCTAGCTTTACCTATCATTAATGGCCGACGGCCGTGAGTGTGCACGATGGTTTATTAGATACAATTTTATAGGTGTTCATTATAATTATATTTAGGTTAATGGTTTAACTGGAGCGAAGTAAAATCTTTATGTGAAATTTACGTATTTCAATTAGAATCTTTATTATTCGTACAATAATACGGTGTGAAGTAAAATGTATGCATTTAGAGGTCACGAAGACCACGTGCTAGGGCAAAATTTATTGATAATTCTTGGGGGATTATTTTTAATCTTAATTTATTACTATATATAATAAAATAAATTGTATAAAACTTATTTTATTATGTATAGTTTTAATTTATTTTCCATTGTAATAATTAATGAATAAAAATCTTCCAAGATTAACAAAAAAATTATTGATATATAGGGTAAATCGCCAATAATTGGCCACCGTTCAATAACTGGCCACCTAAAACTAAAAATGAACTCTGTTCACCTACAAACTGAGTTCATTTTATTATATCGTGGCCAGTTATTGAAGGGCGGCCAGTAAGTAACAGCTTATACTAAAATGAATTATATTTATAGGTTAACAGAGTTCATTTTTAGTTTGAGGTGGCCAGTTATTGAACGGTGGCCAATTATTGGCGATTTACCCTATATAAATATATATACTTTCATTATGAAAGTTATGTCTTCGAGGTCATGGCTAAGTTTTATATATGAAAAAATAATAGAAAATTATTTTGCTTTTTTCATTAACCAAGTGTCGTAAAACTTCTACTACTAATATCTCGATGAAGAGGGGCGATGAAGGGGGATCATCATAGCCGGTAGGTATTCATTTAATTTGAAAAAAAATCTTAATTTCGCGTTATTTTTAAAATTTAATGCTATTAAATATAATTTAGGCATAGAACTTTAAAATTAGATCACTAAAATA
Source organism: Apotomis turbidana (assembly GCA_905147355.2). Taxonomy (NCBI): domain Eukaryota; kingdom Metazoa; phylum Arthropoda; class Insecta; order Lepidoptera; family Tortricidae; genus Apotomis; species Apotomis turbidana. Next base: position 17,791,571 of record LR990294.1, read on the forward strand.
TAAAAATAGGAAATGAAAAGAGAAAAACCAAAATTGAATACCGGTATTTTTATGGAGCCATATACCGGTATCCGATCCCTCGCGACGACCCATCAACTTGTCATCAACAGACTGGCCCACTTTAGTCCATGGTTTTAAAAATTGACGCCATTTATCATTCCCCTTGTGGATAGTAATGGCAAGGGTAATGAGAAGGCAATTGAAAAAAAATTGCGAACGTAAAGATATAATCTTAACAGTAGATGGCGCTACGTTACCGCCCTAACGCATGTAGAAATGAAGCAAATGGTTGAAAAAAATCGATGCTTTGGCTAGTGGCTTTGATAGCATAATTTGTAAAGCACCCGTCTTGCCCGGAAATGCGTGGGGACGTGTGTTCAATTCCCCATCAAGGTTTTTTATTTTTATTTTTCGGTTCTATATAAACATTCATTACATAAGTATGCTTGGTGCTTGGTGCTGAGGTGCAGACACGGCTATGGTGTCACCACGAGTTTTTTTTACAATGTGAAATGAAAAAACACTAGATTAACCATCGTTAGCCACAATATCTACATTGATATTATGCTTGAATCCATCCTGAAAGATGACAGATAAGCTTTTGGAACTCGTTTCAAACCGGTACCGGTGATGTGACTGAAACTAGACGAATTTATTTAAATTAACTTGTTTTTTTATCTAATGAAACGTAGTTTGAAAATCATCAAGTAATATTTACATTAAGCAAAACGTTAAAAATTTAGGTTTAATAACGTCACGTCTTAGTAACTCTACAATATCGAAAAATAAGCAGATACTGAATAAAAATAAGCCTAATTCGCTGCGGTTTCGGCGCGTTATAATTTCTTTAATGCCATTTAGTTACTATTGACTGTAACATTATGTAATGTTAGAATATGTCAAACTGGGCACTACGCAAATGTAATGTTTGCAGTGGAGTGAAGAAATTTGGACTGTGGAGTCCAGGTCAAAGGCAAAAATACGTATGTTTTTCAATTATACCATCTCCCAATTATGTCATCTAATTATCTAACCACTTTCTCACACTGGATTGAACGGAAAGAGACAGACAATATTTGCGGCTCGATTAAGAGTCGCATGTCACAATGCTCGAAGAACAGCAATTCATTTCCATTTGTTGATTTAACCTTATTACTAGATGACGTCGTAACTATAAAATAATACCTACTTTATAATAGCATCCTATTATTACGTATTTTTAGAAATGCCAAAATTTCGCAAACCCAATCTGCATAAACGTTTTACAGCCCTTATACTGCTGATTTAAGCTGAATAAAGGCTAAATCAGCTCTTATGCAGCTTGTCTGCTACTTAGGCATTGTTTTACTCAAAAACGTGGAAACGGTAGCGTATTATTTTAAGAGATTAAGCTGAAGCTAGGCCACAGGTAAAACACACGAGGCTTATTCCCCAGTAAACGAATAGATGACGATACTTAGTAGCAAATATAGCTAATTATAGGAAAACTAATTAAAAGTCCTGCTCATTAAAAGTTAATTAATACTTACAGAGATATAAACAGTGTGCGAAAATATCTGAGTGAAAGTTTTTTTACACTCGCAATCTTGTGAAGTGTAATTGTCATTTTGGAACTGAATTGACATAACAGTTTCACGAAAGTAATAGGTTCTAAGTAGCAGTAAAAAAAAAAAATATTTTACTAATTTGGGATATGGACAATTATTTCCTCAAAATCATTAATGTCTAAAAAGTATCGGTATTAAAATAATTATCGTATATGAGATCATTCTAACTTACATAGACACATTTAAAGTAATTAGTTTTAATATAAATTATGAAATTAATTGAAAGCGATCATGTTATACATATGGCCTAGTATAGGTAGTCAATCTGTTCTTGTACTGCCAAGGTCAAGGGAGAGTGGTTAAGCTTAAGACAGTGCATTGTTGAAATACAAATATAATATATAGAAAACAAAGAAAAGTCAGTCACTATCCAACATCAATCCGTCAATAAATAGAGAAAAGTGATGAGATAAACCGTCTTAAACCTAACGGCCATCTAACACATTACATAATCGATAAAAGCCGTTCAAAAACTGCACCTTTTTCCGTCAAATACACTGTGACAACCTCATTAGGCACTCAAACGCGCGAAAAACCGCAAAAAAAAAAAAAAAAGTTAGAAGAAATCTTTGGCAAAAAATTCGCGCGACCGAAACGCGCGTGCGCGAACGCGTTGGAGTTTCTACTAAGCGTTCGACAATGTTGAGATTGGAACAGCTTTATGCAACCTTCGTTGAAAGCAGCATTCTTGCGGTCAAGCGCCACGCATCTCTGTCGTCTGTCGCGACCTTTACAAGGATTTCAAATGCGAGATGAGTGGATTCTAATCGGTTAGCCACTCGAGTGTCGCAAAGTACATGTTTGACATGTTTTTAGGTTGACTATTAATTTTAAACCCTATATGAAATTACATAGCATCGTATTCGAATGCTTCGAACTAAAGAGTATTGGATTCTAGAATTATGGATTCGATTTTTTTGTGATTATGCGTTCGGTATTGCTAAAGTTACTAAATACTAATGAATTGATGTGTCAAATCACTCAATTTCATGTTTTGATGCAATAATTTAGTGTGAAAGTTCAATTCGCTGCGGTTTCGGCTCGTTTTAATTTTTAATGTCATTTAGTTACTGTTGGCTGAACGATGTTAGAATTGTCAAACTAGGCACTATTCCGTTAAGGTGTGGGGGGCATCATAAAAAAGCCGCCAAATTAGTGGCAAAAAAAAAACAATATACTGCGGACCATAGAGGCGGCTCATTCCCCGGCCAAAATATAGTAAATAAGTCAAGTAGTAACTTATATAGCTATTAAGATATATTGTTATTATACGCGATATAATCCGTTGAATTCGTTTTATTAATATATTGCAAATTGTTTTATATTTAACAAAATTAAATACCTTACGTCAAACTCTTAATTCACCTAAGTCTCAACCATCATACAGTGTCTGTTGTTTACTTACGTATCGATCATATTGTCGATAAATGTTATATCAACACGACACTGCACTTGAAACGAGTATCAAGACTATCAAGCTAGATCAAGTATGATACATAAAACAGAAAAAATTTGGTTTCTAGGCCGCCCACCCAGCATTCTTGACCACCACACAGGCGACCGAATTGTCTAAAACGTGCATATTTTAATTATTCATGATCCTGGGGCATCTTTTATAATTACTCGAATTATAAAGAGCTAAATTAAAAATAAATATAGTTGGAGCCGTCCTGGCTCTGATGAGATCTGTGGGTATCGACCTATAAAGGACAAGGTAGACCATAGACCTACACTTTTTTCACCTTTAAGCATTTTTTCCGTATCTGGTTCTGGATTGACGACGGCAGAATAATGGGTCATGAAAGTTAATTATCAATTTGTACGTCTATTTTTAACCCCCAACGAAAAAAGAGGCGTGTTGTAAGTTTAACCTGTGTATCTGTGTGTCTATCTGTAGCATCGTAGCTCCCAATTTGAGTGTGTTTTTTTTAAAAATCGAAACACTTGCCCGTCGAGTTTGTTCTTAGCTATATTTGGCGGAAATAGAACCAGTAGTTTCCAAGATATATTCAGATTTAATTGGAACATGTGACAAGATCTTAACCAATATTAAAGCTAAAAATTTGTATTATGTTCAGTTGAGATTATTATTAATACTCTTCTATTATAGTCACTATCAAAATACCTTAGTCAGGCCAGTCACAGCCCAGTGTTATCCGCCATCATACTTCTTCTATTTTTTATTAATTATTTTTCTATATTATCGCCCTTTTATTAAGGGTTGCCAGGAAACTTAAATGTGAACCTAGCAGATTCATCTCCCTAATAATGTAACTTTTACGTTACGCAAAATATTAATGTGAAGGATTTATAGTCCATACGTATATAATTTAAGGTTAGCAAAATACACACAAAACTTAAAGTTAAATAAACTTTTCATAACTGATCATTTCATGCTGGATCGATAGCAAAGATTTTAAATCCGATGATCAATCATCTTTTAATGTAGTTTATTTCACTTTCAACGACATTTCGAAACCATAAATTGTGTTTTTTGCCGTCAATCGCATGGGTAATTTTTGTTATCGACTCATCCTTGACTTTTATAAAGTTGGCATGTAATAATTACGGAGGCATATGTAGGATTACACATGTCTATTATTCTATCTATGGATTGGTTTTGTAACTGTTCGGACTTGAACTTAGTTTGGAATGTATTACGTAACATTTGTAGCTTTTTATTTTATCGTATTCTCTTTTAGGTTATTGTTTGCAGTTATTTTTTATTTATATTTGATCTAATTGCTGCATAAAGTAAATGGCGGTAGTTTGTGTAACATAAGGAATATAACATTATGCCTTGATGAAGACTCTTTTTTTGTTAATAGCTGATATCCAATTTTAGATTTTAGTTTTTTAGTTTTATCTTTTACGATTTAGTTAAATGTCTCGTAAACTTTTGTTGATACCTATTGAAATAAATTGTTCACTTACGTAAAAAATAAAGCAATAGGTAGTGGTTTGAAAATTTGAACTACCTACTGAACCACCAATATTTACCGAGATGTCCATATTTATAAACTGATTTTAAGTAATAGCCGACATAGGTATAAGCGGTAATTTTATTTCAACTACGGGGGCCTATGGTGGTTGCGTTTATCACGTGATAAATATTGTAAGTGACAAAGCATCTGTCACTCACACTCTCATGTTCTCAAAACGCGACGGATACTTTTTCACTTCTCTATCGCGTGATAAAAGAAAACATCGTAGGCCCGCTGGTCTAACCGGCCGCCGGTGGTAGACCACCTGTTGTTTACCTCTATTGAATGTGTAATATAGTAATATGTGCTTGTTTATTTGTATTCATTTCCCCATTCAGGTGTACAATAAAGAATGTTGTATTTTATTCTGTTCTATTGCAATCTAAGTATCATATTAACCGGGATGTCTGAGATACAATACCAATATTTCACCATCAGGAAGTATCGCTGGTTATAAATAAAATGAATATTAAATCACTCATCAGTCAACTGGAATAAATAACTTTTTGCCAGATCAAAAGTTTCTTAAACTTGTTTCTGAATGAATTTAACTTGAGGTATTTTATTGCCAATATTTTAATGGGGAAATTGAATATACTGTGTTAATTGGCGACATTGATGGACAAAAGTATGAAATCTGAAGTCGCAGTTGACAGACTTGAACGTTTTAAATTGCAAATTAGTACATTGACATTCATTGAGGCTTCTTTTACTTATGACTTGAATAAATCCGTACACCGTATAGTATTATTGTAGGGTGTATACATACTATGTACATACAGTGTAACTACCTTTTACAGAAAATAGTTAACTCTGATTACAAGAGACATTTTCTGTCAAAAAAACATGTACATTAGTAAAGTTAAGGGCTTTAATTAAAACAAAACTTAATTGATTCCTTTGTGTAACGATAGTTACCCATATCTTTTGTATGAGTAACATTCGTAACACAAAAGAAGCCGTCGTAATTTTGTTTTTATTAAGCTTTTAACTATGTACATGTTTTTTGAAAATGACTCATTTATCAAATAAATTAGGAATATGGCAAGTTCTAATAAAAATGGAATTAACAGCCAGTTGCATAAAAATAATTACCGTTAATGTCGTATTGGGCACGACCCGTTACTTTCAGTCATGACAGCGATAATAAAAACGCAACTTGCGCACCATAAATCTCTTCAAATTGACGTAATAATGTAAGATGACGTGAATCCGCAAACTCAGCAGAAATAAACTGTGTCAAAATTTACTTTCAAGTTTAGAGCCCAAGCGGGACACAAGAATGCAAAATTCCTGTGGCGCATGGGTGGGTGCCGAGTTTATCAAGCGAATAGCGATAAATAAATGACAAAGCACCCTTCATTTTTTGACAATCATCAGAGTGTGAGTGACATTCATTTTTTCGCGTGATAAACGGAACCATCATAAGCTCGCTGGACTCGTATTGAAGTTGCTGTGTCATTACTAATTACATTAACTTGATTAACTTAATCTTGCGATTTATTTCTCCTGTATGTTTTGTGAGGTGTACAGTAAAGAGTACTTGTATTGTATTGTAAATTACGTTAAAAAAACATTGTGCTTATAAACATTGAAAAATTGAATTGTTCGGCCGAGGTTCGAACCCGCGTTTCCAACGGCTTTCCGAACCAACATGGGCGTGTCACCTATTAGACCGCCGAACCCATGCACGAGCCATTAATTTTTCAACCACTTGCTTCATTTCTTATCCTAAGGCATTAGGGTGGCATCGTAGGCGTAGCTCTATCCAACGTATATATTCTGACTTTGATCGGCACCATCGTCTTAAATTACCTTAGTAGCGATGTACACCCAAACGAAGTAATGCGTAAACAAAATTTAGTGAAAATAATAATAAGTGAAAAATTTAAAGAAACATTCTCAAGTAGCGCAATCAATAAATTTAATGCGTTTTGTTCAAGCGCTATCCTTTTAAAAGTTAGGATCAATATTTAATGTTTATGAATTGTTTAGACTAAGAAAACGTGTATGTATGTAACAAAATAAAGGGTAAACATAAAAAAATGCTTTCTATGATAGGGTCTACTTCACTCAAAATAGGCGCATCGACACGTCGTGTTGCGGAACACCAGCCTGCAATAACCTATAAACTATAGGGTCTACTTTAGCGATGAGACACATAATACAGCTTGTATGGCTATATAAAGCCTTCAAATTAGCCCATAGACAGCATTTTTTTATGTTTACCCTTTATTTTGTTACATACATGAATACATTATAAAAAAAAGATATGTTGACACCTCAACCTCAGTCTGGACGACTCAGAACGGCCAAGTAAGGCATCATTTTGAAAGTAATAAGTCTTTATTTAACATTATATCCGAGAAACGTAAAAAAGTAACCAGATCGATCGTCAGACCGCATGCACAGAGCGTGAATCGGCCTTGGTCAATTCGTCTCAAATGTCAAGTCGCATAGCGATGACCAAGTCTACACTCCTCTGTGGCTATGACTAGCCCAGCAACTATTTATACATTACTGCTTTTGCCACAAAACATTACATGTAGGTACATTAACTTATACACAATCCTACGGGAACCATGTTGGGATAAAGACTAGCCTCTGTGTTAAGTTACGGCATAAACTATGTCGTCCAATTTCATGCAAATCCTTCCAGCCGTTTCAGCGTGAAGAAGTAACAAACGTACAGGAAAGAAAGCTAAATTTTGTCAAATGTGTTCGTGGACCGACCCATGAGAATCAGAAAGGAAAAAAAATACTTTAGAGTACGGTCAGCTTCAAAAGTAGTTTAACAATTTTGGTATTACCTACATCGCCATACTGAAGTGTTCAGCTACTTGTGAGGCTAGCTATATTTGTTCAAACTATATGGTCAAAGGACTGAACGCTAAATAACTATGTGTATATTCGCACTGCTCTATAGAAAATCGAAATGTCCGAATCGTTAAATTTTTCAATTTTCGCTTCATTTGTAAACATTTAGTTTACGTTAGCAGACGTTACTGCTTTATTAAAAATATGCTCTATAGAAGTTTAATTCACAAACATCCTCCAGTTTTGTATGTCACCAGTATAAATAGAATGTGACTTTACTGCGAATTCAGTTAAACGAGTTCATCGCCCGTATACTTAATGAGAGCACACAGAATGCCAAAATATGTATAAAAAAATGGTGACGTCTTTATATCGAACCAAGATAGGTAATCAAGCTTTGTTTTCAATTATAATATGAAAGTCAATCGGAATATCACCGCTTTTTTATATTAAAGCAGTTCTCGTCTGCGAACGTAAATCAAATGTTTAAACTGAAGCTAAAATTCAAATGTCCAACCATCATCGTTCTCAACGAGGAAACCTCCTCAAACCATAGAGTAATGTTTGATCTATGCTCAAACTGAATTAGAAGGGAATGTTCTGTCCGGATTGGATCATCATTCCCTTCCAATATTAATTCTAAAATCTCCTTAAGATTGAAAGTGTCAGAGGAGAGACCAGTGGAGAACGGACCTCGATTAGTAGGTATGGAAAAGTGTGCAGTGGTATTGCCTCTTAAACTATAGTTGTAGAGTTTTGTGTTGGTATGCCATGTCATGAGCAGAATGCATGTGTTTAAGCAGTAGTAACGTGTCCCGCTTACTACTTGCATCCGACTCCGCTTCGAATGGGGGGCTGGAATACTTTTTACTCCTACCTGCAACAAAACAATATACCATTAATTACATTTTTAATTATGAAGAACATGGTATATATTATTAGTATTGTCATAATATTATTTAAAATGCCGCTTAAAGTCGACATACAATGGTCAGTGGTAATAACGCATTACAAAAGTTCGTCAACCTTTAGCTCAACTGGTAGAGCACTCGCCCCGGTATGACTAAGAGATTACTATTTAGTCTTTGTATCGTACATTTATATAAATAATTAAATGCAACTTATTAATTATATAATACTAGGTCTAAATAAACGTTTGTGCAAGGTGCGTTAATTGATAACCTGTATTTTGGTTATCTGTGCATACAATTTTTAAATGATGCTCGAGGAACCGACTTATATTTTGAGTACAACATAAAATCACCTTTATTTTTATCACCCACCTCTATCATATACAAAAAAAAAGATACAGGTCAATTCTACAATAAGTAATATCTGTTATTTTTTCCACTAGACATTTCAGTGCCTAAGGTTAAACTATTTTAGAATCCGCTTCCCAGTAAATTACGGCGATACCACTTAAAGAAATGGGTCAGTCCCTTCAACATTTCCTAACGATCCTCTTAGTTTATGCGTAGTTGGTATATAGTACAAATTTTCTAAGCTAAGCTTATCCACTTGAGAACTGAATGCCATTGAGTGGTAAACCACAAATTAAGATAGCGAGCTCGTAGTAAAAGCAGATTGTAACCACCTTAGAAGGTTAATATAGATTATCGACTCTATTTCCTTGGACATGAAACTACAAAATACACAAACAGAATAATGGTAATCATAACTTTTTTGGAATTTTACAACCGTCCGACTCTCCACAAGAATGTATTCTCTTGAAAAAGGACTATGAACTCTCATCATCAACCATTTTAAACCTATTCAACAAGGAATAAGGTTGAAAATTCAATATCCACGCAATGTAGTTCTAACCTTTTTTTGTAGGTAACTGGTTGGCGCTTACGAGAACTAAAGAAGATAGGATTGTATTAGACACAATTCCATTGTGAATGCAGGTAAGTGGATGAGCTTAGTTTAAAAAAATTGTACTATAATAACATATTTATTGTTCAGTTACACTTTCTCTGCGTAGGTATGTCAAAAGTAACTTATTTTTTAACAATTATGACTCTTTATGACGGTTTTAAGTAAACCGTCAAAAATTGTAAGGCACTAAAATAATAACGTAAACTAAAGCCTGACCAGAAATTTGCGGAATTTTACTGGAACTAATTTCTTGCACTGGCAATGATTTTATGATGGTTTGTCAACAATGTTAACGTCATTCGTGGTGGCTTCTTTGAAAGACAAATATTTAAAAATGACCAAAGAAAATGCCGAAAACCATTCACAGTCGTGAACGTAATATCATAAATAAAGTGTACACGTGTTTACTATTACACGAAAAACAGTCAGGAAAAGAGTACGTTCCATCAAATGATATTACGAGGTTACCATAGGAACTGACAGGTATTTAAACTAATGTCATTATAGTGCGGTGACCATTGGCTGCAAAATTGTTGCCATATAAATCTTATAAATAGCGCCCTCTTGACAATCCACATATTTCTGGTCAGGCTTTAACTCTTGATGACAACTGTACCGAAATAAGCCTGTAGTAAAATTGACAGCTACTTTTGTACTGTAGATCATAATTGGAGTTCCGGTCCGTGACTCAAGATGGCCGCATGCGTTTAAGTTTCGTTGTTCGTTATTTATTCATTTTTGTTGTTCAATGTGTAGCGTTGATAGCGTATTGTGCAGTGATCTAACGTATGAGTGAATTGCTAATGAAGAATTCAACTTGAAGCGTTCATAGCCCTTCCTGGGTCAAGGCTCGATAATCCGTGTGGTTTTTTGTAAATCGCTATCACTTTACAAAAAGCACGATTTTGTCAACTCACCGTACAACGTGGTATCAATCCTCTTCTAGTCGCCGAGTGCGATTGGCAACGAGGCATTGGCAGTAATGGTCGCTTAACTGAGACCGGTTGCCATTAAAAAAAAATAGAATAGAATAGATCATAATTAATAATCGTGTCTTTTAAATAATAAAATAGTATATTGTATACTTCGACCGAACCTTTTAATCAATGATTGAATATAAAGTCATTAATTCCATGGTGAATATTAATAGACTTACAATAATGGCGTCTATATGGAATCTCATCAAATTAATGATAGGTTATTGGCCATTAGCACCGCGGGAAAGGTTAGATCTGATAACTCGTTTCTTAAATAAATGGCCTGTTAATATGTGGCCATCGGATACCTTGTCTTTTCTGTTATTTTTCTCAACAGGTCGTTTCACCGGTCTTTAACCCTAGAGTAAATAAACTCTTGAAGGTTAGTAGAATGGATTCCTGGTCCAGTTTGCAAAAAATAAGTAATTTTTTTGTAAACTTTTTTGTAAACGGCTGCGCTTTTAATAGTTTTGGCCACCGGAACCTGACATTGCTCTCTTTTTTCCTTTTTTTCGTGTTTTTCTTTGTTTCGCATGCGAAACATGTCGGGCCGTTCTTGAAAATTTTTCGTGAGTGTAAACCGCTTAATACAATAATTATTTTTGTGATTTCGATTTGTTATGTTATACAATTAAGTGGTCATGACCTGGCCTTGTTTCAAATTGGTAACGCTAAATTCGGCAATACCTACATGACTATAATTAACAACATAATTAATTACTTAGAAAATACCATTGACGTAAACAACTACTACTGTGACTAGTTATCCTAGAAGATTTATAACATGTTAGTGTCTGATATACAAACTAACATGTTTAGCGGGTATTTGTAAGAAGTAATAATCCTTTTATTACGTATATCTCCGTACCCGAGAAGCATATAATATGACAAGTTATCCTCGTAAAACTCTCGTACAGAGTTAGCCATAAGTTTAAAATTATTTTTGCGTGATATCTTTTGGCATCTTATTGCTTGAAATTTCTTGGCTTTTATCAAATTACTATCTTAGTTGCGTACATCTATTTGTGGTGTATGGTGTATTTTTTGTGTATTCTTAAAAACGTATGATTAATATGAGAAACGTGCGAGCGTGTCAAACCAAGTTTATAAAAGACAACTGGTGAGATGCATCTGAGTATATTTGCATTTTGCACATACAACCAATAAAATAGAGTTCTCAAGGTGCTTCGCGAAGTTCAATAGAGATGACCTTGTCGCGCTTCATTCTGCGTTGCATTTCAAGTATTAACGGCTTACATGTACACAGTTACTCCATTCAATAACCACACAAACATTGGCAAGCCCTCGCGAAAAACAAACGCAGTTAATGAAACAGCAAATATACACATAGGTGCAAACGTCGAATGTTAGTCAATCCCACATCGGTGCAAATGTGGACCAACCGGCAGATTTGCTTTTCGTGCGCACGCACGATTGCGACACTTCCATGCTGCCACATTTGACCACAAAATTAATAGGTCTTCAAACATTTTGGGGGCTTAGTACAAACGGATTGTTTTCCCACGAGTATTAAACACTAGTGGCTCCTCTGTGAGCAGTAGACCTCACGTTTTTTTTCCTATGGCTGAAATATGTCATTATTACTTTTTCAACCGACATGAATTTTTGTAGAAAACTGATTCTATATAATTATTTTTATATAGAATCAGTTTTCCAAAAAAAGAGAGCATTTAAATCCTAGCCTGCTTTTTGAGAAGAAGTTAAAATTATTTTTATGGTTAGGTAATAATATTACCCCGAGTTGCGTTCTTGTCGCACTGACTTTACATCAGTAAATAGGCAATAATTTGGACTATATTTGCATCACATCCGATCATAACTTTCTAGTTTCTACGTATTTTTACAAGATGCTAGAGACGATATGACAAGGGGGATATAAATTATAATACATGCCTTCATCAGGATAGATGGAGTCGATCTGCTCGCTCTCCACGCTCTGCAAGCTATCGACGTTTTCGTCCTCTCCCAAATCTTGGTTATCTGGTAGCTCGTCTTCGTGACCCAACTCTCTGATCGGTCTTCCCTCCGTCTGTTTCGGCACCGGCAATATGTCTTTTATAGACGGCGCTCGCACGTTGTGCCTCGCCAGTCCCAATTTCTTCTGGATAAAGGCCTCGAGAATCTGCTTTGTAATCTTGTTCTGACGCGATAGCTCTTCGAAATCTGTGGAGAAAGGAGAAAGATAGATAAAAATGACTGCGCGGAAGAATCAGTGGGCTCACCGCCAACAATCGATAGAGTGACTTTGATAAATAGTTTAAAAGTAGTGTCACTGTATTGATCGATAGCAAGAAGAGTATTGGTGCCAGACCCAAAGTAAGAAAAGGAGGAAATTTTGAAATCGATGTCATTTTTATCGTTTCTCCTCTCTCCGTGTAAGAACAGGATTCCAATCAGTCGTACAGTCCGTGAGCTTAGTTTAGGATGGGTTAAAAGCAAAGGGGTTCAAAGCTAGACATTTCCGACCACACAAGTGCGAGCGAGCGATACATAACTGAAGACCATTTTTTCGCTCAGGGACTGTATTAGCATTTGCTTAGCTTACCTATCTTTCATAATGTGGATTATTTATTTTGCTTATCTGTTAAATATCTTCATATTACTGTAGATATTGCTTTTTACCAACAATAATAAACTTTAAAAGTATATACTCGTATGTCTAGTTTTAATAAACTTTATAGCTAGTTTATTAGTAAATTATCATAGTGTAGGTACCTACTGCAGAAAAATCTTATATGGAACGTCGCAAGTCCATTGTTAATACACATACATACACAGACAATAGCTTTATCTTTCAATTGGTATCAAACCATTTCGTGAATGCGAGGAAGTTTCGTAAGCCAATAATTAAGCTAAAGGATATGTTAATTTTAACAACAAACTAACTTTGTACTCGTATTGTATAACTAAATGCTTCCGTTAGGAAGAGCGAGGTTTTTACGTACAATACAAAAACCTATTAGTTCTGTTTAGGGCCATCTAAGATGCCCTTCTTATGTCATTGATAATTGTATGTAGGGTTTGTAATGATGTACGTAAGCTGATATTTAATGATTAATTGCCTCATCGTTAGCTAGTTGATGAAAAAGTGTGATAAGACCTTTATGCGGTATAAATGACCTTTACCATGTTTGTATTGAATTGATTCACTATGTATCTTCAAATATGAGTTCGAGTTTGGTGTTATATGCGGTTTTATTAACCAAAAGAAACACGAGTATCATAAAATGCGAGAGAATTCATTAAAGTGCTAGGGTTGTCAGTCAGACGTCATTTCAATCGATTATGCTCGCGTTTACGATCCCTGATCCTCTCCTATGTTATTTTTTACTTGTTTCTCGTTAAATATAAGTATGTTGTATTTTAGTTATAGTTAAGTATATTTATTAATGTGAAATGAATAAATATAACGATACCTCCTTATAAATTATACATGGTTAGTACATGGTCATAATTAGTACATGGTTTTCTAGCGACAGTGGAACAAATAATTGACATATGATTTCTTTCAAAGATATATGTATTATAATGTGAGGTGGAGACGTATGTTCTGAGAGCTGTAGGTGCAGGCGGGTCGCTAGTTATGTATATAACTAGCGACCCGCCTCGACTTCGCTCGGGTGCAATGCTGATACTAACTCTACTATACTATACATTATGCATGTATTATACATATAAACCTACCTCTTGAATCACTCTATCTATTTAAAAAAAAAAGTATCTAAATCCGTTGCGCAGTTTTAGAGATCTAAGCATACATAGGGACAGACAGACAGCCAGCAGGAAGCGATTTTGTTTTATACTATGTAGTGATTGCATGAAAAATGCAAGGTTAAATGCCTAATAAGCGGACGCAGCCCTAGTTTATGACTATGTAGTTCCCAAGCAAAAGCAAATAATAAAAGTAGGTTTTTTAAATGTTATTACAGATTCCTAAATCTGCTCACCTATTTTTATGACCTCTGTTTTATTCCGTAGCGAGTTAAAAATAGGTTGGAGCTTAGGTGGCTTTAACCTATTTTTAACAGGTAAGCTCGTAAGAGAACAGAAAATAACTTCATTGCGATAAGTGCTTGAGATTCTAACTTAGTTAAGTACTTTTTCTTTGAACTCGACAGAAATAATTGTTTCTAAGAAGTATTTTTGCTCTGAGAGTTATAAATGGAAATCACTGACCTAAAAATAATTCTACGTAAGTTCAGTTCAGACAATTTTTTTTAAGAGGTGTCAAAGAAACGAAACAAACCGCCCGGACTAAAGTGTGCCAAACTTTAGTCCGGGGGGTTTGTTGAATTTGTATTATGTATTAACACGTTCACGGAGACAGGGCCATTTTGAAAATTTATACCTACAAAAAAGTTCGACTTAATTGTATATCTTATTATCTTAACTGGCCGGGTTAAGTGAAGTTTGTACCTGGTATTTATGGCGCCGGATACAAATGAGGTGCAAAGTTAACGCAACCGACCATGTTTGTTGTTATGGGAGCCCCCTTAAATATTTATTTTATTCCATTTTTTTAGGATTTGTTGTTATAGCGGCAACAGAAATTAATCATCTGTGAGTTTCAACTATCTAATTAGTGTTTGCCTTTATATAAAAAAAAACCTACGAGAAATATTCGGCTGTAACTAGAGGGAGTGGCAGTTTTGCCGAGATAATGTTCGCCGTCCACAGACGTGGTTCTGTATCACGAGTCCTAATTTACATCTCTCGACGTACTGACCGTGAAAGTGTTAAAAATATTTCTATTATATCATCAATGTAAACAAAAAACATACTTGTCTCGACTAATCTTTTGATATTATAATGGGTACAAATAAACAGTAGGTAGGCAAAAATTACAAAAGGTAATATAGGTCGTCCGTGTTGAAAATTGAAAAGGTTCATAAGACGTAAGATTATTTATCGAGAAAAAACCTCAGTCACATCAACTTTCTTTAATGTACATTGTACCTTACTGTGTTAAACATTTCTCGATTCTCGCAAGGATGCCTTGGATATTGTTCATGTTCATGTCGTTCAAAGATTTATGCGAAGTGTTGCAGCGTTTCAATGTTTAATATGTTAGTTATGTCCGTCCTTAAAAACAGACACCAATACGACGACAGGTACCTCTGATCTTTTATTTTAGAGTCTGTTGCAGTGTATAAAATTTATTTTATTTTGAGACTTTACTATCCCAAGGCAATTAGCATTTATACGATTACTGAACTTCGATTCGTACAACGTTGTATGGGCCTATATTTTAAAACAACATACTTATCAATGAACAATATATGAGTCTAAATCTGAGGTTTCTAATATGTGCTAAAATAATACAATTATACTTTATTTTAAAATGTACAATAACAAAAATACAAAAATTTTAACACTAACTATAACTTAAGAACTTAACTAACTACAATTTATGCTAAAACGGAGTAAAAATGACTTAAAAAATCGAACCCCTTTGGCATAGTCCCGAAGACGATGGCAGCATTTCCTCGCTGAATAGCAACGCTATTAATACGTTGTGCAAGATAGCTGCCAGTTAAAACATAGGTATGTATATCAGAAATACGACGCGCCCATTTGTCGAAATATGTCATGTCACTGAATGCACCTCAAATAGAAATTGATTTTCGTATATAATCAATTAATCAGATATGCCCGTGACATGACCTTACTTGCCCTTGAACCCTTCGTCCAGCTGCCTTTCTGGATATTTTTACCACTTCAACGAGAGACGAAACCGAGGCAGCTTAAAGTAAACTATAAAATAAAATATATCTTCAAGGTCTCCTCATCTCTCCATATCTCCTTAATCCTCCACACCTCATACTCTATAGAGTTATTATCTCTGCATGATACTTCTTTAGTAAAATGCAGTTTCGTGACAAAAGAGCAGGCTTGAAGTGCCCCATAACTTCTTAAAGCCATTTATTACAAGCTACATAAGGGAATGACGTTTAAACACTGTTAACGATCTGAGGTTGCGTTTTCTTGATTGAGACATCGAAAACGTTAAGACGGTAGGTAATTCTGTGCTTTAATAGTACATTACATTACATACCAAGGGCAGCAAATTAGTGATTTGTCCCAGATCGCAGGTGTTTGTGGCCCGAAACGAAGGTGAGGGCTATTAATATACGATATGGGGATTAAAGACTTACCGCCCATGGTTTGTCTAAAATTGTACGTCTTGCCTTGGGCAGGCCTACGCTACGCTACGGCTTACGGTGACGTAAAATAAAAGAAGGGTTCTCAAATAAGACAGAAGCGGCGCCGTGGCTCTCGGTCCAGCTTTCCTAAAAAGTCAGATTAGAGCCGGCTTTATCAAGAAAACGTTTGACGCTACGAAACAGACAGACACTTTTCGGATAATTTTCTTGTTCTCTTGGTTAAAACAATATCTGAATAAAAAAAATCTATTTCCTTATTCATTTTTTTACTACCAATGTGCTGTAAAATGTAACATACTTACGTGATACGATTTTATTCTAGTGCGATGATTTCATTAAACTGAATTAAATTATCCGACGCCCAAAATTAATCAAGATGATAACCATGAAAATCTCGCTCTTAAACGATATCATCCAAGATCACTAACATAAACTCTTATGGCCGCTCATGAGATTTCGTGACTTCCGATCATAAACGGTGAGTCGCGCCCAGTTCGTTACATTAATAGGTTTTTCGTCACTATCTCCGAACAATTACACCAACCAACATAACTGAGCGATAACACAAGCAAGAATCACACTTTTCCTCGATGATATAAGGACTTTCTCAAGTCACAACGATGGTGGTCGTTTGAGGTTGTTTTTGATCTGTTAATTTATTGCGTTCGTGCTTGGCTGAATGCTTTATGAGTTTATGACATAACGAATGACCAGTTTGATAGGTAAGGTCAGTAGGCAGTGCTTCGTACGAGTATCAAGTGTTTTATTCATTTGTAAAAGTTCAAGCTCCATGCCTATTAACATTGACATTACCTATAGTGCACATCGAGCCGGACCAGGATATCCCCATTCCAGGTATCACTGCTCGCCGTGAGCCACGCTAACAGCCTACGCACCATGGTGCTTCAATCCGCCATCCGCTTTTTTCGCGCTTTACGTTTACGTTTATGATTGTGTTTCAGCCGTTTGATTATACGAAATATTTATACCTCTACAATACCAAACCAAATTAAACGAAACAAACGCCTAGAATGTGCGTGAGATAAACTTGTACCATTATATCACTGTACCAAAGAGTTACCTGGGACCTATTTCACAAAGTACAGCAGTATGTTCCTAATAAAATATATTAATATTATTAATCATATTCCCTGCAGTAAAACTTGTGAAAAACTAAGAAAAATAATTTTCATTTTGAATGTATGTCGAGCATATGTAGCTCAACTATTCGACAGACAATATTTTTGAATCAGCAAATACCTGCTGTCAAACATTTGACAATAGCGCCATCTCTCTCGCTGTCCTTACACTTGCTGGAGAAGGGAGAAGC
Organism: Apotomis turbidana; assembly: GCA_905147355.2. Classification (NCBI taxonomy): domain Eukaryota; kingdom Metazoa; phylum Arthropoda; class Insecta; order Lepidoptera; family Tortricidae; genus Apotomis; species Apotomis turbidana. The sequence continues at coordinate 17,809,349 of LR990294.1, forward strand.
CATAGGGTGCCTATGTTGCATGGACGGACGTCCTAGAAATATAAATAAATAATATAATAATTTCACGTAATGTGCGTAACGGTATAGCTCTCAGAGCACTACTCCGGGTAAGTAAAGGTTATCGTGGTAAATAAGTCCAACGGACCGTCTGGTCCATCTGGTATCAAGAAATTAAGTTTATGTCTTCATGATAATATATATAAACTTAATTCCTTACAATATGGGCCGGACAGTCCGCTAGACTTATTTACGGTACTCTATGAAACGGCCAAGCCATACTTTTGAAACCAAGGTGTAGGGTTAGTAAACTCCGGGCTTAGGGGTTTGAAGCCAGTTGATGCCATACTTTTTAAACCAAGGTGGTGGGGTTGGTAAAGTCAGGGCTTAGGGGTTCGGCTTTTCCTGGGACCTGATAACTTTTTTTACAGCGAAAGCGTTAAAATGAGAATGTGAGTCTTGGCCGCCAATTTTACTTGAAATATTTTTGGTGGGATTATTATTATAAACAAGGCTAAAGTAGACTTGAAGTGCTGATAATATTTCACTCAAATGTCTTTAGAAATATCGAATGATCCCTGAGCATACCATTATAGTAGTTACTGTGGCTAATATTATTTAATGTTTGTAAAACCGGGTCCAACTAAGAATTCAGGTCAAGTGCAAGAATAACTTTTCCCAATCACTGCGGATAAGTAGCTATTGTCATTGAGTTTAATGACGTAACACAATACCACCTAGACTTAGGAGAGACTCGAAATACCTACTTAAGTTACTAATTGGCTCGAGCTGATATTCTATAAGTATACCTATTTCTATTATTATACTAGAAGATACCTACCTACACGAAACATTTATGTACCTAATCACTTATTTTTCGTTTTTTTTTCGTCGACTCTCGCACTATCGCTGCACCAAAATCAGTTTAATTATTATGGGGGGCAATCATTTTCCTGCAATCATGACTCTCTCCATAAAAAAAAAAACTGACGTTTAATAGAATATTAAACAATATTTTGTATGAATTTGTTAAAGAAAAACGTAGTGTTAAAAAACGGGTGCGTAACGATGGCTATAACAACTTTTGATATAATTTCAGTCGGTATAACGCTCATTTGATATAATTATTGAATGATATAACAACACTTAATATATCAACATTTGATATAATTATTGTTTCAAATACTGATCATTTTATCGAATAACATTTAATATAACATTCTTTAAGTATAATGCATATTTCTTCTAATGAATTTATGATATAACGTTTATTTTATCTAACGTTCAAATGGCATAACGTATAGGGTATAGAGAAAAAGGGGGGCGGGGGGCTCGGGGGGTGAAGCCCCTCGCATTAAAAAAAACTTAAACCAAAAGTTCAATTAGAAATGTCGGTTAGCTTAGGTTAGGATAGAAAAACAAAGAAAAAAAGGAAAAAAAAAACAAAAAAAAAACAAAATTATACCATATGAAATTATACCAAATGTTGTTATACCAAATGAACATTATACCATATGATGGTTATAGGAAATAAGTGTTATACCAAATGATAAGTATACGAAATAAAAATAGATATATTAAAATTATACCAAACGTTTATTATATCAAATGAGTCATTATACCATATGAAATTATATCAAATGTCGTTATATCCAACATACTTATACCATTTATTTTTATATCGATCATTACACACCCTTAAAAAACACTTTATCAGAAAGGTGAAAATGTTTAACAGAATCTTATTTACACTCTCAACAAGCACATTCATTAACACATCATGAGCTGTGAAGTTATTCGAATCGATACCGGATTGTATCGACTCGACACCGATACTGGGTATCGCTTACTGATTGATTAACAGATTCGTGCATGTAAAGCTGTAAAAATCCATAAAATATTGCATATTGGGTGTCATCCATAAGTGATTCTGTTGGAGACTCGTTAAGCCATGATATTGGTAGTTTCAGTAACATGGGATTCACGTAAAAGAGCGCTATCAATCTTATTGCGTAGAAGTATACTAAGCACTCTTTTTACACGAATTTCAGGTATAAGTATACCTAAGGATTTCAGCGCTGTAGGTACCTACTAATAGGATCTGCTGCACAACTGGAATGTAGTTCTCCTCGGAATAGCCTAAATGCTTAGACCTCACGTTAGGACCTAACCTAACAGAAAAAAAGAATTTAATTTATTTTAAGCTTTTTCTAAATTGTATATTAAGAAAGTCTTATACTGTACAAAATGTACGCGACAGAGAGCTAAGGTGGCGCCATTAACAACAGCCAATCTAGCATAACTATGGTTTGCGACTCATGTCGCGCGACATGGCATCACCCGTCACTCTCTCGCAATACTGTACAAAAAGAGATAGGTTACTACCTATCTCGAGAAAGAATCGCGTGTCACAGGTATTGCTAGAGGTGCAGATCGTTATAACGCGACTTTGCGTTGGTATAAAAAGGTTTGTATGTAGTTGTCTATGATAGGCTTCTGTTCTCTTGCAAATGCCAGAGTCATAGTTCACTCTGTGCAATAAGAAAGACATTTGAACTCGACCGCCAAAATACTCGTGCAAAAGAAACGTAACCACCAAATCACTATTGGACGCCACAGATTGCATAAGTTCTTCGCACCAGGACTGAACTTGACCTCAATGCCTTGGTATTAATCAAATCGACCGACGGACATATAATTAGACAACGTAAGTTTATTACCAAAGCGCTTCTTTGATTAAGTCATCGATAAAATAATTATTATATCTGAATAGCTGTCGTCTGTGACTTTGCTTCTGTTGTAGTTCGGAAAATTTGGAAAGTCAATAAATCAGTCAGTTTTTTATGTATTAACTTTTTATTTAACTTTAGTAGATGCCAGTAGCTGAATCGTAGAAAACTCAGGAAACTCTATATTATACTTAATCTAAGTTATTACCTACAGAAATTTAATCTGCATTCTTGTAAATATCCTTGAAAATTTGGTTAAGTATATAAATGAACTGTCAAACAATGCAATCTGACTCATTTTGTATTTGCTTGGGATAGTTAGCGTAGTTTGACTCTAGTTCGTTTTAAATCGATAGAGTAAGTTTACCATTTCCTTTATTATATTTAATATCGAAATATGAAGGTATACCTACATTCCTTAATTTATTTTAAGCTAAAATGCATATAGTAGTTTGAAAAACATGTAAGCTGTTAGAATAGTGATTTAGTCTATCGAATTTAAAAACGGACTTTATATGTCTATGTTATAGGACGACGCGTTTGGCTCGGTTTGTAGACACCTGCCTACTGAGCCGGCGGTCCCGGGTTCGAATCCCGGCCAGGGCATATATTTGTGTGATGAATTCGAATATTTGTGCTTGGGTCATGGTTGTTCTATGTATTTAAGTATATATTTATCTATATAAGTACGTATATCGTCGTTTAGTACCCATAACACAAGCCTTCTTGAGCTTAATTTGGGACTAGATCGATTTCGTGAGGTTGTCCGATATTTATTTATTTATTTATATATGGGTACTAAAAATGGTTTTACATAAAGAGCCCTTGATGTCCGAAAAGGCAACGCATAATGTTACATTGATCCAAACAAGAAAGGGAAACGAATCGGGCTACCCATGGTGACCCATATCCATATATCAGATAAGCTGGGCTTTGGAATAGCATTCTTTGTGTGAGGCTACCAAATACTCATGGTGATTATTCTAATTTATAGTACTTACATCTCCTTATCTAGAGTTGGACTCTTTTATTCGGTTTTCTGGGTATTTTATGTGTAAATCTGTTACTAAAACTGGGCATAGGAAATCGGGTCGGAAGCTGTACATAATGCTATGCATTTACAATGATTAGCTTCCTACGGTTGTCGTTTTAGGTAATAGACCGAGCGAGCGAAGTGTCCCTGTTTCAGCTTGGCCCAAATTATTTCGTATGTCTGGATGTTTGGATGACCGTTTGTCCGGATTTCGGCTGTTATCGCCAAGTGCATTTCTCAACCGATTCCCATGAAATTTTGTAAGTACCTATAGGTTCGTTAATTACATAGATTTTTTTGTCGATTCAGTTTTTAGATATTTTCGAAAGGGTTGGAAACATAAAAACAATATAATTTTATCCATTTGGAAAAAAACTCGCGAGGTGCAGCTCACACACCCACTTGTTAAGTAACTAAATATAAACATCTCCTAGGGTAAGCCAAAAAATCTTAACTTACTTAATGATCTTGTTGCATGTAGAGAACAGAATCTATGTGTAACTTATTCTGAATGTAACTTCAAGTTATATTTAGATACGTCACTACTACTTATACGTACAAGAAGGGCATAACTTAAGTTTATTTTTAAGGTTCATCAAAGGAGAGTTTAATATTGTCAAGTCGTCACTTGCAATGCTTCTAAAAATGCTAGTTAACAGAACTGGGCCTATGATAGTCTCGTTTATCACGCGATACATAAATGACAAAAGCATCCATCTCTCGCGCACTCACGTACTTCTCAAAAAGTGATGGATGCTTTATCATTTATCGAGCGAGCGAAGCTTGGCTCAATTTTTTTTAGTATGACCCCCTACAGGCATTTCTCAACCGATGCTATGAAATTTTGTGAGTTGGGTTACTAATTAATATAATGGCGGATAGTATAGGGGTTGAAAACATGAAAAGCCATATTTCAGCCATTTCGATCGAAAATAATTGCCAGGTCTAGAGCTCATAGAGTCACCAGTTTATCCCGTGATAAACTCAACCATCAAGGCCTGCAGAATGCAGATATAATATTACAAGTACTTACACAGACAAGCTTAAGCTGCAGTCCTATTTAAAATCAGTTTCAATGACATTATGAAACTTACAAAGACGATCTTATCGCATCAGCTCCATTAACTAAATCTCTTTAGTCCATCACTCGGTACAGTCACCAACAATAACTGCGACTAACAGCAGTATTCCAACTAGAACAGGGCTCAGAACATGTTGTCGTGGGTGTACGTTTTGAGTCAGTGGTAACAAAACAGTATTGTCAACTAGATGGCACCAATTTCACAAGCCTTGGCCTACTGGTACCTATTCACACCATCTTAATATAAGTCACCTTGTTCAAGGTTGTGAAAATGCGATTGATAAACAAACTATAGGTACCTCTTATGTAATTGTTTAGTACATATTTGTATGTTTTTGCAACTAAAAGGTCATGGCATAAGGTCAGTGATTGAGAAATATTAAATGTTAACTACATCGCGACTACAAACTACTTCCTTAAGTAGCCATTTAGTATCTTAAATAACAAACAAACTAACATCTAGCTACCAATTAGTTTAAAAGTTAACTATATGCATAAGAATTTGCGTTATCCTTTGAAGTTTTTCAATTCATATTTTATGGATTTCTTTATATTTCTGAACTTTGTTTATGACCGTTGATTGTCGAATGTTATTGCATGGTATAAATGCATCTGTTCTAAATGCCATATTCTTTCATTTAATTTTATTACCTGAATGGCGTAATAAATCCGTTACTGCTTCTGTTTGACTTTATTGACTTGATATTTCTATTTTACCTAAAGTTATAAATATCATAAATGATTAAAAAACATTAGTGCCCATAAAATTTTTAACTATAAATCGTAATTAGTTGAATTATTAGTGTTTACCTAAGTATAGATAGGGTATAGATATCTCATGATGAGCCATAGACGACCATATGAGTGAGCGAGACCCACATACCGCGCACCGCTGCCGCTGTCGCGCAGCCGTGGCATTTCCGTACCCACCCAGTAGAGGTTTAGGGGGAGAGACCGGGCGCTGGTTCCTAAAGGGATTTTCATTAACTATAGGTCTGGGGCGCCTAGGGTGCCTATATGGCTAATGCTGGCCCTGAACCCACAGAACAGCACGTCCCAAACCTATTGATACAACTAAACAGAGGGGTCTATATTGGAATCCATAATTTCCTTTGTCCTATTTGTAAATTCCATAATAACTGTGGTCATAATGATCTTTTGCCATAATAACGTTTATCCTAATGTAAATGCCATAATATTGATCATCCTAATATTGAATATCCTAATGATTATTTGCACTATTATCTTAAGTACCTACTAATGATCAAGTGTCCTATCAGTTACATATCCTAATACTAGTTGCCATAATCATCATATGTCTTAATAGTTACTTATCTTAGTTAGTTTTCGGGGTTCAGCAAGTCTTTTGACGCTTCACTCGCTCCGCTATACGTGGTCACAATACAAACCTAACCTAACCTACAGTTTTTGGGGTTCAGCCAATAATCCAACCTACAGTTTTCGGGGTTCAGCAAGTCTTTTAACGCTCCGCTATACGTGGTCACAATACAAACATAACCTAACCTACAGTTTTCGGGGTTTAGCCAATAACCTAACCCATAGTTTTCGGGGTTCAGCAAGTCTGACGCTCCGCTGTACGTAGTCACAATACAAACCTAACCTAACCTACAGTTTTCGGGGTTCAGCCAATAACCTAACCTATAGTTTTCGGGGTTCAGCAAGTCTGACGCTCCGCTCGCTTCGCTCGCTCCGCTATACGTGGTCACAATACAAACCTAACCTAACCTACAGTTTTCGGGGTTCAGCCAATAACCCAACCTACAGTTTTCGGGGTTTAGCCAATTCGATACTTGTCCAAGTCCGGTTTTCTATTTTTGTTTTAACGTAAAAAATTGGTTAAAAAAATAATCTTTATCCAAATACTCCGAAATATTCAATTCCGAATTTACTTATGAATATAATTATGGTTTTGTATATTATGACTCGTAAGTTTTATGTGTTAATAGATTAGTACAAAACATATTAGGTATTTAGAGCATTAGGTAATGTAATATTATGGTTTATGATCATTAGGATGTAAGATCATTATGGCAAATAATCATTATGACAAATGATTGATATGTCAAAAATGTTTATAGTACCTAAATGTGGTATGGCATTTGACTTTAGGACATACGATATTATGGATTGCGAAGGAGACCCCTAAACAGAGCCTTTGTACAACAAACTGAACATACTCTATTGTACACAATTATTTTAATATACCTGGAAAAGCTTTTACTCAAACATGCATTGAAATGTCGTGATAACGTGCGTTATAACAGGCTTTGAAGTATCACGTTACGTTCGTTTCGCGGAACAACTCGAGAGAACTGTAAATGGAATTCTAACGAAATTGAAGGCCTAAGCCGGGAAGTAATTTTTTATACATGGCGCCTGTGTTCGGGAACAGGCTAAACAGCTGAATTATATTTTTATTAGTGGTGTATTTTTTTTATTTCATTGCATATATTATGTTTGAGAGCAGCACTATACATGCCTAAATCCGGTTACTACGCTACAAGAGCTCTATATCTGGATATAGAACCACTATAGCGCTTTTTATAGCGCTTGGGTGCTACCTAGTTGGGTAGCCGTGAAAAAGGGCTTGCCAGCATCGTATCACTATCCAGCCTCCTTACGCTGTCTATACCTAATCACCAGGCTAAGCCCTTTATTTCCCAGAAGAGTAAGCGTGAGCTGGGAAAAATAATGATCCAAAAAGAAAGTACTTTAAGCAGTAACAGTTATCAATACGGTAGGCATGTGTAAGCTGAGCTGTGTACTTACTTACTGTGTTTTTGGCACCCAGCGTGTCGCAGCTCGCGTTACTACGTCAGCAACAAGAGAATCTTCCCGCTCCAGATACTCCCTAATTACGGCTAAGTGTAGGTGCCGTATGTAGGTGAATGGAGACGATAGGGAGGGGATATAGAGAAGTGGAGCGTCTTTTCACCGATCGAGATCATACGTAATTGGTAAGTATATCTCGATTTTATTATTAATTAAACTAGCGGCCCGCTCCGGCTTCTACGGGTGCAATGCTATATTATGCATGTATTGTACTTATAAATATTCCTCTTGAATCACTTTATCTATTTAGAAAACCGCAGCAAAATCCGTTGCGTAGTTTTAAAGATCTTAAGCATACTTAGGGACAGACAGACAGACAGACAGACAACAGGAAGCGACTTATTTGTGATTATACTTACAACTTCAGTTCCCTGTAAAACTGTTCTTACAGTTTACAGGTGGGAATTACTATAAATAAATAAATATCGGACAACCTCACACAAATCGATCTAGTCCCAAATTAAGCTCAAGAAGGCTTGTGTTATGGAAGCTAGACGACGATATAGATACCTAATTATATAGATAAATAATAAATATATACAGAAATAAATAGAACAACCATGACCCAAGCACAAATATTCGAGTTCGTCACACAAATATTTGCCCTGGCCGGGATTCGAACCCGGGACCGCCGGCTCAGTAGGCAGGTGTCTACAAACTGAGCCAGCCGCGTCGTCAAACTATAAAATTCCATAATTGTATTGAAAATCAGTTCTCATTATTTCAGGAAAAATCTTAACAGCGCTATGCAGGATTCATATATGGTGCACGCCACCTGTACAGTATCACCTGTTGGTATAAAAACTTGTTTGATCGCCCAACACGTCGAAACAGCTGGACGGATCCTTACCACTTATGGTTACAGGATACTTTTTTGCCCGACTACAGCAAAGAAATGTTATACATGGACAAAATCGTAAGTAAAAATAGAGAGTCAAAAGAGCCCATCAGTGAGGACGGAAACGAGTTGATGAGGATGATAATCGACTGAAAACGTGCCGCTCTGCAATCGCAGTAGTTGGGGTAGTCGCGTTTCTTATCACCCTGGTCGCGGGGTGAGATTGCAGACTGGCCCCGTGCCAATGTCCGCGGAGATAACGGATTGGGGGCAACCACCCCGCCGCGTCGACTTCCGACTATTGTCCCACATTATTTATACCCCACACTTTTAAAAGCTTTTACTACGTTCTTGTTGAAATTATTCTGCAAGTGCGCTTGGGGTACAGTCTGACCAAAACAAGTAGAAATTAAAAAGTGGCAATACTGTAGTGTCGTCCCCGTTTTCTAAGATTGATTAGAAAGGAACGACACTACAGTATTGCCACTTTTTAATTCTACTCTTTTGGTCAGACAGTACTAGCCAGTAAGCTACAAAATTTTAATAGCATTTATCTATATGTAGTCGTATTTTAGCCCGACAGATTGCTTTGCGACTCTCGCCATATGCGAATTTTCAGTAGTACTAACTCCTTTTAGTGGCAAGGAGTACAATCTCTGGGCTCTTAGATTGGGATTGGGGTTTCGGTGAAAACTGAGAGCGAGCGAGAATCACATTATGTCAGCTCACGCATTGTACTCTTGTAACTGCTGTTGAAAATCACCGAATGTGTGAAAGAGTTACTTAAATGTTCCACAAATTTAAATGATAAAGCCAAAACTATTCACAGCGAGGCTGTTTTCAAAGTTCATTTCGGATTGAAGAGCATATATATATGATGCGACGTGTATACCTTAGTGTACCTTCACTACTCGTAAAGTGGTGGATGTGCTTTTTTCCTCTTCTACTTTATGGTGTAAGGTTTCGTTTGATAGGTCTGTTTACAGTTGCGCTAGAAGTGCTGTAGGCACTCTCTGAGGCTAAGATGACAATTTCACGTGAGTGTAAACCGTTTAGGTAATACAATAACGCTTACCTTTAGATAATAATGAATGTCAAACTATTATGGGTTTTTAACATTACTATTCGAGAGTAAGCGTTATTCCTCGACGCATCGACGACGCGGTTGGCGCAGTGGTAAAGCAGCTACCTACTGACAGGGACGTATTTTGAAATTCGGCGCCCCGGGCTTATAAGTTTCGCCGCCCCAGAAGTCAAGGAAATATTTAACGTTTTTCTTTTGTATAATGGATAATTGGCGAAATTTTTTAGCGCGAGGGTACGTAGACTACGTAGTAACACAGACATAGGTATGTTAACGCGAGCGTAGCGAGCGCGAAATTTTTTGGCGCGAGGGTACGTAGACTACGTAGTAAACGCAGACATATGTTAACGCGAGCGCAGCGAGCGCGAAATTTTTCCGCGCGGGGGTGCGTAATAGTAACACGATCAGATGAAAACGCGAGCGCAGCGAAAGTGAAATATTTCGGCGCGGATGCGTTGTAACAAAATTGACCGAAATCGTGTGAATGAAAATGACATCCGATCTGGCAACGCTGCTGCAATGGCCCATAGCTCCTGCCCCTCTCGCCGCGCCCCCCGACTTCGCTCGGCGCCCGCGCCCCGCGCGGAGCGGAGAGTTGGAGCATGTTCTTATTGTTAGGTACTTACAGACGCGCTCCGGAGATATTGACGTACTTACAAGCGTGTTTTCGACCAAGACTTACTAGTTCTTATTATTTTAAAATTGTGGGTTGACAAAAAAAAGGTGAGAAGTTGAAAGAGAAGAGAACTGACTGAAAGAGAACTGAAGTTGAAGTTGAAAGATTGGTTGAATGGTGCCGATACCAAAAAAAAATGCAATCAGCCAGGGGCGCCTACGCCGCCCCTGTCGGTTTGGCGCCCCGGGCTGTAGCCCGGATCGCCCTAGGGTAAATACGTCCCTGCCTACTTGAGCCGGCGGTCCTGGGTTCGAATCCCGGCAAAGGCAAGCATTTGTGTGATGAACTCAATTATTTGTGCCTGGGTCATGGTTTTATTTTTATTTACGTAAGTATTTATCTATATAAGTATATTTATCGTCGTCTATAGTGTCGATAACACAAGCCTACTAGAGCTTACTATGGGACTGGATCGATTTGTGTTAGGTTGTCCCATATTTTATATCACTACATAGTATAAAACAAAGTCGCTTACTGCTGTCTGTCTGTCAGTCCCTATGTATGCTTAGATCTTTAAAACTACGCAACGGATTTTGATACGGTTTTTTGAATAGATAGAGTGATTCAGGACGAAGGTTTATAAGTATAATACATGCATAATTTATCAGCATTGCCCCCGTGCGAAGCCGGGGCGGGTCGCTTGTTATAATATAAATATCGGTCGAATTCAGCCCAAGAGTGTAAAGTGACGGCCTATTAGGCGCCCGTCGTCGCGCCGGCCTGACGCCCGCGGGCGAGAAGCTTTTAGTTCCGCTTCGGTAATGGATTGCGTAGACAACAAGATTAGACTAGTGTATGCCATCAGATGTATTTATTTATTTATACTTTATTGCACAAAATACATGAGTAAACGTACAAATGGCGGACTTAATGCCATGAGGCATTCTCTACCAGGCAACCACAAGGCCAAACAGAGACATTATTGGTGCGGGATGGTGCGGGATTATTTTGGTGGTAGGATGATTTCAATAAAATTACAAAATACTAGCTACTATTTATTTATTTAAATAGGCGTAGGTGCAGACAAGTGACGTTAAATTTAAACAAATATAAAAATTAAATTATATATTAACTAAGTTTTTTTTCCGCGTGATTTGAAGCAGTTACCGGCGCCTATGAACGCTTGCAACGCCAGGAGCATCACACGCGCGCTGCCGACCCTTTAAGAACCTATTTACTCCCCTCTTGAAGAACCGCATACTGTAGCCCCCGGGGAAAACCTCGGCAGGGAGCTCATTCCACATGCGAAGCGTTCGAGGTGGGAAGTTCCTCTGGCACCGGACAGTTCGCGACCATTTAGGCTCTAGCATGTGAGGATGAACACCCTGCCGATGGCGAGCAGTGCGGTGGTAGAAGGTAGCCGTGGGCATCATGTCAAACAATTCCTCAGAACACATCCCATCATAAAGACGGTAGAATACACACAAGGAGGCAAAGTCTCTCCTCAGACTTAAAGGCTCGATTCCGTCTGTGAGTTTAGGATTGTGAGTAATAAATAATAATACTATGGAGACTACTATGACGACAACATACATAATATTATTTAAACATATTATATACTCGTAAATAACCAATACTAGATAGATTTCATCGCACAAATATTAGCCCTTTCCGGGATTCGATTCGAACCCAGGACCGCTGGCTCAGTAGACAGCTGCACTACAACTGCGCCAATCACGTCGTAAAACAACAACAGCTAAGCAGATCTTAGAATATCACAGAAAGGTCACTCACTTTACTTATACTAGATAGGAAAACTCACCCACATAAAGACACTAACCATTCATTGCACTCTTTGCCAACCAAGATAGAATAGATGCGTCAATTTCTATTGGGCGAAAATGATTAGAAATAAATTGTTAATCATACTCGTAAAGATTGTAGAGAACTTTCTGAAATTTTAGCATAGAATACTTAAAAGTAGGCTAGGATCGAGGCAACGACAAGGTGAAGCGATTTTCGCCACGCACCGTCGCTGGCACCGAGCCAGCCACTACGTGTCCTAACTTTTGACAAGCATACCATGCAATTTTTGGATTGATTTTACGTCAAATTTCAGGATTTACTGGAAATTTGTTTTCGGTGCAGACGAGATTGAATAATTCCCAGTCCACTAGTTTTAATGCCAATAGTTGGAAATGTGAATACTTTTTACACGAGTTTCAAAACAATCCGGTTGACTGATAAAAACAAATTCGTTTGACATTATGTAAACGTCATTGTACTTATTTATGAGCGGTCGCTGGAACATATTTTCAACGCGAAAAATTGTAAAACGTTCAAGTAACAGTAATGAAATGTCACTCGATAGTTTAGAAGAAGGGTTCAAGAATAAAACTTCAATTGTGGATACCATTTCGGATGATAATCTTGAAACGATAGCCGTACCATTTTATGAAAATGATGTGCTCGTAAAAGTACCAAAAGAAATACGAAAAGAAGAAAATAATAAGCCTAAGACTAAATTAAACAGAGACCATGCTTCTAGTTACCTTGTTAACAAAAATAAGCAAAGCAAGCGCTCGAGCTCGTACTTAGAGAAGTTCAGAAAACAATTCCTACCAAATCATGTTGAGAACAAACCCAACCCTTCGGAAATACGCTCTTTATCACCTGAAGTTGGAGACACAGATAGAAGCATCTGCAGCTTCGGAGTTGAGGGAATAGACAATCCTGTTGAAGAGTTCCAGAATACAGAAGCGTATAACGAGATATATTACGAGACTCTTCTTCAACAAGCAGAGGAAAACTACGGAGACCATTCATCTGATGAAGGCATATGTTTTAACGATGAATTGGATTGTAATAACTTAAGAAGTGTATCTGAAGTTTCTCAACCTCGCCGACATCGCAGACGAGTGACCATGGAGCCTATGACTAACGTCAAACTAGGTGGTTTAGGTCCTGACTTGGAAGTAGTCAGACCTCAGATAATAAGAGCTAAAAGTGTACAAAGATACTCTGAAAGGGTTAGAGCAGCGAATCGTGTCAGTATCTATAAAAAGACTGTCACCGAGGAGCAACAAAATAAAAAGGGATGTGAACTAAAAAATAAGAAACGCCTGCTCGAGCAAAAAGCGTCTTATCTGATGAATAAATCTTCTGAGAAAACAATGCGAAAAAATGAAGGCTCAACGTCAGCCAATACTCGCAAGATGCATGAGGCTCTGGCATCCGAAAGGGTTAATACAAAGAGCCGATCGACACATAAAAGGAATACCCCGGAAAAACCGAAGAATGAGAAGAATGATTTCCCATCTGGTGAAGATGGAAATAATGAGAAAAAACTAAGCAATGATTCAGTGGAAGTAAGGGTTAAGTCCAGTGCCCGCTACAGGACCATTAAAACGGAAATAAAACCGAAAAGCGACGAAGTTCCTCCGATTCATATCAGTTTCTTGGTAAATGTAGAGAACAGCGCTCGCCCACCGAGTACTTTAAGAAGACTTGAAGAAAAGCATCGGCTCTACCAAGAAATGGTTAAACAGTACGTGAAAGATTTTTCCTAATTGTATTATGTTATTTCTGTAACACCCTATAATTCTTGTAAAATTTGTAATAAAATGACTTGACTCAAAAGGCATTTATCATTTCATAAACAAGGTACGAAATACATAGTACATCCAATATCTGATAATACTTCCCAGAAAATAATTGTTTTTTTTTTTATATAAGGTATAAACGTCTGCACAGAACGAAAACCAAGCCCGGCCGCGCTGAAGAGGAAAACTCAACAATAGGTATTTAAACGAATATTGGACATATTTCAGTCAGTATGCGTTACAATCCTTCCCGACCCGTGGTACACCCGAGAAGTTCACCTGCGGGCTAGCATTATCTTGACTCGAGTGCTTGTCGCGCGACTTAGCGTCACCTGTCTTGCTCACACTGTATTGACAAAAGAGTGACAGACAAAGAGTCGAGTGTCATAGTTATGCTAGACGTGCTGTATGGACAATGAGCAATGATTTTGGACCTTGGTAGACCTCTACAGGCATCGTTAAAGAATCTCATGTACAGTATTCACAATCGGGAAGGTTACAATTAGCGCAAAGTACCTCTTTGAAAGAAGGTAAAATCTTGTATTAAGATGTTATTTTCTTATTTTCTGATGTTGATTGAACATGGGAACGATCTAAATGACCTGTGTGAAAGTGCATTTGCAAAAAAACTACGCGTTGCAAATTGTTCAGGTAGTTCAGATTTATTCGAATAATGTTGTCTTAATTAATGTAGAAAGTTAGAGATCGATTGTCTAGAAAGAATGGATATTTATCATAAAATTCATGACGGTAATTGAAAAATAAATTGCCCAGCTGAGTTCATTAAGCTACTTGGTTGTATTTTTAGGTGTAGATATTCATTCAACAGTCTGCCGAGCTCTTAGAATAACCTCCGGATTTGGGAACTTTTTTTTTTTTTTTGGTTTTTATTTGAGTCTGCGGGTCCTTGGGGGCTGAGTCTGCGGGTCCTTGGGGGCAGTCTACAGGGCGTGAGCTGAGAGAATTTCATTCGCGTTTTATACCTGTCTCGTTCGCTCTTAGGCGATTCAGATAAGAACCTCTCAATTTTCACCTAAGCCCGAACACTGATCTGAGAGCTCACGGACTGTATATAGGATTGCCAGATCGAATTAAATTAAAAAAAAATAATTATCGGGAGAAATATCATTTTTATTTTACGTGATTTTGTGATTTTGGTCGGGAAAAACAAAAATTGAATCACACTATAAATAAATTAAAAACAACGTCGTTCGCTGCCGATAGAAATGTCTACATAAATAAATACTAACAAAAAAAAACATAAAATGTTATTCTCATTATTAATTTTATCTATAATCTACAAAAAAATTATAAGGTAATTTATTTATAGCACTTATGGAAACATTAGCAGTGGTATATCCTTTTAAAATTATAGTTTTATAAAATGAAGTTGTTTTTCGGGAGATTTTTTACTTTGTCGGGAGTCGGGAGGACATATTGATAGACAATAATTCGGGAGAATCCCGCCAAATCCCGACCATCTGGCAACCCTAACTGTATACCGACTGTATAGGTACATATTTATTTTCATAAGACCGAGCGAAACAAGTGTGACCCAGGCCACTTTAACAGCTCACGGAACTCTTTACTTATGCCACAATTTCTAGACACCATGGCAGCTTTCTGATGGGAATCAATCACATCACAATAGATTCCATTAGCGCCTAATTTTAAGTGTTTAATTACACCTGTAACTTTCTATTCCATTAATATTCCTACATCATAATTCTACAGCATTTTCACTACAAAGAGAGGGTGGGTGACAGTCTGAGTTGATGACTACACTTACTTTGAAAGGATCAGTGAAGATTTTAAAGCATCTTTTTCACCTGAAATATGGCGCACCAAACCTTGAAAACTAATTTTAATGTCCCTAAGTTCGCATGAAGAATATTGAAAACAAAGTAGGTACCCACTCTTTACATTATTTACAGGCCTTCACTACATTAGTGAAGAGTTAGATTTGTATTTTTACCTTTTTATAAGGATTTAGGTACCTACCCAAGTAGCAGACATGCTGTGTAAGAGCTTATATAGCCCTTACATAGCTGAAATTAGTCGTATAAGGGCTGAATAAGCTTGTATGCTGCCTGTGCCTGTGTGCTACGTGGGTAGGTAAGACATGGTAATATATATGTATATTTGCTTTAAAAGTCCTATGCTTACATCTATATATATATTACGCGAGGCCGATTTTTGTACATCCCATCAGATCTACAGTTATGGTCCGATTTTGATAAATGATATGTCATTAGATTCGTCTCATGCTGGAGAGGTGCATAAAACTCTTGGAATTTTATTTTTTTCTGGGAAAGGTACTGAAAAATGGATTTGAAAAAACTACTGTGCGCTAACCACGTGACTTTGACCACGTGACCTGTGATCCCTATTTTGACATAAGATGACCAAATAATAATAAGCATGATTTGCTCACAAACCTGTAGTAAGTTGTTCAGCATGATGAAATATTATTTTTGAGTCGGCAACATAATATCCGCAACACTTAAAACATGTACGAATATGCAAAAATAATTTTACAGTTTGTTGACAATGAATGACAGTAACCATATTCTGACAACTTTTAATGTCTTTTTTATTTATGTCAATGCTCTAAATTGCCAGGTTGTTTTTCTTTTTAAAATTATGATATGGAAACTTTTTTCACATACCTGTTAAAAATGTGGAGAAAAAAGCCGGTTAAGTGCGAGTTGGACTGGTGCTCGAAAGACTAGAGAAACTGACCGTCAGCCGTCATTCAAGAATAGATTATTTTTATAGGCAAGTTTTACAATAAATCAAAGCAGAAAAAAATGAGTAAAACTAATTTAAACGTCATTCAAACAAGTAAATTTATAATAGATTATTATAAATATGATTATATAAGTCCATCAAAAAAATAATTCCAAGGAAAATGGCATGAGTTAAGGTAAATTACTTAAATAGTATTTTACAAGAAAAAACTTAGTCCTTCCGCTTGCATGTCGACGGGATGGAAAATGTGGTCGAGTTGAGAATATGGACGACTTGACAATGTAGCTAAGTTGGGAATGTATCTACATACATTGGTAATATGGATGAGTTGGTAAAATGGACGAGTTGGAAATTTGGACGAGTTGGGAATATGGACGAGTTGGGAATGTGGATGAGTTGGTAAAATTGACAAGTTGGTAATATAGACGAGTTGGGAATATGGACGAGTTGTTAATATGGGCGAGTTGTTAATTGGACGAGTTGTCAATATAGACGTGTTGGGAATATGGACGAGTTGGGAATGTGGATGAGTTGGCAAAATGAACAACTTGGGAACACGACGAGTTGGTGATATGGAAGATTTGGCAATAAAGACGAGCTGATAATAAGGACAAGTTGGTATTTTAGACGAGTTGGGAATATGGACGAGTTGGAAATGTGGATGAGTTGGCAATGTGAATGAGTTGGTAAAATTGACAAGCTGGGAACATGGACAAGGGGGCAATGTGGACGAGTTGGCAATGAAGACGAGTTGGTAATACGGACAAGTTGGGAACACGGACGAGTGGGCAATGAAGACGACTTGGTAATACGGACGAGTTGTCAACGTGGACGAGTTGGGAAGATGGACGAGTTGGGAATGTGGATGAGTTGGCAAAATGAACAAGTTGGGAACACGGACGATAGTGGGCAATGAAGACGACTTGGTAATACGGACGAGTTCTCAACGTGAACGTGTTGATAATATGGACGAGTTTGGAATGTGAATGAGTTGGCAAAATGAACAAGTTGGGAAAATGGACGAGTTGGCAATAAAGACGAGCTAACAATAAAGACGAGTTTGTATTGTAGACGAGTTGGGTGTATCGTCGAGTTGGAAATGTGGATGAGTTGGCAATGTGGACGACTTGGAATTGTGGACGAGTTGGGCATATGGACAAGTTGGAAATGTGGACGAGTTGTATTTGTGGACGAGTTAGCAATATGGACGAGTTGGCATTGTTGATGAGTTGGAAATGAAGACGAGTTGGCAATATAGATGAGTTTGGTGTATGGACGAGTTGGTAATGTAGACGACTAGGCATTATGGACGAGTTGGGAATATGGACGAGTTGGAAATGTGGACGAGTTGTATTTGTGGATGAGTTGGCATTGTGGACGAGCAAGTAATAACGCGTTGGCATTGTGGATGAGTTGGGAATATAAACGAGTTGGCAATGAAGACGAGTTGATATTACGGATGAGTTGATAATATGGACGAGATTGGCAATAAAGACGAGTTAATAATAAGGACGAGTTGGTATTGTAGACGAGTTGGGTGTATGGACAACTTGGAAATGTGGACGAGTTAGCAATATGGATGAGTTGGCATTGTGGACGAGTTGGGAATATGGATGAGTTGGCAATAAAGACGAGTTGGTAATATTAACGAGTTGGCAATGTAGATGAGTTGGGTGTATGAACGAGTGGGCAATGTGGACGATTTGGCATTGTATACGAGTTGGGAATGTGGACGAGTTGGGAATATGGACGAGTTGGAAATGTGGACGAGTTGGCATTGTGGACGAGTAAGCAATATGGACGCGTTAGAATTGTGGACGAGTTGGGAATATGGATGAGTTAGCAATATGGTCGAGTTGGCATTGTGGACGAATTGGGAATATGGACGAGTTGCCAATGGAGATGAATTGGTAATATAGACGAGTTGGCAATGCAGATGAGTTGGATGTATGAACGAGTTGGCAATGTGGACGTGTTGGGTGTGTGGACAAGTTGGCATTGTGACCCAGATGGGAATATAGACGAGCTGACATTGTGGACGAGTTGGCAATGTGGAATAATTAACATGTTACCCTAACATGCGAAACTTGATGGTAGAAATAACCTACGTATGCTGCAAATTTCAAAAAATCGACGCGCTCAAGAATAAATCATATTTGAATTAATGACGTCTGGCTTCTTTCAAAATAAAAAAAAACAAATTCTGCAGTCAACAAAACAAATTGATTTTATAAGGCTTCCGTCTTTATCGACTATGGTAAGGAACCTTAAAATTAGGTTTATATTATACTTGAGTCTTGGTTTATAGTATAGATAGCATCTCCCTCACTCTTCTGTCAGACACTATTTCAATGAGAGGAAAGCAACGAAAGTTTGAATTTCGAAACCGGGTATTAGGCCTTCAGCTCTAAATTTATTGAAAAAAATATATCTTATATTCTTTTTTCAAACATGTTTAGCTGTTTTATATATTGGATTTCTTATCACACATATTAGACACATTTTTTTTATGGTGGAGTTATTGTTGGTCAGTATTTTATTTAGGTTAGTAAGAAGGATTTGATTAAGTATAACTAGCGTAAGAATTTCAAACACAATGTGTAATTGTTATTGAATAAATGATTGATGATGGTAGCACCCATATTAAGAAAATTTGCACGATCTATTGATTTTCATAAAAAAAAACAAGCATTGATAATGGTGGTTTTTCGTGTATCTATAAAAGTTTTTTACTCTCTATTTCATACAATTGAGTTTATGTAACATTTTTTATCATCAATATTGTGAAATATTTACGATTATAAATGAATACATAAATAGTTACGCACTCCATCATTTCCTTTTTAAAACCTGCGTAGTGAGTGACCAAATCTGTCTTTTCGATTCATGTGCTATTTCTGGAAATTGATAGAAATCGATCAATACGATAAATTTATGTCCTGAAGAATGAACAACAAATTAAAATTCTACCATTATTCATTATGGGACTATTGCAATATTGTCATGAATTATATTTTTCCATAAATCGAATAATAGTTATGCATTTTATTTGTGAACCAGATCAGCAGATCACGTGCCATTCATGCACAAGTTATTTTTACAAAAGAGTTGAACAAGTTGTCACGATGAAGCTGGCACTTGGCTATCAGGCCTGGCTCTAGCCTGGCATGTTTTTTAACGTTTTTAAAACATCATTTTAACGTGTTTTTTGACAGTAGTTATTCTTAGTTCCCCGAAAACTTCTTATCGATAAAGTAGTTATTTTCTGTAACACTACCGGATTTCCATATTCTAGCGGCGGTTCGACGCCGCAACGGGTCTCTAGTTTCTTATATTAAGCTATTTTTGTCAGCCATGATCATGACTACGGGATGGGTTGGTCTCGAAGGGACTGAGGAGACGGGCACGTTCGAAACGTCGAGGTAATTAAATAAACACTTTAAAAAACGCGATTCACGTTTTCTTCTAATAATACCTAGTGTGACGTTTTTTGAGGCCCCTAATTATGGAGTGTACAGGGCCCCCGCACGCTTTAAGACAGCCTTGTATCTAATCAATGTTATCATTAACACTGAATGATTAAAATCGTCTCTGGTACCGGTTTCCTATCACAGGAAGCTGTTGGACATTCGTATCGCAGGATCATTCACGGAGGATCCTTGGGCGAGGTTATTGTCCAACAATGGACGTTATTCAGCTGAAATGGATGACGATAATATGCTTCTTCTCTTTCCTGTACTGTCACCCTCAGCAGATTTTGACCAAAGTAAATTGATGAAGTTGATATCTTCATCAATTTACTTCGGTCTAGGGCCGCCGTCGGTAGGATCCTGCCACATTCTTTACAGCGACATCTGTTGCTCTACTAATACACATTAATCTTACTTATCATACAATGCAAGTCAATCTACACCTACAGAGAAAGTCTCAACACCGACCACAGATTAACACACAACTGGGCAACCGCAACAGCTGTTCGACATGTTATTAATATCTGATCACTTGTAAATAATACGTGAAGCCTTTTCGGTCCCGATCAGTGAAAGTGATGGCATGGCAGAGCATCTGTTTCTAAGATCGATATCTTGCCCATCCTATTCACTCTTTTTCTGTCAGACTAAAGAGTAGGCGAGACATATCGATTTTCGAAATGTAGTTAAACGATCGAAACTAATAAAGCGGCAGACTTAACAGGATTATGCTTGTTGACTATGTTCATTGGAAACTTTTATGGTGCTATTCATAAACTATTAACACCTACAATAGTATACAAGCTTGTTTGTTAGGATGGATAGACGTGGATGAGTGAAAGTAACATGATTTCGTGAAAACTATTTAGGCAAACGTAATTAAATGAACGCCTTACAGTTCTGTCGCATGCCAATATATAACTTCCTATAATTACTTAATCAAAATGTTAGGCTTTCAGACAGTGTGACCATTATTAAGTTATTAACCTAACGTAACATAAGCTAATAGTTTCATAAGTTATACGGCAAGTTACTACCCGCACTCGTGTATCTGGTATGTTTTAAGGCTTTTAAGGTCAATATAAACTCGTTAGACCAGATTATACATAGAATCTTCTCAGTGCAGTATACGTACTCTTAATATTTGAATTTACTTGTAATTTTATCAATATTGTAGAAGGTTAAGCTCTTGACAGATTAAACTATTTTTTAGTAGTTTACGAACTACGGCGAGAAACGTATTAGCTTATCATCTATTCTGTAATGCTGACAATAGGGCCCATCCCTTCCACCTTGCACATTTATAGAATTTAAGCACGTTGTCCTCATTTGTCTAGAAGAAAAAAATGAAAATATTCGCAGTTTCAGACGGAATGAACTGTGTCGAGTTGAATTTTTTTATGTTTTTGGGGCCCTGAGCAGGAATCACTAAGGTAGTTTCTTTAAGTATATACGGGAAAAACGCATAATTTAGATCGCGATTACTTTTATTTAAAAACTTATAAACAAACGGTTGCTAAACATAAACACACTAACAGTAGCTCCACCAATTTATTAGCCTTTCGACGGACACTTTTTGATATTCAGAGATAGTACATACGCCTGGTTGTATTCTACGCTCCATACGTAAAATACTCACGTGCTATCAACATATTGTCATTTACATCGCTTGCATGGGCTGCAATGTGAGCAACGGAACAATAGAGAATGTCTCCAAACTTTGCGTCTAACTTTCCCGGCCGTGGCCACTCCAAAGCCACCCGAGCATAAACCGTATCGTTTGTCTGCATGTCTGACTCAACAATCGTGATTCCATGCCGGAAAATAATATGGCTTAGTTCTATCGTAAATTTAGAGCCAAATCGGAATAAGTTAGGGCATCGTTTTATTTTGCTTACTTCTGACGAAGAAAGGGGGGACTATATGTGGCAATGTAAGTCCAAAAGGGTCGAAGCTAATTTTAACCGACTTTATGATTTCGCTATTTTTGGGCGAAAGATAACTATAGTTAATATGTCCTTAGATGATTCAAGATAATCTTTAAAGTCGTGTGAAGATCGTAATCGTAATTAATTCTGGTTTTGGTGCTTGGTCGCGATACGTATGTTTAACAAGCTCTTACATACACACACTATTATATACCTAGGTATACTTACATAGAGTAGTATCCACGTACCTAAATAAGACGATCACTGATGGCAAGAAGCTTTTATCCGTGAAATGGCCAATACATATTACAAATTACATACATATGAAAGAAATATGTTTATTCTAGCGCATATGCGACAAAAGAAATAAAATAAACTAATCTAAAACTATGCCCCGAAATGGTCCCACCTCAGCATAAAGCTTTGCTATTTGAGTTACTTACATATAAGTGAAATTGGCAAGTTGTCATTTAAACATGCACATTACTAGAATAGACACATATTGGAATAATAGTTATTAAAAGTGGCGCAATGGAAATCAAATGCGTTGCTTTTAGCGCAGCCTCTGAGTCTTATCTAATAAATTATACCGTTATAACATAATTTAATCCGTTTGTAATTTAGTTTAACTTATTGCGGAAGCGTGTGCATAATTTATCATTAATGATGTAATGTGTAGCCATACTTTTGTACTAATGATAGCGATGTATGTAATTTTATTAATACTAGAAGTAGACTTAGATATAATACCAACGACAAAATATCATTAGAAATATCAGAGTTTGTTCCAATAGTGAGGCTCAAAATTACATTGAAAAATAAAGAAGTATAGTTTTCACTGTTATCATCAATTAAAATCAAACCGTCTAATTTTTGCTTCACCAGACCAGCTATGCGAGACGACAAGGTGAGACATAAAACTTTAAACAAACCACGGGCGGTAAATCGTAAAGCCCCAGATCACATGTTTATGGCCCGAACCGAAGGTGAGGATAAACGCCTGAGATCTGGAACATTCACGAATTCACCACCCTGGGTATGTAATGTACTATACTATGGCATTTCTCCACGTAGAGTCTATTTAAATCTAATCTATTTTCATTTTCTACTTGCATATGGCCATCAAGAACATAGATTAGATTAGATTAGGTTATTTATTTCACGATAAAAATTACATTACCTACGCTTAATGCCAATATTATACGAATTAATATCATGATCGTCAAAATGAGGCAAGATTAATAATAAGAGAAAATATTGTTTACAATGTCAAACTAAGTTTAAAATAAAGTGGGGAAGCATATATTATGACATGTTCTTTTACACGCACCCTGTGAATGTTCATTGTTGAATTTCTTACACAAATTAACCTAAAAGTTAGTGATAAGTTATTACAAAGGTTTATAAGGTTAATACAGCTTAATTAAATAACAACCACACAATTCCCGCTATCACGGATACCATAAAAGGTTTCATTTCATAATATGAGTTTACATTTTTAAACTCAAAATCTGGGTTGAAATGTTGACCTGCTGGTACTACTTTTACTGTCCTTGGTGTCCTTGAATTACATATGACGTCACGTACAAGCGTTCAATGCAACTTTTACATAACTTCAAGTGAAATTGGTTGCGCAGTTCCATAAATAAACTGACGGATAGTGACAAAATACTATTAAGTATAATCCTATCATAAAGGTATGTTGAAGAAATACGGTACGTATGAAACGTTGACATTGCCCGGCTGTTGCGATACTAAATATCAAATATTTCTCATTACAACACTTCTTTGAATAAAAAACATACTACAACTTAAGTCTCTCTCATTTGCTCAAAGGTTAACTGGAAGAAATCCCTTACAGAGATACGTTCGCCTTTGTACATATCATTCGTTTAATGTCCTTGCTATGTATATATATATTTTAATGTACAATAAAGAGTTTACATACACACATACATAAAAGTTGCTGAACAAATGTTGTTCAGTTGGAAGAGTAGAATCTAAATTTTAACTTATTGCTCCTGTTACAGGCCACACCCTGTATTCTACGTTGTGTGTTGTAAGAATTACCCATTTATACTTCAGGTATGTGACTTAAATCTGTCCTAAAATTTCTAAAAATAATCTATATACCTAATACTTATCGAGCCTACTCACAAAATTTCACGAGAATCGGTTGACAGATGCGACCTCTAAGCGAAAACGCAGAAATCTGGACGATTGGACACCTGGATATAAAAGATATGCTAACTTCACTCGCTCGGTCAAAAAAACAATATAAAGAAGAAAATAATTGTACTGGAACATTTTCAAAAGTACCTAGCTGATGTAATTTGTCATAAAATGTTGTATTGCATTTGATAATGTAAACATTCTGAAAAAAAATACACCCAGGAAATGCAAAGATTAGGCAAAAACTTTCTTCATAAAAACTAGTCTCAAAGCTGTTCGCCTTCGATAGCGAAAATAGGACATCACAATTCAAAATACTAATCAATATGTAATATATTTAAATACGGCTAGTAGGCGTGACCAAACACATTAATTTGTGAATGCTAAATATCACAATGGCTAGTAAACGTATTTGATGTTTGAATCATCTATTCGAGTAGCTTTAGGCGCTTATCAATAAATATACTAGAATGCTTTGATAATGATATATAAATACTAGTTGCTTTTTGAGCTGTAGATCTTGCAAGCATTTTTCCATTTGGCTGGAATACGACTTTTTTCATGTTTTCATCCCCTATATCTCCACCAGTTAGAAAAAATCTAAAAGCTATCTCGATATAAAAAAGGAGGTTAAAATTATTGAACTTACCTACTCACGAAACTTACAAACAAGAATTAATTGAGAAATAGGGCGTGTAGGACATAAACATCCCGAAATACCGAAATGGAGACTTTTCACTCGCTCGGTCCGTTATCTGCTCAGGGAAGTACCTATTCCAGACATCACATCATATCTTAGCACGAACGTATTTTACATATTCGGTAGAAACTGAGATTATTTTGTAAAATTCCATCTCTAATCATAATCGGGGGCCAACTTTAACGTTTCAGCAGACAAATCGTAAATAGGTCATTTTCGATTTATCTGCTGAAACGTTAGAGTTAGCGTCGCTTTAGCGATGTGCTCTATTTATGTCAAAATCTTTGCTAATGTTGCCTAATGTAGCTTGAAGCAGCAAAATAATAGTCTTCTTATAGTAGTAACTAATAGCATTCTTGAGATTCTTTTAGTAGTGTTCAAAACAGGTAACATTAAATACCCACTTTATTGGTTGGACTTTGTATTGTATGCCTTCAACAATATGTATCAATTTCCACAACGTTATGATTATGATTTCTCTTGGCATTTCGACAACATTGTACGATTTAGACAAGTTCAATGTAGTGATAGACATTTTGACAATATTATCTGGACCTTTATCTGCGACCATACTATGATATAATGCCCCCAAATTGAGCGTTACTGTTTGCACAGTCGCTTGCAAAAAACATTCCTAGTTAGGCATCATACATCTCTGTAGTAATACGAGGGGCATGCACCATTTGACTGCACGTGCACAATGACATAATAATATGACGCTGACTGTATTATAAAAGGCATATTTACCTAACCAATTTAAACAATTACGCTAACTCCAAATCCAACAACATGTGTTCTTTCTCAAAAATTGCACTATTTGCACTGCTAGTACTATGTTCACATAAGTCAGGTTAAGTTTGCACATTGTTAGTACGCGACATCAAAGTTACCAGGTGCAAACTTATCTGTGTAACTAATCAGTTTCTGATTACGATTGCACCCCGTTTATGACCGGCACCATTACACCTGGTGTATGCTTAAGTCAAACACAGTCACTAAGTATACTAATATGACGGAATATTTGTGTACAGGCTAAGTTTGCACGTCATTTGTATCCACCGTAATAGACACCTGGTGCAAACTTAACTCGAACTTGTATGTCAAACAACAAACATTGCATGTAAGTATGTGATTTGTGACCGCGTCCTTGGCCCGCTGACTCCGTCAATAGATTGTGACCGCAGTTGCGATCGACTCGATGTTCTGAGCTAATCCTATTCAGCATAGACCTACTTTGCTTGCTTAATACTTGCCTAGACTGCTTCTGAACTTTAACCTGTTTACTGCCATCAGTTTAGCAGCGCGTCGGACCTTCAACGCCACGGCCGAAAATTATGGTCCGTGAGACCCTGACCATTATCGGCTACGGAGTTCTAACAGACTTATTGACACTGAACGCTTGTACTGGCTTTTATTTTGTGCATTTTAAATAAATAAATAAAATAAACATATATCGAAGAAGAAAAAATACTGCGATCGTCGGCGTTCGTGATTCGAACACCTAAATAACAGGTACAGGAAAAGGTTAAATAAATGGATTTAATATCTGGGAACAATATTACGCAAATCGTTGCCGCCATAAATAGTTGATGGTCATGGATAACTGATCAATCAGCGAGATGTCACTACTCCTTAACTAAATTTCAAAACCAGCCAAGAGCATGTCGCGCCACGCTCAGTGTAGGGTTCCGTAGTTGCTCATCCTTCACAATAAACTGCTGTTTTAAGCCCGAGGTTTAAGTTAAGAAAGATTTTAAGCTCTATAAAAAGGTCGTAAACGCCCTAGAAACTGTAATCACTTATTACCTTCTGGAAGTCAACTTACGACCTTTCAAAGAAAAAATATGAAATTTGGCGATAACTCAAAAACGGCTCGACCGATTTTGTTCAATATAGTTTTCATTGAAAGTACTTAAGATATAAGGCCTCATTAACATGAATTTTTCCGAATTTTTTTGACCCGTGGTTGAAAAGTTAGAGGGGGGACACTATTTTTTTTTGTTTTTGGAGCGAATATTTACAAAACTGCTGACTTTATAAAAAAATAATGTTGAAAGACCCCTATTATTTTTACAAGACCTTATTCAACGACACCCCACACACCAGTGTTGAAAAGAAAAAAAAAATCACCCCCACTTTAGGTGTTCGAGATATATTTTTTTTTTTTTTTTTTACCATTCTGTAGGCGTTATACATACACATACTCACACCAAATTTCAGCCTTCTAGTACTAATGATCACGGAGCTAAGCCGCGGACGGACGGACGGACAGATGGACGGACAGACGGACATGGCGAAACTATAAGGGTTCCTAGTTGACTACGGAACCCTAAAAATGATATGATATGATTAATGATATACTCAGCTTTTTTGCTGTAAGAAAGTGGGGAACGATGACGCTAATAAAATAAAAAAATATTAATAATAAACGTACCTATACCGGCCTTAAATGCACATATACCTAGATCTGACCTCCTTTATTCTGTCGTACCACTGTACCAATAGATTCTTACTGCGAATCGCTACAGTTCTACAAATTCCTTTCATTGAGCATTCCATTCCATATTACGTTTTAATCGCGCATTCCACATTTCTATCCTTTTGGCGAAATATGTTGCGCCAACAAATAAAGTGTGTAGCTACTTCTATACCAATATTTGACAACATTTCATTACATCTTTTTTATTTACATTAATATAGAGATCGAGAGAGTTATGCGTCGTGTATAACCCTATTATCCTACACCCTAAAAAATCATATGAATTTATTTTTCTGTTTGTAAAGAAATATAATGAAATACATAAAATAACCGAAATCTAAGACAACTATGCTTGCAAATAGTTGTAGTCCTCGACCTTTCCGCGAAAAAAAACAAGCTGTCAACAATGTCAAGCTTATATTTGTAAACCAGCGGCTTGTAAGCCGGTAGTAACCGAAAGCAGCGGCTAGAAACGAATAACCAGCCGCTTGATACCGGGTAGATACCCGACTTGAGCATCAAATAAAGAAAATTACATTTTTTTTGGTTAAACTCTTATTTTTGTTATACAGTAGCACTTATAATGTTCTTTTTTTTTAAAATAGACCCCGAAGACACCATTTGTACCTACTAATTTACTTAATTCAGATACGAAAAGTAAACTATGAAACAACGTTTGTGTTCAGGTGGCGGTGTATGAAAATTATAAGAATAAAGGTATCTAAATCAGTTTATTTTGGATCTAATCATCATTGTAAACCAAACGCGGGAATCTCGCGCGGCAGGATAAATGCGTGTGGGGGGCTGAGGGGTGCGCGGGGCATGCGGGGATGAGTGCGCGAGGCTCGTTGCGTTGGTGCATTATAGAAATACACAAGCTCAATATCATTCGATTTTCTTAATTAGACCTCAGACTAAAGTAATCTTTCCATTGTATCATAGTTTTGGAGTAACTATTACTACATTTTAAACTGAGTAAATTGTAATAAATAAATAATAATATAATTATTAATCTCAGGAATAAACAGTCCTACATCCTCTTTTTAAGCGCAATAAAGAAAAATAATAAAATCTTAGTCTTAAAAATATGAAATCTTGTCAATTATACCAACTTATCTAGTTAGTACCTATCTTAATGACATTTATAATACGTCATGTACTTAATGTGTGCCTTGCAGCTCAATCGCGGCAGAACGGCCGGACGGACCACAACAATTTTTGATCCACGACGGTAAACTGGGTCACATGGTACGGTCAGCATCAAAAGTAGATATTTATTTTACTACTGGTTAATTCCAAATTGCGTACTATAATTGACAGCTACTTTTGATATTGTCTGTATTAAAATGCTCCGCGGCCATACCCAGCTACCTAAACAATCGAATGTCGGTCGCTCTTATTCACTTCTTACGACGCTAACCATTCATTACCTACCATATCGTTTTGGAATACCACATCGTGCTCTACTAAGAAAAAACGAGTATAACGTGGTATAACCACACATTTCCAGTATCAGATAAAACTATTTCATAAAGCCATCATAACATAAGTTAACTCATCTTTATGCAATGTCGACTTATGTTGATTTGCTTTCGGTTGCCATTGTGGTGGGAAAGTGGAGCGTAGAGATATTAGATATGCTAATATAACCTTATGGACTGGTTGTGTTGCTTTGCCTGTACATTCAGCAACAAATATAACTGTAAGATTATATATTATGAACCTTTGGCTATCGTCGGAAGATTGAGCAGTTTTTAATAGATTACAAACAGTGATGACTTAAGAATATATTAAGAATCCGTAATGTTTGTTTTTCATTCGAGGCTCAATACCAGGTATAATATATTTCAATTCATTTTCATCCAATCAATGTATAAAATATATACAAATAATAACTAATTAAAGTGAGAAAAAAAAGTAAAATAATAATATTTCAGAGAAAATTTCAAAAAAAAATAAAAATAATAAGGTCATATAATAAAAATACATATATAATTATTAAGCCCATAGTTTGTTATTAACGTGCTTGTCACTAAAAGGGTCTCGACGAACTTCATACTAAATGTATGCAAGCGTTTCATCTTAATATTTAAGTTTATAGTTTTTTGATATCTCGTGTAATCACGGAAGAATGGCCTGGTTACTCTTAACGATTACATAACTAAGTATTTATCATCATCATCATCATCATCTCAGCCACAGGACGTCCACTGCTGAACATAGGCCTCCCCTTTGGACTTCCATATATACCGGTTGGAAGCGACCTGCATCCAGCGCCTTCCGGCGACCTTTATAAGGTCATCTGTCCATCTTGTAGGTGGACGTCCCACGCTGCGCTTGCTGGTCCGAGGTCTCCACTCGAGCACTTTTCGGCCCCATCGGCCATCTGCTCTGCGTGCTATGTGGCCTGCCCATTGCCACTTCAACTTGCTAATCCGGTGAGCTATATCGGTCACTTTAGTTCGTCTACGGATTTCCTCATTTCTGATTCGATCACGTAGAGACACCCCGAGCATAGCCCTCTCCATTGCTCGTTGAGCGACTTTGAGCTTTGAGATGAGGCCGATAGTGAAAGACCACGTTTCGGTGCCGTAAGTCATCACTGGTAACACACATTGGTTGAAGACTTTCGTCTTGAGGCACTGAGGTATGTCGGACGAAAAGACATTGCGTAGTTTCCCGAACGCTGCCCAGCCGAGTTGGATTCGGCGGTTGACCTCTTTCTCGAAGTTGGACCTACCTAATTGGACCACTTGTCCTAGGTAGATGTATGAGTCAACAACTTCGAGTACCGAGTTTTCAACAGAAACTGGGATGGGCACAACCTTGGCATTCGACATGAGTTTCGTCTTGTCCATGTTCATTTTTTTTTTTTTAGTATTTATCATAGAATTAGGAAATTATGATGCGGTTTAGTACCTATATTATTTATTGAGATGTATATAAATTATTGAGAAATGTTTGAAATCGCGTATATAAATGTACTAGCTGTTGCCCGCGACTTCGTCCGCGTGGAACCTTTATCTTGAAAATTTTATAATTTTTTGCGTGCTCTTGGCCTTTTTTTACTTTATTTCGGCTAATTTGCTGTTATTACGCGGTATCATTATAAAATCAGGTACATCTACGAACGAATAGCTTTACTAAATTCAATATGTTTAAGAACGACGTTTATAAATTCTTTGATTTGAATATTAATAATGCCATTACACAAAGTTTCAAGTACCGCACTCAAAAAATGTTTGATCTACATACAAATTTTCAACCCCTTTTTCACCACCTTCAGGGCTAAATTTTCAAAAACACTGAAATCACTTTTCTTGTATTCTATTGATATGCCTTTATATAAAGTTTCAAGTCCCGCACTCAAAAAATTTTTGATCTTCATATAAACTTTCAACCCCTTTTTCACCACCTTCAAGGCTGAATTTTCAAAAACGCTGAAATGAGTTTTCTTATCTTTTAATAAAATACCCTTTTACAAAGTTTCTAATTCCTAACTTAAAATACAACTTATACCTGATACAACCTTTCATCCTCTTTTTAACCCCCTTAGGGGTAGAAATTTCAAAAACGCTGAAATCACTTTTCTTGTATTCTAATTATATGCCTTTATACAAAGTTTAAAATCCCGCAATCAAAAAAAAATTTGATCTTCATACAATTTTTTTAACACCTTTTTCACCACCTTCGGGGCTGAATTTTCAAAAACGCTGAAATTACTTTTCTTGTTTTTTAATAATTTGCTTTTATATAAAGTTTCAAGTCCCGCACTCAAAAAAATTTTTGACCTTCAAACAAACTATCAACCCCTTTTTAACCCCCTTAGGGTTAGAATTTTCAAAAACGCTGAAATTACTTTTCTTGTATTCTAATTAAATGCCTTTATACAAAGTTTAAAATCCCGCAATCAAAAAAAATATTGATCTTCATACAAATTTTCAACCCCTTTTAACCACCTTCGGGGCTGCATTTTCAAAAACGCTAAATTTTTTCTTGTATTTTTATAATACGCTTTTATATAATGTTTCAAGTCCCGCACTCAAAAAAATGTTTGATCGTCATACATACTTTCAACCCCTTTTTAACCCTTTTAGGGGATGTATTTTCAAAAACGCTGAAATAGTTTTCTTTTATTTTATTTTAATACATTTTTACGTAGTTTCAAGTTCCTAACATAAAAAATAACTTGTACCCTATACAACCTTGCATCCCCTTTTTAACCCCCTTAGGGGTTGAATTTTTCAAAATCGCTTCTTATATCTTGTACACTTTATAAATGCAACCTACTGTGCAAATTTCAACTCTCTAGCATTTGTAGTTTCAGCTCTGCGTTGATGAGTCAGTCAGTCAGGACACTTGCATTTATACACCGTGACCGTTAATAACCCGAAAGATTTAAGCTAACAATACTAGAGCCTAATTAGAGTATATAAACTTCTGTAACATATAGTCCAAAAACTCATAATTAAGGAGATATAAATTATTTAAAACAAATGTAAAGTAAAAAAATCTCCCTTCATGTCATTATGCCAATGTTCAAATTTGAACTCGTCAAAAGTGAAACATAGAATCCTGTAATATTGAGACAGCGATAAGTTGACACTTCTTGTCATAGAACAGAAGTCACAACATTCGCCGTCCGTCGTATGATTTCGGAGCGATTCGTGAAGTGTCATGCTCGCTCACTCTTCTTCAACTAAAGACTTGTTCACAAAGAAGTGGGCAATTAATATGATTTAATTTGGACTGAAATAGTAATTTAATTAAGACACATAATTAGACCCATGTTGATATAACATTATTTACTCGTTTTGTCGTCAAAAATACGTGGTTTAAATATTTCGGGTTATTAACGGCCACGGTGTATACATAGATAAAGCACTACAAGCATAAAAGCGAAGATCGAAAATCAGAACCAGCTGTAGTAACTATTTCATTCTGTTTCCGTGTAACAACATGTAAGTAGATTTAATGGGTAAGTAATATAAGATATAAGAACTTATACTATAATATTCATATTATATACGCTCATATTGTATAAGCTTGTTTTGTATACCGTTCAAGATGTATAACGAACGTTAGATATAACATCAAAATATCTATTTTTGTTAAGTATAACGTTATTTAAGTATAATATCATTGTATATAACGATCATAACGTATAACGTTCATAATATCTCAGATTTATAATGTATATTACTCAATACATCTAACACCAAAATGCATAATGCTCGTATAGAATAACCGCCTGCACATCAATTGTGTACATATTTATGCAATAGTTCGCTGTAAAATTTTAATATATGTGCCTCCATGCAAGCAAGAATTTTGATACTAGGCTCGCTCCGCTCGCTCCGCTATCCATGGTCATAAAACAAACCTAACCTAACCTACTGTTTTTGGTTTTTGGACCCATATTTCATTTTGTCGCAGTTCTTCCAAACGGTATACTCGTATTTGCCAGAATTTCATCTGCCATCATCAATTGTGTACGTACTTAATATAGGTACTTATGCAATAGTTCGCTGTTAAATTTTAATATACCTCCATGCAAGCAAACATTTTGATGCTCCGCTATCCATGGTCATAAAACAAACCTAACCTAACCTACAGTTTTCGGTTTTTAACCCATATTCCATTTTATCGCAGTTCTTCCAAACAGTATACTCTTACTTGCCAGAATTGCATCTGTCATTATCAATTGTGAACATACGTATGCAATAGTTCGCTGTTAAATTTTAATGTAGGCACCTCCATGCAAGCAAGAATTTTGACGCTCCGCTCGCTTTGCTCGCTCCGCTATCCATGGTCATAAAACAAACCTAACCTTACCTACAGTTTTCGGTTTTTGACCCATGTTCCATTTTAGGGGCATAGGGGTAGCAGTTATAACCTATTTAGTATATCATACGCTATTATATTTTCTAATCATTATACTAAAAGTTCTGTCATTATGGTGAAACGAAAGGCCTCTATGGCGTCGGTTTTTTAATAAAGAAACAATGGAAATCTAATATAGACAGCTTTGTTGCGATCTCAGAACGAGTCTGTATACTGAACATGGAATTCGAGACTATAAATATCTCTATTATACAAGCGTACGCACCTACTAGTACATCAAGCGACGAAGATATCGATATTTTCTACAACCACTTGCAGGACGCTCTAGAGAAAAGCTACAAACATGTCATTGTAATGGGTGATTTCAACGCTTGCATCGGTCAACGAAAATATGAAGAAAAAAGAGTATTAGGTTTGTACTTATATGGAAAAAGAAACAAAAGAGGCGAAAAACTGGTTTAATTCGCACTTCAAAACAACCTCACAGTCATCAGCAGCATATTCAAGAAAAAACCAAGCAACCTGTGGACATGGCTTTCACCTAGGAAAAACAAAAACCAGCTTGATTATATCATGTCAAATGTAAAGGGACGTTTCACGAATATTTAAACCATAAATCAGCTGAATTTCCCAAGCGACCATCGACTCGTAAGGAGTACATTTCGACTATCAAAAAACAAAAAAAGTAGAGCTAACTACAGTATCAGGAAACCATCATCAAATATAATAGAAGACGAAAAATTATTTCAAAATAAATTGAACCAAAACCTACAGAATTTCGACCCGACCAGATGCGAAAATGTAGAATCATATTATTCAAAAATAAAGAAAGCTATCACCGATGCGTCGATCTCTACAAAAAAGCCTGCGAGCAGAACACGTAGTATTATTTCTGAAAATACAAGAACGCTGCTGAATAGAAGGAAGGCACTGCAAAACAAGAAACCTTTAACTAAAGAAGAAAAACTGGAACTTCGCAACTTGTATAAAAATGTTCATAAAATAATTAAGAAAGAATATGAAGAACATAGGTTAAAGAAAATTGAAAATCACCTAAACACCACAGGAAGCTTGAAAAGGGGATACAAGGCGCTAAATTTAACAATAAATTGGATTCCCAACTTAAACGAAACCCCGTCTGGTAAAGAAATCTACTCAAGGTCTCAGATAATAAACACAGCAACAAATTTCTACAGAAATCTATACTCTGCACAAAATCCTTCAAGTCAAACCTCTACTGAAATCACTGAAAACTCAACGACCCTACGTCCCCCGCCACTACAACGGTTTACTATTGCGGAGGTTGATAAGAAAATAAAGAGCTTAAAGAAAGAAAAAAGTTGTGGCCTAGACAATATAAGCAATGAAATAATATTAGCTGGAAGATGCCTACTGGTGCCTTTTCTTACCACACTTTTTAATACAATTCTGGAACTTAGTGAAATACCAAAAGAATGGGCCCAATCAGACATTATTTTAATATACAAAAAAGGAGATCCCGCAAATATTGCTAACTACCGGCCTATTAGCCTACAGTCAAACTTTTACAAGTTATTTGCCTCATTGTTGGAACAACGAGTCTATGCACTTGCTGAAAAATACCAGCCAGTTGAACAGGCAGGGTTCAGAAATCATTTTTCGACCACAGATCACATACACGTTTTAGATCAAGTCATTGAGAAATATGAAGAACAAAGACGCCCCATCTACCTGGCATTCATTGACTACGCCAAAGCTTTTGACTCTATTTCTCATGACAGTATTTGGAAAGCTCTCCAAGATTGTAAAATACCGTTAGAAACAATCAAACTAATTCAAGACATATACAAGAAAAGCGTTAGTCGAGTAAAGTTAGATAAAAAAGGTCCCGAAATAAAAATTAGTAGAGGCGTTAGACAGGGCGACCCCCTGTCTCCTACATTATTTATAACTGTACTGGAAAATATCATGAAGAAGCTCGACTGGTCACAGAAAGGTATAAATATAAAAGGAAATTATTTGAGCAACCTAAGATTTGCTGACGACATCGTGTTATTCTCAGAAACTGCATCACAACTTGAGAGGATGATAAATGAACTAAACTCTATAAGCCGCAATATTGGCTTAGAATTAAACACAGATAAAACGAAAATTATGACCAACTTTTTGGAAATACCCATTCTTGTGGAGAACCGACCATTGGAGTATGTGAAAGAATACGTGTACCTGGGTAAACAGATATCGTTCATGAAGTCGAGACACCGTGACGAATTAAAAAGACGCATAAATATGACATGGAACAAGTTTTGGAGCAACAAAGAAGTTCTAAAATCTAATTTACCTACACGGTTAAAAAAGAAAATCCTTGATTCATGTCTCCTACCTTGTCTTTCGTACGGAAGTCAAACGTGGATTTATAATACGCACACAAAACAAAAAATTGTAACTTGTCAGAGAGCCATGGAGCGGAGCATACTAAATTTGAAACGTAGAGATAAAAAACGCCATACTGAAATAAGATCAAGGACAAAAGTCATCGATGCTCTATCACATTGTCAAAAACTCAAGTGGAGATGGGCGGGCCATATCGCACGTATTAAAGAAAATAAATGGACTAAGAGAGTAACTACATGGGCTGGCCCCCCTGGTAAACGAAAACGCGGCAGACCGATGGAAAGATGGAAAGATGACATTAAAAAGATCGCAGGAGATGACTGGATCGTAACAGCGCAAGCTAGAGAAGAGTGGAGAAAAATGGAGGAGGCCTATACTCGTCGAGAGGTCCTTAATAATAGTGTGACATAAATGAAATGAAGTAATATTAATAAATAAGATTAGCTCAATAATAATATATCAATTAAAAATAATGTAATGAAATGTTAACTTAAATATTATAATTTCATTTCGCATGTAAATGTATAAAATTGTATGATATTAAGGAATAAAGGCTTTAATAATAATAATAATACTAAAAGAAAGTATATACTATGATCGATATACGTTATGTATGTTATATCAACTGAATTTAGAGTATTTGAGTGTTATATAAAAAATCATTCTACAACATGAGTATTATGCTAATTGACCGTTATTCCTAATAAAAATATAGATTTTGATGTTATAGCAAAAGTTTATTATATCTTGTGAACGTTATTCATATGAAATTATATATTATGTAGTTATATCTCATGGGACGCACCCAGATTTAATAAACCAAGCGCCATATTATATTTATTAAACATCTAACCTGAGAAAATCTCAGATGTGAGAGTGCAACATTCGCCTAATGAAAACTACGTTTATTCTGCTTTTGATATGTTTGACGCTAACTGTACTTTTTGACTACCTACCACAGCTTGGGCTATCGTTGACATTTATACGAGTTAGTATGAATTCCCACGTAAGCGAGTACAGTTTATCACATTAGAGATTAGGGTACATATTTTATAGATAGAGGTCGGGTATAAACACGATTAAAGTTACTTTAAGACTTCTTTTTGACATGATTGCGATTGATTGAATAACACCTTAAGTTATTGGTAGGCACTACGAAACGAGGACCATAACAAGAACATGTGGGTACCTATAGTTCACATATTATAAACTAGCGGATCCGTGGGCTTTAGACCTCGCGAGTTTATCTCCAAATTGAAGATTTTTGTAATTTTTTACGTTTTCAAGTAAAAAAAAAACTAAAATAAAAAACTGAACATATAAAAAATTACTTTATACAATCATCGAAGCTACTCGCAAAATGTCAGACTGTTATCGCCTAGAGATCATAGAGAAACCCAGACATCCGGAATTCCGGACATACATATTTGGGCCAAGTCGAAACGGAGACACTTCGCTTGCTTCGCTCGCTCAGTCAATTATAAGCAGTGATCGACACGGCCCATTTTTTTATTGTAATAAATATAAATTTAACATAATTATATTACATTCAATAGATTTTATTTTTCAATCCTGATTGCGAGACTATTTATTATTTGCATATTTCTATACGAAACCCGCGGCATTGCACGGGCCGGCCGTGCCGATCACTGTTTATAAGCCTATCTTTACAGTCTGAGTCAGTCTGACCTGACCAAAAAGAGTAGAAATTAAAAAGTGGCAATACTGTAATGCTGTCCCCGTTTTCTTAGATTGATTAGAAAGGGACGACACTACCGTTTTGCCACTTTTTAATTTCTACTCTTTTTGGTCAGACTGTACCTGGAAGCTGGTTACTACGCAACAAATAAACTTCACTCGAATAAGTAGTCGCGTAAAGAAAAAGGCTGTAAGGCATGATGAGACATTTCCATAAAAGTAATTTTATTTCTATTAACTACGACCTAAAAGTCCGGTTTATAGTATCCAAATTCCAAACTATTTCCCAAGTAAATTGAGTCTCCATGTTCGTCCATTACGTAATACCCCATTGTCCCCAGCCTCATTCC
Source organism: Apotomis turbidana (assembly GCA_905147355.2). NCBI lineage: Eukaryota > Metazoa > Arthropoda > Insecta > Lepidoptera > Tortricidae > Apotomis > Apotomis turbidana. The sequence goes on from LR990294.1 coordinate 17,846,947, forward strand.
ACTATTTAGGATCGTATCGCGACTGTTTACTGCTTATGGTGCCAACAACTTTATCTCTGTGTGTCGACCATAACAGATACGCGACTTTTTGTCGCGCGACAAATGCTACCTGTCACTTTCCTTTCAATACTGTGCGAGCAAGACAAGTGATAATGAGTCGCGCGACAATAGTGACGTCGCGAATAGATATACTAGCCCGCCTGGTTTATGATGTATGTTATAGTTAGAGTCGGATTGTAGCCTCTTCGCGGAATTACTAGCTTAACCTAGGTCTAGGTTTAACGAATGCATTTTCAAATCTGAAAATAAAATCAAATTGTTGCCTCCGACTGTGATGTTTTGTGCAAACCTAGAAGAAGGTACCTAAATTTTAGGCCATGACGTAAAAGGCAAAATAAGCAGTTTCGAGTTAAAAAAAACTGTTGGAAACAGCCTCCTTTAACATGGTTCATTAGGGATCTTGCGTGTCGCAGATCAGAAATAGAAGCCCCGCGCGCGTACTCGCTCGTATCAACCAGCATTCAGAAAGCTGATATCGTATTTGAGTTCCGACAATTGACTGTCGTTGGTCTCTCCTAGGATTATACTTATATATGCAATTCGTTAGTCAAAGGTTGAAATACGATAACGATTTTATCTTGGTCTTTGACTAAGACCTGTTAATATTTTATTTCGAAACACAATTAAGGTTTTCGAAATGATTTTTAATGTGGGTAACTTAACACCACATTTTTTAAATTGCTATACCTATAGATACAAAGATCAAAACGCAAATAAAAATTACATTGTGCTCACACGTGGTCCACACCAGAACTTAAACCCGGTATCTTTGTATTACCGGTCCAACGTCTTTAACTTTCGACCAGAGACGCACCGTGCGTACGCTGTTAATTTCTCCATGCGTTTTGATCTCTGAAAACTATTACTATGAAAACAGATGCCACGCAAGTTTCCGTGCGGTTTGCCACCGACTTCCAAAGGTGATTCAAATGTAATCCGTACATGATCGGGTTGTTTTTGGCTTTCAGTTTTTTTTGAAGTCGGTTCTTTTTTTGTAAAAAATGTTTGTGCTATAAGCTATAAAGCTATATAAATATTGAGCTATTACGACAGTGTGAATCCTACGCAAAACCTTTGTGCTACTCCCATCCAGCTGCTTCCGACGACCTTGACAAAATCATACCTGATGAAGCAGCCTAAATTGTAGATCAAACCTCATGTTAGTTAAAAATCAAGTTCAACTACCTACTGTGTAGCGCTTAACGTAACCATTCGCTACCGTATACCTTCCTGTAAACTAATTTACGCTTGGAACATGCTACAAAGCAGCTCTGTGGGAACGTCCGTGGAACTGACCAGTTACCGGCCGAAAGATAAGTGTGCTCCAGTTAAGGCTCGTTTCGCAACTCGCATTCACAATGCACTCTCTTCCTATGCCTGGCTGCCCTAAAGGATGTAAACGTGCTTTGATCGTAACATAAATAGACCCTTTGAAATTGTCACTGTTGTAAAGCCGATGTAAAGTCTGAGCTTCCCAGCGGAGTTTTGAAGTATTTTCCGACTGTTGACGGTATGAGAAAAATTATATATTATGTCAATGCTTTTTGTTAACAAACATCTAGAGCTGTATTAAATTTTAAATACACCCTTACCTTCCTGCTCACACCTTTAGCTGTGATGGTTTACCTAGTCATTGTCAATTTTAAGTCCAAAAGTGGCAAAATCGTTTTTCAAATAAGGGTAGACCACGCTTGATCAAAGAGCAATACATTCTGCGTATAAGTAGATTTCAATACAATTGTCAGTATGTATAGCTTTGTCAAATACAAGCAGCCAAAAACACCATCTTAATTAAAGTAACTGCAATTCAGTCACCATGTCGTAATACAAATTAGCATTCCATACGACTGATCTGTCGTACACGATATCTCTCACAAGTAAACGTCACTAATTGCATGATTCTACAAACTACTCAAACTCAGACTATTTAGTACACTAACAGATTAAACGCAACGGGCCGCGTCAGCGATAATTGCAAAAGGATTGAATAACAAATACATTATTAGTAAACACAACGGCAACGCAAATGTCAACTTAAAATTAATAGTGTACATCAATCAAACGTCTCTTTACTTAATAACAAATTTAGTGTTTAAGATGCGTAGGTTACCTTTTACACAACGTGTGACACTGTTACACGAATTTATAGAAACCTCTTCCTCGTAATAAACATGCAAATTACGAAGGTATGCGAATAAAAATAAAAACTGCACGGAATCGATGCGAAATTGCACGAAAACATCATAAAGCGTTTGAGTTGGCTTCGCGGATTTTCACGCAACGCGAATCAACTTTACAAAAACATACCTTAAATTTTAGTTTTCAATACTTCCGTGTAAGGTTTGGATTGAAATGGCACGTGGTAATCCAATCTTAGATTTATTTTGCTCGATTTCCATCCACGTAGTGTATGGCGTACTCAAATAGGGTGGTTGATTTTTTAATCCCAACTTCAGTCATGCTATGCAGCCTACAATGGTGAATAAACTTTTTAGAAAAGTTTTGATAATTTATAATGTTGGTATTTTCAAGATATTCTAAATAAGATAGGGCTTATAACTGCTGCAATTACAACATTTTTGTTTTGAATATTGCCGCCTAAAATCGTAGTTTTTAGTAACCCAGGGGACATCACCATGGCAACAAGCAACGGAGAAAAGTTGATTTACCCAATTAACCAATCTGGGTGCGTTTTTGTGAAGCCTGAATAAGAGCATTTAAATCAGAAAAATAATTATTGGTCTATTTAACACATCTCCGCTTCTCTGAACAGGCAGCCTTACTCCTTTAAAACATGTTTTTATAGATTTTTTTATCGATTCTATTTTTGTACAGATGATAGAACAACGAGGGAGCGAGTAACGTAGCCAACATAGGCTAAGTACTTTACTTATATATTTATTGAAACGAAAAGTACAGTTCCCGAAAGTTAAAAAAATACCACATACCTACTCGTGTTGCCATCAAATACTTAATATATCGCAGCACATAAGGCGTTTATAAATATCTGAACACGACGCTTATTGCCTGGTTACAGTAGGTACCTATATGTTCAGATATTTATGAACGCCTTATATGCTGCGATAGGTATATCTGATGGCGACTGTACAAAGCTTCAAGAGAACTATTCCTAGGTATTTACTTACGTACATATTTTTTAAGTGTTCACTAAATATGGATAGCGGCATACATGCACGTTTTCGCGAAAACGACTTCTTGGAAAATCTCATGTGATTACGTTAAGGCCTGATTTCTAAATGACATAACTCGCCGACCATTCGTAATGCCGCTCTAAATCAGTTTGTAGAATGAAATTTTTGTTTAGGATGATAATGTTCACACGAATAATTCAATTTTGAAATCGACGGCGACACTAGGTAACTTCGTAAATTATTACACTATCCAAACGGTCCAATGCCTTTCCCGTGTCCCTTAGTAGGAACAGGTAGTATGAACATCTTAAGCGACATTTCTATATTGTATTTAATACGAATCCTGAAACGGCTTATGAACCGTGATAGGGAATGCAAACCGGTGAATTTTTGTTTGGGACTCAAGTTTTTTGAGGTTAAAAATACTTCATTGTACGTCCTTCACGCGATTTAAGGTTTTTTTTTCACTTAATTCTGATCACTACATTCACTGCTCATTTCACTAAGACTCCTGGAAAAACTAGTCTCTTACGACGTTGTTATTTTGTAAGCTTGTAGAGTGGTAGTAAATCCCGTCATTTAACTAAGCTCTGATCCTAGTTCTAGTCACGAAGTGTATAACATGCCGATCGGATCTTTCTTGAAGCGGAATGCCCTAGTTTAATTAACACTGCATCTTTGTAGGCAGTTTGCGAAAGCGGAGATTGTCTTGGTATGTGAGTTTCGTTTTGTACCTTGTCGATCGACACACATCGATATCACGTAGCGCGTAGGATTAAACTGGAACTTGACAAAATTATGATATATGACAAGGTTTTTAAAGTAAAATGGAACAATTATATTGTATTTTATTAACTGAACACAAATAAAAGGGAACAACTTCGTCCAATCCAACAAGTTGACGTCATGGTTAGTACCTATTTATTGACTCATTATTTTCGTTAGCACCTGCCTTCTCATTTTGACACTCCTTAAAGTAAACTGATTAGATTTATGTCATGATTAAGCCTACAATATTTATCTAGACTTTCTTTTATAAACATGATAAAGTACCATTCGTCTCTTGGCTGACGTAGGTACAAAATACAGTCATATGTAGCCAAAAATCGATCTCAAGTTAATGGGAAAACGGTAAAGGAAAAACAATACATATAATAGCTTTAAGCAAACACTTAAACGCCGATAACATACGTGGCAATTAAGATGCCACAGAATTTCCAATACCATATTTGTCCAAGACGATAAAATAATAAATAATTAATACTTGTACGATGTACGGCATTGATAGCCCAAAATGGTAATCATTGAACATAATTTTGCTTAAACCCGTAATCTTTAATTATTTATTAAAACAAAAGACTGTAAAATAAAGACTGTACGTATATATTTAATTCATAAGTTCATAAGTATAATATAACACAATTTCGAAAATTCTTCTCTAGTCTGGTAGTACTTACGGTGCTGCATATTTCATCAGACCTCAAGTAATTTATAAGTAGGTACTATTTCGTACCTACTAAGTATTATAAAATTGTAAAAAATAAATGTACATTGAAGATTTTCCTAAAATAGGCTACATGGAGATATTTGAGTTGAAATATATATTATATATATTTTTTTTGTATATTTATTATAGATATGTATGTCACGCCAATCGGTTGGGCCGATTACAATTATATATCTTTGGTAGACGGGTAATAAGTTATACTTTCTACCAAAAAGAGAGGCTTATAACTTTTCTTCATCCTGAATTTCGCAATGTTTAACTTAAATACCTATATACACATCATGGATCACGTACAAAAACAGAAAATAACTTTTTTGACGTGTCCATATCTCTACGTAAATTCTGAATATAATCAGTATTCCGTTCTTGGAGGTACTGGAGTATTTACTGTCTGTATATCCGTTAAAAGGGGCTAAACCTGCTTAATAATCAATTACCACACTTTATAATCTCTTGGCAACGCACATAAGTGAAAAGTGGTGCGTATTGCTATCGCATGTAGAAATACCATGTAAAGTCACTACATTTTGTTTAGTACAAGTGTAAAGTTGAAAGCGTTTTTATTTTATTTTGCATTATGTAGCACTACCGATGTCTACAAGACAAATTTGGTATTCTTCAGCTTCAATGTTGGCCGAGATCTTAATCACTTGTTCCAGTTAAAGCTGAATATCTTGGAAACTACTGCACCTCTAGCATAACTGTCATACTCGATTATTTCTCGCGCGAGATAATTACCTGTCTCTTTCTGTGTAGTAGTGTGAGAGAGTGACGCGTGGCGCTATCTCGTGCGACAAGAGTCGCGAAGCATAGTTGTAGTTGTTTTGACGACGCGTTTGGCTCGGTTTGTAGACACCTGCCTACTGAGTCGGCGGTCCCGGGTTCGAATCCCGGCCGGGGCAAATATTTGTGCAATATATTTGTTCTTGGGTCATGGATGTTATCTATATATGTATTTATATATTATGTATATCGTCGTCTAGTACCCATAGTACAAGCTTTGCTTAGTTTGGGACTAGGTCGATTTGTGTATGATTGTCCCTTAATATTTATTTATTTATTTATTTTATTTATTTAGTTGTGCTAGACGGGCTGGTCGTATTTTAATAAACCATAGGCCCACCACAGTACGACAATAGATAGGTATGACAAAAATGTAAAAAATGTATAATTATGAATGTTTATTCTTGTTATTTCTAATTTATTACTAATTTTTATTACTTTGTTATTTTGTATTGTGACCTATAACTTTCATGTGTGGCAATTTGCTGTAAGTGTAAGTTGGTTAATAATAATAAATAAATAAATAGCTAAGAATTATCTCGACGGACAAGTCTTTCGATTAAAAAACAACACTCAAATTGGTCCATCCGTTTGGGAGCTACGATGCCACAGACAGATACACAGACACATTAAACCATTGATACAAATTGTGGTGTGTACATAAAAAAAGAGACATTACATGTTTCATAAATTTACAGATACACAAGTTAAACTTATAAAACCCCTCGTTTTTCATCGGGGGTTAACAATGACACGAATGTTTTTAATATAGGAATTAGCGATTTTAATAAGGAGAATTTAGCGGCGATTGATTCTCATTATGGCATTGATTTTTAGGGTTCCGTAGCCAAATGGCAAAAAACGGAACCCTTATAGATTCGTCATTGTCTGTCTGTCTGTCTGTCTGTCTGTCTGTCTGTCTGTCTGTCCGTCTGTCCGTCTGTCCGTCCGTCTGTCCGTCCGTATGTCACAGGCATGTTTTTCCGAAACTATAAGAGCTATACTGTTGAAACTTGGTAGGTAGATGTATTCTGTAAACCGCATTAAGATTTTGATGCAAAAATAAAAAAATAATAATAAATATTGGGGGCTCCCCATACTTAGAACTGAAACTCAATTTTTTTTTTCATTATACACATACGTGTGGGGTATCTATGGATAGGTCTTCAAAAATGATATCGAGGTTTCTAAAATATATTTTTTCTAAACCGAATAGTTTGCGTGACAGACGCTTCCAAAGTGGAAAAAAGTTGGTCCCCCCCCCCCCCTCTAACTTCTAAAATAAGAAAATGAAAAATCTAAAAAAAACATACGATGTACATTACTATAAAAACTACGAACGAAAATTGTTTTGAAGGAGATCTAGTAAGTAGTTTTTTTAATACCTAACTTTGCACCTAATTTATATGGGGCGCTGTACATACCAGGTGCAAACTTAACTTAACCACCTAGGGATGGAAAGTGTTTGTACGGAACCCTCGGTGCGCGAGTCCGACTCGCACTTGGCCGGTTTTTTATATTATAATAATATAATATCATTATAATAACTTTCATCATAATATTATATATAGGATCTGGGCTTACTATTAGCAATTATAAACAGATGTAAAAAAAGTCTATTTCACTTTCACTTATCACTTGTACTGCTGTTATAATTTAAATATTACATATAAAGTTTGCCTTGAAAAGTGCAGCCCGGTGCACTAGATGCTCGTTTAATTGCAACCGATTCTGCAATTCGGTATTTTGAATTTGGTCGCGTAATGCGTTCTTGAAACTCATATGAAATACCGTTCAGGTAGGTATGTTTCAAACTTGTCAGGGTCAAATGAGCTTATTCATAAAACATTAAAAATATAAGTAAAATAATAAAGTAAAGTAACTTTGTTGACGAATTCTGTTTTGTGCCACTTTTTCTTCTACAAAAACCTTCAATAAGCTAAAACTCGACTTAATTATCTAACTACGTAAGGTTTGTATGGAAAACGTCGATGATTTAGCGATTTATTTTACCTTTCGAGGATAATTATTGAAATTGTTTACTCTCAAAGAGTATTTTAAGACTGGCTCATAAGATATCGGCGTCAAACACCCTGTCTATTTTTTTATTTTTTTATTTCACGTGAAAGAAAAGGAGAGCATCAAAGTTTTCCCATATGTATGTAATTTCCGAGAAATCTCATATAAATATTAACTCGGATGATTATCTCGTTAGGACGTAAATGAAGACTTCTTTTGTTCTAGAACCAAGCTATTAAGTCCGCTTATATCCCATACAAAGCTTGGGAGAGGAAAACAATGCGCCATAATAATTACGACAGAATGTATCACAATGTGTACTTACATTAAATACATAATACCTGTATCTAGACTCAACATGAAGTAAGTGAAATAGTTGTTCAGATTTCGTAAGTACGAGCCTACACACATACGTTAGTGTTCCTGCCTTAAATTTTTTTTTGTGTTATCATGAATTCCTTTAAGTTAATTTTTTGGAATAGGTACTAAAATGATATTTCGTAGATATATGTGCTAGTGCTAGTGCTTTTTCAATAAACATGTATTTTTAATATTTGTATGTATTTAAATTATTTAGAATATACAAGCACTTTAAGATGTATTTCAAGCTATTACAATACAATATACGAGTAAGCATAACTACATACTTAGGTATATATATTATTTATATTTCAGTTTAGTAGGTATTTTGATTTAAAAATAAACCTGAGAGTAAGGTGGTGTTTACAAAACGAATTTTGATAAGATTGTACTTAATGCATCTTATTAAAGCAGTTTTGGCTTAATAAAAAGTATAATTTGACCGATATTGGTCACGCCATGTTTGACCTTAGCCCACGTGGAATGGCCACCCTTAAAAATGTTGCGCCGAGATGTTCGTGCTCCATGGCCATTCGTTAAGGTATTTGATGACACCTCAAATTAGCTACTCTTTATGAAATGTCAAAAAAGATCTGTTAGTAAGTTTCTATGAAAATGTGACATTATAAAATCAGTAGTGAAAATACGTCTTCTTTTAAGTTTGTTTCCAATTCAAAATAGTGTATTTTCCAAAAGTTAGTGGTAGTTTATTTCGTTCCGTGTATTTTTGAATGCGAGTTTGTTTAATGGTTTTAATGATATAATTTATTTCCATTTCGCATTTGAAAGATGTGGCAGCCATATGGACACACAGGCAGTGTTCCGGCCGAAAATCGATTTTTGGTATTCGGTTGACAATAGGTATATTCATATTTCAGACCAATGTCAATAGTAGAGTTGCTAAGCCGCGAAATTGTGCGCATCGGGTTACAAGCATGAAATTTCTACCACACATAGAACGTTCTACGGTAATTATTTTCAGATGTGGAGGGAAGTCAGATTCGTCCCCTGTGTGGTGGGAGAGCGGGGAGAAGAGGACCAAGTACTGCTCTTTTTCTTTTTTTATTACTGATCAGTTAAGGCTATTAGGGCTTGTGCGACATCGTTTTCGTGTACAATAGATATCAGCTATTAATTTTTCATGTTATTTAAGAATAGTTTCATAAAAAAATTTGGGTTTATTGCCGAAAACGTAAAAATCACAACAAGTTTTTTTTATTCAGAACGATAAATTAGTTATCTATTCTGAATATTTACAATTTAAAAAAATATTACTAAACAGCAAATTCAATCTTGTTTTTAAAATGTATACAATACATATTGGGCACATCTGATAAAAAAGTACCTTGAAAAAAATGTTGATGTTAAGCTTAGCCTGAGTGCTCTAGTACATTTTGCTAAGTCGCGAAATTGTGTACATCGGGATACAACCACGAAATTTCTACCACAGATAGAGTATTCTGCGGTGATTATTTTAAGATGTGGAGGGAAGTCAGATTCGTCCCCTGCGCGGCGGGAAAGCGGGGTGATTAGGACAAAGGAGTCCTCTTTTTCTTTTATATTACTGATCAGATAACGCTATTAGGACTTGTTTTGTGTTGGTTTCGTGTAAAACAGATATCAGCAATTCATTTTTCATGTTATTTATTCATAGTACCATATAAAATATGGTTGTATTTCCGAAATTGTAAAAATCACAACAAGTTTTTTTTTATTCAGGGAGATAAATTAGGTATATTTTTGAATATTTATAACTAACAAAAATATTGCAAAATATAAAATTTAATCTAGTTTCTAAAAATATATACATATTGGGCACTCTTCATACAAACAGTAACTTAAATAAATTGTTGATGTTGAGATAAGCCCGTGTGCTCGTGGTACATTAGCAAAAAATATTTTGTTTTAATTACATTAATTTGTTTTTTTAGGACCTATATAGTAAATAATATATGTAAAAGCATGTTAATAATCATTATTTAATGTATTTAATGAAGCGAAATAGGATGCGTTCGGAGATTTACGTTGGTTACGCCGACGTAAAGATATATTTTAAGCTACAGTTTGTATGAGAAGTGCCCAACATGCATATATTTTTAGAAACTAGATTAAATGAACTTTTTGAAATAATAATAATAATTTAAAAATGTTCATGAAATTGAACTAATTTACCTCACTGAATAAAAAAAACTTGTTGTGATTTTTACCTTTTCGGCCATACACCCATATTTTTATATAGAACTATACAAAAATAACATAAAAAAATAATTTCTGATATTTGTTTTACACGGAAACGATACCAAACACGTCACGGTAGACTTAACAGACCAGCAATTTAAAGAAAGAAAAGAGGGATACTTGGCCGTATTCACTCCGCTCTCCCGCCTCACAGGGGACGAATCTGACTTCCCTCCACATCTGAAAATAATCACCGTGGAACACTCTATCTGTGGTAGAAATTTCACGCTTGTAACCCGATGCGCACAATTATGTTAGAAAACAGCGGACTAACAACTCTACTACAATATACACATCGAATTTACTCTCACTCAGTGACACTGACACTACTTAACTGCGCATTAACAATAAGCTCTTTATATAATTTACTTAGCTACTTCTATATAATGTATTGGTCCGCCTGAGAGTTCAATTATTGAACTCCTCACCACTAAATTGTATATTTTCTTCGGTTATATTTGCGAAGTTAGAAACAATGTAACCTTTGACATAGTTTGGTGTAGTTCAATAGCAATATGAAAAACAAACCGATTTTGTTTGGCGTGAGACGGCAGAATATCTTGTCAACATGTATCTCTACAGATACATGTCAACAAGATAGTATATAAAAGGTTTGCATGCATACAAATACTAGATATTAGGTAAACAGATAGGTACGTATGTATCGATAGATTTAGAATCATTGTTGTCCAGCTACTATTACCAGGCAAAGGAGAAAGCGCCTTTCTAACTACAGTTTCTGGAACAACTATGATACAGTACCTGACAGTTCGTCCAGTTTGCATTCACAAATGCCATGCTGGTTGCAAGTATAAATAAATTAGTTTAAAAATCTTCCCTGCGTTTTGTTTACGTATTGACTTTAAAAATGTGCAAGAATGTTTCCTGAAAAATGATTCAGTTCAATCCATACTAATATTATAAATGCGAAAGTGTGTCTGTCTGTCTGTCTGTCTGTTACCTCTTCACGCTTAAACCGCTGAACCGATTTAGATGAAATTTGGTATATAGATAGTTTCAGTCCCGGGGAAGGACATAGGATACTTTTCATCCCGAATAAATGTAGTGTTCCCGTGGGATGAGCGGGTAACACCGCGGGGCACAGCTAGTACTAAATATACCTATGTAAATATCTGACAACCGTACACAAATCAACAAATTGTCTCTCCCCAAAAGCTCTAATATTTAGGACGACGATGTACAATGGGCTGCACAATTGTATGGCTTATTTATGAATAAATTCATTTCAATTCATGCAATTGTGCAGCTCCTGTTACAGTTAGCTGCAGACATACCATATAGAAAAATCTGAACTTTCGAACGAGATGGAGGTTATAGCATTTCCCAACATGCGATTTTAAATCGCGTGTGACAGGCTAATGATTGATTCATAAGGTTAAAAGCATGACTAGAATAGATAGACAAGTTGCGAAAAAGATGTACCCTACAGGCAATGTACCGTGTAGAAATTAAATTTGGATTTGATTTGACACGCAAATGTTAATCTTTATTTATGAGCTGTTTTTAGACCCACAGACCACACAATTTTAAAATAATTGAAATACTGAATCGGCTCATTTTTGTTACCTATCTGAAACACTCATTTTTGTTTTCCATCTGTAACGTTTTGCCAAATTTTCATTTGTGCGAAAAGCTTTTTTTTTTTCATAACTGTTCATGTTTCATTATAATTATAAAACAAACCTAACCTAGCCTTATGGGTCCTTTAAAACAATGTTTATAAAATCCTAAAAATATTACGGGTTTCAGAAAAAAATACTTAATAGTTACAGATGGAAAACAATGTTTCGGTGTTGAGATAGTATACCTTTTTTTATATACGTTTCGAACCTAGTCACAAAATTTCACGAGGATCGGTTAAATAATGTGACCTCTGGTCGAGAACAACTGGAAATCGTCTGGACATCCTAGAGAGCTTTAAACCAAGCTGAAACGGAGACGCTTCGCTCGCTCGGTCAATTATTTGTAAAATGTCAGTGTGCCTGCTATATATATAAATACTAGCTGTGCCCCGCGGTGTTACCCGCTCATCCCACGGGAACACTAAATATTTTCGGGATGAAAAGTATCCTATGTCCTTTCCCGGGTCTCAAACTATCTCCATACCAAATTTCATCTCATTCGGTTCAGCGGTTTAAGCGTGAAGAGGTAACAGACAGACAGACAGACAGACAGACAGACACACTTTCGCATTTATAATATTAGTATGGATACGTATGTATATACTGTGTTTTTAGTAAGCAATAGAGCTAAAATCTTGTATTATTGAGCGATATGTATACCTATTAACTCTTTTAAAACATCAGCTTGTCAATCTCACTTTATTATATCCAGTTCGATTGCAAGCATGGCAAAAATCGTCATAAATAAATATAAGTCCATTTATATGGCCGAGCAATTCCTCAATTGGAGATAGTAATGCCTCGTCGAATTCTGTCTCTCATTTAATGCCGATTCTTTCACACGTGGTGCACGAGAATGGACCGCTTCAGCGCTTCACCGTGTATAGATGCACTATGGAAGGTCGAGACAAGGTCAAGTAATAGTAAGCCACATTGTCTCAAGTTCGGAGACGCAACCTTTTAATGAATTGAACCTGTTAGGTTACAACTGTTATAAGATCAGATCAGTTAGCCATAAGGAGATACGCATTATGTTTTTTCGTAGTACCTACATATTATAATAAAATTGATATTAAGCATTCAAATTTACATTTATATTTCCTGTTGAATGGCTAATAATTAATACTAGATTACGAAAACTTATATATTTTGATGATTGACTGTTATTTTGTGCACTTACACATTCGAAGCCTTAGGTAGGTTTCCTGGGAACCTCCTGTTGATGCGCGCGCCGTACCCAGGATTACCGCATTCTGTATCTGACCCTTGATCCAGCCATCTAGAGGTGTCTCTTGATGTATCGAGACTCTTTGCTATAAGACCGCTCGCCGAAACGACAATCGGGCCCTTGTTTATTATAATTATTATCTATGTATATTATAGTCTTCATATCGCAAATCTTTTTGAACGATGTATCGAAGTTATCAACCGATACCCCATTGAAACTATGGTATAGGCAAAACTATAAGGGTTGTATGTTAGGACTACGGAACCCTAAAAACCTTAAGTTCTCCCACAGACCATAACCGTGAGTTTGCCTGTAGGAAGTTATATTTAAGCGATATATACAAAAACGAATTTCCTAAATTCCCAGCTTATAACAGTTATAACATAAAATTGTTACCAACGAGGAAAATTGCCGCCCGCGGGTAAGTGACTTTAATTCGTAAAACTCGTAATTGCTATAAAATTGACACAAATTACAAATCTAGGTGCATTGCGTTTGCAATCAGTTAGTCGCAATTTGCTTAATAATTTGCAAATTACCCGGCAATGTAACATACATACGTGTGACACTTCTTAGCTTGACCTGTGTGAATTGAATTACAAAGTATAAGTAATAGAATAATGCCAGCTGAATTAGTCAGAGGGTAATAAAAATAAACATTTAGAATTCCTAAAGAGTACTTGAGGGATATTGGATTTCCCGAACCATATTCTATACCAAGGAATTTGCATATTTTTGGCGTGAATTAGGTAAGTGGTTTTTATCAAATTGATTGTTATTAATGCAGGAGTAGCCAGCAGACGATATGAAATAACTATGTAGGTATTGTACTTTTCGGGATATAGGTACTCATTTATACCTAAATTCACGAAATATACAAATTAACCAGTCGTAATTTATACTGCATACTGCGCAATTAGTTTGTCATCGCTCTTTTTACAAAAGATTGATTGATTGATTGATTTAGGTAGGTATTAGACATTCCATGTGAAAAAGTGAATAATTTTTCATCAGATAATTCCATACCATTTAACAAAAAAATTAAACACACCATTCAAAATTCAAATACATAATTTAAAAACGATTAGTAATGAAAACTTTTTCAATTAATTCATGAAATTTATTTTACTTTTATACTCTGTACCACAGGCCGAAAAACACATGAAATAAGGAAGACTTATGAAATTTGGAGTTACTGAAAACGAGGCAGTTTGACCTCTGATCCAAAAGGACGAATAAAAAAAAATGGGGAAATGTTGAGTTGATATTGTCTCGTTGTCTAAGTATTTCGTTTCATAAAATGACAATGCATAATGCAAGCTAGTAAAAATACTTATTTTCGTGTTTAACTACTTTAGAGTGGTAGAGCGCGGTGGTGATCAATTTAAATTTTAATTGCTATACATAATTACAGTGACTCATTCTAATTATTCTTTAAATACCATTGCGTTGTTTAAACGGATACGTTGCAATACATTGCAAAAAGCGAGCATTTATAATTATATATCTGAAACTCAAGAGCCTGCAAGTGCGATAAATGTTTACACTAATACCGTTTATTAAAAGTGCAATTCTAGAAAATGTACGGGTGTAAACGCAGAAGTTACGAGACTTGAATGCAGTGAAAACGCGTTAAACTCTTGGCTTCTTTGATGTTTTGACGATAATATGGAGTCCCATTTGGGGATGTATTTACATAAGAACAATAATTATGAGTTCAATTATTAACCCACAAATGGTTCTTTAATTAATACTTCCAGAAAGGTGGGAAAGTTGAATTATGACATGTAAACTTATTGCTTGTTTACACATTGATTAGTGATTAGTGCTAGTTTATACATTTGCTGCTAAACGCAAGTACGAATTGTATGATTTCTTACTGCTGAATATGTAAACAGGCCTTTACTTATAGCAGATCTAGTATCAGAAATAAAAACGATAATGAAAACAACTGATGGTATATCTAATATTGACTTAATCTCACAGAATTTTCACACATTATTATAACAAAGCGGGACTTAACCGCTTTCAAAAAGGTGTTAAATTAATTACCTAGGTAATTAATGAATTAATGGCCTATTTATTTATGAATTAATTAATTAATTCATAAGAATAATATTAATTTATGAATTTGTTCATAAATATGTCATGCAATTTTACAGCTCATGTGCGGTCAAAATGACAATTTTACTACTGACCTATGTCAAATTGCATACTTAAATTGTCAGCTATTTTTGATGCTGCTGTAATACCCACAAGTGAAAATATGACATAACAGTTAATGGCAGCAAAGAATTAGACTTTCTATTGAAAGGGAAACCCTTTACGCCTTTTATTACAGTATAATTAGAGCTATAAAGTAGCTTTTAAGATACTCTATCAGCTTTTGGCGCCATTTCATCACAGGCAGATACAATCACACGCAGCGAAAACTAGCGCACAATTATAACTGAACTTGATGTTATCTCAAACATCTGATGACTTCCTGTCATGATCAATGAAATTTAAAGAGTATTTGCAAGCTTTTATTTATCTTTGTGTCAGGCCGAGCGTTATCTTTGTTTTATTCGTGCGTCATATACACGAAAATCGGTAAAAAAAAGAAAACAGGGTTTGATACGGATTTTCAGCGGCAAAAACCGAAGTGCAACATCCTAGAAATTTCGCCTTTATTATTTAATTCAACACGTACTATGACTATCACTTTCGGCTTTATCGGTACTGAATGGGACGGTATGATTTTTTGCTCGTCGTATTAAATTCCTCAACCAGCCAGCGGCAGAGACGTCATATTAAATATTTGTATAATAATTAATAGCCAAGAGGTGAGACAACTTTCTCCTGTCTCGCTTTCGCGCGGCCATAGAGCCTATACCTCTACCATGTTCAGTATGATGTCATAATTAGTTTTTTTACAAAACATCGGTTTTGATCCAATTACATATAAAATTAGAGGAAACAACCGTGTTAAATGTTTATTGCGTTAAGTGCAGTAAAGTTTGAATAACTTCTGTATTATTCTTGCTTAAATAGCTTATCTAAATTATAATATATTAGCACACTTTCGGTCACTCACACCCAGTTAACATCCTATTATAGCTAATGTAATCCAATTATTTATACTTTCTTTTGTTATAACTTAAGATGAATTATTAAAATTATTATATAATTTTCTGGTGGCATAACTATTACAAAACATGTAGCGCAGGTGCAACGCCACCGAATTTCTACGATTTATATGACAAATTGCTATAGAAAGTTTGAATCATCAATTTAAAATTGAAGATTTTTGCCAAAATTACACTTCATCGGAATTGTGAAATAACATGGGAATAATTTTCTTAATTAATAGTAATTGTTTACTAAGTATTCATGCGGTATTCAGCATGTTCATTATTTATTTGCATAAAGGACTTTATAACACTTAATTTCATAATAAACAAATATTCTCTAATTAGCGAAGTGTGAACTTTTCTTTTCTTTTGTGCACACTACGTAATATTTGCGTTACCAATTTGCATTTAATTATAAACCGTCGATTTAACGTACACCTCGTTATTTACAGCTTAAAATGGACACTTACGTAGCTATTTTTGGCATTAGTGATTTAGCACCTAGCTTTGTATATTTGCATAATTTATTTAATTTTCAGTTAGGTATGCATGTCTTCTAAGGTTTTGCTTTCCTCCTTGATCGGGATTTTCACGACATTAAGGCTTGTAAGTACAGATGATTATGACCATGGTTATTCTGCGTAATTAGTTAATTACTTTTTCTGCTGACTACATACACTGGTAGCATTGAATTATCTAAACAGCCAAGAAGAAAAATCAAATAGAATTTAATCAATACCTAATCTTCGCATTAATCAGCAAGTTGACAATATTTTTAACCGACATATGAAGCATAATTACGTAAGTAGCAACATAAATCATACAATTTCTTTACCGAATATAAGGTCAACCGGGGTAATGGCGTCACCATTTTTTTTGATATTTTATACTCTCATTTAACCCCAAGTTATGAGAAATTTAATTAGTGTATAGAAATATTCTTACGCGCTGTACTTCCTGTGGCAAATTCGAGTAGTAAAGTTTTTGGTTTGCGAAAATTAAACGATATACAGATGTTTTAAAAAAAAACGGAAATTTAGACGCATTTGTCCCAGTTGGGATAGTTGCGTCTTTTTTAAGCGATTCACGATCAATTCCCAAGAGGCTTTCAAAAATTCATGAAACGTGTTTGCAATACAGTATTCTAGAAGATAAAGCTAAATACAAGGGATCAAAAACAGTTACTAACGACCTCAGATAGAAAATATATAATCTGGGTAAACGCGTCTACAATATGTGGACGCATTTATCCAAACCTAATTTCCACATGTTGTAAACCTTTTAGTTGGTCAAAAGTCTAAGATCTAGAAATGTTCCGAGAGCTTCAATGTTTATCTTCGTCACTGACCTATTTAATGAGTGAAATTAAATAGTGGAGATTTTATCCAGATGAGGAGTTTTGTTAAAGATATTTAAGGTCAATACTTTCTTCTATCATATTTTACATTATTTAAAACAAAATAAAATTTGTTTTGAAGTTTCGTCTTTGAACTTACATATAAGTAAAACAATTTAAGAATATAAGCGTTTCTTAAATAACTATATACTATCTCGAAAACAAAAAGTTTTTATAGAATAACCCCTTTATTCATAAAACTTTACGAACCTGAATTAGTTAAGTTATGTTTTATCCCTTTCTTATACCTACAAGTTTATAAGTCCAGCCGACAGATAAAAAAAACAAACGATGCATGGCTAATGCAGGGTTAGGGTTGTATTGTAATGCACTTATGAATAAATACTTATGACTAACTTTCGTCACACAAAGGAAGTGATCGTATTTTATGTTAACCAAGCTTTTAACTATGTACAAATTTTTTGCAATCTATCCATTTGTGAATTTTGGAGTTTAAGCTATTTTTAAATAAGTAATTTTGTTAGAATACAGAGTGCCTACCGCGGACCACGAAGGAACTCTTGCGTCTTTGTCGAACTTACGTAAGAACGAAATCACATTTGCGGCAGAGAGGCAAAACTTTGTACACGATTTGCAGCAGGCCCTCTGGCGTTAATAAAAAAAAAAAAATAGGAGTTTATCAGTAGACGAAATTCCGACTAGGTTCTTACTTATACTTTGACACTAAAACTACATAAAATGCATTACATGCTACATAAAAATAAGCTCGAAAATGTTCTTTATACTGTTAAAACCAAGTATCAAGAAAAAGGTTGTCGACACCGGACATTGGGGCAAATGCGATACACAGACGCAATTAACTCAAAGTATGGGACGCATTTTGCCAAATTTAAAAAATAACCTCCAAGAGTTTGACATCGATTTTTTTCCAAACCCAAAGCATTATCAACAAAAATAGTGGTTCGAACATATCGTCTTACTAATAGTAGTCACATTTATTACAAATAATTATCAAATATCTAAAGAAAACAGGGATGTAAACAGACTTTGTTGACTTACCTCATGCAACGTGTAGATCTAGCATGACACTAAATTTCAAAATGGTCGACCTCTTGAACACGATACGCCAAAACGCCCTTTATGTTACCTGTTGCCCTCCAAGTAGTTTATTCCTATATCACTATATGGCAGAAGTTGTACTAACTAACGTCGTTTAAAAAGTAACTGAAATAGACGCAATAACCCCAAAGTGGCATATACCCCGGTTGACCTTATATTTTTTTTTTTGTTGTCAAACTATTTCACCATAGACTAGATATCGATTCAATTTAAATATCGATTCCTCCAGTAGTCCAAGAGAAATCGCGCCCATCGACTTGTAAGTTGTCAGAAAAAAGTAAAAGTCGTAACGCAGATGCTCGGCCCGAAATGTTTATACCTACTTAACATGTTTCGAGTTCGTAGTAAGTACATAAGTAATTTGACTGACCATCACAGTATTTTTATTTTCTGTACAGAAGATATCTCCAATAACCATTAAGTTAACATTTATTTCATAAACCGGAAATGTAAGAAAGCATATATATATATATGATTTTTGTAATTATACTACACAGTTGTTTTGCTCATAAAATGTATGGAGCCGACTGCAAAAGGCGATTCAATACGACAACCTCAGGAGTGTACTCATTCAAATAAAAAAATAATTTTGTGAATCGGTTCACACTAATTGGCGAAAATATCGGTGAACGTATATAGAAAAAAAAAAATACATACAGTGCAACATAGAACATAGAACCACCTCCTTTTTTTAAAGTCAGTTAAAAACATGTTGTCATCACGGTCGTGTACTTAGTCTAGACATCCTAAAATACCCATAAAAATATTGGGACACTTTGTTTTATTGTTCATATCGAAAATACTGTAGATTCTACGTAGGATGAACCCAAAAGCGTCAAGTTCTGTAAGAAACAGGAATTCGCGTTTTTTTTTTTGAAAACGGTCAACTAATTTAGAACTGACAAGCTTCAATCTACGGTTATTTATCTAATTATTAGAGATAATAGCTAGGTATCAACTATCAAGTATAAGATATACGTAGTATATACTTAGGTATATTTTAAGCACTTTAAGGCTTACAAATTGAAAGATACGCAAATATATAATAAGGTGGTTCATATTATTTACCTATATGTATGTATATAATAAAACATTGTCCTATTTACTGACTTATTTTCAATGTTTCTATGTGGTTTGCTTGGTAAATATAAAAATATTATTGAATTTTAGGTAGTCCTGTAAAACATATGCATAAATTATTAATGCATAATTTAAGCTCTAGGATATTCGTTCCGTAATGTACGTATCTAGGACACAGGTTCATAGTTGACATGATTTATACTGTCGTGTTCTCACTCGCTATTGTGTCTGAACCTACATCACTGCATTAATTACATGTTTATGTTACAAGTCATTGTAGCTTGATTACAGTCGTGCTTTATTGAAGTCTAGATCAACGCGCTTATAATTAAAATATAACGTAGTAATTAAGCTCCAAGTATTGAGCTTAGGATAAAACTATGTTCCTATTTAGGTACAATCAAGTGCACATATAATGCATCGAAGTAATTTGTTAATACGAGAGCGATGGGGCAATTTTTTTATGTCATCCTAGGCCGTAAGTGGTTCACTTCCTTGCCAAGGCAAGACGTGAAACTTTTAACAAACTACAAAGCCCCAGACCGCATATTTATGGCCCTCACCTTCGGTTCGGTCCCCAAACACCTGCGGTCTAGGACATTCACTGATTCAGCGCCCTGTTTATTTATTTATTAATTTAAACTTTATTGCACAAAATACAAAAGTAAAAGTACAAATGGCGGACTTAATGCCATGAGGCATTCTCTACCAGTCAACCACAAGGCCAAACAGAGATATTATTGGTGCGGGAAGGGTGAAGGAACAACACAACGCGTATGCACACGATGCAATTTTTTAATAATGTACTTAATGTGAATCCTATTAAGGGTGACTCCATCCATATTTTTATACCTGACTGTACTTTAATTTTGTTGTTTTTAAATATTCCGTAAATGTGTTATTTTAATTATGTACTTACGACGACGTAAGTACTTAAACTTAAATAGAGAAAAAATAATAAGTTACGTTATATTATTAAATAGTTGTACGAAAAAAATTAAGTAACTAGGTAGTAAAGAAATCGGTGCAAAAAAATGTGTTAAACTTACCGAGGTCTCTATGCAGATTATTCGAAGATCTTTGAGCATTTGCCAGTAAAACCAGCGACATCAGTACCACACTAGGAATATTGTGACCAAAAAGAAACTTCATTTTCACACTTGTTTTCTTTTACAATGAATTAAAAAAGCAAAGCCGTTCTTAATACAACACTAGCGATAATTAAAAACAAAGTATTCGAATTTGACGTTCAAATTTAGAAGCTCGATTTCATTTCGGCGCGAGTTTCAACGGACGCGTTCGAGGCGCGTGCGGCGCGGCCTTTAGGAGTCAGACTGAGAAGCTGCGCGCGCAGGTGAAGTAAAAAGAACGCGACCGGTCGATGCCATCCAAACTATTCAGTGAGTCCATTAAGATAACTTTCGCAATCGCTCATCTCACTGATCGCTTACCTACAAATGCGACCTTGCATCTCGTAAATTAAGTTAAATTATCGATGCAAGTAAACGCCTCGTAACGATTTGGGAAGGTTATTCTGCAATTGCCATCTTCGGTGTAACAGGTAGATAACGAATTTTAACCTTCGAGGGTATGTTTGCTAGCTAGAAAGGTAGGTCATTGGCATCATTTAAATATATTCCTGGCGTTTGGATAAAACCGTTACGTTTAAGTTCATCAACATTGAAAGCTTGACACCGTACGATACATGGTGACATACCTACAATTATTATTCGCCTTCGTACAAAATAAAATCTAAGTACATCGCACTTTCATATTTTCTTAACATTTTTGTTAGGATGCCTAACAAAATCTAGTTGTATTTTTGCGCTTTATCTGCTCTAGGCACCTACTCAGAAGTAGAACCGATGACCGTTGTGGTTTAAAGGTTCGCGAGTGTAGACCATGAAACAGAAAACAATGTGCGCAGGTCTCGCACAAGATTGGCTAACCACCTGACTAATGCGGTTAAGTATTACACTTTCCTAATAGTCACTGACAAGAGGGATGCAGTAATACGAAGGAGTGAGATAGGGTTATCTCCATACGTGTCTAACAAATTCTGCACCGCGCTGTGTAAACATTTTTCTGAAATAATGCCCCCCCTCCCGCTCCTAGAAAACTTATTTCTCTACACCTATCTTGTTAAATTCCTATAACAAGTTCAGATATTATAGGTAAGGACCTACATTACTTGGCAGCGACCAAAAATTAGAGATGTAATTTCATAACAGTACCGTAGCCACCGCGAGGGTATCAATTTTGATCAAAATTTAAAACGGTCCCCCCCGCCGCGCGAGTCACCTCCGCGGACTGACTGGCAGGACTGAGTGTTTCATATTTTCATAAAGAAAATATATGAAAATGATTATGAATAATGTGTGTAGATAAAATAGTGTATGCAACTGCATATAATTAGGTCTTCAAACACTCGTGTGTTCCTATTATGAAACTCGCCTATGGCTCGTTTCATAAAAACACACTCGTATTTTGAGACCTCTCATTATGTAGAAGTTGCATAAACTACAATTTCAATATGATTTTAGAAATTTATAATAGTTAAGTATAGATAACACTATTTTTCTCGTCGAGGGTTACAGTTAATGGCTACGTATGTATAATGATTACGATATACAGACGTGCAAACATGTGGTGCAGCCACACCGTGACACATTCCCATTTACATTTCCTACAAACGAGATGTTCACATTCAAGCGCACACGTAATACGAATCTACAATCCCAACTCTCACTTGACCGGTTTCTTTAAAACTGGATATTTGCGAATGAGACTCTGTATAACTAGTCGCGGATGCGACAATGGCAATAAGCCTACATAGGCTAAATGTTTACTATGAAACGAAGAATTTTAAATATTTAACTTCAGACAAGGTTCGAACCTACGTCTCTAACGGCTTTCCGGGCCAACACGGGCGTCCTACTAATTGGATTTTTCGTTTCATTGTAAACATTTTGGTTTACGTTAGCAAACGTTACTGCTTTAATAAAAATAATTAGTTTGGGTGTAGCACATCCTTACTATCGATTGTCAACATAATTTGAGACGATGGTGCCGATTTTAGTATAAATCTTTACGGTAGATGCCGCTGCGATGCCACCATAAGGCATGTAGGTATAGAATAAGCAACTGGTTGAAAAATTCAATGGCTCTCGTATCAGGTTCGGTGGTCCAATTGGTAGGACGCCGGTGTCTGCCTCTGATAACGGTCCTCCGATTGGAGGCGCAGGTTCGAAACTTGCCTGAACCGTTAATTTATTTACATTGCATGTGCTCGAAAAGAGCGTATTCTACGCATTCAAACTGTGCGGAAAGTACTATTTTCCGCACTTGAATGAAATCAAAGACGTTGATACTTTCGGAGTACGTATATTGGTTAATATACATTATACAGCACTAGTGCTTTTTACTTTTCAATTTTTTTTTAATTTCTAGCCGTATCTGACAGCCTGGCGCAAAGAGGTTTTATTATTTACAAAAAGTTTGATAAATAAGTCAAATACCGATTATTATCACGTATAAAAGTACAATAAAACCAATAATTCATTTAACACGTCATTAATTCCATTAGATATTAAATTTGTTTAATAAACGAACTTTAAATCGGTATTCATTAAATAAATTTGGCTGAATGTACACGCGTTAAAAAAATACTTTTGCACATGCGCAGTATTAGATATGTCTAGCGCGGTTTACAAATAACTCCGCCATTTTTTATTGATGTCTAGTTTATTTTGAAGTTGTTTTGTGCAAATCTGCTGAAATAATGGCGAGATAAAGGGACGAATCAGGAATTTAAACCCGTAAAATGTTATTGAAGAAGTAAAAAATGTGAACGACGGCTTCTTGTTGGATAAATCAAATCAAAACACTTTTTTTCCAATGTAAACAGTCTTTGTGAGTATTACAGTATTTTCTATTTTCTCGTACATGCATAGTAAAGTTTTGTACGGAACTCGTGTGTAAGATGATTTCCGACTCGTGTTTGTTTAATCACACACTGAAATCACCTACCTTCCACACTTGTATCGTAAATAACTATTCCTACATAGGCTATTCACAAAATATGCGTCCACGCTACGCAACATCCCTACTAGCTCGTCGCCAGATTAAACTGTACCTACTTTAAATGAGTAGGTATACTAGAAGCCGCAACTTCGTTTGCTCATTATTATTTTTTACTATAGTCGTGTAAAAAGTATCCTAAGACATTGAGGTATTAGGTATCAATGATTCTATAACCATCTTCGGATGCCTAGATATCCCTGTACCTACTAAAATTTAAAATCGGACCAGCCGTTTCGGCACAGATGAGAGGAGAAAGAAAATGTTAATCCCACCAAAAACATTCTGTAAAAAACTAGCCAAGTCTCGATGGAGCCGCTTGTTTATCTCTAAAAAGTAATGAAATCTAGACAAAGTCGTACCAAGTCTAAGGTTCCTTACTGCGATTTCTTTATTATTATAGTTAATGTTGTGTGACTAGGCCGTTGAAGGGTACACTAGTATGGGCTATTATCTCGCTTAACAAACATAGGTAGTTACAAAAGATATAACATTACGTGTAAACAAAATTGACTTATAGCGGTTCTGGCGACAGATTGGTGCAATGGTGTCATGGAGCACCTGGTTTTGTACCCTTGTGTACCCTTCAACGGCCAAGTCACACAACATTAACTATAATAATAAAGAAATCGCAGTAAGGAACCTTAGACTTGGTACGACTTTGTCTAGATTTCATTACTTTTTAGAGATAAACAAGCGGCTCCATCGAGACTTGGCTAGTTTTTTACAGAATGTTTTTGGTGGGATTTTACTTCTTTTTGTAGAAACGTGGGCATATTGTTTTATAACAACCTGCTAATTCACTTTAGCAAAACTCACGAAATAATAAGCGAAATCAACGAAATGCAAATAATCCCTCCTAATCCCTAGCAAACGTTTCCAAGCGCAGTAGAAGAATGTCGTAAACGACTGTAACGCGGCCGGTTCCACTTCGCCATATGAGATTATCGGAAAAACAAACGACAGCGCGTTTTAAAATACAGTCAGCGCCATCTAGCGAGGTGTGCGGGTATCACCGCCACTCTTAGTCCAATGCATTATATTTAGAGAAAATTTTGAGTGAAATTAATATTTTGGTGTAATTTGTGTAATGTTCGAGTAGAATAAAGTTAATCGTTCGACTATTTCTTCTTGTAAACTTGTAAGTATAAGTATAAAAGCCAGTCTAGTCTTGTCCAGAGTTTTCCTTTAATTCTATTTATATGCGTATTAAAAGCAGAAGGGGAGGCATTTGCCCAGCGGGTACGTATTACAATGCCGAAGTTCAAAATACCGAATATCATAAGACCTATGGACGGAAGGCCGAAAATTAAAATGTCGAATGTTTATTTGACCGAAAGTTTAAAATCCCGAAAGAACGTTTGATGGAAAGGATGAAATACCGAATATTATAATCCCGAAGACTGTAATCCCGAAGAATGTAATCCCGAAGACTGTAATCCCGAAGACTATGATCCTGCCTGAAGGTTGTAATCCGGAATATTATTTAAACTCTCGAGAATTATCTCGTATTTCTGTAGTCTTACAGATTCTAATGTTTATTTTATACAAAGAATATTAACCTAAATAACGTAACCTACTTGCCTACTACTATACTTACTATTTATAAGTGAACTTTTCTGTGGAACCGATCTGCTCCGGCGCTGCGGGATGTGCAGCCCCTCCGCCCTAGTACGTTAGTACTCTTTGTTTTACAGTGGCCCTAGCGTAAGAAAGTGCGGGCATCAAGCGAGTCGGAGCGGCTGAGGCTGGTCGCCGAAGGTGACTAAAAAGCCGAAGCTGCGGAGGCGAGCGTTGACAGCTTCGGTTCCAGACAAGTTCGGTTCGGATGGCAGTCCATGACATAATGTTTTATCATAATATCGAATATTTAGTGTCATTCTTAATTTCCCACTTTCCCGGACTCTTTCCTTTTCTTAATCGACTTGCCACAGAACCGAAGCTGTCAACCCCGATTCTACGTAGTCTTGTCTGCCCTACCCCTAGAGTGTATATAAAAGCCCGGAGGCGCGGAGGGAGGGCAGCCCCCGGCCGCCGTAAGAATGTGCGGGCATCAAGCGAGGCGCAGCGGCTGAGGCTGGTCGCCGAAGGTGACCAAAAAAAAAGCCGAAGCTGCGGAGGCGAGTGTAGGTGCCGCACTTTCTTACGCTAGGGCGGAGGGGCTGAACATCCCGCAGCACCAGAGCAGATCGGTTCCACGGAAAAGTCAGATTAGTTTAGTGTCCTGACACTTTTAAAGTGCTCATTGACTTTCGGGATTATAAAATTTCGAGATTTTAAAAATTTCGGCATTATGAAATTTCGAGATTTTGAACTTTAGATTTTCTGAAAATAGGTAATTTGAGCTTCGGTTTATCGAATATCGGCTTTTTGAACTTTCGGTATTTTAACCATCGGTATTTCAACTGTAGGTATTATGAACTTTCGGGATTGTAATACGTAACCCACCCAGCTGAGGGACGCTATAGGCTAGATTAAATTAGAAGATGTGTCCCACTACGCTGGATTTTTGCAATGAGAGTCTATTTTTTTATGTACCAATAGTAGAAGGGGGCATTACCATATCTCTAATACAGCTGAGACCAGCTGAGGGTTCTTCATCAAATAAATAATAAATATCGGACAACCTCACACAAATCGAACTAGTCCCAAATTAAGCTCTAGAAGGCTTGTGTTATGGGTACTAGACGACGATATACATACTTATATAGATGAATATATACTTAAATACATAGAACAACCACGACCCAAGCACAAATATTCGAGTTCATCACACAAATATTTGCCCTGACCGGGACTCGAACCCGGGACCGCCGGCTCAGTAGGCAGGTGTTTACTAACCGAGCCAAACGCGTCGTCAAAATACTTCAGACCTTGGATTTTTGACATCAAATGAAGCGGCCCACCAAGTTGAATATTAAAATACTTAAACGGGTTTACTCACGTCGTAGAAATCGAATAACACTCGACATGTTTCGAATTGGTTCGCGATCCATCATCAGGAGAGACGATCAGTCACGACGGCGGCCAACCGAACACAACAAGTTGAATATTTTTTGTAAAGGCGGTATGTCGATCTCTAATAGTTTGGTTGGGCTCTTGTGTTTTCTAATCAGAGTACTCCAGATCTTCGATTATCCTAGTTTTTAGGGTTCCGTACCCAAAGGGTAAAAACGAGACCCTATTACTGAGACTTCGCTGTCCGTCCGTCCGTCCGTCCGTCCGTCCGTCTGTCACCAGGCTGTATATCAAGAACGGTGATAGCTAAACAGTTGAAATTTTCACAGATGATCTATTTCTATTGCCGCTATAACAACAAATACTACAAATAAAATAAAATAAATATTTAAGGGCTCCCATACAACAAACTTGTTTTATGGTACGGAACCCTTCATGCGCGAGCGGACTCGCACTGGGCCAATTTTTATAGTTTTCGCTTTATGTGTCCATTAAACCCTAACTCTGTACCAAATTTCAGCTCTCTGAATTTATGGGAAGTACTAGTTCTTTACTGATGATCATGAGTGAGTGAGTGAGTGTCGTAAATGCGAAACTTTGCTTTCGCTTAACTTCGGAACTAAATGACCTACAGACTTGAAATTTTGGATTTTAAGTATGTAATTATAGCTTCCTGGATGATGAAAATTTCTGCGTTCTGGTCTTATCCAGAGGTGCTCAAATAGGGGCCTGAAAATGCGGCGAAATGGTTCCAGTAAAGGATGGTACGGCAGTGTTTGCTTCGCGCTCGACTTGGCGGGGGCACTGCCGTGCCCCCCGATAGCAGTAAGTAGGTAATAGTTCCAAAAGGTTTTACGAGCGGCGCTGAAGTACCTAAGTGAAACTGACTTCCACCTATTTCCTTAAGAATCAATACCATCTAACTACTAAATGTTAGTTAGACGGTATTGATTCTTAAGCGTCGACCCTTAAGAATCAATACCATCTAACTACTAAATGTTAGTTAGACGGTATTGATTCTTAAATCGATTGTAATATTATGTACAGTTGTTTATTGTCCCTAAAATAAATAAAATAAAATATGTCCATAAACTGCAGGATATTAAAACTCAACTTATGGAGAGTAGAGGTATTACAACATTAATTATTGTAAAAACACTGGAAACTCATGATTGATTATTGTGTGGTTTATTATATTAAGTACTAGCTGACCCGGTGAACTTTGTACCGCCTGAAAGTCGATAAATGTAGAAAAAAAAATTATAAAAAAAGATAAATTGTATCCTATGTCCTTTTCCCGGTTCTAAGCTACATCCCCACCAATTTTCAGCCAAATCAGTTCAGCCGTTCTTGAGTTATAAATAGTGTAACTAACACGACTTTCTTTTATATATATGTAGTATAGGTTAGAAAAAAAATAGAAGATATATGGGGGAAATCGTGCTAACTATTCCAGCCTTTAGGAAAAGGAAACTAGTCTAGCATTTAGTAATACTAACGCCACCAATTGAACACCTTTCAGCGGACACTTTTGGATAATAGGAAGATGCTGCTCCTCCACTGCACTCCATAGTTTAGTTTTAGTTTCTAGAAGCGCCCAGACCAAGGTACACTGTGATCCAGTGCCGCAATCGCCAGCACTGGGGTCACGGGCCGAAAAACTGTTTCGCCCCTCCTAGATGCGTAAAGTGTCTGGGAGATCGTGCCACCAGAAACTGTGACAAGCCCGAGGATGTGGAGGTGGCCTGCTGCAACTGCAGACAGTATGATCACCCCGCGAGCTATAGGAACTGCCCAGCAACAACATTGCCCACCCTCCTGCCCACAACATCTCTGCTATTCTGATTAAGGCGCTTGCACACCGTGCGCGTCTAGCGAAGATGGAGAGAGCGGACGGCGAACAAATCCTCCCTTTACTAGATCAATATGAGGCCCTTATGGCCGAATATCAAACCAGTACCTTCACATCACATTATGAATAATACTACAACAACCAGACATAAACCCACATCAATTAATATCGCCTTTTTCAACGCTAACGGCATCAGGGGTATTAGAGACCAGCTCACCCAGTTCATTAACAAGAATTTAATTGACATAATCCTCATCCAGGAAACAAATCTAAAGCCTAGCCACAGATGCTTTAGAATTTCAAATTTTATCTGCGTCCGGAACGATAGGCCCGACAGACGAGGGGGCGGTACATTATTTTTTTACAGACGCAACCGGCACTGCTGCAGCCTCGACCCCCCAAAATTAACATCCATAGAGTAATCCATAGTAAAACTTGCATTAGACGGTCACTCATCAGTTATTATAGTCTCAGCTTACATATCCCCACATCTCTCACTCCTTAAGAGTGATGTTGAAATACTAGCGAAGTTGGGGCCCTCGGTCGTTGTGGCCGGTGACCTTAACTCAAAACACGCCTCGTGGGGCTGTAACGCAAATAACCCAAATGGAGTTCGGCTCTTTCATCTCCTGATCGAAGGCCTCCCCTTCGATTTCATCGCTCCCCTTGAACCCACACACTATCCAACAATACATTTTTATTTTATTTATTTTTTTATTTATTTATTCAAATTAGTTACACAGCATTACAGTAATTAAACCAAGGCACTGTGAACTACAAAATTATACAGAAAATAAAAATAAAAACTTAAATCTAGTTTGATTTAGGCGACGTAACAGCGTGGCTCCGTTGCGTCGTCTGATCTGGCGCAGGATTCGGCAGATTGCCCCGGAACTGCCGAAACACAACACCCTTCGGCCAGAAGTCTGCACTTGCGATGGTGTCCTGCAGCGGCCGCGGTACGCGCACCACAAACGAGCTGAAGTGCACGTAATGGCGGGACTGCAGCTGCTGCACCCTCAGCGTGAAGCCAGTCTTCCGGCGAACGTACTCCACCACATCATCAGCCACGGCGGAGTGATGCAAGCACAAACATGAACACCGACCGGACATTTTGGACGTGGCCCTCATCAAGAACGTGACTTTAAAGCTCCGTTCTATTGAGGTGATTCACGAGTTAGATTCTGATCACCTGCCCGTGGTTCTAAGACTCGGAGCAGACACAAGTAGCCCACCAGTCCTCAAATCCATTGTGGATTGGGGAAAGGTTGAGGAAGGCCTCTCCAAGGCATCCCCCTTATTAGCTTCCCTGCCAGACAAATTGACTACAACAGACGAGACTGACAGGGCAATTTTCGCTTTCAATGACCACCTCAGCACTATTCTAAGTGAGGCCTCAAGGGTTGTACCGGCGGAGGACATCTACTGCCGGCCCCTGCCTGAGGAACTGCAGGCGCTATTGAGAAGGAAAAATGCCTTGCTTAGGCACACTTCTTGGTACCCTTCTCCCGATAATCGCAGAAATCTTCGTGCCTTGCAACGCGAGGTCAGGCAGAGAATTGCAGATTTTCGGGCGAACATCTTTCTTGATCTGATCTCCGAGATACCGCCCAGTCACCAGGCGTATGGAAGATAGCGAGATCTATGAAATCAGACTCAGTACACACCATGCCTTTCTAGACGTAGCAAAGGCGTTTGACAAGGTGTGGCACGCCGGTCTGGTATATAAATTATACCAGATGGGCATGCCAGACCGACTCCTCCGCCTCATTAACAACTTTTTGACAAATCGCACCTAATCGTTATAAGGTCGAAGGTTGCCTCTCCCGTCCTCATAAAGAGAGACCTCCAAGAGGCCATTGACGACCTGGGCCGTTGGTTCCGTCTATGGAGAATAGAAGTTAATGCGGAGAAGAGCGCGGCGATCATTTTCCATACATCCCCCACTCCGGTCTACAAATCCCATAAGCTCGATCAAATCACCCTTAATGACAGCCCGATACCATGGACCCCCAAGGTCAAGTACCTGTGTGTCGTGATGGATAATCGACTCAATTTTAAAGCACACCTGCAAGGTGCCCGTAGTAAGGTAGCACACATTATGTTCAGGCTCGGTCAGCTAATAGGCAGGCGAAGCAAAATGCAATTTAGAAATAAATTGCTTCTGTACATCGCCTGCATACGTCCAAATCTAACTTACGCCAGCCCTGTGTTCGCCCATGTGGGCTCACAGAAGCTCTTGCCCCTGAAGGTAATACAAAATAGATTCCTCATACATGCCACAGATGCACCATGGTACGTAACCAATTTATCCACACATCACGACGCCCAGGTACAATACACGCACATCAAAAAATTATTTGATAGCTCCACCAATCACCCCAACAAATTAGTAAAGAAGGCGGCTGCTTACCAGCCCCGTCCCCCTCCAGTAGAAGCGGATTTTTAGGTTCCCATAAGGGATCCTGACCCTCCCCTAAATGCAGACGTAATGACGGGACGTTTACGCGACATTGCCCAAACAGAGACAGACTGGACAGGTCTGCGACTAGCTAACTTCTAGTCCGCAGACCAAGACATATACTGACAGACGTCAGACCCAGATGACGTCATCACGGCTACCATCAAAACGCCCCCTGCCTGCTATACGGCCACATCTCAAAAAATCATTTTTTCGAGAAATCGCTTGTTAAAGTTTTGGCAGCGTAGTGCGTGGTAGTAAAAAGGGGCTTTCTCCTTGAGTTTTGGGTTAATTCATTTGTAATTTACCTTTTTTTACTCGTGATGATATACTGCTTCTCATGAATATGTCTTTTTTTATAAAGCATGTAATAAATTAGAGTTGTGGCCGTATTGCAGAAACATTTTGTTGAAATTTTGAGATTCGTCCAAAACTGAACAAGAATTTTGTTAATCAACTTTTGTTACAGTAACAACATCACTGAAAGCAATAAACTCTCTAGATGCAGATAATTTTGCATATAAAAAATGATTACCTGGTACCTTTATCGTCTGTTCAAGGCACTTGTATCCTTAATTATCGTGCAAACATGTACCATACTATATGGTATAATATAATACCATGTACAACGAGGACCCATAGTTTTAGCGTGGACTAGGTTCCCGTTGATATTAGTGTACTGTTTTCCAGAATTCTTCAACTTCTTTACAATATTACATTTTCATAGTGCAGGATAAGTTTTTCGTTTTCTACTTTTAATAGGTTTAGCAATACTGGATGAAGACTGGTTCGAATCAAAGTCCCAATTTATGTGAGTCGGTATTTACAACGAATTTTTAGAACACCTTTTCTATTTAGACATAGTCTCGGATAATATATTTCCCCCTATAAGTTCAACTGCTCAAAAATAATAGCCACACTCGATCCGGGTAAGCCAGGCGACGAACCAAAGGGTTACCGACGTCTACTACTTAGTTGCGTCTACAAATTTTTGGAGAGGCTAATCTACAATCAAATCGAACCTTTTGTCGACAAAATAATTCCTATGGAGGAGGCTGGATTCCGTAGTGGTCCGAACTACGTGGATCACGTAAATGTCGCTCACAACACAGAGGCTGAGTTTCAAAGGAGAGAGAAAACCGTAGCAGTATTTTCGACCTCTCAGCTGCATTCGATAGCGTATGTAGACAGGAGCTTATCTATAGGCTCATGACCGTGGTGCAGATGGTGGGACTAATCAACTCTATGCTCAGCAATAGGGAATTTATCGTGTACCTCGGAAGCACTCCGAGCAAAGTCAGAAAGCTGAACAATGGACTACCTCAAGGATCGGTTCTGGCCCTGCTCCTGTTTAACCCATATCGTGTGTGTATAAGTTGAACAGGAGTGGGTCAATACCGATTCCAAAAACAGAGAGCGGAAATTTATGTATGGTGATGACATCGCCATCACAAACCAGCATGGCAAAATTAAATCCTCGAGGGAAGCTCTTACTCGCAATCTGGAATGACATTTCTGATTGGGCTGCCCCAATGCTTAGTAAAACAGAAGTTGCGACATTCCATCCTTGCAACAAAGAAACAAATTATGAGCCAAATATATGCTTCAGAGAGACTGCGGTTCAATTAAATCCTACACCAAAGTACTTGTGTCACTCTAGATCGCAGTCTTACCTATATGCGAAGAAGCCAGTACAGACGCCGAATAACATACTCCACAGACTAAGGGGAACTACTTGGGGAGCAACAGCTGATGTGCTACGCACTACCAGTCTTAGCCTAGTTTACTCCGCGGCAAAGTATTACGCGCCAGTTTGGCTCAACAGCGCACAATGACGTTTATTTCGCTGATATTTAAAGGGATTCATCGTAATAATACTAGAATATACGTTATTTCTATGGGACGCAGCTCAAAAAAATATTATAAATTTATGCTATACAGCCACAACTGAAAAGTGGCTGTCTTGCACGGAGTCAACTGTCAATTTTTGGTCAGATCCATATCCATAAGGCCACTTGTGGAAAAAAGGCTCTTAAGGACACTTTTTCTTATGGCTCTCGAAATAAGGTCTTAAATTAACCTATTCTGAATACGAATCTGCAATAATCCGAAAAATTTTTTTTTTTGAGATGTGGCCGTATAGCAGGCAGGGGGCAAAAAGATGGTACCTCGATGACGTCATCTCAGACACAGAATCAGAGGGCGACCCTACTACTGTCAATCACGACGCGGTCTACTACCTTGAGAGGGACGAGAGAAGACGACAGCGACAATACATGATAGGCACACAATACAGAGACGGCGCCTCTGCCGGCGGGGGCGCCCACCGCGATAGCACACACTTACAAAATGTAAAGCCCAGCTAGATTAAAATTTACAAACTGACAGGACAAGAGACCAGTTGCTTGAGTTGCTTAAGCAAGGTACTCATCCGCTGTTCCGAGCGCCCGCGCGCGACAGCTTCACACACGTGGTGCCGAGGTTTATGCTGCGGCTACTGGCTAGCCTACCGCCACAACACAGCGACTTACGATAACAGCCTAAGGGCTATTCGAATCAGCAACAAAAAAAAGTTTCTAGAAGCAAGGGATGAGCAAGCTCCAGACCTTCCGACCCGATCCGACTTATCGGAAGAAATTTCCTAACAACTGCACTACACATTTTCCGATTTCTTCTGATAAATCGACAACTGCACTACACATTATCCGATTGCTTCCGATCGGTCGGATCGGAAGGTCTGAAGTGGTTTTAATGGTCAGCCACGTTTTGCCTTGCCACGTTTTGCACAGCTACGTTTTCCGAGTGCATGCAGACTTGAAAAATACGGCCGGACATTACACAGCTGGGCAAAACGTGGCCGAGAAATAATTGTGCGGGGTAATATTGCTCGGCCCCGTAATGTATGGCCGCGTTTTCCGATTCCATTGGCTTCGAAAAACTGCCCCGGACATCCGTTTCTCCTCCACGTTTTGCCCAGCCGTGTTTTGTACATCCGTGTTTTCCGAGTCCACACGGACTCTGAAAACGTGGCTGGGCAAAACATGGCTGATCATTACGGGTTTTTTTTTTTTAAGCCACTTTTGCTCGGCCCTGTTTTGTACAGCCTCGTTTTCCGAATCCAAAAATGGACTCGCATAACGTGGCTGTAAAAAAAAACACTACTCTATATCTTGTCTATGGACTGGACTCGTTTTCAAAATGGCGTCGGTCTTCTGCGAGCAATACGAGTATTTGTGATCTCTGCAAGGATTCTGTGGTGATTTTACTGTATTAGGGATTTTAATAATGGCCGGTTTTACTGAAAACGCGTTAATACGTAAATTACAGGAGTTAAATTCGAGTCAGCAAAGTATCCAGACTTTATCTTTGTGGTTAATACATCACAGGAAGCACCATGCCGCTGTAGTAAAAACTTGGTATAAAGAAATACTAAAAGGTAATCAGGGTATAAACTCTTTAATGTTACGATAATTTACCTCCAATCAAGGGCATGCATTTGTTTCATTTCATGTATACTTGGGAAGCCATATGTGTATATTTATAATAACAATCGTTAATACATAGCCAAAACATTGGACGTGGTACTAATATCATTTACGAATCGAGGTAAAAATATTGTGAACGCGCTTATTGGTTTTATGTTCAATCCTACCTTTAAATTTTGAAATGCAAGTGAAATACATTCAGAGAGCTGTTATGATATGTTTATTTCACTGAATTAAAATGAAAATAATTCTATTTGCAGTCAAAGATGGGAAGCAGTTGACATTTATGTATCTAGCCAATGATGTTATACAAAACAGTAAAAAGAAAGGCCCAGAATATGGCCAGGAGTTTGGGGGAGTGCTAGAAGGTGCTTTGAAGCATATGGCAAAGACTGGAATTAATTCTAAGACTAAGCATTCACTGCATAGAATATTAAATATATGGCAAGAGAGAGGTGTATATGATGCTCAGAAAATACAAGAATTGAAAGTAGCTGGTAAGTGTGTAAAATAAATAAATTTAAAAGAAATATAGGAATAAATAATAAATACATTTGCAATCCATATAGTAACTATATTTATTATATTTTTTTATTTTAGTTGATCCCAATGATGCCATACCAGAAAAGGTGCGTAAACGCAAATCTACTGATGGAGAACCAAAGGATCCTGAGAAAAAGCCTAAACTAGAATCGAAGAGGGACAAGAAGGAGAGACGCCGTAGTGAGACTAAAGTGGAAGTTGATGGTCAGATTGAAACTCACACCACACTCAGCCCTAAGACACCACCAGGAGACCCACCAGAGCCTGACGAATTGATTAAGGTGAGTTGAAATATTGTTTAAAATATAATTCTTTCAATTCCTCTTCTAAATATCCAAGGATTATTGAACTTTTATAGCCTTTCCCATCGTCAAAATCAATGTTGCTCTTGTACCATGGCCAAGGCATCCCAGGCCGGGTTGTAAGCCTTTTTTTTCTTTATTCCTTTGTAGTAAATCATAGTTTTTGGTCTGATAAGCTTGTACAGTCGAGTTCATTTACATCTACACACTTACGAGAACAAAAATATCTGAACACAACCCTATTGTCAGGAGCATAAAATCGTGTTCAGATATTTTGTTCTCGTAAGTTTGTAGATGTAAATGAACTCGACTGTACTTACTATCTCAATATTTTTCATGGAATTTATGATGCTATCAATCAAAACAATTTATATTATCACCATTACTCTTACATTAAGTTTGTTTACATGGAAGGCAGTATTAACCCTTTGTATATTACGTCAAAAATTTGGCAATTTGAAGCTCAATGATATCTTAAATAGGATTTAAATACTTTGCACTGATCAGTGCTTCGACATACCAAGGGTTAATCTATCATTACCAAAACCCAGGACATAAACCATCCTTAATTAAAAAAGATACTTATCTGAAAAAAATTGTAATCTACTTCTTCAATTTAAACTTTTTAAAAATATTGGTAATTTCAAGTTTTTTACTGGCCAAATTATATTTCATAAGCTTATGGAGAATTTTAGTCAAGTTCGAAGGGGGAATTCAATCTACCCTAAAGCAGTCGGTTGAATCAAAATTGACCATTTCTTATAGTGATGTGCCATAGATCAAAGATGCACGGTTATCCTAGTTGTTTGGTACAATATATATTTTTTCAATAAATCCTCTTTCCCCTTTCCAGGCTCTCCTAGAATTAGAATCAAGTGCTTCCAGCGACGAAGCGGTCCGAGAGAGGATTGCCTCCCTTCCGCCTGAAGTCTCTGAAGTTCAATTATTGTCTAAGCTAGAAGGTAATTCGAGAGATATCCTACTCACAAGGGTTGTTATAAGACTGGTGTTATTTTTAAGGCAACGATTTAACTACCTCTACAGATAATAAAAACTTCACCTGGTTACAAACTTTTGTTTCATTTCTTCTAATAAAAATACCCTTTAATGATATTGGTGTTTCAATCATCTAGTATTCATAAAAAGCTGCCACTGGAGTTGTGTAATATACACTTAATTTTGTAATTGTTTTCTATATATAGTATTATATTCATGAATTTAAACAACATCCTTATGAATAAACATAATTAAAAGCAAATGTTACTCATTGTAATTACACACAATACAAGTGTCAAATTTGTTTAGTAATCAAACAATTGCAGTTACATTTTCCTTCTTCATTTATTTATAAGTATTGATCATACACTAGTGATCATGCCAGCTCCATTACAACGCATTGTTGTTAATATTAGCTGTTTATGTATGGCTAAGTATCATTGTACAACACATTTAGTCAAAACAAAAGTTTGTAACCAGACAAACCGGCAATAAAAAAAGCCGGCCAAGTGCGAGTTGGACTCGCGCACCGAGGGTTCCGTACAAACACATCCCATTTTAACTGGCCGGGTTAATGGCGCATGGCGCCGGATACAAATGAGGTGCAAAGTTCACGCAACCGATCACGTTTGTTGGGTACTGAACCCTAAAAAAGTGTACTAGATTATTCTAACAGCCTAACAAAAACTAATTCATAATATTTTCTTCAAAAAATTAGTAATTCATAATAATTAAGACTCCCTTATTTTCAAGTTTTGTATTCTAAAGTATGGCATATTCAGGGTAGTTTTGTGAAGTCGATTATTCCACATCAATCCATTAATTAACCTCTTATCAACCGAGTCTGTCCTCAGAACTTCGTCATTTATAGACCAATCTAGAAAAAAAATCGTTCAATGTGGTCTTGGTGGTCGTGGTCACCTCCAAGATGGTCTTATAAAATGTTGTAAAAATCTGATGGCGAGATCTTATAAGAAATAGAAGGATCTCCTCAAATATTATAGGCACGTCTACGGGCCTGGCTACGTCAGGGCACGTCGCCGTCGCCGTGAAACGGCGTGACGTCGTGGATTTTTACGGTAGTATTATATACGCTGACACCGTAAAAATCCAGGACGCCGCGCCGTTTCACGGTGACGGCGCCGTGCCGTGGTGACGCGGCCACGCCCTACGGTGATTTCGGTGTTTTCTATAATTTTTTAGTAGGTAACTCGTTCACTTACCTTCGGAAATACGATTTGTTCTCGTTGAATAGACATGTTGACTGATGTTGAATTCTACAGCGTACTGTAGTTATATGAATAAAATTAGCGAAATATATCACGAAACAAAGAAAAAAAAAACCAGAAAAGTAAATCTTTTTGGAAATATGTGACTTCAAAGGTACGCAAATTTTATGATTTTTTTTTTTTATCCAAAACAAATTTTGAAAATGTTTTCAGAATCCTCATAATTTTACGAAACAATAATTGTATGACAACTATGAACTTAAACGCACTTTTTCACGGTGAAAATGCCAAATTTCTTAATTTTTCCATACAATTATTGGTACCTATACCGGCCTGTGACGTCACTAGCCTGACGCGTTTTGTATGGAGCGTTTTTAGCGCTACGTAGAAATGTTGAACTTTGACGGTCATTTCTGACTTTTAGAGCAGTTTAAGTGTAGTTAGTCCCATATAGACATTTGATCACAATAAAAAATAGAATCGATTGACATCCTCAAAAAAATTTGTCAACATGTCTATTGTGCGTTTTTTTTTTAATATTAATTTCTTTTTTTACTCTATAATGTACACGAAACAAACAAGTTACGGTTAATTTTGCCAATCCGAATATTGTAATACAACCCGCCCCGGCTTCACACAGGCGCAATGCTGATAAATTATGCATGTATATAAACCTTCCTCTAGAATCACTCTATCTATTTAAAAAACCGCGTCAAAATCCATTGCGTAGTTTCAAAGATCTAAGCATACACAGGGACAGACAGACAGTAGGAAGCGACTGTTTTATACTATGTATATTATCTAAAACCAATACATGTAGCAGGAAGCAGTATGAGCATACAGTGACGTCATAAATAGTTGCTGATTTGACCTGTCAGGAAACTACCACTACCCCATTAGCCTGTTACCCCATGAAAATGGTGAGCGTGCTAAGCTTAAAACCAAGTTACGCGCGGGGAGAATAAATGAAAAAAATAAAATAAAAAATATAATAAATAAGTTATATAATAAAATAAGTTATTGGTTCAAAAGAATACAAATAATGAATACAAGGGTTGAGGACTCGAAGAATACTCAAAGGAACAACCCTCTTCGGCTCTTCCATGGTTGGGTAAAAAAAAGTAACCTATAACCCTCTGTAAAAACCCTGCTAGATACCCGTGTACCAAAAATAGTTAAAATTTGTGTAGCCGTGCTTGGACGAAGCCGCATAAACAGACAAACGTACAGAAAATATTTTTCTCCAAATAGTTGTACACTGACCGTACAAGTCAGTTATTATTATTTCATTTCTACAATTGCACTTGGCTGCGGTCCATCAAAATGTACCTTCGGATCCTTACTACTTACAGCAGTACTACATAAACTCGACACCTCATTCGAACCGAACTCCGTCATTTAAAAACAATGATCCGCGTAAGAAACATACACATTAATCTTATAATTAGATAAATCGTACAAAAATTCAAAAACTATATTTTATTTTTAACCAACAAAAAAAAATTGGCTTTCAGTCTTTCGGGGCGTGTGTTCTTATATTTTTTTATAATCCCTATTCATTTAACTACTCAAAGACCTATTTGAAAATTGGAATGATGGGATACTTGAGAAATTAAGGGTACACATAAGATATTACATTCACACCTATCGTGATTTGAAACGTTATTTAGTAACTGGTGCGGTTATTTTCCTGAAGCATTTATTCGTGACATAGAACTGATCATGGGGACTGCAGAGGGCCACTGGAAATAGGATTTAATTTCGTAGAAGTAATTTTTCTTAAAAAATGGTTATTTCTTTATAGATAAGGAATCGGCGCTCGCCCTCAGCGCTATAGTCAATTCTGCGGTGGAGTTACTGGCTGCATACAACTTGAGGCTAACGGAGGAGTTGGAAAAGAGACGGAAGGTGGCGGCCATGTTGCGGGACTTCGCGCAGGCGCAGAAGGACTTGGCAAAGCAGGCTGAGACACGGCTCGAGGTAAGACTGGACCTTACATTATATTCTATCCTTCCTTAAGGGACTACTATCATGTCGGCCATCGTGTCTGACTTTGAGGACGCTTGAAAATAAGTACTGTACGGGCACGTTGGTTGGTTGCTTTCAGGGCCATGGGGTCAACCAGGTTGACCAAATGTTACTCTTGCATAGGATAGGACTCGAGAGCTAAGCGGACAAAGCGCCCGTGTTGGCCCGGAAAGCCGTTGGAGGCGCGAGTTCGAATCCCGTTCGAGCCATTCGATGTTTCGTTTCTGTGAATGTTCTTTAAATGTTTAAAACATTTGATTTACACAGATGTTACTGCTTTGACCTTTCGGAAGCCAAGCGGTGAAGCAATAGCCATATCAAAAAAAAATTGAGGATGATTAAGGAGTCGATTATTTTTTTATTGGGATCGCACTCCACTTAGACTGCTCTAAAATTCAGAAATGACCGCCAACGTTCAACATTCCTACGGAGCGCTAAAAACGTCCATTCAAATGGTCACCTAATCGTGACGTCATTAGTCATTATGTTATGATATGATACCCATATTTTGTATGGAGACAATAAGTGATTTGCCGTTTTCACCGTGATAAATTACGTTTATGTTCTCATGATTCTCATACAATTATTCTTTTGTTAAAATCAGGATTCTGAAAACAATTTTAAAATTTATTTCGATAAAAAAAACCATAAAATTTGCGTACCTTTGAAGTCACATAAATTATAAAAAAAAATAGAAAAAATTGAGCTAATCTTAATGATTATGCTGTAGAATATAACATCAGTCATCCTCCCTAACCTCCGTGCCACTGACGCCAGAGCAAAAAATAAAGAAGTGATCCAAAATCAACGGGGATTGGAAATACATGTGGTGGTTTGCATAACAGAATTATCGACCATTGAGGACGGCTTTCACCGACATGGCGTCAAGATTTGTATCTGTCCGCCACAGCCTACCAGTTAAAAGGTTAATCATTTATAACAAACTAAATCTGTATGTATCTGTATGTATCACCCCCTTCACCCAGGAATACAACATAAAACTGCAGAAGATCTACGCAGTGAAGACCGAGGTGAAGTCCCACATAGAGAACCTGCCCGACGTGTCCCGCCTCCCCGACGTGACCGGCGGGCTGGCGCCGCTCCCTTCCGCCGGCGACCTCTTCAGCATTTGAGACGCATCGCCTTACTTGCACTTGAAGCTGACACACCATTACAAATTCGTTTTAAGCTGACATATGGCTTTGCTGATGCAATGTAACCACATCCGCTTAGGATATAGATGGATTGCGATTTCTATTGAGGAGGTGAAGGACATTTGGTTATGTTGGTGCGATTTATTGACATTGTTAAAAATGTAGAGGATTTGGACTGTTTTCAAAGGCACACAAACTAGACAGATAATTCACGCTATTTAAAAAAGGTTCTAAGATGTACTCTATGTAAAACTATACAGGCTTCAAGTAACGTGCGGACGTGGTATTGCTAAGACAACTTATAATTTAAGGGTCATCATTTTTGTTCCGCGTCACTTCCGTGGATCGTTTGTCGTAGAAATTACTTAAGATTAATGCAATTTCAAAGAATATCTGAAAAGTCCTGGATATCTACCAAATAGCTTCAAATACTTCGAAAAAAAATTATCCACGGAAGACGCGGCTGAAATCCTGAATTATAACATACCCGCGGGTTTTGGATGCACCTACTGTCGGCCTAAGGTCAAGTCATCCGTGCCCCGGAAACCCCGGGTCATAATGGCCCATAAAAGTGTTCCTGTAGTGTTTGTTCTCAAACGTCTGACTTAAACATTTATGCATATGATGCATCACGTAATTTTCTACTTTAAATATAGTTTTTTTGCAGGTTTTCCTTCCATTTATTTACATTTGTTTCAACAATTGATTCAAATGAAAATAAAACGTATTATATTGTGTATATTGCGATGTTACACCTCTCATGATTACTTATACTTAGGTAGGTTGGCCATGAGTTATGCAAATCATTCACAGATACACAAGATATGTATCTTTTTAATTAAACTTTATTTGTTTTGTAGATGATTTGAAGGAATAATAGAGAAACGCATCACACAAGATTAAATTGGTTTCAATAAAAAAAAATATGAAAAGTATCGAATTTGTAAGTCATAATCATAACGACATCACAAGAAATTATGTTGAAATTAATAGTACTGTAAAAAAATACACATATTTGACATGTTAAATTAATAAATTGCTTATTATTGTTATTAATAAATAGTAGATACCCTTTGTCTCAAAAATAGCCGCAAATGTCTGTGGTCCATAGGTATGGGCCTTAACTATTACATATGTAATAACTTTGTTTGTGAGAATTTTCGAATTTAAGCGGTTTGGTGGTGTGTATTATTTTTATTTCCATTTATTTTGGCATCAAGATTGTAATTCCATAAGAATTTGTAGACATCTTGGTATATTCTGCCGTGCTAAGGTAAAAGGCGACCTTTTGATATGGAGCTCCATACAAGTCGCCTTTTAGCTTACAGTTATTGTAATTATAATAGTCTTGCCATAAGAACTCAAACAAATTGTTGCCGTGTTATTTTTTTTGTTTTTCCCTGTCTTTATATTTTTGAATGTATAGTCATAAAAATCATGAGTGCTGTAGTTACATTGTATATTTTAATTTGGTTGTTTTTATCCGATTTCCACACTTCAACCACTAGAGTGAGCGTTTAATTCACGTTTTTGGTATGCACTAACTGGGATATCGTATAAAATACAAATAATGCTCAAATAAAAAAAGCAGTAAGTGTTAAGTAAATTGATATTTTTACAATTTTTGAACTGTGTCTTAATTGTTAAATTTCAGTAAAATTAGACAATCAAATGCAAATGTCAATAAATGTATCGTACTTATCGTAGGATATTAAGATACAATGCAAAAAAATTGACTATTCGAAAACATCGTCTGATTTACTCCTTATATGCGTATTATGACCATTTATTTTGGTGGATGTTAGTGGAATCGATTTTTTGGATATAATGGCAAACTCGTATCCACACTTAGGCTGTTCAAATTACCTATGTATACCTACCTACTAAGATAAGCTTTTCGGTCATCCCTCATACAAGATAGAAAAGTCGAAAGACGCTATGTAAATAAGTAAGAATAATATGAAAATATTATGTTTACAAATCTCCTAGGCTGTGAGATACGAGCGATGATGCGTGACCATATAGCACACAAGCAGTGTAGGAGTTTATACAGCGATAAAGAATATCACTGGGTTAGTTAATCACTATATACCTTAGAAATGAGTGGATCAACTTTTTCTTGTTGTTATTCTGTCCCGTGACCCATGGGACGATTAATCACATTGCTTCGAAAATTGTTGATACATTTATATAACTGGTATTGTCATGAGGTAGCCTACATAATAATGGGTTTATAACGGTTGCAATTACAAAGTTTTTGGTAATTATAACCGCCGAAAATCCTAGTTTTATAGAGTGATCCAGGGGATGTCACCATGGCAACGAGCAGCAGAAAAAAGTTGATTGACCCAAATACACTTGTTATCATTTCATTTAAATCAAGCGAGTAGTTTTGGAGTTACGATATTTCAAATTTCGTACGCGCCATGCTAGCGTGACGTCATCAGACTAAGGGTACGGCTCCAATGAAGCGGGGCGGAGACGTGCGGAGTCGACCAATCACAAAATGTGAAGCAGAACCGACATTCAGATTCACCTCATGTGATTGGTCAATTCCGCTTCAGTGGAAACGCACCCTTATACTCATAGTATGCATCAAGCGAATTCGTCAAGTGCCGACAAAGTCCAGTAAATATATCGGAAATAATAAGGCGTATCAAATTTTCACCTATTTGTATTTAGCTTTCAATGCAGCGTAATGTAAGGTGAAATCAAAATTTGGTGATATTTTTTATAGTTTGTCTACTTGTTTGTTTATCCTCTCCGGACCAAAACACAGTTAAATGTAGTATCGACATAGTGTGTAGTTAGAGATTAATTAGACAATCAATTTTAAATGTCGATAAATGTACTCTACCCTCACTGGGTC
The DNA here is from genome assembly GCA_905147355.2 of Apotomis turbidana. Classification (NCBI taxonomy): domain Eukaryota; kingdom Metazoa; phylum Arthropoda; class Insecta; order Lepidoptera; family Tortricidae; genus Apotomis; species Apotomis turbidana. Next base: position 17,890,563 of record LR990294.1, read on the forward strand.
ATGGTCAGTTCAAGAAACAAAAGTTATCCCTCCGTAGGTCAAAAGTTAAGAGCTTGTATATTATACCTACATCGGATTTTAAAAGAGGGCAAGTTCTTTAATGTCATACGAGTTTTATAAGAAAATTAGGCCCTGGAATCCTTGATTTCGCATATGTCCATCGGAAAGACTCGAACCTAAATCTGACAATGACTAATCTAGCACAATTACGCGACTATTGTCGCGGCGCCCGTCACTCTCTGCGCCAGTACTGCATAGAAAGGGACAGGTAATAAGTTGTGCTAGAAGTGCTGACGTGAATTATTACGTACATTTCTACGACAAGACGCTTAATAACATGATACGACATCGTATAGAATAAGTGTGTTTTGGTCCGTATACCTAGCTTGAGTGCTGTTTGTGTAATCTTTGTGCGGCGTTTACGAGCCAAATATTAGTGTACAAGCCCTTCGGCTGCCAGGCATACCCCACGATGTATAGCTAGAACCATCCTATTTAAATATAAGATTTGTTATCGTAGCTACTCGTTTCATTTGAACAAGGCCCCGTATTTATAACCGACTTCAGAATTGTAACGGAGATGCCAGGACTTTGCGCGGCAGCGGTGCGCGGTAAGTGTTTCTCGCTCACTCGTATGGCCGCCGGCGCTCGGATCTCGCTCAACCGTTGGTCGCGCAAAGTCGTGACTTCTCCGTAAAGGAGCTTCTAAACGGGCAATGTTTTGCTGCAATTGGTGGCCGGCCATTATTTGCATCTTGCTCTAGTGTAGGGTGTCGAAGAAAGAAGGCAATAGTTGCCGGCCAGAAATTTCAGTAAAATATGGCTCGTTTAGAAGCCCCATTAACCTCCTCGGAAAATGGATTTCGCTGGAAATTTTACGAAAGAGGGCATTATTATTGTCAGCCAGAACTCTTATGTATAGCGCTTCCTAGACGATGACACTCGCAGTGACATTTGACAAGGCGGCTTGATAATGATTGATAATGATATATTTATGTAAACTGATTATTTTGGAAGTGTTAGTTTTTTGTTAACAATATGAGTGATAGTGGGGTGAGTTCATTATTCTTCGTAGATTTAACTTTAACAAGGCTTCAAATTAACAAGGTTTTTTCTAACAAGGTGCTTAGAATTACATAAATAAATATGGCCTTTGGAAGTATTTACAGAATATATTTCGACAGACTTCCCGTACGAAGACCGCCACAGATTCAGAAGAATCAGAATCAACGGACGCGCCTTTGGTAATTATTTTAATTTGGCTTCTCTTCTTCGAAACCTCCACACTAATATGTACCTATATGGAATCCGTAAAAAGTTAAAAACCAAGAGGCCACCCATTTTATCGATCCTATGCAAGACAAGTGACAATAGACTAGTGTAGACTGCGCATTTAGATAGCTCGACAAATCGACATTGAATGATTTAGTGTAACGTGCGTGAATTGGCCTTCGTGTTAGTTTCATTCACTGCTCTTTTCCACTACGATCCACCCTGCTGCGCGTTAGCGGAAACACACCCTAAAGGTTATCGCAGACCTAACCGCTAAGCACCGTAACGACACCGCCTCGACCCATTAGCTCGTTGTCCAGCAGGCGTCATCCATCCGCAAACAAATTCTAAGCGTAAGCGGTTCGGCACCGCGAAGTGTCTCGGCACGGCAGGGCGACGCCGTACGTGGCGCATCCGAACTAACGCCGAGATTGAGGAGCTGGTGGTTCAGCCGAATATTATCGGAGAGACAAAGTCCCATAGACTTCGTTGGCTCGACCGGCCAAAGAATGGAAGAGGATCGTGCGGCAAAATGAGCATACTTGGGGCAACCAACCGGTCCACGACCGGTTGGTCGTCTCAGGTACCGCTGGGGAGACGTGGTGGAGGTGGATCTGCGTAAGCTTCAAGCCGAAAACTGGCAAGAAACTGCGCAGGATCGGGACAAGTGGCGTACTCTCGTTTCGGAGGCTAAGATCCTGTTTGGGTCACTGAGCCAAAATAGTTTAGTTAGTTAGTCATACATAACGGCATGTGTTGTCCTAACTTTAGGAAGGGTAGCGGTGAAGCCGGTGAACTCAAAGTGCCTTCTAGGATACATACTACGTCTCGAATTGCCACTGAACTGACTAAATCAGGGATCGGATACCGGTATTGAGATTCATACATTAATACCGGTATTCAATTACATATACATATTCATATTTTACCCGGCTTACTCAAAGTTCTGTATCAATAGGTATCTAAATTCTATTTCATATCATTTAAATAAAAACGCGAAATTAGAAAGATATTTAAATTTTAATTACCTAATACCTGTAACGATCCCTACTGTATAGTAAATCTAACAGGTGGCCGACCGATGGACTAACAACATAAACTACCGGCAACTGGTCATCTCGTCTTGCGTCAGCATCCTCCAGCTGTGGTGGCACCCGTACCTGTTCGACCTTCGCAAACTCGTCCCGTTCATTTTCCTCTACAACGTCTTCAGCATAGTTATCGGTTACCCCATGTTTTATTTGGAGCTGGGGATTGGAATTGTTACAAGGAAGGGAGTGCTGACTTCTTGGGATTTAGCGCCCGTCGCTAGAGGTAAGATTACCTATACCTACCCAATTATATACCTACTTGACAAGACCGACAAACGTAAATATTTTAGGAATATTATCAATTTATCACTACCCCCTGTAGGTACAGACAGAATCAAAAGTAGCTACAATTTGGCATAGGTCAGAAGTAAAATCAGCTACCTACCTTTGACGCTGCTGACCGTACCTCCCTACCGATAACTGCGTGGAATACGCTGGGTACCTAGTTATACCTATTACTAAACTCATTTTGTAATAAGTACATTTTAATTTACTTTTTGTATGTCGTCAAGCATTTATCTACAGACATACCTATATATAGTACCTTGATTTAGCGCAATTATTATCCTGGTGCTGGTTTTTTTTTTATTAATTCGTATGGCAGGGTTGTAGGTCGAATACAGCTTAGCTTATATATTAAGTTTGAGACTCATTAGCCATTTGATGGCATCGTCTTTGAGGTTGATCAGGTCATCGGCGGAGCCTCCAGTGTAGCGAGTTAGAGGACACTCTTCGATAATGTGCTGAATGGATTGCACTTCGGCACCGCAGTCGCAGGCGGGAGAGGCAGCCCAACCACAGCGATGCCTGTATTGGGCACAGCGGCCGTGGCCAGTCCGGAGTCTGTTAAGTGTGCACCAATCACGTCTTGGGAGTTCGACTCCGTAAATTTTGTCACCGGGGACTATCGCTGAGCCCAGCTTGCCTGTCATCAAGGAACTCCAAGACTGCAACCATTCCTGCCTGACGTTGAAATCGCCTTCGGGCCAACTTTTAACAATACTGTAGGGTGCGTTTCTAGATTTTAGGCGGTGTTTGGCTGGATTCAAAAATTCCGAATGGATGGGGAGATTTGGGTCATTTCGGATCTTTTTAACTTCTCTTGACAGAGCTCCTTTCCTTCTCATGTCAGGCGGGGGAATTCGACAGAGAACTGGAAGCCAGTGGCACGGGGTGGATCGAAGTGTGCCGGAGATGAGTCGCATGGCCTTGTTTAGCTCAACGTCTACTTTAGACGTGTGAGCGCTTCCCAACCACACCGGTGCACAAAACTCCGCCGTTGAGTACACCAAAGATAACGCTGAAGTACGCAGCACCTCAGCACTAGCTCCCCAAGATGTTCCGCTCAATTTCTGGACAATATTGTTTCGCGTATTAAGTTTGCGCGCAGTGCCAGTCAAGTGTTGTTTGAATGTCAGGGAGCGGTCCAAGGTGACCCCGAGATACTTTGGCGTAGGGTTGTGGCTAAGTATTGAACCGTTTAAGTGTACTCTGAGCTCACATGTGGCTAGTTGGTTATTTAGGTGGAAGCAGCCCGATTCGGTTTTGCTAGTACTAGGTGTTAAACGCCAAGCTCTAAAGTACTTGGCTAGTGTCTCCATATCGCCAGATAGAATTGGTTCAAGTGTCTCGAAGTTCCTGGCCTGTGTTATAAGACATATATCGTCGGCGTAGACAAACTTTCTCGAGTTGGTGCTTGGTAGATCGTGAATATACAGATTAAACAGTATGGGAGCCAGTACTGAGCCCTGAGGCAGGCCATTGTTAAGCACTCTGGAATCGCTCACCCTGGCACCCAAATGCACGTTAAAACGTCGCTGGGTAAGCATACTTGAGACCAGTTTCACGAGGGGCAAGCTGGGAACTACTGACAACAGCTTGAATAGTAAACCTTCTCTCCACACAGTGTCGTAGGCTGCAGTTAGGTCTACAAACACGGCCCCCGATTTAAGCCCGTTCTGGAAGCCATTTTCTATGTGAGTGGTCAGAGACAGGACCTGGTCAGTGCAGCTTCGTCCGGCTCGAAAACCCGCCTGTTCCACCGGGACTACGCGGTCAATAAGAGGCTCTATTCGTTGGTATATTAATCTCTCCAGTAGTTTGTAGCAATTACTCAGCAGTGCAATAGGGCGATAATTGCAAGGGTCGTTATCGCTTTTTCCCGGCTTTAGCAGGGCAATCACCTTCGATTCCTTGAACAGCTTGGGAAGTCTGTTAGATGCGAGAACATCTGAGAAGAAGAGAGACAGCCATTTGGTAGCGTTAGGTCCCAGTTTGATCAAGAACTCATTGTAAATCCCGTCTGTGCCGGCGGCTTTCCCAAGCTGTAGGCGTTTGAGAACGTGGTGAACTTCATCAGCCGTAAAGGGTCTTGCCAGTTCCGGATCTTCTGTAAGTTTAGACTTTAGTGCCTGCATTTTCTTCTTCACTTTTTTGGTCTCCAGTTTGTCACTCTTCGATCTCGAGATGGAAACCAACCTGTTAGCGATTTCATTCGGGTGTATTGCAGAGGTCGGGCGTGGGGTTGTTATTTTCCCCGTGAGTTTATTTAACACACTCCACGCTTTACGACTTGAGCGCTTGAAGTCCATCGATGCTACTGTGTTTTTCCATTTGTTGGTCCGGTTAGTGTCCAGCGAGAGTAAGAGTTCTGTTCCGATAGAGCAGTCCCCCGTTTTCTGGTACTCCCTGTAGAGAGTTTCGCTTGCTTCATTCCAACCCGGGATATACTCCTTCCTGAAACCTCTGCATATGTGACGCTTTGCGGAAGAGATCAGAAGCCCAGCGAATCGATCATAGTTCTCCGCTTTAGGTGGAATAAAACGAATTGCAGCGTCTACGTTAGCAGTGAAACCTGTCCAGTTCGCACGTTGAAAGTTCCATCGGGGCAGCGGCATGGACCTAGCGAGAGGTATCTTTAGACCCACGTCTAGGATGACTGGTCTGTGCTGGCTATTTGGGAAGTCTTTGAGTACATCCCGGGTAGTCGGAAGGGGTCTGCCTGTAGCATCCTTGGTGACGAATGTAAGATCCGGGTTATAGTCTTTCTTCCAGCGAGCCGAGTGGAAAGTGCCTCTGTCCTTAGCATCAAATACGAGGAAAAGGTTAAGCGTTTCGGCCCACTGAGCCAATGCTAGTCCGTTTGTGTCGTTTGTGGAGTAGCGCCATGACGTGTGGTGACTGTTGAAGTCTCCAGTGTAGATACACGGGTGCTCGAAATAAGGGGGTCCGTTGTTTGCCCAGGTAGCGAGTGGGGGTTTATAGATATTGGCTATTTTGATTTCGGCAACCTGTACAATGATGATAAAATTGTCCGCAGAGGCGTCGGAGTAAATGACGGTAGAGTTGTCGAGGTCGGCTCTTACATATGTGGCGATACCGTAGCTTCGGTGGTTTAGAGCTTTTAGAAGCTTATAACCGGGGATTTTTCCTCTTGTTTCCATGTCCTGATCATCCTTTGCGTGAGTTTCCTGTATATTCAGGGCGTCGATTTTATGATCTACGAGAAGTCTAGAAATGTATTCACATTTCGGTCTGCTAATGCCCTCAACATTTATCTGGCAGATTCTGACTGAGGGTCCCAAATATCTGGTCTGGGAACTCCTTTTAGAATCTCTGACAGTATTCATGATAGCAAGTGTATTCGATCGTTTTGCTGCGAGGCTCTGAGGTAGTATTCGAGCAGTGCAGCAGCCAAAGTTGATTACTCTTTAGCACCACCCAGGGGACACGTGCAGGGTATCTAAGGTAATCTTCCTGCGGACGCGAGTAACCATTGGCCCCCTGGTGCTGGTTATATTGATGAATTCATTCCATTTGTGCAGCCCATAGTACCTACATATTAATTAATCTCGTAAACTGCAACGCTCCAGTAAGCGCTTAAAGATAATTAAGAAACTGAAACTGTCCGAAGTAACGTAGAGACCGAAATAAGTGAATCTCTTTTTTTTACATTAGGAGCGTCATGGGTAAATTTTCAGTTACGAATGTACCTTTAGTACATACATAGCAGTGCATATTTTGGGTACCCTTTTCAAAATCAGCGAAATACTACTGGGTGAACCGGCGTGTAGTGACACCGTTTTGTCAACAGGTGTGGGATGCTCGATGATGCTAATCTGCGCATTCACCGCATTGGCGCTCGGCGGTGTGAGCGCGTGGTGCCTCGCACAGCTGGTCCACTCGGTGCATTCCTTCTTACCGTGGCTGCACTGCGCGGCGCACACGCCGCACCCGTGCGCGGCACGCCATCGACCACTCAACGGCGATAGTGAAACGCCGGCGCACTCTTTCTTCTTGTTAGTCTTTCCTTCTTCTTGCCTGTTTTTCAGAATGTATCCTTGTTAACTACTGTACGTCTTGAGCTTGAATCTCAAAGGTAATTTGTACTTTCGCACCGCTATAAAAGACAAGACGAAAATCTATTGTCGAAAACTTGGCGTCCTTATTGTTAAATTGACGCAGTAGGTATTATACGTGGGAATATTTTTTTTCTATAAAGCTCTGGTTTGAAGGTACGGGAGAGTAAGTACCTATTGGTGTCATCTTTGAACGGTTCCAACATGTACCAGAGACCATTTTATGCTCATGGTAGCGGTACAGTTACGCGCATTGGACCCAGAGGAAGGAGAGAGTAGGGTCTTTAGACGTGGTTCTTTATCGTAGTCACCAACCATCTACCGTCAGGTGGTAACGACACTGAGGGGTCAAGGTCAAAGATGGGTCAGATTCTAAATAGGTAAATAAAAAATACCCGCACAGTGTGCATGTAGTAGAGTTGCTAAGCCGCGAAATTGTGCGCATCGGGTTACAAGCATGAAATTTCTACCACACATAGAGCGTTCCACGGTGATTATTTTCAGATGTTGAGGGAACTCAGATTCGTCCCCTGTGTGGTGGGAGAGCGGGGTGAAGAGGACCAAGTACTGCTCTTTTTCTTTTTTTTATTACTGAACAGTTAAGGCTATTAGGGCTTGTGCGACATCGTTTTCGTGTAAAATAGATATCAGCTATAAATTTTTCATGTTATTTAAGAATAGTTTGATATAAAAATTTGGGTTTATTGCCGAAAAGTTAAAAATCACAACAAGTTTTTTTTATTCAGAACGATAAATTAGATATCTGTCCTCAATATTTACAATTTAAAAAAATATTACTAAACAGCAAATATTATCTTGTTTTTAAAAATGTATACATATTGGGCACCTCCGATACAAAAAGTACCTTTAAAAAAATGTTGATGTTAAGCTTAGCCTGCGTGTTCTAGTACATTTTGCTAAGTCGCGAAATTGTGTACATCGGGATACAACCACGAAATTTCCTACCACAGATAGAGTATTCTGCGGTGATTATTTTCAGATGTAGAAGGAAGTTGGATTCGTCCCCTGTGCGGCGGGAAAGCGGGGTGAACAGGACAAAGGAGTCCTCTTTTTCTTTTTATATTACTGATCAGATAACGCTACTAGGACTTGTGTGGTGTCGTTTTCGTGTAAAACAGATATCAGCAACTAATTTTCTATGTTATTTATTCATAGTACCATATAAAAATATGGTTGTATTTCCGAAATTGTAAAAATCACAACAAGTTTTTTTTATTCAGGGAGATAAATTAGTTATATTTCCTGAATATCTATTATTAAGAAAAATATTGCAAAATAAAAAATTTAATCTAGTTTCTAAAAATATATACATATTGGGCACTCTTCATACAAAAAGTAACTTAAATAAATTGTTGATGTTGAGATTAGCCTATAGTATGAGAAGTGCCCAACATGCATATATACTTTTAAAAACCAGATTTAATGAGCTTTTTGAAATAATAATAATAAGTTGAAAATATTCACAAAATTGTACTAATTTACCTCACTGAATAAAAAAACTTGTTGTGATTTTTACCTTTTCGGCCATTACACCCATATTTTTATATAGAACTATACAAAACTAACAAAAAAAAAAAATCTGATATTTGTTTTACACGGACACGATACCAAACACGTCCTGGTAGACTTAAGGCGACTCCGTACGTGGAATGGTGATTTTTAAAGTCCTAAGGCTCGTAATCTAGCCAACGGAAAAATCTGAAAAAAATATATGTTATTTTTGACTATTTCTTCTAAAAAATTATAGTTGGATTTTTTTTTAAAGCAATAATTACTATGGAAAACATAATGTTGAAATAGGGTCGTTTTCAATTTTCAATTCCCTAAGGCTTCTAAACTACAAGTGATATTTACATGGCTCTTTCGCAAGAACATTTACAATTCATTGATCTTTAATCGTATTGTTTAAAAGTTAGTAAAATGGAAATTCGGTCTAATAAAGCATCAAAAAAACTGAATTTCCGCGAGCGCGGCCGTGCCCGGGCTGCGAGCTCAGTGTAAATCTAACCGTCGAAGGGGAAGGCTGTGTCACTTGCTCTCGAGATCCATCTAGTTACGGAAAATTGTTATAGTACCGGATCCCGCGGAGGTTCGATCTGTCTTCGTGCGTTTGAAGTGTATTTTAAGAGAGTGTAGTTCGTTTTTAGGGTTCCGTACCTCAAAAGGAAAAAACGGAACCCTTATAGGATCACTTTGTTGTCCGTCTGTCCGTCCGTCTGTCAAGACCCTTTTTCTCAGGAACGCGTGGACGTATGAAGCTGAAATTTATATCAATTACTCAGGTCTACTGTCCCTTGAAGCTGTGAAAAAATCAAACTTCCAAGCCAACGCAATCAAAAGATACAGCCGTTTATGCCGCAAATTTTCGACACTTGCAAGGGAATCAAAACCTACAGGGTGCTTCCCGTGAACTCAGAATCTTGAAATTTGGTACGAAGCAACGTCTTATAGCATAGATAAAGGAATAATTACGAAAACCATATTTTTTTTTTTTAATACCTAACTTTGCACTTAATTTGCAAATTTTCGACACTTGCAAGGGAATCAAAACCTACAGGGTGCTTCCCGTGAACTCAGAATCTTGAAATTTGGTACGAAGCAACGTCTTATAGCATAGATAAAGGAATAATTACGAAAACCATATTTTTTTTTTTAATATCTAACTTTGCACCTAATTTATATGGGGCGCTATACATACCAGGTGCAAACTTAACTTAACCACTTAGGGATGGAGTGTGTACGGAACCCTCGGTGCGCGAGTCCGACTCGCACTTGGCCGGTTTTTTCACACGACTACGCTATGCGACATAACAAAAAGCACTCATTTTCATATAGAATTAAATTCAACTGTTTTTTTCGTATTTAGGTATCTATTAATTTTAAGTACTTATAAAAAAAAATTGTCATTGCTTAGCATTCCCGAACACATTTGAATACTTAGATATTCTCAGTCATGGGCCCACACCAGACAGGATTCCCAGAAAATAACACTTTTGGTGTGGGTTTTAGGGCCCTTCTCTGTGTAATATTAGAGTACCTTAGGTATTTCGGTTAGTAAAAAAAATCTGATAATACAGGTATTTAAGTATGATAACGTCTAATGATCTTTATGAATTCAACCCTAAGAGATATGAATATCGTAATGCAGAACAAGTATTGTTCGTTTGAATACCATCGTAATATTCGGTAAAACGCTAATTTACGAATACGAATATTTATTGTAAGTATTCACATTCGTTGCGTCACTAGTACAGTACATGGCATATGATATAAAAATACATTATCAAAAATTACAATAATTTTCTAGTCCAAGAAGGCAAGTGACAATTTTGGCATGAGGGCTTATTTATGTACATATAGTCAGAATACATATTTGCATCAATAAATTTCCCACTTCATATTTAAATCTAAATGAGCGTTAGCAATTTTTGACATATCATCCGGGCCTAGCTAGACATACCCAGCATGGCCATAAGTTCTGTTCCAATTGTTTACCGTTTAAAAAATAAAAACCTGATTTTTATTACATATCGTTTAAAAGCCATATATTAATGATCGGATTACAGTTGAATTAATGAAAAAATATATAACTTTATTTAGACTCATCGTAATGCCCGGACTTGATTTTTGACTAATGCTCAGATTTTTTCTTTCTAAGTTTGCCAGAGGGCAATGAAACGATCTTGGATCAAATTAATCGATCGCGGAAGGAACGCCAAAACCCAAATAGCTTACGTAACCCAGACAACCGCTAAACTTAAGTAGAGCTGACACGTTTGCCGCATGTCAACCGATCTGCAGATCAAGAAATCTACACCCACCCAATAAAATTCGGTAGATCACGATGAAGATGGTGGGACTACCTGGATGTATTACAAAAGGGTTGGACATTGCTGATCTAAATAATGACGAGTGGAAAAAAGATAGAGGCCTTTACCCGACAAAGGAACGGCACAGGCTTATATGCATAATAATCTGAAAAAGAAAAAAACTTTTGAGTCATGTATACATTCAGTTATCGAAAGCTTGTTATTTTATTAAATCTTTTATCTATCCAAATATCATAAACCCTCCATGATGCGTTCAAGAAAGGCACATTATGACCACCATAAAAATAGACTGTTTTTTAGCACAAATTTCTTATTTCGATAGTATTATTTATTCAAATTTGAACATCTCTGTAAAACAAAGAAATTTGATTTGACCTCTATTCTAATATCAATCGAGATGACGTTTAGTTCGAAATGAATTGTCAATTTTCAATCAAATTTGACAAATGTCACATAGTGTATCGAACGATATGATAGTTAGGGCCGACTCTAGTTTGTCTCTGAATTAAAATAAAACAAACAGCTGCTAGAAAACTTCATTACCGCCATTACCGGGTAATATTTGTTATAACGTGCGACTTCTGAATGCATCATATTGGAGGCATTAAAACACTCCTGTGATGTTATTATGAAACTTTGCTTCGGCTCGTTTCATAAACCCACACTCGTGTTTAATACCCTTCATTATGTACAGTCACATTAAGGACTATTTATTGTATTCATATATCACATTACACCGTCAAAATATGTTATTACCTTCTTAAACTTCAAAACCTACCTTTGCACTATAAAATGGTAAACATTTAAAACTAGCCTGGTTATTAATAACATTTTCCATCTTGAAATTTTATTTTTATTGGCTAAATTTCATATATACTGATTAAAAGTGATAAACCTCATTATTTATAGATTTAGGTAATTATACCGGAAAAATCGGAACCCATAGGATCATTTTGCTGACCGTTCGTCTTTCTGCCCTTTATCTCGGTAACGCGTGTAGGTGTCGAGTTGAAATAAAAACCGTCTACACGTCGTACTTTGGTCTACAGTCCCTTGAAGCTGTAAAAAATCGAACTTCTATGTTAACGTAAAAAAAAAGATACGGCTATCTTAAACTAACATACGGGTATCTACGCTGGAAAGGAAAATTATCCAAGAAACACGGAGCTAACTTTACAGATCTAAAAAACTACGAACTTTTTCAAAAAAATAAAAAGTTATTAAATATTCTGTGGACCTACTTTTTAAATGAAGCATTTTATAATTATAAACAACATCATGTTCTCTGCATGTCGCTTTTGTTATTTTGTCTATTAATGGAATAATTTAAAATTTCGCTTCGCTTACGCAAAAAGGCTGTCAAAATAGAATTAGGTAAAATTATCTAAACGACACGTTTCCCGAGATATTAGTCAGGTAAAATAGTATAATCTACATTTTACACAACAATCAACACAGTAAACAATATCTATGTGCATACGATGCTCATTTTATATAAACAATATCATGTTTTTTACATATTGCTTTTGTTATTTTGTCTATTAATGGAATATTTTAGGATTTAGCGTCGCTTACGCAAAATGGCCGTCCAAATAGAATTAGGTAAAATTATCTAAACGACACGTTTCCAGAGAAATTAGCCAGGTAAAATAGTATAATCTATTACACAACAATCAACACAGTTAACAAAATATATGTGCATGCTCATTTTCTAGTCAGGTAAATATATAAATGTGCATAAATCAGCATGAAATAAATCAAGAAAAATTATCTAATCGCCTTTCTAGGAAATATTTCAGACATGACAAGCTATTTATCGTACAATAAAACCTCACGATTAATGTTTTAATTAGAGGAAAATATTTATTTTCAAACATTAAAATTAATGAAGTGACATTTAAAGTTCTCTAAGACGAAAACTTATGGTCCAACTACGCAAATACAAAAAAAAACTGCTCTAGAAATGTTAAAAATTTATTCATCAGATATCACGTGAAATTTCAATTTTATCAATTTTTATGTGTGATCTGCTGAAAGATTTCCAGTAGTTCTAGACCAATGTACGGTAGCAAACGATAGCTATGACTAATGAGAACAGCACAAGAGTTCTCAAGACTCCAGTCACTCGGTACTCATTAAGGAATTTTAAATCACGAACTACGTGAAATTATATTAATTACAATTGCAATGAGATAGCAAATACGACTCAATTGTCATTCAAGCAATTCAAGATAAGCGACAGTAGTCTATCAAAGTAAAAAAGGATAGGCGACAATGGTTTCATAGTATCAAAGCAGGTAAATTTGGACAAACGCCAATAGTTAAGATACGACAATCAGGTAATTTAATCTAACTATGTTATTTTTTATAGAATCTTATATCGATTCTGTTTAATAATGTGGATATACCACATTTTTACTTTTTGGCTAATGCGCATAAGCATTTTAAACACACATGGCACAGAAGGCGCTCCAGTAGCGAAGAATTATGGAATCAAAGATTTAGTGTGATTGACGTAACGATATGATAGCTCAGTTAGTAGAGCACTACGCCGGAAACTTAGGGTCGCAGGTTCGAGTCCTGCTTACATTGCAGTGGATCACATTCAATTTTTCTTTCATAATTTACCTTTATGTTAATTTTATCATAAAGACATAGGTAAAATGCCTCAAACGACATTAAAATATATTTTACGATCAGATAAAAACAGTTAACCAACAAGTGCAAGGTTAGTTGCAATAAAGAAAAATTATCCAAGTTGTTTGATCTGTTTTGACAAATAAGTAAAAAAGCTCTAAGGTTCATTATTATGCAAAAAACTTTTTATGTAATCTCCATTTTGCAAAAAAAAACATCAAAAATCAAGTCGTTTAGTAGAAAAAAAATTTAGAGATTCTCTAAATCACCGACGGGATAAGCGACACAAAAGTCATCAGACAGATATTATTATATACGAGACCCAACCCATTCGATGCAGAAAAATCTGCCGATCCCAACAGTGTGTAAACTCGATATCCCCAAAAATGTCGCTTAGATAATTTCTACTTTCCAGCATCGGTATATTTTGACACTCAAGTAAATTAACATTTATAGGGTATCCATTGACCTTGAACATAGAAAAAAAAAACAAAAAAAATATCGTCTAGTAAAATATCGTCAATATCAACAAGTATAGGGAAAAATCTGAGAACATTACTAATGTAGTCATAAAAAACTATCACTGTTTATAAGTAAAGGACGTAAATCCGTTTTCCAACGGTAAAGTTGAATTTGTCGCTCTATTATTTATAGTTTATCTTTTCATTAGAGCAACATGACCCGGGGGATAAAGCTGTGCCTCCACTACTATGTTAAAATATCAGTTCATCCGCTGGGCCTCGATATGATTTATTTATTAAAAAACGGTATTTTTTTTATTTCTGCATGATTTTACACGTATAATCAAGAATCTTGTCGGCATTTTAACTATTTTTGGTAGGTACCTACACATACAAAAGAAACTAAAAAGTATTTTTCGATGCGAGACTTCTAAATGGCTAATTTCACTTGTTTTTTTGGAAAATAGCTTTAACGCATTTTATTTTTAATATTATACTGTAGTGGGTAAATAGATATTTAGTAATCCGAAATAATTATATCATTGTTTAAATGATTTATTTTACTTCGAGATTTGTCAATGCCTTTAAATAAGGTATAAGGTTTGTTGATCTTCAACTCACGCTCGGACTATGCGAGTGTATGAAGCTGCTTGGACGCCACTCAACGAGATTATGAACGAAGTAATGTTCCGGGGGCGCACGGTCGGCGGGGGGAATAACGTTAGGCTCCGCCCAGATCCTCAAGGACGTTGGCATTAGGAGTCGCCTTAACTGACCAGCAATAAAGAAAGAAAAGAGGGATACTTGGCCGTATTCACTCCGCTCTCCCGCCTCACAGGGGACGAATCTGACTTCCCTCCACATCTGAAAATAATCACTGTGGAACACTCTATCTGTGGTAAAAATTTCATGCTTGTAACCCGATGCGCACAATTATGTTAGAAAACAGCGGACTAACAACTCTACTAATGTACCTAACCATTGTGTAATCCTGGTTGCAAGAACAACAAATGGACTTGTACAGTCGTCATCAGATATATCGCAGCATATAAGGCGGTAATAAATATCGGAACACGACTCTTATGGACTGGGCGTTACAGTACATGTTCAGATATATATGAACGCCTTATATGCTGCGATATATATCTGATGGCGACGGTACAATCGAACTCACTTCCATCCATTTTACCTTGCTTACATTCCAGCTACAACAATGTTCTATTTTGCAGTAATTTTGTGCTGAAACTGAAGCGTGATGGATTGAAGGGTGGATTGGGCAACGTGGTTTGGGAGCTCACCGTGTACCACATCATCTCCTGGGTGCTCATCTATTTAATCTCAATAAAAAGAATTTACAGCTATTCTAAAGTAAGTGACCTACAACTATTTTTATACAAAATAAATAATATAATAAAAACGTTAGACGTAGGTAAGTTAAGGGGGGGGGGAAGACTAACATAGAGTCTAATGGGGTAAGACTAACAGTTAGATAGCTATTGGACTGTGGCAGTCTTCTCCCGGTGATATTCATACCCCTCCTTACCTTAATACGAAAATAAGTGTAATTTTTACAGAGGATAGCGAGCATAATGTGTGTATTTTAGCTTTTTATTCAACTACTGATCCTCTGTTAGGTACAAGTATTTTTAAAATAACATTTGGGTTTCTTTTTGGTGTACCTACATACGGTCAGCAGCTGCATCATAATGAATTCCCATTTAATTTTCTCTTTTCGGGACATATTACATGCTAATCCTCGCTCAATGACGGCTATGCTAAGGGTGCATTTCCACTGACTCGAAGCGGAGAGTGTTTAACTAACCATCATATCGCGGGGTTCTCTATGCACGAATAATTTTACGCCTACTTTCGGGCTAGTATTAAATCATTCGCGCATCGTATACCCCGGGATATGCTAATCATAGTGCTCGAAATTACGCTTGCGCGACAATGGAAACAGTGTGTATGGCCAAATCGCGGTGCGGCCATTGTCGGTGTAAACGCAACCCAAGAGATTGATACCTAACCAGTTTCTTTCATCAGTTGGTGTTATTCAAAGACGTGTTGGCTTTCTTCGTGCTAGTCTCCTGCGCACTGGGATGCTCGCAGCTCGATGGCGCCGGGAAAATGTTCAAGAATTGCGACTGGGGAGTGCTGTTTGAAGGAACGCAGGTATATAGACCGTCAAAGAAATCGAGTAAGCCTAGCTATCCTTTCGAATAGTCAGGTACAACCAGACAACAAAGTAATTTATTGATAGAATGTTTATTACGCCAAGCTGAAACGGAGACGCTTCGTTCGCTCGGCTATTTAACACGTTCCCTGTCCTCCATACAAAGGGTAAACTTTGCTCCTCAAGTCTACTTAAATTTTCATAGTATTTTATTTATGGGATTTAAACATTGCGTTTATCACAAGTTTTCGTAATTCTGATATGTTTTTATGTTATTTTTTTATGTGTACCTATACTATACAAAGGGATAAAGGAATACCTTTGACTTGAGCTTATGAATGTGTACTATATCTAAAATTTTGCCTACACTCAATCAGTATCTTTTGTCATTTACTGAAAGGAACGAGACGGCTGAATGGAGTTGTACAGTATATTAATTGTTTGAACCTGCATTTACACTGAGACTTACTTTTTCAGTTTTACGAGTAGGTAAATATTATATTACTTAGTACCTATATAATAATAAAAAATAACCGTAACATTTGGCCAGAAAAGTAGAGTAGCATGTGCAAAAAAATTACTCGTTTTTTAGCTGTGGCGAGAGGCGATCGAATATTCTCTCATCGAGATGTCAGTGGGGCAAGGCACCCTCGTCATGCTAGGGTCGTACTGCCCACAAGAACAACACAAGCTATCTACCACGGCAGCCCTGACGTTCCTCGCGGGGAAAATCAGCTGTATGACCAGCGCGCTCATGCTAGGAGCCACTCACGGCGCACTCATAAAGGATTATGAGAGTAACAACACTCATTTGTGGAGTGGTAAATTGTGATTTTATTTACACCCATATTATAACATCTATATAATATAAATGGAGGGGACACTTTGTCTCCGAAACTTGAAATTTAAAGTGCTTTCACTCTCATCTTATACTATACTAACTGAACTGTATAATGAACGAACACAATGTAAGTTTTATAGAGACTAAGCGTCATTGTAATATTCATCTTTCTATCGTGCAGTAACAAATCTTTTCTTACAGTTATATTTAAAATCATTGCTAAAACCACAGAATAGCTAAAACGAACTGTTCCAATCACTATATTCCATATTACTATTTTCCATTATATTAATAGACAAGAGATGTTAAATTACATTATTTGGAACTTCAAAGTAATCTCTCGTAATTTCCTACATTACCTTAAGAATTCCTAAGAATCCACGCCTTTTGCGGCTGTTACACTTTCCTAAATTAGTCACTAACGAGAGGGATGCAGCGATATGTGAGACAAGTATGGAGATAACTCCATCCCACTCCTTCGTATGCATCCCTCTCGTCAGTGATTAATTTAGGAAAGTGTAATAGCTGCATGCGCGACAGCGGTAACGGCAGCGGTGTAGGTACCTACCTACTATGGGCTGCGCAAATGCATGGTAGGTACATTTATGAATGAATTCATTCATAAATGCAAATCTGCAGCTGATTGTACGTGTCTCGCTCACTCGTATGGCCGCCGCGCTCGGATCTCTCGCTCAACCGCTCGCCGCGTCGCAGGTCGCGCAAAGTCGTGGCATCTCCGAGGTACCTAGGTATATGGGTGTGAGCGGGAAGAAAACGCTGTTGGGCCCACCGCCGGTTTATAAACCATAGAAGTTTATAATAAGTAGGTAAATATACTATTTTATAATGTTAAGGGCAAGGGTTTGCATGGACTTTTTTAAACGTGTTTCAGGTCCTTCGACGCCGACGATCCTTTGGGCGGACTTAGTAGCGCGCATCCCCGGCAGCCAATTTTGGTCGGCGATCATATTTTTCACCCTGTTTGTCCTCTCCGTCTGTTTCGTGGTAAGTTTACAAAGTTTTGACATTCGAGTTTAGTAGGTACCTAAGCCATTATGATGCATCCACAGAACATTATTTGCTGCAATTCAAAGCGCAGGTTGAGACTCCTCCTTTTTACCTTTTTGGTGGCCCCTAGTTTGCTACAAAATTTTGGCGGGCAGTCGAGTGTCACTTATTTTTTATGGCTTCGTGAAGTGAATAATTATTAATTTATTACTAAAAGTGAAAACTACGAAACTTCATGTACATGTATGTGTATTTACAGGCTCTTTTGGTGCAGACAATAATGTCGGCGTTCAATGGCCGCTCCATCCGCAAGATCACGTGGGCGCTGCTGGTTGCCATCTGCGTCTTTTTATGCTTTATTGGCGTCATGATTCTGTGCACTCAGGTAGGTACTGACAATATAACAGGCATAATGTTTAATTCTGTGGTAAATGAAGTCAGGGCACTTAATTCTAAGATCGAAATTTGAACTCCTAATGTTCTGCCTCTGTCCCGTTTCAGTTACCTACATGACACGAATGAGCGCGAGATGATATAAGGAAGTTCGAATTTCGAACGCAACTTGTAAAATGTGAAAAACAATTTTCGTTGCGATGCACACGCCATCTAGTGAGGAGTAGTTGCACTATACTATACTTACATTGATTCCGTTGAAGATAATGTTGTTAATGCGCCAAAAAAACCATTCTCGTGTCCTTCGGTGATAAATTATAATAACCAACCATTAACTAAATATATTTATTATGATCTTTTTCTAGGGTGGGCTGTACGTCCTAACCTTCCTAATGGACTGGCCGGTGTCTCGCCCCCGAACGGTGATAGCAAGTATATTGGCTACGTCTGTCACATACGTGTACGGACAAACGACGTTCTGCGAGGACATATACTTCGCTGTCGGGGAGTACCCGGGCGTATTCGTCAGGGTTTGCTGGGCGCTTGCACCGGTTATATTGATGGTGAGGATATCCAGATATTGTAATTGCATGTTTATTTATCCATCCATCTATATACCCATCCAACTATCAATCAATCCATTGATAGGCCGTCCCATTGGTCGCCACAGAGTGCGATCCTGCGCGATCCGCATCAATCCTTCCCCGCTCACGTTTTCATCTCGTTGTATTGTGACTATTAACCCATTACACTTTCTATATCTACGTGCTTGGTGAAGCTTATTATACTTTCCATACCCTGCAATTGGCATTGCTCGCCCAGGAATCAGCTGTCAAGTTTTTAATTTAGCTGCCAATTTAAATGTTTAAGTTAGACTTCTAGTTTTTTTTAGCTGCCTGGTTAAATACATTCCGAAATAAATTAGTATGACCCGTAGTCCCACAGGCGAACACTGTTTAGACCGGTAGCATAAATGATGTCTCACCATTGTCCACGAGTAAAAGAGAGGCCACTTCAAATTCGAATAACTAGCGTAGAATGTGCAGTTTCAGTAATTTCCCGACAGGTGGCGTTTATCTCTGGCCTGGCGGAGCAAGCGAGGTACGCCACAGCCGGCTGGGCGGTTGTGGCGTTTATCCTAATGCCCATCTCTTTCGTGATGACCGCGTATCTGATCTTCAAATTCAGAGTTAGGGTATGTATCATACCTTATCATTATGATTATGGACTTAGGATAAATACGCCTAGAACGAGAGTCCTCATACATCAGATTAGCGAATGATGAAATAGCTTTTGGTTTTATGTGTAAGTACATTTTCACGAACCAATCATAGAGACGTTTTGCTTGTGACAGACACGGATGAAATTTAGCCCGTGGTCAGCCAAAACTGGCTTCAAGTGCCAACTAGGTTTCTAGACGTATTTATTCTAAGGAACTGAGAGAATACCTACTTATACATTTTGACACAAAGGTATGAACATAGCTGGGTATTAACTCGTTAATCCGTTAATCGTTAATTAACGAAGTTAACATTTTGATTAGCGGTTAACTTTTAAGTTAACATTTAAAAAAGTTAACGGCCACGTTAACTTCCGTTAATATGCAGAAGTCCGTTAATCGTTAATCCAATGCCTACTATTTACCGCACGGCACCGCGGCGCGGCGCGAAAAACAGGTTCAGACAAGTGCCGGGCGGCGCGTGGCAGAGAGTGAAACAAAAACAAAACTAGATATATTTTGCCGGCGCGTGCGAGTGAGAAAACTGCGAAGAGTTGTTTCGTCGTTTGATCATTTCATTACTTAGCGCCGGTGCTTTAGTTAGGACTTTATAGGACATCAATGTATGGGAACCAATATTTTTGTCATTAAAGCATGAGCCTTGGCACACTTGTTACTTAGGTGGACTAGTTGAAAACGCCCGGGAGACGAGCGTGGACGCCCCGCTGGTGGGGAGGGGGAGGGGGGGAAGTTACGTTCCGCCGCGCGTTCTTTCGGTCCTCCTATCATCGTATTTATAGAGACTATGGCAAGTTTGGTATCGTTTTCGGATAAATTGAGGACGGCCGATCATTTTCTGGGACATTAGTAACATGTTTTCATAGAAAAAAATAGAAATGAAGTTATAAAGGTTGGAATATGTAATTTAAGTAGCTTAATTGTATATAACGTAGTTTAAACCTGTATTTACGTTTGTAAGCATGTGTATTATATTTTAAATTGCGAATAATATAACCGTTTGATGACTTCAAATGACTGGTTCAAAATAAAACTAACAAGTCACAGATCTGATTAGATATTATTATTAATCTGTATATAAATACTTAAATTGGTACATATATTTATGTGTAACATGCTCCATCACATGCACACAACTAGGTGCACTTTAATTTTTATTGGTTACACCTGCATCTAGAAGCGCATTTCTTTATGCTGCACCGGCTCATTTCCATGCAGGCTTTGGGTTCGACACCTACTGGCAAGCTAGTCCATGTAGGTTCCCATCTCTCATCTACTTTTGTACATCCCCAATCAAATGGACTAGGATTATTTTGGATCGGTAATATTTGACCCCATACATGAACTGCTTGAAAAACTGCCATGCTTGTAGCATTTGTTGGTGGAATATTTTTCAATTTGCGGTCTTTTTTCGTACTGCTTTCTGCAATCGTTTACAGCCGAAACTGAGCTGGATCTAAAACTAAAATGTACGTTAAATGTATGTATGTTACAAATGCACAACTACCCTAAATTATTCATAGTTTTATGTCAACTACAAATTTTTTCACAATTTCCCTTGCATCTTCAATTCTGCCGGTCCTTGGTCGCCTTGACCGCGTCGTAAAAGTTGGAGTCAACTGCAGTGCGGATTTGGTCACCAACGCATCGGGCTGCGGCCCCGAGGCCTCTTACCCTGGTATTTTCGGTGACCAACAGTTTTTCCAGATTATTGTCTTCTCTTGGAAATGTGCCCATAGAAATCCAGTCCTTGTGAGACGATGGTCGATACTCTGGAAGTCAATTTTAGTTTCTTAAGAATGGAAGCATTGGTCTTGTGCGCAGTCCAGGGGATGCGAAGCATCTACTACTAGCACCACATCTCGAAAGCGTCAACATGCTAACGGTCCGCTGCTCTGAGGATCCACGTTTCATCGTCCATATAATAATAATAATAATAATAATTTATTGATAGAACATAATGTACAGAGGTGACGGTTAAATTCTATACTTAAAAAACAAATAAATTCATAATTTACATAACCTGAACTAGGGTTGCCCCTGTGTTTCAGGCAATGGGAAAGCCTTTACATTATTTAATTTAAGTACATATTCATCTATCTTACAGTAATCTTATTGTAGCTTAACTACTAAAATTTACACTAAAGAACTTAATTCAACTAAACAAATATTTATTTCATGACAGTCAGTAAGTTCTCTGTATCTTCGTACGTCATAGTTTGTAGTGACTCACGAAGCGCTTTCTTACATTGAGCGAAGCTTAGTGGATATAGGTCCAATTTCGCATTTAATCTATTGTAAAGAAATGGTCCCAGAAATATGAAAAATCTTGTAGAAAAAGCATGTTTTGCTTGCATGTTATAGGAGCAAACAATATCTTTACGCCTCTTGTTTTTATATTCGGTGCTGTAAGGAGTTATGCAGTGCTGCCTTAATACTGTGCCGTGGATAAATAACTGACGAACTGTTAGTACTCTACATTCACTGTATATAAGGTTAGTAGGGTAGAGGTAAGGACGATAGGTATGGACCTTTAGGATTGCTCTTTGGGCTCTTTCTAATTTTAGTATTGTGGTTTTAGCCAAACCTCCCCATGACGTTATATAGGAAGATGGAGAATATAAGTGTGCGCACAGGCCTTGTCTTCGTTCGCAGCGTGATTCTCCGATCTCTCTATATCTTGCGCAACTGAGTCTTTGGATATCCCGATACGTCGCCGAATCTCCATTTGGCAAGAGCCTTTGTCAGCTATAAGGGAACCGCAGATTAGTGAGCTTCACTGCTCCTGCTGACGCCTCCCTCCCATTGGTCACATGTTTTCCGCATGATGCATTCTCCGTAGGTTGATAAATGAAAGGCGCAGGTACCGTATCGTCAACTCGAACAACTTCCTGAATGCCATAGTATATACTCTGCACAAGCGCTGACAAGCGGGCGGGCACGCCAAGTTCTTTCAGGACTGTCCAGTCAACACAGTCAAAGGCCTTGCTGTAATCTATGAAGGACATTATGATAGGCGTGTCAAATTTGTAAGCCTTCTCAATCAGCTGTCTAACATTAAAGATTTGCTCACGAGTGCCTCTACCTTTAACAAAACCTGCCTGTTCCTGTGGAATTTGCCAATCCAGGAAATTCCAGTTGCGACGGTTGACTATGTGGAGCAGTATTTTGCTAGCATATGTGAGAGTAGCGCGAGTGTGCGGTAGTTATCACATTTGACCATCGATCCCTTTTTATAAAGAGGCAGAATGACAGAATGCGTCCAATCTTTGGGCCACTCTCCAGTACGCCAGATGTTATTGCATATCATGTGTAAAAGGATCGGATTGGATCGGGTCTGGAGGCTTTTTTGACCTTAAGTGATCTAAGAGATCGGAGCTTCCGATCGGAGTATGTCCGGTTCCTAATCAAGTCGTTGTCAGTCGCAAGAGGGCAGGTCTCCGAGGTGGGTTTTGTGTACGCCTTCACAGGTCGTGACAGCTTCTTTCTTTAACGGAAAGGGAAAAAAAGAGTGCATTCGAAGCCTGGAATGCAGTCCCTAATACCACATAAAGTTTTCCGACAGCATACGGCAGCAGAATTGAAGATGCAATGGCGATAGTGGAAAAGTTTATTGTAGTCATGTATTTACTTTATTTATAAAACAATGAGTCACATAAAGGGTATAGTGCATATTTAAAAAAAATGTTTTAGATCCAGCTCAGTTTCTGCTGTAAACGATTGCAGAAAGCAGTTGTTTACGAAAAGACCTCCAATTAAAAATTATTCCACCAACGAATGCTACATTGTACCAGCATTTCCTGCGGGCAGTTTTTCAAGCAGTTCATGTATGGGGTCAAATGTTACTGATCCGAAATAATCCTAGTCCATCTGATTGGGGATGTACAAAAGTAGATGAGAGATGGAAACCTACATAGACTACCTTGCCAGTAGGTCTCGAGCCCAAATCCTGCATGGAAATGATCAAGTGCAGCAAAAAGAAATGCGCTGCTAGATGCAGGTGTAACCAATAGAAATTAAAGTGCACCGAGTTGTGTGCATGTGATGGAGCATGTTACACATAAATATATGTACCAATTTAAGTATTTATATACAGATTAATAATAATATCTAATCAGATCTGTGACTTGTTAGTTTTATTTTGAACCAGTCATTTGAAGTCATCAAACGGTTATATTATTCGCAATTTAAAATATAATACACATGCTTACAAACGTAAATACAGGTTTAAACTACGTAATGTACAATTAAGCTACTAAAATTACATATTCCAACCTTTATAACATTTGTTTGTGGGTCCTTATTTTTATAAAGTAAAATTTTGAGGAGTCCGCTGTTCAAAAAAAAATTTTTTTACTATTTGCTATTTATAATAGTTATAATAAATTATATGTTTTTGAAATTGACATTAATAAGGCTTTATAAGAATATTTTTTTCATGCCCAAATCGTTGCTCATTTTCACGTAATCGTTGCAGTAAGAAATTTATTTAACGAAGATTTTCTGATTTTTGCCTTTATCTTCATTTCTATTTTTTTCTATGAAAACATGTTACTAATGTCCCAGAAAATGATCGGCCGTCCTCAATTTATCCGAAAACGATACCAAACTTGCCATAGTCTCTATAAATACGATGATAGGAGGACCGAAAGAACGCGTGGCGGAACGTGCCGCCGTGGACGCCCCCTCCCCCTCCCCACCAGCGGGGCGTCCGCGCTCGTCTCCCGGGTGTTTTCAACTTTAATCCACCTAAGTAACAAGTGTGCCAAGGCTCATGCTTTAATGACAAAAATATTGGTGTTGTCCTATAAAGTCCTAACTACTTAGAGTGACGAGTGTTTTGTTTGTTGTTATTATTTGTCAGTGATCGTTTGCGTGTTGATAAAGAAGAGTGCAGTGTAATTTAGTTAGATAGAAAAAGTGTACTGTGCAGTGTAGTAATTAAAACCATATCATGGAAGACGTGGATCGGATTCCAGCGGTCCTGATGAGAATCCATGGCCACATTTGATTGAGTATGTGGAATTTGTATCCAGATCGGGCCAGCAAATACTTTTTGCGTGTAAGCGTTTGACGACGCGGTTGGCTCAGTTTGTAAGCGCTTGCCTACTGAGTCGGCGGTCCCGGGTTCGAATCCCGGCCAGGGCAAATATTTGTGTGACGAACTCGAATATTTGTGCTTGGGTTGGGTTTGTTCTATGTATTTAAGTACATATTTATCTACATAAGTATGTATATCGTCGTCTGGTACCCATAACACAAGACTTCTTGAGCTTAATTTGGGACTAGATCGATTTGTGTGAGGTTGTCAGATATTTATTATTAAGCGTCGTACGTAAGTTCACTAACGCAACGATATAAAATTGCAATTTTACACATATTAACGGATTAACGCTTAACGTTAACTTGCGTTAATTCTTCCGAAATGTAACGCTTTAACGTTTAACGAAGCTAACTTTTTTTGTAGCGGATTAACGATTAACGAAGTTAACTATTTGATTAACGGTGCCCAGCTATGGGTATGAAGAAAACCGTAATTTGATCCACTGCAATGTAAGCAGGACACGAATCTGCAACTTAGGCGTAGTGCTCTCCTGAGCTATCACATCGTTATATCAATCATATCAATCTTCAATTCCATAATTCTACGCAACTACTATGCGTAATTTTTTTGTAATATCCCATACGAAAGGTTCAGACTGAATTTTGATTTTTCAGAACATCGTAACTGAGAAATGAGGGAGCCGTTGTTTTCACGTTCGTAATTTGTATGCGGCAAGATTCTATCAACGTCAAGTTGTGTGAGATATAGCGCAATATGAGTTAATTTGATAATATAATAAAGTATCTACTTAAATTGCTGTTTCTTTATAACCCTTAACCTTTTGACCGCCACAGTCGGCTGTGGCCGTCAACAAAAAATCGTGCCCCTGACGCCACCGTCGGCCACAGCCGTCCAAATTTCAATGATCAAAAACTTTGTAATTCGAACCGCTACAAGTATTTTTCAATCCCTGTTGATTTTGGGGCACATCTTTTTTTTTTTACTCTGGCGTCAGTGGCACGGTAAATTGCTAGACCGCTTGGCGGTCAATAGGTTAACGCACTTAATTATTCCAGGATTTGTATTATGCCATTCTCCTGGCTCTTCAGTTATTGTGGCCGAAATTGGCCGATCACAAAAGGGTCATTCCATATAGTCGCCTGACGGTGTGTACCGCTTGGTCACGGATTTATATGAAATAAGTTAGGTAATAATGATTATGAAACGGTTTATTATGAGGTATATTATGCTAAAAACCATCGTCGTTTAATTTCTTACATACGATGCTGGTAAATAAAAATGCATTGCTAGAATGACACCATATTTTATTCACAAAATTTTCATAACACCAATTTGTTACCAAAATAAGGATTATTTTTATAATTAGTCATACACACGTATCACGTAACAACTTAGAAAGCTGGCCATAATAGACAATACCGTATTTCTGACAATTTCGAACAAGCATTCATCTATTATCACCAACAGGAGTATTTTCACACAATCACTAAATCAACGGCTAAATAAAATGCAAACGGTTCCAGCTCATTGGGGAAAAACACTCCTTGTATTAATACAGCCTTGGGTCTTATTACTAAAAATTAACCATAACTTAAACGATAAACCTCTCATATAAAAATAAGGATAATTATTATTAGACATACTACATACATCGTTAAAACCTAAGTAGATAGACCGCCAATGTGTTCGTTTGTCGTTATTCTGAAATTATCATTGTAAGCATTAAACTATTGCACTTTTCTTGATAATTATTTTCGAATTTCATATGCTAGTGTTAAAAGTAATAGTCATATTCTGTTGTTGCGTACGTATCTACTTGTGACAGTAACATTTTATAAATCTTTTGGCATAAGGTCTCAGTCGAGACAAAGTGAGCCAGCGAGGTCAGCGCATACCAAGCATACCGAAATATCGAAAAATACAGCCCTCCGGCGGGTAATGTTTAATACGCAAAACGGAAAACGTACACTACTCGCAATACGTACGATCGATACGCAAAATGTGCAATATGCAAATTGTCCCACCCGCAAAATGTACACAGAACAAAACTGAAAACAGTTCATCTATTTCTAATTAAGGGCTCTAGGTATTATGTGTACATTTTGCGCGTGGGACTACTTGCATATTCGCGACTAGCGCAAGCTTTCCAATTTGTACACTGTATTCACAATTTTCGTTGTGTACCTTTTGCGTATTGTACGTTTTGCCAATTATTACATTTTGCGCATTGTACATTATGCGCCAGAGGGAAATACAGCACACATACTAATAACGAAATCTTAAAACCATGTGACTATGGTTAGTTGGAAAAAGTAAGCTAGCATGATGGATATTTCGATACGGAATGCGGTTGTCCGGCTGGCACCCTTGGCCCGACTGTCCTTTTATACAAATGACGAATAAGGTAAACGTCCCTGTTCTCGACACTGTCCCAATAGTTGCCATCTTGAATGATATGATTAGCAATAGATGTGACAGCATGGTGCCGATTATAAGGCATTAGCGTGTCGAGCACAGGGACGTTTACCTTACAGTGAAATTATCCAACTTTGCCATTTCAACCAGTCTTGGCCCATATTTCAAACTCTCAGAAATCTGTTGTATTACACTTTTGTACTAAATTTTTTTGAAAATAAAACCTTTTAAGATAATTAAATAAACACTTGGCTGCTTGGGCCAAAATGACAAAGTTAGAAAATATCAGACTAATAAAAGAAATGCACCGAAAACTAGTACTCTGCCGGGGACTAGATATCGTCAACATACCTAAATAAAATTGTTCTCGAGTGACAGATATTCCAATTAGTTTTTTATTTTTATGAATCGCCTTTTTAGAGTATGTGCTGTGCAACTGCAAATCTCTGAGTCCCTCCATATACTATAATAGCAGCGTCTCTACATAGTCTACATACAATTTTGTATGGGAACGCCGTGGAGGATCTCTTACACTTTTGATATAGTCCGGGAACAATTTTTAAAAAGCTACTAAAAAGCGTAAAACAACAATAGCATTTCAAATACTGTTATAAAACGAAGATGGTATTTATCGAACTTATATTTTATTGAGCTCTTATAATATTACTAGATGTAGCCACAGCTACATACATTCTCGAGCCAGTTGTCCATGGCCCATGTTAACTTATGTACTGAACGGTATATAACCATAATACTTCATACTTGATATAAAATTCCTAGATTTAAAAATCATTTGTATAAATTAAACAATATTCGATTCTATTTGAATATAACTATGGATGAGTTATATAATGTTTAGCATAGGTAGATATTATAGTAGTGCTACTGTTTAAAGAAAGTGTGTATATTGCAAGATATTCAACTAGATGGCACCACTGCTCTAAAAGAACTCGTACCCTCTTAAAACACGTTTTGTGTCTGAATATGTATAGTAAACCTTACGGCTTTGCAATAGAGGATTGCTGTTACCCATATATGGGCAGGAAATCATTTTTAACTCGTTTCTATTGGCCGGGTGCATGACGTTAGCGCCACCTAGCGTTCACAACTTTGGAGGGGGTCTGTCAAAAGTGTTAAATAATGGACGCAATAAAATTAAGGTAAAAAATTTAAAATATTGATTGTAGAGCACCTAACAAGTGCAAAATCTGTTTGTTTTTAATGTGAAACACATTTGGTTCTTAGCTTTATTGAAGAAAGTAATTATTATATATGTGTTTAATATTATTATGTCAATTTACTTCTTTGTTGTTTCCTTACAAATTAAAGGAAAAAAATAATGTTTTATTATGTTTATTTTCAGATAATTGAAGAATTACTACTATTTTCAAAATTGGCTTCCAAAGCATCGGTCAGAACATAAGGTTTCAGCCTCAAACCGAGAGTAAAGGGAAGCTGTTAGTTTTGGCACATTAATAAACAAACAATAAGTAACATTTACAAATTATAAGTAATTTTACATTTCATATTTTTGAAACATTGTAATAATTCTATCATAATAATATTATTGCACTAAATAGATAAAAATATGTTCAGTTTAATACACTTACTTTATTTTTCTAGCAACAGCGATCCAATTCATTTTCTGATCTTGTTTCCAACTCGGTGTAGGAAAGCATAACATTTGCAATTGCTATTTCGTCCTGTATTATTGCAGTTTACCACACAATTACACCTATCGTGACCCATTTTACTTATTTCAGTTTCTTATTTTATAGTACAAAACGTAAGCATTATAACTGAAAAGTATGACGTTTTACTGAAACAGAGAGGCCAAAGTTACCACTTTTGGCCACATCAAGCGCTGCGATCATTTTCGCTTTCCCTACGCGACCTCTGCACCCGGCCAATTGAGAATCACCAGCACTTCTAGCACAACTGTTATTGATACGAGACTCTCGCGCGAGAAATGTGACCTGTCTCTATCTTCACAGTACTGTGAGAAAGTGACGGGCGATGCTGTCACGCGACAAGAGTCGCGAAGCAAAGTTGTACTAGACGGGCAGTTCTTCCGTAGAATCTTGATAATAATTTCAAGAACACACTTTTCTTAAACAGTAACACACTTCTAATCAATATGCCTATGTGAAATACAATTTTTTTGACTTTGAATGTGTATCCAGTCATATTATAGGAGATCTTAACCTATACTGAACTATCTGCTTAGGAAACTGTCAGTAGGTAAGCTGCACAATACACTATTAAAATTATTTAATATTAAATAAGTTTGTTAACTCACAACTATTTTGATCAGATTAAAACTATGATCAGGAACATTTACTAAGGATTAAACTCTCAACTAGTATGGGATGGAACGATTACATATCCTAATTAATTTCAATGATCTCAATAAATAGAGGATATAATTTTCTTTCATAACTAATTATCCAAATATAATTATACGTCGCGCTTAAAGTGAAGGAAATGTGTGTAATTCCGGCAGTGTAAACTTAAATAATTGCATTACCACACTGACAAAGTATAAAATATCAACACGAGTACATATTTGTTTGGCGATAGACTCGTGTGTAATTTTTTAGTTATTTCGTGATTTTGGCACTTATACAGGGTGATTCAGGAGTTATGAGGGAGAGTAACAACCACCACAACAACATTGAACAACTTTCACAATGGAACCGGCCAGCAAATCGCGAAAAAAAAACATCTAGTTAAAATTTTATTGATGGCTATCTAAAATGTATGCCAGCAGATTTTTCGTTCGTGATTTTATGGTTGGTCCCATAGTAAAGGTTGCTCAGTGTGCCATTGGCCCATCAGTCCCGCTCATGACTCCTGAATCACTCTGTATAATTGATTCTTCAAATTTATTCTATAGAAACGGTCAGTCCAGTCCATCCCGTAAATAAACAATTTTACCATCATACCAGTAGTGTGGTGAAAATATATCATCAGCGATTCTAGAGTTTGCGACACAAATATAAAACACTATGAATACAATTTACATTGAGAAAACATTAAATATCAGGTGCTAGCTGGTATTTATAACAGTCGAAGTACTAGGTGATATGTCACAGCCAAACTGCAGAAGGATCTGAGTTCAGTAGAGGAGTGTCTTTTCAAAAGGGCTTATATCTTGAAACTCGTATCATAAAAATTAAGCCCTTTTGAAAATATACTCCTCAGTTACTAATGCCAGAGCAGTATATAGACAGAAAATTATATCTAAGGGACTTCTTACCGACAAAGTGCTTGAGTAATGCAACTGATGCAAATCCCGCCTGGTGGGCGCTCGTAATTTCTACGCAGCTGTACTGGATTGTACTATACAAGCGCCCAGCTGGCGGGCTCTATCGGTGTCCGGGGTGGGCTTGGGCCCACCTAGCGGGCGCTGTCAGTTTCTGGGGTAGTTTTTTTTACCTTGTCGTGAAAGTGTTAATCTGAACAGTATAGTAACATAACATCGTAATCCAGCAGGCATTGAGCGAGCATATCAATATGATTTATAAATATTTATATTTAAATGTTTGTTTGTTAAAGTTGACGTCATACTGGAGGATAAAAAATTATGACTGACGTTTTCACATACACTTCGCTCATAGTCCAATTACGATGTATAGCCAAAATTCGATTAATCGACTATTTAAAAAACCAAAGCAAGAACATTTTCTGCGCATGATTTCTTCACATTATCATCATCAGCTACAATGCCCAAGCGGTCTAGAAATATATCTCAATAAATATGCAACACAGACTTAACTAAAAGGCAGCGATTGTTATAATAAAAACTTATGAGCTATAAACGTGTGCTACATAAATAATAAGCCGACATTCGGGATCCTGCGTCAGTCTTGCGCATAGAAACTCATGCAGTCCAGCCTCGCACATCAAGTTATTGCAACATAAAATGTACTTTGTACACTCAATTGCAAAGAAATAACCAAATTTTTGGTTCTTTTGCTAAACAATTAGATGAAAAGATTTATAATTTGCTTTGTAGTCGACTGTACTGCAATAAAAAAGATAACCCGAATTTCTAAATAACTTGGCGCCCGGCCGGCGGTAGGCTCACACCAACGTGAAATCGTTAGCACCGGGATCCAAATAGACATTTAAAGGTTTATGTTTGGGCGTCTGTATGAGCTAGTGATGTGCCATTTCCGAGAATTTCCTAATTTTGTATGGGAAATATTCTGGAGAACGACACATCTCTAGTATGGGCAAACGAACAACGAATTATGGAGGAAGATTCTATAGGAAGTCTTTATTTACATAACCCTGCCGAAAACCATTGGCATGGCAGAGGGTGAATAAATTCGTACGTTCTACACTTGCAATACTTGCAATACTACAGAGAGGACTTGTGTAAGCCGATACGCCGTGTGAACTTTACCTACGTTCTATCCGCATTGGTGTTAAGTGTAGGTGTCATTTAACTTCGTTACCTATTACGAGTTACAATTATTGCCAGTATCACTAAGTATTATGACCTACCCATGATCCAAATTAAACAAAAACAAATATTACTAAAAAAGCTTAGCAAGCCACAAATACCCTCTCTCAGAAACCATACAAATCTAAACTTATTTCGATTCATTAATATAATATTAAATTGACTAACTTTTAAGACTAAATATTTTTCATAACTTTTGGACACTGAACCAAAGTATTTTATTTATTGATACTTATATATATTTTTACTATCTCTAAAGGGGTGTTTGCATTTTCATTACTAGAACAATTTAGAAAAGCTCTATTTTATTTGCAATTTCAAACACTTTTTTTATTATATTTTTTGGTCATTTTCATACTAGTAAAATATTGGCTTTCAAATAATAAGGCATTGATGTATTGCCCATATCACTAGAGAAGGGAAATTCCGTTCACATCAATATACATTTTTTTCTCCAAACAACAACAACAAATGTGAGATCAAAAAGTTTAATATCAGCAAAATGCTACTAATAATTTAATGATCCTTGACTCGAGAATAAGATATAATATGATCATGTAATAATGATACGCGAATATTATTGTAATGTGTCAAAAAAGAAATATAAACCTCAATTTGAATTCGAATAATATTAAAAACAGGCATCCTTTCATACAACATACCAACGGCGAGATAATATATATCTGTTTATTTATATGTAACACTTACATCGTTATAACAATTTTATACAATAAAGTGACTACAGCTAAACATTCTTTATTCGTCGATCTCAGGCATCCCATATCACAACAAGAGCACATCCCCGCTCCACTCTCCCGGCTCAACAATCCAACCATCAAACCAGCAACAACCCTAATATCAATCACTACTAGGACGAAAATCTGCAATTCACGTTACATAATTCTACCATTCACACCAGTCTTCCCACAATACAATAGGTCATTGTATGTCACAGAAATGCGCTCTGGTATACCTCAGGATGCTATGTTTGTACTCTCCGTACTTGACATGTTCCAATGGAAGAGTATTTGGAAGATTCTACCAACAAAAAGATGAACAATATAGAAATATGTATCACGAATTTTGTTTTTAAATGTATTTTTTTTTTATATTTTTTAAATTATAACACCACAATTCCATATTGTCCAGTAGAGAACGCGGCTAATATAAACAGTTACTTAATACGTACACAATTACTATATACAATCGTTTTGCAGATTCAATTAGTTACCAAAATAAATTAATTAGGTCGAATGCATCATTAAGAGTTCGTTCAATTTATAGTCATAGCTGACCGAATAATCGGCTTCAAGTAGCAAGGAAATACCATTTTGTACTTTATTCTAAAACATATCTGAATTTACATATAAAGTAATCCTATGCCTCAAATTAAAGTGAGCCTAATGTACAAAATATTACACATATAAAACTAAGCACAGTGATTAGCACTCGCTCCTGGCCTGACTAAGACTATTTTCCTTTTTGTTACGAAAATCAAAACGTGCGCAAGTGCTAATCGCTGGCTATTTTTTTTACACAGCCCTTAAGGGCCATTTTTTTTTATAAATATCAGAATTATACTTACATTACGTACATGAGACAACTTCGTTGCACTGTAGGAGTGTTTAACAGGCACAATTTGAGTCTTTCACAGTATTTACAAACACTATAATACATCACTGTCCGGTCAGTTCATGCTCCGCTTTACAAGCTGCAAGTCAGGACGCGTCACTTTCGATCCAAGGATTAGAAGTGAAGGAATAGACACTGTCTCACTCTGGCTTGCCGGGGGCGCGGTGTGGCGGCAACGTATCGTGTCTGCGATACATCAACAGATACGGCATTCTTGGTGGCTTGGGCTTCAACACTTGTGCGTCAGTCACTTGCGTCACAGTAGAATCGTCGTATCTACAAAAAAAAAAGTTTAAATATGCGGTTTGATTTGAATCATCATCATCTCAGCCATAGGACGTCCACTGCTGAACACAGGCCTCCCCTTTGGACTTCCATATATACCGGTTGGAAGCGACCTGCATCCAGCGCTTTCCGGCGACCTTTATAAGGTCATCTGTCCATCTTGTAGGGGGACGTCCTACGCTGCGCTTGCTGGTCCGAGGTCTCCACTCGAGCACTTTTCGGCCCCATCGGCCATCTGCTCTGCGTGCTATGTGGCCTGCCCATTGCCACTTCAACTTGCTAATCCGGTGAGCTATATCGGTCACTTTAGTTCGTCTACGGATTTCCTCATTTCTGATTCGATCACGTAGAGACACCCCGAGCATAGCCCTCTCCATTGCTCGTTGAGCGACTTTGAGCTTTGAGATGAGGCCGATAGTGAAAGACCACGTTTCGGTGCCGTAAGTCATCACTGGTAACACACATTGGTTGAAGACTTTCGTCTTGAGGCACTGAGGTATGTCGGATGAAAAGACATTGCGTAGTTTCCCGAACGCTGCCCAGCCGAGTTGGATTCGGCGGTTGACCTCTTTCTCGAAGTTGGACCTACCTAATTGGACCACTTGTCCTAGGTAGATGTATGAGTCAACAACTTCGAGTACCGAGTTTTCAACAGAGACTGGGATGGGCACAACCTTGGCATTTGACATGAGTTTCGTCTTGTCTATGTTCATTTTTAAGCCCACCCGTTGAGAAACTCGATTGAGGTCATCGAGCATCATGCTGAGTTCCTCCATCGACTTTGCCATGACTACGATGTCGTCGGCAAACCGAAGGTGAGTGATGTATTCGCCATTGATGTTGATGCCAAGTCCTTGCCATTCCAGGAGCTTGAAGGCGTCTTCCATAACGGCCGTAAACAGTTTCGGGGATATAACGTCCCCCTGTCTTACGCCTCTTCTCAATGGAATGGCCTTTGTGCTCTGATCCTGAACTCGGACCGACATGGTGGCGTTATTATACAAACACTTCAACACTTCAATGTACCGATAGTCAATATGGCATCGCTGAAGTGACTCGAGCACCGCCCATGTTTCCACCGAATCGAAGGCTTTCTCATAGTCCACAAACGCTAAGCACAATGGCAAGTTATACTCTTCAGTCTTCTGTATAACTTGCCGCAGCGTATGTATGTGGTCTATGGTACTATAGCTTCTTCGGAAACCGGCTTGTTCGGGAGGCTGGAAGTCATCAAGTCTATGTTCGAGACGGTTCGTGATGACCCTTGAAAACAACTTATAAACATGGCTTAGAAGCGTGATGGGCCTGTAGTTCTTCAATAGGCTGTTATCACCTTTCTTGAAGAACAGTACCACCTCGCCTCTATTCCATGCTTTAGGCGTTTTGCCCTCGGACAAGACGGAATTAAAGAGCTTCTGGAGGACCTTAAGTACCGGTGTTCCACCCGCTCTCAGAAGCTCTGAGGTGATACCGTCTTCGCCCGGCGCCTTGTTGTTCTTAAGCTGCTTCAGGGCCATCCTAATCTCGTACAGACTGATGTCCGGGATGTCTTCGGTATAATGTCGGGACAGCTTGGCTCTTGGATCGCCTACCAAGCTGTCAACGGGCTTTGAATACCCGTGTGAAACTTCAGACTGTTTAGATTTAGGCTACTTTCAGATAAGCGCTCTACGCGGGCTTGTTTTTTTTTGTCATAGGGGGCAAATGAGCTAACGGACCGGCTGATGGAAAGCGATTACCGTCGCCCATAGACACCTGCAACACCAGAACCGGCCTTTCAGGTGAGTACGCTCTTTTCTTGAAGGTTAAGGTCTGTTTACAACTTGCACGTATTTTATTCATGTATGTATGTAGTTGTAAACGCACGTCAGCAAAACTCACGTTGAGCGCTTATTTGAACGTGCCCAAACTCGTGCTTTCATTAACACCTGATAATTCATAGCTTTTCTGGTAATTCATTGTTTTGTTATTTAATAAAATGTTCAATGTGGTTGATTAGGTATTAATGACCCATTTTGGTCGAAAATAAAGTATTCTGTTCTATTCTTAATATACGTAATTGTGATAGGAGCAAATTGTCCGTGTGCACAACACAACTGACACATTTATAGCGCGAAAAGCTAAGTTGGAGCAAGAAGTGCTAGCCCTGCTCGAATTTATCTTTTAATTTCTTTAGCTGTACATATTTAGCAAAGTTCCTGTTTTGAATTGGTATTCCTGATTATTACTTTAAATACCCGAATTTCTATTCTACACAACCCTCATAGAATTTTACATTTAACAGTTTAATAACGTTTATAAATCTTACCTAATCCAGCCGGCTTGTCCGTGGAAGGTGTCAGTAACGTAATGGCCTTTGACAGCCTCCACTCCTTCATGGTACACTACTGCAAACAACTTGTAGAGCCGCTGCTTGCCAGAGTACTTTATCTTTGAGGACATGATCTCTGTAAAATATAATACATTCATATTAATAATTAATGTTTAAACAAGATGACGAAGCTTGGAGAAGTGTTTACTCAGTTGTTGCTGTCAACAATGTGATATATCACTTTCAGAGACGAAAAATAAAGTACCATCATTGTAAATTTATTAATTATTATTTACTTAGTATTAAGTATTGGTGATTAAAGTTTAGAGAATCGTCACAATACAAATAAGCGTATATGAGGGGGCTCCTCACCGCGAGCATTCGGTTGTGTAACAAAAATCAAATGAGATTTTCATATAATTATTTGTTGCATTCTCCTCTTGGCATCACCTGACACAATAAGATAATTAAAGAAATTATTGTTGCAAAAATTACTGGCATCTGCTACAGTGTGAATACATCTTCTGCTGTCGTTACATAGAGGATTTGAATACTTGTTACAATACGAACACATCGGTATCCTTTCGGATTTGAATTATTGTATTAAGCAGTTTACACTCAAGTGAAATTGGCAGGACATGTTTCGTACAGAGCTCTTCATCAGGGATGGTACGGCGGTGCGGTAACTTCGTCACTTTGTCACGTGAGTGTAAATGCTTAATACGATCATCACTACACAATATAAAACAAAGTCGCTTCCTGTCTGTCTGTCCCTATGTATGCTTAGATTTTTAAAACTACGCAACGGTTTTAGATGCGGTTTTTTTATAGATAGAGTGATTCAAGAGAAAGGTTTATATGTATAATACATGCAGTTTATCAGTATTGCACCCGTGCGAAGCCGAGGCGAGTCGCTAATAATTAAATAAGTCTCATTAAAGTTTTAATAAGATTATTGGAGTGAAATTCGCATTTCGGCAAAATAGCGAATAGGAAACCAATAGACCCAGATAAAACTTACTCTGATCGATCTTCAGGTCCACGGGGAAGTCGACATTCTTGACGATCTTGGCGGTGTGGCCTTCGGAGTCCAGTTGGAAGCACTTGAGGTGCAGCAGCAGTACCACGGGCAGCTGTTCCAGCGACAGCTGCTGCCAGGCGTCCGACACACCTTCGAGCGTGTCTTTGCCTGCCAGGAGCTCGAGCGCGTCCTTGACGCTGCCCGCGCGCTGGGAACGAGGGTGATGACATTTAAGACATGTGGATCATGTAGGAATTAATGGAGTTATTGCTTTTTAGTTTACTCAGACTGTTTTGTCAACAAGGCTGTGATTTAATAATCGTTTTCAGAGACGAAAAATATATGTCATCATTGTAAACTAGATGAGTTAAAAGTTACTATATAAATGATATTTTTTGCTAAAGAAATATTGTACAGGCGTAAGTTATACATTTCAGGTAGTGAGTACATATATTCAACCAGAAATCCAGCATGATAATTTTGTATAGAAATATTATTAAAGTTATAGTTGATAATTTCTAGCTAGGTTCAGGAAACATTTTCATTAAATCCACACACTTGTTGTTTTAGGTGTTGTTTGTTTCACAATAACGTAGATTACAACATATTTGTTCGCACGGCTGACGACTAAAGTCTGACTTATTTTAACCAATTATTGTGTCCTCTAATCAAATGCCTTTCTAGGGTTTCGTAGTTGCATTTTCGCCCTCTCATCAATTTATGTGAGACGATCTGAGCACGCAACTAGAGTAAAGTTATTAAAAATAGCGAAAAGGCAGTCGCTTTGTACTTTTTCGATCCCAAATTATCTATTTCGAAGATTTTCGAAAAACTGACTGGACGAAAAAATTATATATATTTATCGAACGTACTCAGAAACTTGCTTGTGAATCTGCTGAGAAAAACGATCTCTATGCGTGAACAGCCAGAAAGCGTCAGGACATCCAAACTACTTAACACACGAAATAATTTTGGGACAAGCCGAAAGGGTCTCCAGACCCTTCGCTCGCTCAGAAATGATATTCTACTACTGCTATAATCACCTCGATATCGAGCTGCAGCGTGAAGAAGGGCTGCACGGCGTCGGTGACGATGTGGTGCGGCGCGCGGTGCAGGCGCACGCGCGTGCGGCCGCGGAATATGTCCGCCACCGGCGTGCGCCGCGCCGCCCAGCGCCGCTCCACCGCGCCCCTGTTGCGCGGGCCCATCACCTGCGCACACACACGGGGTATTAAGAGGCCTTATTCCTTTTAAAATGCTGATTGTTTAGACATTTTTCTCTATGATTATGTTTCTTAACATATTATTGATGTTACTACCTAGAACAGGGCTATTGGGATTTATTGGTATATATTTGAAACCTACACCGTTTGAATTTTTCATTGGTAATTTTTGTTCGAAAAACTACTCGAAATTGACAAAATTCACGTGGAAAATTCGTTTTTCCAACTTATTTTCGATTGCACACAATAAAAGCATGAAATAGCTACGTTACTACCTAGAACTCGGGAAAAAGTATTATTCACTTCAAAAAGTTGGTTGAAA
This sequence comes from Apotomis turbidana, assembly GCA_905147355.2. Lineage (NCBI taxonomy): Eukaryota > Metazoa > Arthropoda > Insecta > Lepidoptera > Tortricidae > Apotomis > Apotomis turbidana. The sequence continues at coordinate 17,928,630 of LR990294.1, forward strand.
TTATCAATATATTATATTCGTCATAATATGAAAAAAATAAATTTTAAAAGGAATAAGGCCTCTTAAGGTGGGTCTACGCTAGACGAACCGAGCACGAGCGAAGTACGAGCGGAGCGTTCTCGGCTTCGTCGTTCGCGGCGTCAAGTGTGGACGTACAACGAACACGTCCACGAGCGCACTGCGAGCGCGAAGCAAATCCCTTTGTGTTCGTCAAAAAACCGACAACTGGCGGAACGCAGCCGAGCACGAACGAAACGCTCGCACCGCGCTCGTTCGAGGCTTGTAAGTCGGTCCACATTAGACGAATTGTGTTCGGTTCGTGCTCGGCTCGCCTAGCGTAGACGCACCTTTAGATATCATGGTATAAGAAAATAAGGTATGGCACTCCGGCCAGTGAGACTTCCTGCGTCACCGATTATTTGCCGCTTTATGGTAACAAAATAATAATTATAAGGAAAATAATGTTCGCCGCCAGTCGTACAAAGGTAGTAATTATGCATTTATGCATTACGATTGTCAAGTTCTTTGACTAAGTTTATTTTGTCGTAATCATTGATTTAAAACACTCACGATTTTATGAGATTCATACAGGTAACAAGGGAATCGGGGAGTATTATAATATTTATAATACAACACTGGCAACACAGAAACGGATTGACAAAACTAACGAACCAATCATAGCGTGATGACTTCTTAAGTCCCGCCTGTCATTCCAGAGTGCCATAACACTTATTTTCTTATACAATGGTTCAAATATGTATACAGCTCTGTTCATAAAGCCGTCACTGACTTCGAGGAGCGTCGTTTGTAAGACCTCGATGCAAAAAGCCTGACCAAAAAGATCCGTCCAAACCCTTCTTACACCGTTACATAGTGGACGGACATTACTCAACCAATTTATTCCCTCCGAACCAGGTTGCGATTTGTCTAAGTACTGATAAATGGAAATTCACTTTGCAGTGATGCATTATTGCGAAAAGATCTATAATTCATGACCACACTATATTACGTTTTACTTTGTTCCATGTATTTGGTAGTTTCCTGTTGCTATTATAATTTTTATTCCATCTTTTATATTGTCTGCGTCATGTTAGGTCTGTTATTGTTTTTGTACCGTTATAAAAGTAGTTCGTGTCGATACTTTGTTATGTAAGTTTAGAACTTAAGTATGCCAGTGCCTTGGCGTTTAGTTGTAATGCTGGTGAATTTATGAATGCCAATCAATAAATAAATAAGATAAATAGAGACAAAGGTGAGTTGCACTGTGTGCGCCCTGCAATAGAACCTTCAAAAGTAAATTCGGTTTTGCAAGCCACATGCTCGACACTCTCTAAGGTCGTGTAGCCAGGGTCGCCATTGACGGACACGTCAAGGAGGACGTTATCAGATACGACCAAGTTCCACTACGTACTTGCCTCACTAATATAACCAGAAATAACATTTTGGTAATGTAACCTACATTGGAGATCAACCATTATCTACAGGCTTAAAAATCTATCACAACTTATGTGCCATGTTGAGACACTATTATCGTTTGAAAAAACCCCGTCAGTATCGTCAGACTTCTATTGTATTATGAAATCCTAATTTTTTTTGAAAATTAGTTTGTTATATTATAGGGTCTTTATTATTCCAGGCGCGTGGTGCCACCTGTTGGTAAAAATATTTGTCGCTAAACAACACGGCCTTTACCAGACTACGATAAAATATTTTTATGTGGACAACGTCACTAGTTTGGTAATAAAATAATGACTAGTTTACTCAGCCTGTGTTGTCAACAAGGAAATAATTAGTTTTGAATCATTTTCAGAGACGAAAAATAGGACCATCATAGTAAACTAGATCATTTCCTATAATATTTAAGTATAGAATGATTATTTGTCCTAAGAATTCTATCTTTCTTTCGCCCTAATATATTTTCCTTAGTTTTTTAAAGTGGTGAAATATAATTATTGTGAAAATGCTCGAAGGACATTGCAATTTGTGAACAGTTCACTGGTACGTGAAGCATACAATCAAAACGAAACTGGGCAATTGATAAATTAGTAACGCAATTTACTTGATTGTTTGTCCTACTTTTTGCTATAACTCCAAATTTGTGTTACTTCAACCAATTAAAACTGTAACTAGTATTCAGAAAAAAATATACGGCATGAATAAAGATGTCATTTATTAACGAATCACATTATGTAGGGGCAAGTATTATATCATTTGTATGCACGTTGGTTTTTCGTTACAGAATAAAAACATACAAAGAGACAGGAAATTATAAAATTGAAATTACATATAAAAAAAAAAACTACGTCTTGCTCATATTCATGGATCTAGTGGATCTACTAATATCGCCAGGACAACCAAAACTCACTAAATTTTCTGGCATTGCTCTTCAAAATCTCGTATCAACATAGTAAATTAATACAGAGATACGGGCTTTGTTTTAAGTAGGTATTTGTTACTTAGTGAGTTTTGGTCGTCAACACGATATTGAACCTAAAAAATATCTATACGAATAATATATTACCTTCCATTCATCATCATCGTCGTCCTCCTCGGGAGGTTGTTCCTGAGTGACAATTCCGTTGACTTGAGCACTGGCTTCCTTAGGTTCCTCTGGCTCAACCAGCTTCATCAACTGAAATTGAACAAGGAATTGCTTTGAGTATAAGGGCGTTCATTTTAAAATATTGTACAGCCACTGATATCTTTTTGCGTGGTGATAAAGCTAAATCTTCATTGAATGATTTGACAACTCCATATTGATATCCATGGTATTTTGACGGTAATCGAGGGATTGGCTACTGGTATGCACTAGATATGAGCGCCGATGGCCAATTTCGCGGCGGCGGCGTGATAGGCAAAATTCGGCGGCGGCGGCGGCGTCGGCGGCGTGACCTTGAGCTTTAGATTTTTATGAGGGAGCAATTTGAGAACCAAAAAACCTGGTTTTTGTGACTATTATTTATTTTAATAAAGGAACCAAGTATGTAAACAATCATATTTTTGAATTGCACACAAATATAACTAATTAAACAAAACAAAACAAAAAATAACACTGAATGAAAATTCTTAGATTTATAATCGAAATAACATAAAAAGCATATAAAACCATCACAATCTTCACTTTAAAACGTGTCTATGTTTTAATACAAGTCTTAATGTATAAATATAAATCAGTTAAAGATTACGTTTCCAGAAAAATAATCATATTAAAACTTAATATTTTCTTCGGTTTCCGCGACTGTCACACATTTGAATAAAACAATTTAAACGGATTATATCGTGTATATTAATTATTTGAGCCTCCCTGACGTTTCAGTACCTTTACAGATACCGTTGTCAAAGGTTGACTGAGAAAAACATAATTTTTCTCTGTCAAAGTTACATTTGTGCAAACTACCCATTTTATAAATATTTATTTAAAAAATAAAGGTGTTCATACATGCCAGATGGGCCTAATGTGTAAAGACAGTTACACATGTGCCAGAAGGGTATTTATTATTTTATTTAAAATATCTACCAGCGGTTCACTATAAGGCTTACTGAGGAGAAAGAACCGCCAAAGAAAACTGGTCTGCAGTCTGCGAGCATGTCATGGACAAACCAAACCATTCAATTAAGTTTGATAACTCCTTGGGCCTCGAACGGTGTAAAACAAATTAGTGTTATAAGTAGTATATGTAGAGTTTTGTTACAAAGTATTTTATAGTAATAAGGCAATCTGGGAGTGTTCTTTGGCGGTCCTTTCTCAAGCCATCGTGCGACCGAACGCGGACGCGGGTGGGATACGTTACGAGTGCGAGCGAGAAAGCAAATCGCAACTTGTTGCGCCGGCGCGCCGCGTATTTCACACGGCGGCGGCGCGCCGACTCGAATCCGCGGCGACGGCGGCGCGCCGGCGCGGCGCTCATATCTAGTATGCACACTAAGCAATAAAATAATATAAGGTCAGGTGAGTTAAGGGAAACACATAGGAGAAGAGGAACGCTTTGGAATATTTTGTATTGGCCGGGTGCAGAGGTCGCGTAGGGAAAGCGAAAATGATCGCAGCGCTTGATGTGGCCAAAAGTGGTAACTTTGGCCTCTCTGTTTCTGTCAAACGTCATACCTTTGTTATAATGCTTACGTTTTCTACTATAAAATAATAAAGTGAAATAAGTAAAATGGGTCACGAATACGATAGGTGTTCTGTGGTAAACTGCAATAATACAGTACGAAATAGCAATTGCAAATGTTATGCTTTCCTACACCGAGTTGGAAACAAGATCAGAAAATGAATTGGATCGCTGTTGCTAGAAGAATAAAGTAAGTGTATTAAACTGAACATATTTTTATCTATTTAGTGCAATAATAATATTATGATAGAATGATTACCATGTTTCAAAAATATGAAATGTAGAATTACTTATAATTTGTAAATGTTACTTATTGTTTGTTTATTAATGTGCCAAAACTAACAGCTTCCCTTTACTCTCGGTTTGAGGCTGAAACCTTATGTTCTGACCGATGCTTTAGAAGCCAGTTTTGAAAATAGTAGTAATTTAATTTAATTTAATTTTACCAACATAATAAAACATTATTTTTTTTCCTTTAATTTGTAAGGAAACAACAAAGAAGTAAATTGACATAATAATATTAAACACATATATAATAATTACTTTCTTCAATAAAGCTAAGAACAAAATGTGTTTCACATTAAAAACAAACAGATGTTGCACTTGTTAGGTGCTCTACAATCAATATTTTCAATTTTTTACCTTAATTTTGTTGCGTCCATTATTTAGCACTTTTGACAGAGCCCCGCCAAAGTTGTGAACGCTAGGTGGCGCTAACGTCATGCACCCGGCCAATATAATAGGTTTTATAAACATAGAACGATCAACTGTAGACATTTAATTTTTACCCAGAACTGTATCGAAAAATCTATTTATTTTTAGTGTTCCCCTTACCCCAGCTGACCTTAGTCACAAGTTTACTCAGTTATGGTTGTCAACAAAACAATGACTCATATAGAATCATCTTCAGAGACGAAAAATAGTACCATCATCGTAAACTACTTTCTCAATTATCAAACGTATCCCTCTTGGAAGAGTTACTGGCCCCGCACCGGAGGGCCAGTTGCACATTCCATGTCTTGTTCAACATTACGGAATGGAATCTTTTGAATGGAAATTAGTTACGTATAGCGGATTTGCAAAGCAATGTTCTTGTTTCGATTGATATCGATTTCCGCAAAGTAATAGCAGATTTATTTTTAAATCGTAGCTGCAGCAGTAGAGGTGCAGTGCAGAGAGACTAACCTCGAGCATCTCATCGTTGAGCGAGTTGAGCAGACAGCCGAGGAACTCCTCGGCATCCTCCTGGCGGCCCTCCTGCGAGCCGGGGAAGGGCCGCAGCGCGCGCAGCACGCGCAGCCCCGCCTGCCCGTCCAGCGCCGGGCCCGCCGGCACGCCCAGCTGTGGGAGAGGTGCAGTGCAGAGAGACTAACCTCGAGCATCTCATCGTTGAGCGAGTTGAGCAGACAGCCGAGGAACTCCTCGGCATCCTCCTGGCGGCCCTCCTGCGAGCCGGGGAAGGGCCGCAGCGCGCGCAGCACGCGCAGCCCCGCCTGCCCGTCCAGCGCCGGGCCCGCCGCACGCCCAGCTGTGGGAGAGGTGCAGTGCAGAGAGACTAACCTCGAGCATCTCATCGTTGAGCGAGTTGAGCAGACAGCCGAGGAACTCCTCGGCATCCTCCTGGCGGCCCTCCTGCGAGCCGGGGAAGGGCCGCAGCGCGCGCAGCACGCGCAGCCCCGCCTGCCCGTCCAGCGCCGGGCCCGCCGGCACGCCCAGCTGTGGGAGAGGTGCAGTGCAGAGAGACTAACCTCGAGCATCTCATCGTTGAGCGAGTTGAGCAGACAGCCGAGGAACTCCTCGGCATCCTCCTGGCGGCCCTCCTGCGAGCCGGGGAAGGGCCGCAGCGCGCGCAGCACGCGCAGCCCCGCCTGCCCGTCCAGCGCCGGGCCCGCCGGCACGCCCAGCTGTGGGAGAGGTGCAGTGCAGAGAGACTAACCTCGAGCATCTCATCGTTGAGCGAGTTGAGCAGACAGCCGAGGAACTCCTCGGCATCCTCCTGGCGGCCCTCCTGCGAGCCGGGGAAGGGCCGCAGCGCGCGCAGCACGCGCAGCCCCGCCTGCCCGTCCAGCGCCGGGCCCGCCGGCACGCCCAGCTGTGGGAGAGGTGCAGTGCAGAGAGACTAACCTCGAGCATCTCATCGTTGAGCGAGTTGAGCAGACAGCCGAGGAACTCCTCGGCATCCTCCTGGCGGCCCTCCTGCGAGCCGGGGAAGGGCCGCAGCGCGCGCAGCACGCGCAGCCCCGCCTGCCCGTCCAGCGCCGGGCCCGCCGGCACGCCCAGCTGTGGGAGAGGTGCAGTGCAGAGAGACTAACCTCGAGCATCTCATCGTTGAGCGAGTTGAGCAGACAGCCGAGGAACTCCTCGGCATCCTCCTGGCGGCCCTCCTGCGAGCCGGGGAAGGGCCGCAGCGCGCGCAGCACGCGCAGCCCCGCCTGCCCGTCCAGCGCCGGGCCCGCCGCACGCCCAGCTGTGGGAGAGGTGCAGTGCAGAGAGACTAACCTCGAGCATCTCATCGTTGAGCGAGTTGAGCAGACAGCCGAGGAACTCCTCGGCATCCTCCTGGCGGCCCTCCTGCGAGCCGGGGAAGGGCCGCAGCGCGCGCAGCACGCGCAGCCCCGCCTGCCCGTCCAGCGCCGGGCCCGCCGGCACGCCCAGCTGGCCCTCGCCGCGCGACACCCGCCCGCCGCGCCCCGTCGCCGCCAGGGGACTGAACTCGTAGCACAGCTCCACCCTGTGTAAACACGAGTTAAACTTTACTGATGAGTGCCGAAATCGCGTGTCATAAACCACGACTTAGCATGAGCTAGCGTATCATGGAGGCTATACTGATAAGACACCAGTTACGATGGTGTGGCTGTTAGCCGCATGGAAGACTGCAGACTCCCAAAAGCTGTTTTCTACTCGGAGCTCGCTAGTGGAAAACGCTATCATGGGGGGCAGTTCCTGCGCTACAAGGATGTTTTGAAACGCCATCTTAAAGCTTGCGACATCCGAGCGTTCTCTGAGCGTTGGGAAGACCTTGCGTCTATGAGACCCGAGTGACGCAATAAAATCAGTAAAGGTGTAGCTTCATTTTAAGGACCAAAAGCGCCTATTACGGAAGACTCGACCCAAACCGACAAGCACGCTTACACTTTTGACACCCAAGGGCAACTTTATTAAGCACATTATGACCGAACATTCAAAACTAAGTTTGGCTTTGCAAGTCACATCCGCGCACATGAACGGAGATTGTAAGTCGCCGTTGTCAAATGCATGAAGTAGGTATCAAAAATGATATAAAATATCGAAATCAACTTAACAACATTTTGGGATTTAGTGTAAAAGTCATGTCAGAAATAAAATGCTGTATCATTTTGAGTACCGTATGCATCTTAAGCTTGAAATGTCAGTGGTGGTTTTATTATCAGGCTCCCATTGACAGCTATATGTATGATAGTTCGGAGGGGCGATCAACACCAACTCTATGTATAATCAGCGCGACACTAAAACTAGCCTTAATATCGTGCTACTCGCCATGGTAAGTTACATCGTTAAAAAAGAACATGAAATAGTCGTGTGGGTGGTCCTGCAGCCAAGCAATTCTTGTAGTGTTTTTGCCGTCAAACGTTCTTAAAATGTTCTGTGAGATATGAAATGAAGCTAGATATTTTTTTGTCAATATTTTTATGTTAATTCAGTTCAGGTCCCAAATGAGTTTTATAAAATTGTCATACAATTTCTAAGCTATTAAGAATGTTATTTTCCATTTAAAACATTCAATCGCTCGTAATCTAAGAGTGCAATGTAATGCTATCTATAAGATCTATTACTGTTTTATTGTTTCCTGGCTGTTGTAACACTTATACAAGATAATTTTTGAAATGGAGTTTCACTAGTGTCTACTGTGTGTGTGTATTAATATTCATATCTCCTTCACTCGTCACTGAAGTAGTCTTACGTTCGTTATTTCCCTATACTTAGTTCAATTTATTCAGTCTAGTTTACTCAGCAAGTCTTGTCAACAAGGAATGATTCATCGTTAAATCATTTTCAGAGACGAAAAATAGTACCATCATTGTAAACTAGATATCTAAGCATTGCAAATACAAATAGAGTTAGCAATTCATGTGTTGTTATGGAACTTTAACCATCTCAATTTCATATTATTTATTATATCAATAGAGAATTAGTTTTAGTTAAAAATGTTATTTTAGAGACACGCTTTTATTGCCGACTGTACTTTCTTAAAGAGATGTTAATTGCTCATCAAAACAAACCAAATACAGTGGGCTGTTTAGGTGTTCCTACGGCCACCTTGGCTCCATCATCAGATCAGATTATTGTCATGTCAACTACTACATATAAACGTAAAGTTTAAACTTACATGGAGTCAATAACAGGCGTGCTCGACTTCCCACGGCGAGTCTGGTAAGGCAAAGCCTTCAGCATGTTGTAGAACGGCGGGCAAGCGATCAGCGCCTGGAGGATGGAGTTCACGTAGCAATAGTTGGAGCGGTTTGTCAGACCGCGCGGCAGCAGGGTCACCGGCTTGTTATCCAGCTGGTACTTTGAGAGGAATTCTGGAAAGAGAAAGAATGTTAAAGATGCTGTGAATCATAAAGCGGGCTAGTTTACTATTGACAAATTTGATAATTACCTCCCATCCTGTAAGAGTTAGGGTCGTCGGCGAATGGTGAAGGTTGCACGGGTAGCGCCGGCGTCGGTTCCTTTTGGATCGGCACCTCGCGCACTTCTGGGGCCGCCTGGCTGGGAGAGGCCGGCTTGGCGGCCGTCGGCGTGATGCTCACTGCGTTCACGGACGTCTTCTCCGAGTAGGATATCGCGGGAGCGACGCCGACGGCTCGGGGAAGAGGCGAGCTCTTGTCTGGTGCGGTGATTTGGGACGGGGACGCGTCGAAAGGAGGCACTTTGGCTACGGGTTTCTGGATGCTAGCCGTCGCCGGAGGCGAGACGGTCGTAGGGCTAGGTGGCTCTTCGACTGGTAAGGGCGCGGGCGGGGAAGCGGTCACTGTTACCGCTGAAGTCTTGCTCGAGAACAGACTCGCCCAGGATTTCCCTGGAGCGGGTTGCGGCTGAGGCGCTATGACTGGAGGCGGCAGATCTCCGCGGTTCCTTGGAGTGGGCGGTGGAGGGAAGTCAGACGCGGTAGGCGCGGGCGGCGGCGCCTGAGGCACTGGCGGAGGCTCCGGGGCGGCTGTGGACTTCCTCGAATGTCCGAAAGGAGACTTGTTCGTAACGATTAACGGCGGCCCTTGAGAAACCAGCGTGATCGAAATAGGCATAGGCGCTTTGCTGGGCGGCAGCGGCGGATCGCGTTTGGGGTGCTCGACCACCGCAGCGGGGCTCGGCACTTCGGCGTGCTCGCTCGTCGGCGACCGGTTGGTCACGTTGTCTCGCTTCTGCCTGTTACCGAATGGCGCTTTAGGGGTTGATACGGACTGTTGCACCGGCACGGCGGTTTGAGGAACTAAGGGCTTCGGCGGTTGCTTGCCCCCGGAGAATGGTGCCGCGGGGCCTTTGGGCGTTTTATTGACTGCGGGAGGCAGCTTATTGGTAGCGGCGACCTGATTTGTTGGTGCCATCGGAGGGAAAGCCTTAGCAGCAGCTAAATGGTTCACTTCTGGAGCTTTATCGTTCGCGACCCACGCGGGTTTAACTGTTTCTATCTTAGGAGTAGGCGAGACTTTGTCGCCGACAGTGACCGGAGGCTTCGCTTGCTCGATCGGTCGCTCCATGTGTTTAGGGCTGCCCGGGCCTTTGCTGACTTTCAGATCTTTCATAGGCAACGATTCCACTGATGCCGTCGCTGATGCGGTGGCCGGCGGAGTCTTCTGCTCCTGGCTTTTGTCTGGTGGAGTGTACGATTTGTTCTGGTTGTGCGACTGGACTACGAAGTTTTTAGCGTGAACGTTAAACTGATGCGGGGTCGACTGGTGAGGAGGTTGGGGCTGTATCGGTATAGGTGGTGGGTGTGGAGGAGGAGGCAGATACATCGGCGGCATATATTCCACACCGCCGTCGACCGGAGGTCCATATGGCGGTCCCGCATAATGTGCTCCTGCGTAGTAGGCATCTACGGCTTCTTGTTCCATGACGACTTCCTGTTGGTATTCATCAGGTCCTTTGTCGCCCTCGCCTTCAACAGGGATCGGGTACTCCTGGTAATACGGCGGGTAGGCGTAGGGTCCGTACATTAGAGGTTGGTAGACGGGTAGGTGGTAGAGCGGAGCGCCTTGTGCTTGAGCGGCAGGGTAGTACTGCGGGTACTGGACGTAGTAGGGGGGTGGTTGTGGCGGGGGCGGGGAGGGAGCGCGCTTGCCGCGGCGGTCACGTCGGTGGTTGCGCGGCGGACGCTCCACCTGCGGAGGTGGCGCATACTGGGGCTGCGGTGGCTGGTAGTATTGCCCCATGTAGCCGTGCACGTTCACATTGGCGGTGACCTGCGAAAGAAATACATTAGGTAGTATAATTTGAACTTGTCACTTACTACTTTATATTGATCCATATTTAGTGCTCATTGTAAATATTCTGTCTGCTGTATAAACAAGTGTCTCATGACGATTTTATAAAGCACGCAATAAGTGGTGACTTCCTGCACTAAAATAAATTACCCACATGGTTACAACAACATGTTCCAACTTTTGATACTTTTCTGTTCGATATGTTGATATTGTTGATCCATTGCAAAATTTATGAGATGTTAAGGCCCCTTATCCCTTCCAAAATGCTGATTGTTTTAGATTTTTTTCTTTATGATCAAACATGTTTCTTAACATATTCAATGTTACTACCTACAACAGGGCTATTATTATTTATTGTGATTTACAGTTAGAATTTTTCATTGATAATTTTTGTTTCAAAAACTACTCGAAAATGAAATAAATCACGCCGAAAATTGTTGTTTTCTGCACGCAATGAAAGCATGGAATAGCTATGTTACTATTTAGAACTAAGGGTAAAGTATTCTTCACTCAAAAAGTTGGTTGAAATTAAAAATATATTTGTCATAACACGAAAAAAAATTATAAAGGAATAAGGCCTCATAAAATGCTTGGCACATGTCAAGCCCCGATGCTCTTCTCATAGAATCTCGAATCTCGTAGTGGCTGAAGGAGTCATCACTGTATTTACCTATTTATTTATCGTACGGCACTTCAGTCACTGGATATAGGTACAATTAATTAAATTTAATTTAAAGGTTGAAGTTAGCCTTCTCCAAGTAATCTTTGGCAATTTCCGTGAGGTTTTTGATGTCTTCATTCCTCCTGTGAATTTGGTGACAGGACAGTCGAATGCGATGTACTTGATCGTCTGGTTCGGGTTACACACTTGCACTCACTCACCACTGTGTGACAGAGTGATGATTCCTTCAGCCACACTCCTGTTCGTATTTTTTTTCTTGAATTATAAGGGATTACATAAGACATAAATCAGGCATGTATTTATGTCTTATGTAATTAACATAAGATTGCAGATTTGATTTTATCAGATAGAGCTACCGTTTAGCCTGTATGCATTTTGACACTGAGAAATGCGACAAATAAGGATGTGATAATAATCTTTTAAATGGTAATTTGTTAACATGGTCATCTACCTATCACGTTTCTCTGACATGTGAATGTGAATATCAAATCCCTTAAGAAGCTGGTCATAACACTCATAACCAGTAAGATTCTCCTCAAACCTTAAAGTTGTTGAAGCAAGTGAATGCTGCATAAATAAGAAGTTTTATTGCGTTATGTTATGGCCATCTCCAGTTTAAGGCGGGCTTTTCCCAGTAGACGCCGAACTCACTCATTTTCAGACTCGTCGTAGACGTTTAATCAGTGTTTGAAGATTATGAAAAACATATATATCATACTTAAGGATCTTCTGAATATGAAATCGTGTTCAGCAACATGATTGGAAAAATTTCGGTCGATAGAAAACGATCCCAAAGTTACCTCTATTCGTAATATCTTTTCTATAGAATAGCTAAAATACGAACCTTTTTTACCCGTTTTTTGCGTAAATGTATAGATACTAACAATATCTAGTTGAAGTGGATGGGATTTTCTGAATACAATTATTTATTTAATCACTAGAACGAAATATCTACTAAAACTATGAGGGCGATAGCTCGCAGTGCCATTTCAGTCGCGCTTCGGCGCTTGAAGGGGATGGACCTGTGTCAATTTGTTCCGCGCGACCACGTGATCGCATTTACGAATTATTCTTACAAAAAAATGAGAAATAAAGCAGCACAACGTAAACGAAAAGCTTTTCATATTATAAAACGAATAAAAAAATACAATGCTCGAGCAAGGAATGCCAAAAAGTAAGTTAATGTTTTATTTATAATAAATTAACAGAACCGAACATAAATGTCAAAAAGTGGCACGGTTGACATGTTCAAGTATATGCTAATAACGCTTTATTCATAATTTAAAACAACATAATTACTTCCTACAAAAGAACTCATTGCTCAAAGCATTAAGTGTCAAATTGACTTACGAACTTATTACCACAAATATTTTCAATCTGAATTAAGTTTTTTTGCGTATTCTGACTTATGTCTCTTGTCAAACTTGGAACATGGATTTAGTACACAGTTAACATATATCAGTACTTTAAGTCCCTGCCTGGGGAAAAGGCATGATTATGTATGTTATGTAACCTAGATATAGGTAAGTAAAAAAAACTGTACTTTACAAATGCTCCTCAGTACTTGTTCTTTCTTAAGGCCTTTAGCAACAATCGACTCCTAGATAAGGTATGTAGTATATTTTTACACGACAGCGCGACGCAAAGGAGGGTAATGTGTTTAGCGCAGTCTTTTTATGTATGATAGCACCTTTGAGATTATTTCTCATTTAAAAGTATCTAAAAATACAAATAATTTTGTATCTAGAGGCACGCCATTGCCCCCTCCAACTCGAGAAAACGCGCTTACCGGCACACCGCAACATCCTTTTCCTTTTTTCGAAGCCATTCAGACCATTTTCAAACCCCCTGTATTTCGTCGTGAACAAAGCTAGAAGCCTGAATTTTCAGTAACTAGGTGGGCATAGTATAACCTAGGCATATTCCAAGTTACATTCAATTTGAACTAGTAAGTTAAGAATTATTGCGAGTCAAAGTTCCTTAATTTTGTCACTCACTAATTCACTGACTCATTTACACACGATCATACGAATTCTAAGTTATTTCCAGCAGACACATAAGCTTGAAATTTTGAACTCTATTCTCTATTACTGTTTAGTGTACAGTTATGCGACCTGCATAGGAAAATTTGTATTTCCTTATGAACCCTATAAAAAATACTCGATTACAAAGTTGATTTTGCGGTTCATATAACCTTCGGTTTAGATACTAAAACCTCAGGCACAGAATTTATACATACAGAATGGACACGCACACCTCCGTGCCGAATTGAGTTACCTCACCCCGCCGGGGCAGTGAGTTGGAATCGTTTTTTCTGCGTAGATAATTTTGAAATGGTCGTGTGCACAGGCATAGGTAGAACAATAATGATGACTCGTCAAATAATGATGCTGTTGGTGATAGTAATGATGATAATGATGATGGTGGTGTTGTGGGTCATGCTTATGATGATGATAGTGGTGGTGTTGTTGATGATTGTGTTGTTGTTGATGATTCTGATGATAATGATGGTCATGACGATGGCGGTGTTGATTCAGATGGTAATGGTCATGGTGATGACTGATGATGAATAATGACGATGATTGTGATGACAATCCTTGTGGTGATGATGGGTCATTATGGATCATGAGAGGAATCAAGAGACAGATCATTATGGATGCTAAAAGGGATCATGAGAAGGATCTAGGGGCACGACAGTGCCTCCGCTAAGTCATTATTTACCATGAGATCGTTATGGATCATGAGAGTGATCAATATGGATCATGACGGATTTTGAGAGAGATCATTATGGATCATAAGAGGAAGTGACAAGTCTGTGTGGTTTACATCTAGTTCACGTCGACTCCGCAACTACAGAGTATAATAGAATACAAAGTATTTACCGTCTTGGCTTGTCAAAAAAAGGAGGACCACTTAAAAAAAAAATGAGATCCCATCAAAAACATGCAAGTCTCGCAACCATCTACCGCAAAAAATTGTGATACAATATAACACGGACAAGTGACCCCCGGCCTATATTACAACATTGACATAATTTTCACAGAATTACATAACTAAAAACATATTGCCATAACCGTTTTAGTGCCCGCATTAATAATGTAATGTATTAAACATTTTTATCTTTATAATAAAATGTAAGGACTTGGCAATCGCACACGGTAATATTCTCTAGATATAATGAAAACATCTACCAAATATCATTAACGCTTTAAATGTCACGCTTAATTTATATGCGTAAATAACGTAAATTCCTACTCATTGTTTCATCTTGGCCGTCCTTACTAAGATAAAAGATGGACCTGGCCACACGGGCAAAAGTGGACGACAGAAGATAATAGAGGAAGATGAGATAGTAAAAACAGCTGAAAAAAACGGGAGGAGCAGAGCTCAACACCGAACGAAATGGCCAAACTATCTAAATTGTAAACTATTAGATAAAGCTAAAAATATAATAATCACTTTAAAAGGAGATTTACTCGTGTTCCTATGTACTTACAGTGCGACACAAAAGAGTAGAAAACGGATGATAAAGGAACTACAATTTTTCATACAAAATTGTTACCATATTCAAGCACTTTACGTCAAAAATGTTACAGTTGCGAAGGAAGTGGCGCCCTCATTTATTTTCTACTCTTTTGTGTCGCACTGTATGTTGCTGTGCGATGGCCAAGTCATTACATTTATTATAAAGATAAAGATGTGTAATATTAATGCAAACACTACAACGGTCATGGTAATATGTTTTTAGTTATGTAACCCGGTGAAAATGTATGTCAAAGTTGTCATATAGGCGGGGGGTCACTCTGATAGGGACTGAATAAATTAACCAACTTGGTTGTATATTGTAATCTCACAACTTTTAGCGGTAGAAGGTTGCGATGCGAGACTTGGAATTTTTTACATGTTATGTTTTTGGTGGGATACTTATTCGGTAATTCCTCCACAGAACACAGTCGCAAGTAAAAACTATAAAAAATAAATTAAGTTAAAACAAACATTTAGTTAAAACGAAAAATAATATTTAGCAGATAATGTATAACAAGAATTCGCATTTCACTTTGAACATAAATTATAACCCGCTTTGCACCGGCCACTTAAAAAACTGCCGACTGATATCACTGTATTGTGACACCCGTCTACAGTGTACATTGCCATCGCACTTTCGCGTTAGCGAACTCGGCGAGCGGGGTCGGGGCGCGCGGGCGGCGCTCCGCGTCTTGCCGCGCACCTCACCCCCTCAATTCGGCCGTAGGGCCGGACAATATCGCCTTAATGTAAATTGGATTCTGGCGAACTATTGATTGATTTTCAATGTTAATAATATATTATACTTTAACTGTGACTTTGATAATGAATACGTTATTGTTGTCTGTTGATAAGCTCTGAAGTGTTTCTCGGTCATTCTTAGCCTTATCTAAATGTGAAAGTGAGTTTGTTGGTTTGTATGGCTTTGACACATTTTTGTTTTACAAATATGTAATATGGGGACCACAGAAATATATCAAGATAGAAGGAAAGAGTTCAGCGATTTGTAGGGAGACCGAGCGTGTAACATTTTGCGTAGGTACTTTGACGTCACGAGCGTAATTTAGTGATGGGAAACATAAGCCGCGCGAAAACGATTCAGAAACATCGATTCACAGATCGATTCGAACACGGCACCGATTCTATGAATCGCCACCCACACCGCACAGCGCCGCGGCCCAGCCGCCGTCACAAACAAAAACAGTCACAATAATATTTGCTTTGCACTATGTACTTACATTATATAGCTGCATAATAAATAAGAACGTAATTATCATTTCCTCTGTTCTCAAAATCGATTTTAATCGAATAAGAAAATCGCAGTGTACAGCAGCACATGGCAGCACTATTCTTACTTTTGACAGAAAAAATGAGAAATCGACCTTGAACGTGACTCGATAGTTTGAATAGCTTATTTTTACATCGCTGGCTTTGAATGCACGCCAAGGTTGGCTCGTCAAATTAAAGCCGCTATGGAAAGCTAGCGTTGGATACAACCGCCCGCCTCTGTTTTGATGAAAATAATAAAATAAATAGTTTTGTAATTAATAACAGATATTTAAGGACAAATTGTACATACCAATGAAAGGAAATATCTCGATTAACAGCTCCAATTTTATTGGAAGTGTTTGAACAATTAATTATTGCGCAACAAGCCATTTTGTTTTTAAGACCTGACGTCGCACACAGACCGCGGTCGGGTGCTGACTAATGTTCGCGGCGAGCAAAGTTGACACCGTGTCAACATTTCGCCACGCGAGGTACGTCCACTCTTTCCTTCTATCTTGATATATTTCTGTGATGGGGACTGTATAGGACAATTTACGTCCAGTTTTTTTCTTTTATCTTTATAATCAAATTTATTACCAGCTATTGCAGCAGTCTAGGAAAACATCTTGAATTTGTTTAATCACTGTTTACAATTTATTGTACCTACTGTTTATGCCACAAAATTTGTTCGAGCGGGGTGCGGAAGATTTTCAGAACGAATGCCATAAGCGATAATTTGATGTTTCACTGGTCGTTAGCCGGCCTGCGGGGAGTCACCGCATGCGGACTAAAGACCGAGTTGTTAAAATGAAACTGCCATAATTGACTAAAGTTACGGAATGTACTATTTTACTTTACAGCCCTAAGAGCATGACGTGATGTGAACTATGTGCCAGTCAAGTGAATAGCTTGGAAAAATGGAATATACGTAAAATTAAAGCGTTACACACGAATGAAGCTAACTAAAAGATAAGTCTGCGGTCTCCCAATGTCACGTACATGCGACAAGTTTGTCACGACTTCACTTGTCAGCATCGGCCATCTTTGAAGCATTGTATTGATAACATTTGTTTCGTTTTTGAACATGCCGGGTACACATAACTAGAGAGGATCCATTGGAAGAAAAGTAATTTGTTTTTTCGGGAGCTATCAGGAGATCCGCAAGTGAGATTGGACGGGGCTTTGGGCGTGTAGCCCGAGTGCCCAGTGAAAGTGAAGGCCCTTGTTGTAATGAGGCAGACAACAGAATGCTTCCTGTCCACCGGAACGGAGCCTTAAAGAATTAACCAATCACATTCCTAAGAATAAAATCATCAATCACATCTTGTGGAATTCACAAAGACGCAGCCTTATTGCTTTTTTTTTCTCCGCTCCGCTTCAGGACATGCAGACTGCAGACTAAGGGTGCGTCTCCATTGAAGCGAGGCGGAGCGGAGACCAATCACCTGAGTTGAAATCTGCGCTCCGCTTCAATTTTGTGATTGGTCAATTCCGCACGTCTCCGCTCTGCTCCGCTTTAGTGGCCGCAGACGCAGCCTTAATGTCCATCAGAGTCGCATGTCAGTTGTGCTTGTGTTACCTACATACCTGGCTCACGTACACGTTGGGCGGCGCGACGGGCCGGGTATTACGCTAGTGGAGGTTGCGCGAACGACGCGCGTGTCGCACTCACCCTAGGTTGCGCTAGTGGTACATACCTGGCTGACGTACACATGGTGCGCGCGCCGCACTCACCCGAGGCTGTGTTACAGTCGTGTTAGAGGTACATACCTGGCTCACGTACACGTTGGGCGGCGCGACGGGCCGGGTATTACGCTAGTGGAGGTTGCGCGAACGACGCGCGTGTCGCACTCACCCTAGGTTGCGCTAGTGGTACATACCTGGCTGACGTACACATGGTGCGCGCGCCGCACTCACCCGAGGCTGTGTTACAGTCGTGTTAGAGGTACATACCTGGCTCACGTACACGTTGGGCGGCGCGACGGGCCGGGTATTACGCTAGTGGAGGTTGCGCGAACGACGCGCGTGTCGCACTCACCCTAGGTTGCGCTAGTGGTACATACCTGGCTGACGTACACATGGTGCGCGCGCCGCACTCACCCGAGGCTGTGTTACAGTCGTGCTAGTAGTACATACCTGGCTGACGTACACGTTGGGCGGCGCGACGGGCCACTGCTGCGGGTACGCGGGCGGCGGCTGCGCGTACGGCGGCGGCGCGTGCGGCGGCGCGCGCTGCGGCGAGTGGGGCGCCATGTCGCACTCGCCGCCCGAGAGGCTGTCCAGGCTGCTAGACACGGTGGGCGGGCCCGCGGTCGACGACGAGCACGATGATAGATCTGAATAACGCACACATGTTACAGGACGTATATTGAAGATAGGGGGGCTTCGTGGTGAAATGCTCGCGATCCCATGACGCCCCCATTAATAGCAGGTGCGGGAAATGCCAGTGTTTCAGTGGGTAGGCTTCTCCCCGCCCTCACTAGGAGGTCGGGAGGTGACATAACCCCAAACGGCCTCCCCAAGCCGGGGTATGCAAAGCATTTTCACTCCGAAAAAAAAGAAGGTATATTGAAGACGAGAATGACCACTTTCCATAAAGTGAGTGACACGCTTATATGTATGTGTTGAAAAGATACAGTTGCTTTATAATTTATATACTGCGTGGTAAGCGCTCATACAGGCCTTGGAGTGCGCGATTGAAAAATTGTGGACCGGGCACTTTTTTGAGTTTATTGAAAGGGCTTTGTCGCTGAGCGATCATATCTCCCCGTAAAATCAATTTACAAACAATATACAAAAAGGAAACAAATAAATCACTAGGTGCTTATGAACAACTAACGCTAAATCGGCTAGATTGTACAGCATTTCAGCTTCATCCGATATAGGCGAACCAAAATGCTATTCACTAGGCCAACAGGTCAAAAGGTTAATGTCATGATTGTCACAATTCTTGTTAATCATAATTTTATTGTTTCCTAATCAGGTAACTTTTCGGGATCATTTATCCAGTAGTAAATGATTACGGAATTCTGACCAATAAATGTCCGATAAAAATTATGTTAGGTACTTATGCATTTCAATAATAAAATTAAAGTAAGGCTGACCCGTCCGAAGAAAATTGTAGGAAGATAAACCAATGCAATTAAAGAATCAGTTTAATAAGTTATACCACTTTGGAATATTTTGATAAAAATGTCAAGAGTGAACAGAGACAACTGACCCCAGACAAGTGTATTTTTTTCCCTTATTAGATAAAGTTTTACTTGAATTTATTTTCACGTCACGTCTTCGCATTGTTACACGTCACGAGGTAAAGACTACATCACGATATACAAGTAGAATTGTGTTTTGGTCTTTAGCCACCATTTTAAACCCTTAATTAGGCAATGTACATCTGGATGTACAGTGGCCATCAAATATATCGCAGCATATAAGGCGTCCATAAATATCTGAACGCCCAGTCAATAAGAGTTGTGTTCTGATATTTATGTTATTTATGAAAGCCTTATATGCTGCGACAAATCTGATGGCGACTGTACCTACAAACATTTTGATCATCTCTTTATTTTATTTTTAGAACAATATTTGCTCTATGCCACGCATCGTTTTTTTTGTCAAATCAAGGGATAAACTTACCTATGGCAGGTTCGGTCCAACCGTAGCCAGTCGGTGCCTCAGTCTTCCGCTGGAATAGTGCACACTGCAAACTGCTCAGTTCCGCTTCTTTCACATCTGACAAGTCTAGGAACTCATATTCCTGAAACACGTCACACGTGTAAAGACAAATGTCGACGCCACAGCCATTTCCACACCAACTCCACAAAGAATCGTAGGCCTCATACACACATTCCGTAACTACCAGAAATCGAAGCTTAGACAGGGAAGGCAGAAGACTGGCAGTCATACTCAAAATAATTGATGCAACAAGTCTGTAACTATTATAACAGAAAATACTGAATCTGGTAAAGGGTTTGGTTTTAAAGTTAATTGAAGACAAGTTTTTTTCTGATAGTCCTTGCAATGACGAAGATTTTACGCAAGTGGCGAGGCAAGCGGTTGTGCGAGGGCGCGGCGGTATAACGAGTGAGCGTGACACACGTACTATGGGCTGCACAAATCTCTCAATGCAAAACTTTGCAGTTCATTGTACCTCCACCGCTGACGCTGTCCGCAGTCAACAGTACAAATTGCAGCTCAGTTTTCGAGATGACAGTTTGCTATTTTGTGGGCTGAGACTTTCTGCTTTCAAAACCCAATTAAAAAACAAGGTTAGGACAAATTATTACAGTTAAAGTAATACAGTTTGTAGACTTATAGTGAGAACTATTAGAACAAAAAAGATGTCTTCAAAAAACTGTACCTACCCTATTCCATGAATGTGATGCAAGTTACTATTTAATTTAATAGTTTTTTTATTTATGGTGAGAATTTAAGTGTACTTTTTATCCCAGATAATATTGACATTTAAATTTTCACCATAAATAAAAAAATATCCCATTTAAACGGTAACTTGCAATACTTTCTCTCATGGAATTACCCCACTGTATACATGCTTCACAATGTACTTGAATAAAAAGTATTCAGGATGCTATCTGCATTGAAATTTACATACACTTTGAGTTAAAACATACAAATTAATTGACCGAAGTAGATTGAAAAGGAATAATGAGAACCAGGCAGACAGTACCATCAAACAAGAGTCGGAATAGCTTAACCTTTTGACCGCCAAGTGGCAGAGCAACTCACCGTGCTGACGCCACAGCAACAAAAAGTAAAAAACAAAGTACAAAAAAAATAAGTATCTAAGTAAAAAATAAAGTAATAAAGTGCTCCAAAACCAATAGGGATTGAGAAGTACTCATAGTGGTTTGAATTACAAAGTTTTTGATCATTGAAATTTGGACAGCTGTGGCGGACGTTGGCGTTCAAAAGGAAAATTGGCCTGGACTTTACTTGATAGGTGACATATTTATTGTCATCCATCTCTGTTGCACATGTGCTAGAGTTGCTGTTGAATCTTTGAAAGAATGAAAGAAATAAAATTTATTTTGTTTAGTTTGATGGCATGAAACTAAGTTCAAAAAAATGATTGAAGTTAAGAGGCCTTATTCCTTTTAAAATTTATATTTTTCATATTATGACAAATATATTGATAATTTCAACCAACTTTTTGAAGTGAATAAAACTTTTCTCGAGTCCTAGGTAGTAACATAGCTATTTAATGCTTTCATTGCGTGCAGTCGAAAATAAGTTGAAAAAACTAATTTTCCGTCTGAATTTTGTCAATTTCGAGTAGTTGTTGAAACGAAAATTATCAATGAAAAATTCAAACTGTAGGTTTCAAATATATACCAATAAATCCACATAGCCCTGTTCTAGGTAGTAACATCAATAATGTGTTAAGAAACATGTTTGATCATACAGAAAAAAATCTAAAACAATCAGCATTTAAAAAGGAATAAGGCCTCTTAAGACTGCGCAGAGCGTTAGCGACTGAACCATAGAGCGCGGAGATTGCGTATTTAGATCGGCGCGCGGCCGCCATAGTAAAAATGTATGGAGAAAATAAAAGCACTTTTTGATAAATCTGGACCTTTAATACCAAACAATAACTGAAATATTTGATGAATATTTAATGTAAACATTCATCTTTTTTTGAACTGAAAATCAGAATAGATTTCCATTGTTAAAGTATAAAAAGACACTTAACGCCTGACAATTTTCGTCCAACTTTACTTAGTTTTCTAGGGTAAAATATTAATAATCTTAAATTTTTTCCACGCAGAAGTTGTTAACACATTCTTCGAAGTGCTAAATACATATATAATATAGATTTCATGGATTAAACAACTAGTGTTGACGTTGTCTACTTAACGGCAACTGCCTATTTTTCACATTTCGCTCGGTGCAGTCTTAAGGAAACTTCGCCAGCTTTACTAAGCAGTAAAAAAAAATGAATCCATTTCCATTCTATGCGCCTAAAGCCTAAATTCACCATGCTAGGTATGTTACTCTTCAACGCCTTAAGCGCTTTTAAATGTCGACCGATGTATGTTAATAACCGACAGTGTAGCTAAATTGGAAATAAGTAATTTACAGAGTATTGGAAGTGCTTTCATTTTTGTGACCACATGAAATATATGTTTAGAATATCGACGGCAAAAGGCGTAAACGCAGTAAACGCCAATGAATTCTCTTGGCGTTTACTGCGTTTACGCTTTTTGCCGTCGATATGTAACTACCTACTACAGAATTAACTACCTGGAAAAATGCAGATGCGTGAATTTGAAACGCGACGTCGTAATGTGCTCGATTCTAAGCGTGACCCGCTAAGGACCACCAGCGTCCATACAATAGGCTAGTTTCCTGAAGACAATACAAATTAATAAACACTAACCACTACATATAATTTTCGAAGATATATCAGGAACAATCATCATATTATAATAACTAAAAGGTGCCTGCGTCCACTTCATCCGCGTATTTTCTTTACCGTAGACGGATAAAAAGTATCCTAATAACCATATTTGGTTGTCCAGCTATCCCTGTACCGAAAATGGTTAATATTTGTCCAGCCGTTCGGCGTGATGCGAGGACAAAGGAAATTATGACCAACTGATGGCGCCAGACTGGCATGCCGCCGCGCGCCCATATAAAACAGATGACGATCCTGCATCACGCTATTAAGATTTTTTAAAATCATGACCCCTCTCCATAGAAAACTTTTCTCGAATACAAATCTAGAACTTTCGGTTACGTCATAGTTTGCATTTCTCTAATAAATTTCATACTATTCCAATGGTTTGAAGTTTTTTGACGTTATCAGATATTACTTGACGTCCTAAAAAGTAGGATTTGATCTGTCAGGAAACTAGCCCATTTAATTATATTGGAGATAATATTTTCTTCGGTTTCCGCGACTGTCACATGTTTAAATAAAACAATTTAAACGGATTATATCGCGTATATTAATTATTTGAGCCTCCCTGATGTTTCAGTACCTTTACAGTTACCATTGTCAAAGGTAGTCAACGTTTAAAAAGAAAATTTGTCAAAGTTACATTTGTGCAAACTACCCATTTCATACTAGTCAAAACAAAATAGTAAATATACTAAGTATTTTATATTATAAGCTTTACGTGAAAATTATATTAAATGGTTATACATATTTGTCCAAGAACAGTTAATATGAATTCAAAATAAAGGCACATGCCACATGGGCCTAATGTGTAAAGACAGTTACACATGTGCCAGAAGAGCTTAATTGTTTTATTTAATATATCTACCAGCGGTGCACTATAATATAATATAAGGCTATAAAACTACCAGCAGTTCACTATAATATAAGGCTTACTACAAGGCGGTATAATCAGTTTTAATTGTTTTTTTTTTTTTTTTTTTATATATTAGAGATGAAATGCAGTGGTAGTGGTTGCACGTTCAGTGCTCAAATTGGCTATGTCAGTCACCAAAGAGCTCACTAGGTCTGCTCCCATAATATATAGTATGTAGGAAGTAGTCCCTATAGCCGAATATGGTAAGTATGCATATTGTGCATTTTGGGGGAATGTAAAGGAGCTATCTACTTTACTGTAACATTCGAAAATGCCAATGTATTGCACTATGAAGGCGGTAAAAGTGGCTACTTTAGTTTTGGGGACAACTCCAGAACCACAATTGTATACAGAGATTTAATAAACATCAAAGGTGTTTTCTTTTTGCATTTATCCAATTTAGAAGATATAAGAAAAATCTGAAGTGGCAGTTGTTTCACATCATATGCCTTAATATGGTGACCAAAATAATTGTGGTTGAAACTGTCTGAAATTGATATTGTACAGCTTAAGTTTCTCTGCAAAATAACAATCAATTACCATGCAGATATGTATGTGTACACAAAAATATAAGTATAAATATAACATGTCAAGGCAAACAAAGCTTTCATGCAGCATGCATCAATCCTGATAACTTTTGACCATGTTTCCAATCAATTACTTATCAATGTAAAATTATTAACCAAATCTCATTGCATAATCTTTTTGAGTGTGACTGCGTAGATGTGATGGCAATGTTATGAAAATGCATTACCAACAATGCCCGGGAAGTTGTGTGACAGAGGACAGCTATAGCCAGAGGCAGAGTCATTGTAGAAGGCTTACAATAAAACTAAGAACTTCGGCAGACTGGAGTATTGCTACTGGCATTCTAACTGTTTCGACAATTAATTAGGTTTAAATTCTGTTTTATTCAAGACTTATTCTGCCATGCTTTAATAAAACGCTGTATCAATGTACGCTGTCTACATACATTGATAGTGTTTTTCGTGGCAAGGCAGAATTGTCTTTGTATATCCACAGCAGTGTGTAAGTTAATTTTGAAATTACATTTTAATGACACACAATAACAAAAACAAAGTATACTTTTAACTGGATTATGCAAGATTCAACCATAATGATTTAATAAATGAAGACATTAATATATAGAACTTACAAAGGATATAAAGAATAAAAATAAGTTTCATTCAAATGCCAGAATAGCAATTTTCATAGAAGAATTTGCTTACAAGAGTTACCATGTCCAACTTTACGGAAATACCAATATAGAAAAGTATTTTTGTTGTTGCATGTATGGTCCGTTTCAAAAATGGCTGAGACATTTTGTTCTAGCTTCAGTTTTAAAATATTAAGATACAGGCGTTTCAACAGCCACCATAATATGCTATAAATTAGATAAAATATAGCAAGAAGTATATTTACAGTACATCATTGTGCGAAAGTTTGCAGCTTGGTGAAGTTCAGATTGACTATTTTTGACAACGGACTGACAACAGTTGAAATGTCTGCAGAATCACCCATGAGGTTGACAAGTAACACTCTTTAATTGCCTTAACAGTTAGAATATGCTTTGTAATAGCTTTAAGGCTGCATTTAACCAAACTTTTATTCCAAGTATAAAGCTTACTCTCGGAATAGTAATGTCAAAATACCATAATAGTTTGATGTTATGATCCAAGAATAACGCATTCACTGCCATGGGGCATGACTAAGGAACAAACTTTTATAACGGTGAACGCATATATGCATCGCTGGCAGTAAATGTGATAGAGTTATTCCTTGAATAAAAGTTTGGTTAAATCCAGCCTAAGACAAGTAGAAAATTAGACCACAAGTTAATAATTGTTGCTGATATGTCTTTCGGAGTGTTGTTATATGTACATCTATAAACAGTTATTATTATTCACTTTGCAAGTTTCTTCTGATAAGAGAGGTTGATAGTTCTTTAGTAACCTATATAGTTATTAAAGTACATTACTTTTGTACACCATTTCTTTGGTTTCAATGCAAAATTGGTGTACCTAAATAGGCAAAGCTTGTGTCATTTCGGTCCAGGCAGTGTTTGTTTTCATTATGAATATAAATTGCAATCCATTCCATACCAGATATAAGGTGCTCATAATGATACAAGGATTTTGACAATTATTATCTAATGTACTGTTGAACATTGTAGCCAAAAAAATATAATTCAATAAAGTCTATTTCCATTTAAATAATTATTAAAAGCCTAAAACAGACATGCATTATAAACACTCATGTTCTGTAAAAAACTGGCTTTTGTAAAGGCAAAAAATTGCACTAGATTATGAATATTCATAAATAGATATTGTAATGTTATATTGTCTTTCCACTTCTTCAAGCTATACAAGTGCTTTGTCAAAGTATCAAATTGCATAAATGTATTTTAAAAGAGTCACAAAAAGATATTTATTATGCAGTAACCAACAGTTTAAGTTAAATATCAAATGAGTATTATCATGTAAGTATCTAATTTGATATAATTAAGTAACTCACCGAATATAATTATAGAAGTTTAAGTGTTTTGAGGTTATTTTCAACTAGTTCCTGAACAGCTATACATACATTAGCTATGGAATGTTGTATGCAATGAAAGTGACAGGTGGAATATTTCAAGACATAACTACATGTACATGACACTTATTTGTTGTTATGAATACGTTTTTTTAGTTATTAAACGTAGTTGCATCAGCATTGTGCACTAAGCAGACTCCTGTATCACAATAACCTTGAAGTTACCCGCAAAACTAACAGATACATTGGCACTTCTTGCCAAGATGAACATTGGACTTTTTACACTCACTGCCTGTCAAATTTATAGGTTATACATAACACCTATTGACGAAACACAAATTCTAAAGCACAAATACATAACATGTAACTGTAAAATACACTTCGCGGTCTCCCAACGTGCAAAGTAGAGGTATATTACGCAATTCTGTACCAAATAACAACAACAACAAATCTACGCACATGTGGTTTGTACTCGTGAAATGAGATGCAATAGTGAAAATGACATACCTAAAACCAATGTTTACTGAACCAACTTCCATTGCAATCCTTTTCGATTTAAGCGTGATTTTCAGCGTTTAATTGTGCCTCTTAATAACGCAAAGCTGTAAAATATGCGGAACATTTGGAGGACTATAAGATGGCGTAACAACGCTCGGGCCGAGTTGCCGGGCCGGGTGTCATTTATGTATTGACAAATCAACACACCGAAGATTTTTTATCACTATACTCGAAACTGGGCACCATCTATTTATGAAAACTATCACCACTTACCTTCCACGTGCCCACAATTTCTGGAAAGAGATATTTTTTCTAATGTAATGGCCAGTTTCAAAATCACCAAAACAAGAAACAAAAGCCAAACAAATTAAACAGTACAAGTACAATGAACAGTTTGCTTACCGTTTTCATCAAATCCATGGCCTTTTAGAGAACACCATTACGAATTATACCGCGGTTAATATTGCACATAAATTGTAGTCTTGTAGACAGACAAATCTTGGAACGGGATCTACGATACGCCGAGTCGAGGCCATGCAGCACTCACTTCACTCAACCAACAATACTACAGGACAGGATGTGACAAAAGCCGCGCTCATTCAATTCATTAATTTTAGCCAATAGAAACACCGGATTTGAACCAGAGACACGAGCCTAAGGTGAGGTTTTTTTTCCTTAATCAACGTTCTCGTTCCTGTGTCAAATAAAGCTTGCTATTTATGATCAAGCACAGAAGATACATAGCTACCAACCTAAGAAAAACACAACGTTGTCTGTGCTACTTGTCAATAGATGGCGTTATTTTTAAATTATAATGGACTAAAAACACGGTGCCATTACACCAACTTTTTTCAAACATGTTCTAAGACTATCGAGTACCCTGATACACTAACAGATGGCGCTGAAATTAATATGTTGTGAAGTGAGTATTTGAGTAAGCTGTAAGTAGGGTATGCTTAGACTGATTTGACTAGAGGACCGATTTGGATGATATTTACCATGGATATGATTTGGATAGGCACAAAAAAGGTAAGTACTGTATTGTCCAATGTACACCTACTAGTCTACTACTCTATGTCGTTTAAATCACGTCAAAATCTTTGATAAGGATGAAAGAAACCTATTGATTTGAGTTTTACTTAGTGGTAGGTAATAAAATTGTAAAATATTTAATCTGGACATCAGTCATCTATTGTATTCACTCTACTTTACTTTAAGTTCCGCCTCCAGGAGAGGGATGGCAATACGGTATTTGACTATAGTGAATATTAATTGACATTTTTGTTTTTATCGTTTTTGACATTTCATAAAGAGTAGCTGATTTGAGCTGTTGATTCCGCTGTTATTATTATCGATGTCATCATATTTTATCTGTTAGTTTTAATATATGTGACGATCATAGTATAAGTGCATGTAAATTGACTTAGTGTAATTTATATTGTCATTTTATATTATGAAATAAATAAATCTAAATCTAAATCATCAAATACCGTATTAGGGGTGAATTAGTCGTTTACTGACACATACCGATTTCCACGCGTGCGGAGCCGCGGGCACAGCTAATATAAGATATAAATAAAAATACACATGCAGGAACAACCCTGTATGCATCGATCATGTCCTAATTGCTGATCAAGTGATCAGTGATCAAGCTTAGTATAATTGCATTGCATGTCTGTCAAGACCCTTTATCTCGAGAACGCGTGGAGGTACCGAGCGAGAACGAGTTGAAATTAACACCACTCAGGTCTACGGTCCCTTGAAGCTGTGAAAAAATCAAACTTCTACATTCTTACACATTTCGACACTCTCAAGGGAATCAAAATGATAGGGTAGGTACTTCCCGATGACCTAGAACTATGGAATTTAGCAAGTAATATCGTCACATGCTACAAAACTTATAAAAATCTGAAAACTGTACATTTCTATAGTTGTGTATGACGATGCGTTTGGCTCGGTTTGTAGACACCTGCCTACTGAGCCGGTGGTCCCGGGTTCGAATCCCAGCCGGGGCAAATATTTGTGTGTTGAATTCGAATATTTGTGCTTGGTTTATGGTTGTTTCTATGTATTTAAGTATATATTTATCTATATAAGTACATATATCGTCGTCTAGTACCCATATCAGAAGCCTTCTTGAGCTTAATTTGGGACTAGATCGATTTGTGTGAGGTTGTCCGATATTTATTTCTTATTTATTTATTTGTAATAAAATCATAAAAAATATAGTCCTTTTTAAACATCATATTTAGAGAACTAGGTAGGTAAGTTTTCATCTCGTTTGTATGCGGCGCCATACATTTCAGGTGCAAACTTAACTCAACCAGGCCAATTAAGATGGGATAAGTGAAAGTTTGTGCGGAACCCTCGCCTCGGTGCGCGAGTCAGACTCGCACTTGGCCGGTTATTTATTATTGTATAAAATCTCACCTCACTCTTTAACTGTGTTGCTGTTTCATAAACAACATATTTACAGTTATTAGTTTGACGAAGTGCAGTTTGTAGACACCTGCCTACTGAGCCGGCAGTCCTGGGTTCGAATCCCGGTCGGGGCAAATATTTGTGTGATGAACTCGAATATTTATTCCTTGCTGATGGATGTTATCTATAGGTATATATTATGTATATCGTCGTCTAGTACACACAGTACAAGCTTTGCTTAGTTTGGGACTAGGTCGATTTGTGTATGATTGTCCCTTAGTATTTATTTATTTACTATGGAACATATCTTACTGTGTAGCTAAAGAATATTGATGGCACACGATCGTGATTCAGCCATACCTGCGTCCCAATCGTATTAAGGCGCTTTCTCAGCAAATATTGTGTTTACTCGGCCATCCTAATTCGGCTACGTGACGCATTATCTCGTTATATTCCTATTTCTATTATTTCACCCGAAAAATAATAAATATTTATTATTTTATTATGTCCCGCTATTCAGGGTTTGTTGATTATTGTGTTGTGTAATT
The DNA here is from genome assembly GCA_905147355.2 of Apotomis turbidana. Taxonomy (NCBI): domain Eukaryota; kingdom Metazoa; phylum Arthropoda; class Insecta; order Lepidoptera; family Tortricidae; genus Apotomis; species Apotomis turbidana. Next base: position 17,958,015 of record LR990294.1, read on the forward strand.
GAGAATAATTAAGGCCAGTAGGGTCAGTTTTGAGTTGGGATAAACACATTTTTTAAACAATTTCTAGTCTTCTTATACCGCAATAAGCTATTTGATTCTGACAATATCATACATGAAAAGAACTATTCATAAATTAATAACTTGTCCATGCCACGGGGGCCATTTTTAGACTTAGTTTAGATTTAGTTTTAGATTTAGATAAGACTTATTTTTATTGGTTATTGTTTATTTTATAACTTGTCCTTGCAGATTTGCAGTATTTACGGGTAAAATCAATAGTGACGTCATCACAAAATACTATCTACTAAGTATACTTACTATGGAGAAAAACAACTACACGCATGGAATTGGCAAACGGATGAAAATATTATCTTGAATAAGCCTATCAACTAACTATCTAGAACTTTAAATAAAGATGATTTTAATAAAAAAAAAATCGAAGAAGCTTGGCCGCTGCGACTGATCGTAGCTCCTGATGATGAATCGCGCAACGATTCGAAACATGTCGAGCAATATTCGAGTAAACCAGTTTCGTATGTATTTTAATATGGCATGTATTTAAATCGATATCTGTATATTCCCTTTTTCGATCAAAATATTTGAAATTTTCACCAAAAATACTGACTTGCACACTAATTATGCACACTAAATAATGCGAATTCAATATACTATTTAAAAGTATTTGCAAAACTGTTTTACTGGATAAAAAAAAAAACTAACCGAACCTAACCTGGCCGAGTCGGATCTTAGTGTGCAGTGCGAAGATAATTAGTGTGCAAGTCAGTATTTTTGGTGAAACTTTCAAATATATCCGATGTACGAACCATATTTTTGGTGTGAATTAAAAAAGGTCATCTCGTTTTGTATGATGTTTAAGTTTTTTTTGTAGGACATGTTCAGTTAATCAATTGTTTTTTTTTGCACAGCATTAGTTTTTCTGGTATGCATTCAGTTAATTAGTGGAGTTACCTAGTGTACTGAAAAATTATACAGATGTGCATTTAAATATATCCCTTTTAATATTATTATGTCTGAAACTCACGGGAGTTTTCGATATATAACATCTTAGAATAGGAATAAAATGTAAACTATGATCGTTTAGTTAGAGCTAGAGAACGGATATAATAATGCGAATAACATTACCACGATCGGCACCTCATTTGACATTCTAAAAAATCACCTTGTAATGGCGTCGATATCACATTAACATTTTTGTAAGCCTGATAAAAACATTTTACACATTTTTTCGTTTCGTTTTTCGAAGTACTTTTATACTTCACATTCAAGCAATATTATTAAAATGTATCACATTGTGGGCCATAGGAAATTTTAATTTATTTAATATTTATTTATAAACTGAGTGAGCAAAAATAATACAAATTTTTGCGCCAATATCAATAAAGCCGGTTTAATAATATCTTTCAATGTTCATTTTCTGATGGTAAACATCGAGTAGACGGCAGGAGCGTTTTAGTGTTTGGTTCATATGCTAGATCTCGGACCGGAGTAGGGCTGTCTCCATCTGCGAAAGAAACAAGAACCTGAAATTAATAGAAAGTAATATAGGTACTTACATAACTAAAAAAAAAACTTTCGTACTCAATTTACCTCAGGCTGTTGTTTTTATGTACTTAATCTTGTATTTGTTGTAATTTTGTATTTGTTTGTCAAGGCGACGCGACTCATACTTTGAGAACCCTGCGCAGCCCGCACGCTAAATAAATAATTTAGTGAATTTTAATCGAACGTCTAACGCTAAATTATAATAAGCCGGTGAAGTGCGAGTTGGACTTGTTCCGTACGAACTATGAAAGTATATTGTTCTAACGAATAGATAAACTGTTCTGTAGCCTTACCATGAGTTTACAATGACAGTACTCGCTAGCGACTCCGTAATTAAACGATTTGTATGGAGAATTGTAGTTCTACAAAGTGACCACTAGGGACGCTGTGTTATTCTCCGTACAAATCGTTTGTAAACGCTGTCGCTAGCGCGTACGGTCGCGTCAACTCGTGGTAAGGATACAGAGCGACAAACTTTACCGTTGGAAAACGGTTTTACGTAGGTACTTTATATACCTACCTTACCTACAGACGATTTTTTTGCGGTAACTTAGAACTTTATTTTTTTCACAGCTTTAAAGGACGTTGTGGTTTTAATTTAGTTCCGTTAAGTTACGTATTTTTTACTTTTGAGGTACAGAACCCTAAAAACGGTCACGCATATCACCACCTACAAATTATCGTTATAATTTCATTTTTAGAATACGTACCTATGCTGTAATTCTCAAGAGGAATTAGGCAAGCGTGAATGAATTATAAACGTAAGTCATAAGTAATTAAAAATTCAACAGGTCGAAACAATATTGTTATTATGTCTGTGTTATTATAAGACTACAAGGTGCCCGAAACTTGGCAAATCAACTCATAACCCCTTGTCTTGCTTCATCGTAATCGGGCGTAATGTATCATACGTAATTTTTGAAGATATCCCTTAAATTTCAAAATGTCTACGGTACCAACCCTTATGATTTGACAAAGAACCCCAAGCTACATGCAATATTTCTGTGGTATACTTCATAAATCTACGCAAAGTGTTCTATGTTCTATGCCCTCGCCACAGAGAGTGTTTCAGGCTATTGATAAGTGAGTTGTTTCAATATGAATATGAATTTCATAACATTTGAAGCGACGCTCTCTCGAAGCCGTTGTTTTGAGAGCCATATCGACTTATATAAAACTAATAAGATGCATTGGATGTATGGTTTATACTACTATAAAACTTTAAAAATGAATTGCACATAGCCAGGTTTCTGCCTGTTTCAGCTTGGAAGTTAAAATGCTTGAGCGGATGTTTCCAAGTGTCTTTGCGACCTTACCACGCCAAAACGGAAAGACAGATTTCATGATGTTTGGTAAAGTAGTAGCTTTAAATTCCTCGTCAGAACAAAGTTATCACGTCTATGTACCTACTAGTACCCAGGTTTTTAATCGATAAAAAAAAAACAATACGTTTTTACTAGGAGGACGGATGATTTACACAGGATAACTGATATTGAATGAAAGAGAAAACCCCAAGATCTGGGTTGAATGACATGCTATAAGAGGGATCTATGTCTAGCAGTGTACTGAAATACGCTGATCATAATAATTAAGCGAAAAAAAGCCGGTCCAGTGAGAGTCGGATTTGCACTGTAAACCGTAACTAACCTAAACAAACTTACAGGTTTTGGATGTATTTATTTAGGTATGCTAAATTTTCTAGCCCAATTCCGCAATTCTAGGTCAAGGAGAAATACCCTATAGATTTTGATTCTCTTGTCAGCGTCAACAAATGCAGCATAAACGCTCGTGTCTTTTGATTGCATTGACATAGAAATTTGATTTTTTCACGGCTCTGTGTATTTGATAAAATAATTTCAGCTTGACACCGTGTGTTCCTGAAAAAGAGGATTATGAGACGGACAAACAGACAGATGGACTACAAAGTGATTACTATAAGGGGTGCGTATTTGCCGATTGAGAAACGGAAACCTAAAAAACGAAAGTGGCGCTAATTTCGCATCAGATGTCGCCTTAATGGACATTCACCAACTTCGAATGAACAAAGAGTGTACCTATCTATTCTATAATGAAACAAAAGTGTAAATCCTCAGATAGTTCACCACTACGGAGAAAATACACTCTTAAACCCTTGAATGTTCTCTACAATATACTACTGCTCCAAGGAATGACGTAGTAACCAACAACACAAGAATTTTATATACAGTAGTACCTTTTTAGAATGGCAGACAAGTTGAAACAAAGGAGCTATGTCCGTTATTCTTGACCCATAGCCGCGGGCTACACCTGGCCATACGTGAAATATTAAAACAATTTTATACGGCAGGCAACGTATATTCAGGGAAAGGGATAAGAAAAGTTTGAAGGTACAGAATCAAGATAAAATACTTAATAGTATACTTTTTATACGAGCAAAACACAGAAAAACATTTTTTACTTTAATCGTCATTCCCCATTCATTGTGGTTGACTGGTAGAGAAAGAGAATGCCTCATGACATTAAGTCTGCCATTTGTACTTTTAGTTCTGTATTTTGTGCAATAAAGATAAAATAAATTCCCCACTATGAATTTATATTTTTGATGTAACCTTTTTCGTTCAACCAAAACTGACCTATTAAAAAAAAACATGGTCGCGATGGTCATGGCGGGTACCTCGTGATTGGTCAAATTGTTTGACAAGTAATTTCAACCAATCAGTAAACAGTGTAGTAGCCTGCTTTTTTTTCAATCAAATATGCTTTTGTTCTCTTTTTGAAATTATTAGAGTTGAGTAGTGAGATATTAAAGTTCTGTAGCGGGTAGCATAGAGTAGAATATTGGTACAGGATTAAGCGTTATTGTGATTTTGTCTGTGAAATTATAATTGTGACAGATTAAAGTACGCGAGTATAAAAATAAAGTAATGTTACAGCAAAGGAATAGTAAATAAGATTTTGTAGAAAGAAAAATTGTGCTTGCAACTTATTGCTGGCCGTATTTTTCTTTAAACATTAATCAACAACTCATCAAGATGATTCTAAAAAGCCCAAACTGTAGGTTTTCGTTATTTTGTTACAGAGCTCTGCTTGTGGATGAAAGTATAAGGCGATTAAGACGACCCGAGCTGCCTATCAACAGGGACTAGCTACCTTCAAAGCCACGTGATTGAAGTCCCAAACTCTACCGGCACTAACCTACACCCGACACCAACATACTCCTATTGGAACACGAACGAGGCCTGGAGAAGAGAATGGTCAGCCAGGTGTATCCCACGTGAGCTGTATGAGGTGGATCCACGCACTCGTCCACCTTGATTCGACGAGCAACGTCCGGTCTGGTGCATGCTCAACCGGCTGAGAACAGAAGTTGGTCACTGCAACCAACTGAAGAAAAGAAGGGGCTGGACCCAAGACGCAAGCTGTAAATGCCCGGAGCAGAATGTACGCCACATTTTTATGGAATGCCCACTAATCATTATTTCATTATGGTATTATTACATTATTTCACTATTTCATTATTTGGTATAGTGAAGCTATTGATTTTATGACCAACTATAAATTTAGTCTATTCTTAAGCACGCAGTGTGTAAACTTTTGCCATAAGAAAAATAAATATATAAGAGCTCTGCTTATGACTAACATCCGGCTCCATTATCAGGCCAGATCCATTGTACCATATTATTGTATTGCCATCGAAGTTACGCAATAAGTACCTTATAGTTCAGTTCAATCAGTTCTCGGGAAGAGATTTTGAACTTGCAAGATTTGATTACGCACAGACAGATGTAGACTGTATTCGTCGTGTACAGGTGAAACTAAATAAAAGCTTGTGATTTTTTATAATTCACGGTCTGACCGGCGATTGACCACAGTATCACCTGAGGGTACTGACGGTGTCGAGGACGTAGCTTAGTTCGCTGGTTCAGCAATAGCCTATTAGCCTTGCCTTGAGGATACCCACATTATAAATTTCTGGAAATTCACGACGGGAGCGAGTTCCATCTCTTAATCGAAATGGTTATAATTTCGATATAGGTAAAGTTAAATTGACGATATCGCATAGCTTCGTCGAATTACCATCAAGCTCTTTTATAATATTGTCACCCGAGCTGGTTCATGCATCGTTAATTTTTTCCGTTTTTAACTAACCAGGAAAAAAAAAGCGAAATCGGGGACGGAAATCGAGGAAAAAAAATTACACCGTGTAAAAGGGTTTGAACACCCACGTCGACGATTTCATTTATTATAAAGGTAACTAAGGTAACTGTTTAAAGGTAATTTAATGAACTCTTCACGCCACAGAGTCCGTGGGCGTGCCTATTGTGGGATCTGTGTTATGACATGAAAGGACGTGTTTTGATAAGTAGTAACGCAATTTGGAAACTTCGGTTTTAAGTAGATTGGTTACCCGCGGCGTCACACACTTTATAGTTCATGTCATATAAGAGCGGAAGGTGGAGCCGAGTACCAAGTGTAAGTTTGCTTTTAACCCAAAAAGCATCTCGCACGTGTTTATTTGAGAATGATAAACTTAAAAGCGATCGAGTCGTTTGATGCGTTGAAAAGGGCTCCCTATCCTTTCAAAATTGCTGATTGTTCTAGACATTTTTCTCTATGATCAAACATGTTGCTTAACATATTATCAATTTTACTACTTAGAACAGGGCTATTGAGATTTATTGGTATATATTTTAAACCTACAGTTTGAATTTTTCATTGATAACTTTTGTTTCAATAACTACTCATTGGTACTCGAAATTTACAAAATTCACGCAGAAAACTGTTTTTGTTCGACTTATTTTCGATTGCACGCAACGAAAGCATGAAATAGCTATTTTACTTTCTAGAACTCAGGGAAAAGTATTATTCACTTTAAGAAGTTGGAAATTATCAATATATTTGTCTCAATCATGTCTCTTAATACTTTAATTCTACGAACCATAATGCATAATGACTTATATTTGGCATAATTTTCGGTAGTCATAATTTTCGTTTTATCACGAAACAGTTTACATTTCAGGATTGTTTTAAAACAAACCTAAGCTAATGGGTTTTACTTTCAAACCTCTTGTAAAGTTAATATTTTCAGAATAATGACTAATGACCAACAACGATTTCATGACATGACATGACACTTTATGCCTTTACGTATGTACGAGTACATATGTAAGTAAAAGTAGGTTTTGGTATTAAGATGTAAAAGCTAGTGTCACTGATGACCGCATTTCATTTAACGCTTCTGATCACTGGCACGAATATTCCCATTCACCGATACCTGTTTTTTTTTTTTTTAATTTATTATCTTAAAAAAAATTACAAAACGGGTACACTTTACATGTTTCGCCAAACTGCAATGCAGTTTGTTGGCGAAGACCGCACTCTTTATACATTACTATAATTTATACTGCTATGACATTTATTTATTGTTATACCTACTCTTACTATTTTAAGTATTTAATACAAACAGTTTCACTACAACTACATAATCTACGTTAACTAATAGTGACAGTTATTATAACAACGAATTTACGCATTATAGGATGCCTAAATCAGGATTTCACATGAAATACATTTATACTCTAGTAATTTACATTAATTTACATCGCACGTAGCAAAGGACTAATTTCTCGCCGCGTGACCTTATGAAACGCACATTAGAACAATATTCGGACCAAAACCGCATCCACGTCCCATAACGATGTCCTAATTATCACAACGATAACGCTAAAATCGTCCGCCGTGTACAAAAGGTTGTAAAACCCAGCATTTTCCTTTTCACGTAAGTCTTTACTTGTATAAAATTGGCTGAATAGGATATAATACGTAATACACGTAGCTACTTCGCATACTTTCGAGTTTCACAATGATTTGGACTTTGAATCTGGGGAACAGTTCTCAGTTTGTATTAAGAAAATCGCGTAATATTACTCTCTTTTAAGAATGACATATCGAAAGGTAAAGAGCATTAATATTAAAAAGACTTAAATGGTAACTGCCGAGCGATGTTTTTGCAATTAAGGCCAATATAATATGCAGAGATAAAGGTTCCGGAAGATTTAAGGCCATGTTAAGTCCACAAAAGCGGATCTTTCGGTGGAGGTACGGCTGTAGTGCGTTTGATGATTGTTCTTAGGGTTATGGATACCTAGACGGTTTAGAGTGCCCTGCACAGAACGGCACTGGACATACAAACATGGACATACGAAAAGAGTTTTGAGCCAAACTGAAACAGAGACGATTCGCTTGCTCAGTCAAAAAATACTAATATGTTTTAGCCTAACAAGTGTCCGTCTGGCCCAGGGATAGTCACGCTACAAACAGCTTTCATATGGCAATAATGTGCATTCGTCGTATATTTGCATTATTAAACGTCAATAGCGATATGTCAAAACATTGTTTACCGGAATGCTGATCAATCCTTCGTTATTTTTGCGAAATAAGTAAATAATACTGAATCCTAGAAAAAAAAAACTGGTTCTCATCACTGTGGATAGTTTTGGGTTTATTATGCAAAAATTACGGGAAATTTGCGGAATATTTAGTCCTGTTTCCTCTTTATTTACATCAGTGACATTCACCGACTTTCAACGTCAGTTACCAAAAACGGTCAGTTGCCAGTCAGATAAATTAAATTAAACTAAGAATCCGCAATATAGCGTGGGTTGTAAAACCCCCCGTTGGGCTACATTAGACATTAGGCACATTTGTGACAACACGCTATGGTCATTCATTTAGACTAGTGAAAGTATGGAAGTACTCCCATGGCACAAACACCAGACACCGCGTGGAAAACCCAACTATTTCGTCAATAAGTCTGGTAAAACCAATTAGACACTAAACCGCGCTCTATTAAACAACTACAATTGCATTTATTTGTTGTAACCAAACTGTGAATGTATAAAAGTATTATAAGGGTGGGCGTTCAGACAAAGAAGGCGTTTGATTCTAAGTATGATTTATCTCTAATAAATGAATCAGGGCTACACGAGTATATAGGATAGAAAACATGAGGGTGTGTGCGTTACGTTGCGCACTACAGTATATTGGAATGTAAACAAGACTTTACAGTAATAATCTTATTAAAACTTTCGTGAGACATATTTAATCGTAAGTATTAAGCGGTATTAAGGGTAGAAGACGGTTGAAGAGCTCCGTACAACCTCGAAACATGTCGGGCCGTTCCTGACAATGGAGAATGTTACTATGTCGCATTTTCATAAGGAGAAATGATAATTTTTTATCTTTATATCTTCTAAACATAATCTATAATTTTTTTCTAAAAATTACAAAAAAAAATTCAATGTATGGGATGTTGCACTATGACGTCATACTACAGCATTAACTTTCTATGAAAACTGAACTTTGGACACTCATAATTCAGCTAATTTTGATTGTATGACAAAACTAATTATACAGATTAATTCGTATTATCAAAGGCTTCAAAGCTACATATTTATCTAAAAACGTTAACATTCTCCATTTCAAGTGAGTGTAAACCGCTTAATCTTAATACAATACTTTACTACAGTAAGCAGTTAAACTTACCAAAGTTGACCAATAACATAGTAACTAATTGGTACAAGTTAGTTTAGCTTATTCCTGATACGAGATTCTTAGAAGAGTATATCCTGTTCATGCATGTTTGTGTAAAACTTATTCTGCTGATTGTACCTTTTATTTTACTTACAGTTCGCCGTCAATGGTTGTTAGTGTAAAATTCGACGCAATTGGTCGTCGGGTTTGGCGCTCTTAGGCTCCACTCAAATCAAGGACATTGAGGCCGTTACTCACCAATCTCACCATAGGTGTAGAGAATGTGAGTGACCCAAAATTATGTCATTCATATTATATTTACCCTTGAGATAATTTATTTAAATCCGCTAATAGTAATAACTAGAGTATAGCCTTCATATTAAATACAGTTGACTATCTAAATATTTAGCGAATATTCTGAGTAGACTAATTATAATGCAGGTATCTCGCAGTTAAAACTTTGATAGCATATAAATATGCCCAAGGGTACTAGATTCGTGGTTTTGTCTCTAGGTAAATAACGTTTATTATATTTTATGAAGGTTCGCGAGCAGTTACGGTACTATGTATGGTATTTTAGTTAATTAACTGATTTAAAGGTTTACCAGCGACAACAGCGAGTTTGTGCAATAAATGATGGTAATCTTGGGTGTTATGTGAATATGTGTTTAAGTTTCAATTCAAGATTCAAAATTTCAATTCAAGGCTATTTGTTTAATAGGTATTCTTTGTTTTTTATTTCCAAATTAGGCTGGAAACACCAGTAATTTCATTGGGTTGCTAACGTTAAATATTATCAACACACAAATCGATTTTCGTTCGATTCGAACTCATTACTGAATATTTTCCAAAGAAAACCATCACCCAAAAACAAAATATTACCAAAACAAAAAAACACATAAACGTAAAAAACACTGTCCCCTACCTGTTCGAGGACAGATCGAACCAAACCGATGAAGTGCCTGCATCTCTGATTGATCAGCAACAAAATCAGTCAGACTTTTTTCGTCCAGAATACTTAATATGAATATAAAATACCACAAAATAACCAAGTCATTATGCACTTAAACACTCAGAGTATTAAATCAAAACTAGAGCAATTAGAATTATTATTACGCGAGAGAAACATAGATGTTTGTTGTTTTAGTGAAACGTTCTTAAAGGAGTTGGAAGTTGAAATATTGCAGATAGAGGGTTATAAAAAAGTTGCTCATTTTTGTCGCAAACGAAAGGAGCGGGGTGGTGTTGCTGTTTATGCAAAACACTCGGTCAATTGCCAGGAACTAGAGTGGATAGCAAAAATGTCAGTTGAAAGGCACTTCGAATGCTGTTGTATTTCGTTATGTGGGCTTAATCACTTAATTGTATGTATATGTATGTAATCACTTTATTGTACACAAAAACAATTAACAAAACTTAAAAATAAAATAAAAATAAACATGTACAAAGGCGAACTTATCCCTATAAGGGATCTCTTCCAGTTAACCTTTGAGCAAATGAGAAAATAATGGGATATCCAAGAAGATAGACAAACGAACAAGTTAGTATGCACATGTAATTGTGTGTGTATATCGAACTCCAAACAGCAACTTGGACATTTTTCTAGTAAATATGGTTTTTCTTCTTAGTAAATTGGTAACAAGGACACGAAACAGTTATAAAAAGATATTTATATTAGGAGATCACTATGTCAATATTCTTGAAAAGAATAATAAAAGTGAGTTATTCCTGAACATTTTTCGGTCATATAAATTACGTAACCTAATTTCAACACCGACAAGAATAACAGCACAGTCAGAAACATGCATAGACAACATCTTTACAAATACAAAACATTGTCAGACTGAAGTATTGAATCTTGGTATATGTGACTACAGGGTGACTGGAAATTCGACGTATTCCTTCAAAGGGGTTATTCTATGGTTCATTTGCAATGATTTAAGTCCAGTCAACTAGGGGTCAAAACTCATTGGTTTTCAAGTTATTGGAGTTTTAGATTTTTTTGGAAAATACCCGCCTATCGACCTACAAATGGTATTTTTTAAAAAACTACTTCAATTTGGATTTAAAAAAAATCATTTTCTCTTAGCCAATGAGTTGCTAATTACGATAAATAACAAAAACATGCAAGAAATGCAAAATTTTACAGAAAAAAAAGGATTTGAAGTCACCAGTTCTTGATTTTATTTCCAAATTTTGTAACATAACTTTTAAAAAAAGTAGGACACTTGACGTACAAATTACAGAAATAAGTTTCTAAGTTCATAAGCTTTCTAAAAAGGTACAATGGTTGACATTTTTAGCTCAATTCTCTCAATTCTCAACGTGTCAGATTGTATCCATTCAAATTGCGTAGGAACAGTTTTGGTATGTGTATAGTAGAAGTCTAGACAAGTATGAAGATATTTTCCTGAAATATATGTCACAAATCGGCTTTTCAGATGTTTACTCCCAGTCGGATCCAGACGATGCATACAAGATGTTTATTAACACATATAGACTCATTTTTACCTCTGCGTACCAATCGATAGAATAAAAGTAGCATATAAAAGAAAACCAAACTGGAAAACTAAAGGCATTGCGATAGCAAGTAAACGTAAAAGACAATTATACATGCAAACTTTGAAATCAAATAATTCCGTTATTAAGAATAGTTACAAAAAATACTGTCAGATAATGAAAGCAGTAACCAAGCAGTCAAAACGGAACGCAAACATGAACTATATAAATCAGAGCACAAACAAAAGTAAAGCTACATGGGAAATAATTAAGCAAAACACAACACAGATAAATTCAGTAAAAGTGACCATAGAATCCATAAATAGAAACAATATTAAAATTAATAATCCTCATGACATTGCAAATACTATGAATTAATTTTGTGTTGTTTTTATATAATTACCATTTACAATATTAAAGTTGATAAATACTAAATATACTACTAATACTTAATTAAAAATAAACGGATTATAAAAAGAACACCCCCTCCAGCAGCTCTGCCTGTGGCAAGGTCCTCATTACACTGGCGGCGTTACCTCTCTGAACTGCAAGGCCGATCCTTTGTGAGAGGTAAGCGCCAGATTTTGGATCCCCCGTGGCGTCGACCAACCGCGACGACAGGGCCTTCACGAAGCTTTTCATATCGGCTGACTAAGGCCCTAAAGTCTCAACTGCCAGTGCCGCAAACACATGATCCTTTAAAAGGGATGAGTATTTGCGGCGCTTCAGGATCTGGGCCTGGTCAGCCGCCGCGCCAGCCTGAGTGCGAGTCACCTGAATGTGCGATGCGGCAAACGTGTCGACGCATGTCGCATCCCACACTAAGGTTTTCCCAAGCTTCCATGGTACCAACGTTGCTCCATCCGGACGCTTGTCGTCGTCTCTCGCCATCCCAACGGGTTCCAGGACGGCAGGCACAGAGGCAGTGGCAAGTGAACGGCGGAACAAATCGTTTAGTGTGCCATGGCGGTAGAAGCGGCCGGCACTTCTTACGCAAGAAAGCCCATGACGTCCCAGTGGATCCACGCTCTTACCACAGGCGCACGTATGATCGACACATATTCTAGCTCCGAGTCTTAAACAAGTTGCTATCCTTAAGCAATTGGGATCTAGAACAGTGCCCATATTACGCGAGGGAAGGGCATGCAGCCAGTGGCCAGACTCGCTCGCAGAAACGGCCAAGACACGAGCACGCTCCAAAACGTTCGGACTATTTTCCAAAAGCGAAGCGTGGGTTACCTTAAACCTAGGGTTATCCCACGCCTTTTGGGCAGCTCTTGTAATTGGGATGTCCACTCCAGGGCACGAGGCACACCAAGCGTTCCTGGCCTCCACCAAACTCGCCATCTCATCGTCAGGTAGCTGTGGGGAGTTTAAAATTACACTGACGAGAGATAACGAGCTATAGGCAGAGAAAAGAAACGCCGGTAGTGCCACGCTAGACGAGGAGCGAACACCCAGACCACCGAGTCTTATGGGGAGAACCGCTTGATCCCATGATCTGCTGTCAAAATTAATAATTAAATTTTTTGAAATTGTTGTTTGTAGACAGTCGTCTATGGATGACAAAATGTGCGGTAATTTCCAAACAGGACTGCTACGGAGCAAATACATGAATTTTGGTGTGAAAAGACAAAAACGGATGATAAAGAGAGCCATGTGGGGGTTAATTTCGAAAAGGAGGTCAGAAATACCTTTGAAAAGGTTTAATTTGCAGTTGATAGTAGGACTGATTGCGTCGTCGAAAATTGGAGAACCTAAAAGTATCAGAGAAGATTTTGTATGAACTGAAATATTTGGAACAACTGCGTGAAAGTTCGTGAGGATTTCAATCTTCTTTTCAGGAGAAAGGTGTTCGGGTAAAAATATTTCACATTTGGTAAAATTTAGAGAAAGACCGATGCTTGAGAAATTATTGATTATCAACTGCAAATCCTCGAGGACGGTCAAAGCGTCTCCGCCTAATGAGCCGTCGTCGAGATACCACAGATTAAATTTTGACTGTAGGTTTGTAATTATTGGTTGAATTGCCAAACTAAAGATAGCGGGTCCAAGCGGGTCTCCCTGTTGACAGCCCACGCTTGAAAGAATTATTTTATCGCCAAAAAGTAATTTTGAAGGTGCCCCATAACATTGCCATAAATACCGGAAAGACTGGGAGTACATTTTGGACTTCTGCTAGAAGGGCACCACGGTCAACCCTATTATATCTATGGGTCAACCGAATTAAAAGCATTTTTGACATCAATTTTAATAAAAACCTCGTAGTCCGGACGATTTAAAAACGTGCGCGCTGCGTGCACCGCTGCCTCACACCCGCCCTTGACTCCGAAGCCCAGCTGTCGTGGCTTGAAAGTGTTCGTCAGCTTCTGGTGGAATTTTTGACAGCAAAGCTTCGAAGCCAATCGCCTTAAAGTGCTCCCAACGGCAATCGGGCGGATACCACCATCCTTCTTGGCCAGAGCTACCAGATTGGCACCGTAGAGTATAGGAACGATTTGACTATTTACACGGCCTGCAAGCATGAGGTTTAAAAGTTTGGTTAAAGATTTCAGCAACGCCGTTCCCGCAGTGTAGGCACTGAAATCATGTCTTTAAGATGCTGCGGGGACAGACCATCTAACCCACCGGCAGAGCCGTTACGGCACGACAACAGGGCTTGCTGCACCGCGTCTGCACCATTGGCTCACATTATTAACTTGACTCTAGAAAAAGGTATTATTCCAGACGACCTAAAAAGGCGTTGATAAAACCCTTACATAAAAAAGGTTCCAAACAGGATATAAATAATTATAGACCTATTGCTCTATTGCCTAACTTCTCTAAGGTATTTGAAAAAGTAATATTGAACCGTCTAATGTCGTTTTTCAATAAACACCATATTTTTAAATGATAACCAGTTTGGATTTCAAAAAGGCAAAAATACTACACTGGCTATTTTTAGTATCCTGCAGCAAATATGGTTAGATATGAATAAAAAAAGACATCTATTGGGCTGTTTATAGATTTGTCAAAGGCTTTTGACTGCGTTTCTCATGACATACTACTGAAACAGCTTGAACACGTCGGGATTCGCGGAATTGCCCTAGAATTCATTGCGTCTTATCTTTCAAATAGATCACAAGCCACAGTTCTAGACACATATGACAAAACTACAAAAACGGTTACAAAGGTACAGTCAAAATACGGAAATATTGGGCAAGGAGTACCTCAAGGCAGTGTGTTGGGACCTCTATTGTTTCTGATATATGTGAATGACTTTCCTCGAATATAGAACAACTTATGTGTTATGTTCGCCGACGATGCGACTATTTTTGTATCAAAGGATCACGATGTTGATATTACTACTGAATTACTACCTACTATTGATACCTTAAAGATTGTAATGGATTGGTTTTCGTCATTACATTTAAGTGTCAATCTGAATAAGACAAAAAATTTACAATTCACGAACTATAAACAAACACCCCAAAGTTTAAACATAGAAATTGAAAATAAGAAGGTCGAACAAGTTAGTAGTACAATTTTTTTAGGAATTACAATTGATGGCAATTTTAACTGGAAGAAAAGAAGAAATAAATAAAAAGCTAGCTGGGAGCTGTTATGCATTATCAATGCTGACAAATATCACTTCAATTGACGTTGCAAAAACCGCATATTATGGAAATGTATATCCTTTACTGACATATGGCATTTTATTTTAAATTTATAAAGCTAGCCTCCAGCAGCGTAGTGGTTTCTCTCTTATATCACAAGACAAAATTTGTCTACAGCGTTTATGCTGGCGGCAAGCTAAATCTTGTCCTATCTTTGGTTGTATTACGTGTTTTGTGTAACTCTGAAAATAATAAAGAATTATTATTATTATCGGCTCATAGTCTCGGGCTCATACGTCCCGGTCTTTTGAAAGGCTTGCGTGGGGATATGGATCCAACACGTAGAGGCCCCTTGGAGAAATTTGCTGTGGCTGTAGCCCTGCTGGGACCCGTTCCTGATCATATCAATAGGATGATACATCCATGAACAGGTCCCAGCAGGTGATTGAACTATTGCATTGATATGGAAAAGAAAAAACCGGGCTATTAAAATGGAGTATGGGTGGACTCTTTATTTGGGCTATTGCAATAGTAAAATGTCACCCGCCGTAACCATCAGTACGACTGTTACCTCTGGCGGGTGGTGACTCGCCCCTCACTAGGTGGGCCCCGTAATGCCGTCGTAAAGACGGCCGGAAGCAACACGAGCGTGAGGGCTCAGGGGTGTCGAGAGGTGTGCTGCGCTTTCTCCGAAGTTACTCGCGGCGTGATGCCTTTAACACTTCCACCCCTGGAGCATATAGCTCTAACGCTCCTCTCTGGACGGCCAATGAAGGCGAGCCAGAGCTGAGAGTCCTACGGGTCCTCTTGGGTTTCCACTCCGGCCGATGAAGGCACACCGGAGACGAGGACCCTGACCGACTCTCTGGAGATCTCGGGTCCGTGGGATCGTCACTCCCCAACAGCTCGCCACAAGCTGCCCTGCGGGCTTATTATTATTATTATTATTATTTTGGGGGAACTCTGTAAATGTACAATCAACTTTTGCTTTGCAAAAAAGAAGTCTACGAATTATATTCAAACTAAGAAGCACAGAATCACTAAGAGGTATTTTTAAGAATAATAAAATCTTAACTTTGACATGTATTTATATTCTAGAAATTTGTTTATTAATTAAAGGTAGGAACGACGTTTTCATTAAAAGAAGTGACTTGAAAAATAATATCAGATCCCAATATAAACATGATGTATGTACAGTTCGGCCTTCCAGTTAAATATTAAGCAAGAGCCCGTATGTCGCTGGAATCAAAATATTCAATCATTTACCTGAATCTTTAAAGTCGCTTGAAGTTGTAAGTCAGTTTAGGGTCAATTTCAACAAGACTCATTTTTTGTATCATTTCGGTGTGATTCTTTATTTTTGATTATTTTTGAGTTTTTGAAATGTGAAGAGATACTTTAGACTATATTATTAAACTTATGTAAAAGGGGCCCTGAAATCTGAAATAGTTTTCATGATATTCGAGATCGAACATGAAACACACAACGGAATGATAAATGTACACCAAGATGTAATGTAATATATATTATATTGGCATTACATAATAATATAAACATATATCTTAGTCTGGTATTAAAAACAAAATAAAAAAATATTATTATTTCAACAATATCTATGAGAAGTGAAGCTACTTTTGATGTCATTCCGGGGTTTTCTTAATTTTGGTGGGGTTTAAAGTCATTTAACTACACCGGAAACACCGGAATGAGAATGGTGGAATGAGAAACACGACATATTTTTATTTCTTAAAAAAAGAGAAAGCCTATATTCTAAAACTAATCCAACTCTTGAAATCACGAGTATACATTACCTGATATATATAAATTTCAAACCACACAGTTAAAAAATAAAGAAACTATAACAAACTCCGGAATGACATTTTTTTTGTCCCCGGTCCACCGCGATAATATATTCACTTTTATACAAGCCATTGTATTGCCACTATACACAACCGGCCTCGTCGAGCGCCGCAGCTAGACTAATTCTTCGAAGTGCGCGGGAGACGGGGGGCATACTTGATCAAATTTGGGAAATAAATCGGTTTCAAACATTGTCGGCGGTAATGAGAAGTTTTCTCGGGACAAACGTATATGCACTTATTCAAAGGTATACAAAGGAGATATAAAACGGGTAATGTGCTTTTTTTGTTACCTATTTATATGGTAATAAAATAAAGATAACAGATTTTCTTTGTCATGCATAGTATTTGACTTACCCGGAATTTTACAAACAAAACCGGCTTGGGGACAACCCACCTTGATGAGAAATTTAGTCTAAATATATTTTTTTTAATTATTATATATGTTAATATTTAAATTTTAGCTGTTGCCCGAGGTAGAAAATGGCGGGCTGTTTCCGAAAAAAAAATGGTACTTTATTATTCAACCTTTCTGCACCTACGTTTTCAGTCTTGCCATCAAAAAATACTGCTTGGGAAATTGACCCTTTAAGAGGAAACTTAAAGAGTGGCTGGTTACTAGATGTTTCTACAATTTAAATGAGTATTTTAGCGCAGATAGTTAAAGTTTTAGGTAATTATTCAGTGAAATTAATATTGTACGTCCGAAATGGATAAGCTGTTGAAACTATAATTCTGTAATATGACCTTGTGTACACAGTCTTGACAATAAATAAATATCTGAATGATAAATATGGAAAAAAAAAAATCTAATGTCTTCGACAAAAATCGTTTTAGGAGAAATTGTTTTCTGAATTTAGCAAACGTGAGGGAATGACAAAAAGAAAGGCTAATAACAAAATATATTTTTTCTACTCCAGTACTTTTTTCCGTCATTTGTATAGTTACTAACTCTAATATAAAGACATAAATTATGAAAGTCTGTAAAAGTCTATACTCTACTGCCCAAAAAACACTGCTAAACGGTGTTATAATGTCGCCAAAAAAGCATCACTTAGTACCACAAATTACAAGATAAACAGCTGCATTCACACAATTTGCAATTTAAAAAAAAACTCATTAAACTAAGGCATTGCTGGCTTTTATCTTCAGTGCATGGATGTTTAGTATAGTGAACGTATACCTTTATGTATAAGTTAATAGTTTTTTGACAGATGTTTAGTATAGTGAACGTATACCTTTATGTATAAGTTCATATTTTTTTGACAGATGGACGTCAATAAAAAAAAAGTTTTTCAGACTATATTTTTTTTAATTTTGTTGTTTCCGAGCGGGAACATGTAATTATTTTCTTTGTTGTTTATTTGCATTTTATTTATGAAATGTCGAGTCGTAGAAAAAGTATTGTATGCAACGTTGTATAAGTAGGTCAAAAAACGCTCGTGGCATCTTTCTTACGATGTTCGCTACGCTCACATCGTAACCCATGCCACTCAGATTTTTGCCCCCTCTTATACAACGGTTGCATAAAATATTATAAAATGAGACGAAACAAAAAAAAAACTAAAAACAAAATAAGTGTTTTATGTTACGCCAATATGGTTAATGATGTGTGAAAGAAAATCCCTCTTGTGCCAAAAAGTAGGTTGACCTTTCCCTAAGACGGAAAACACTCGGCAACGTGATATCCATCACGAGTAGGTAGATAATCAAAAGTGGGCACTAATTCTCTAATCAATTAGGTAAGGGCGGCTTCATATTCACTGGTTTAGAAGCCTTTATTATAGCTTCCATCAGACCTAATACTATTTTTAATACCAATTTACGGTACCTCAAGCACAACTGTGGGACTGTGGCACGCGATTCTTTGTGACATTGTATTAAGCTATTAAGGTGCTAACAAATCAGATGCCAATACTTTAGAGCTGATAGTAGGTACTCGCCTTTTATGTTAAGCGTTTAGGTTTAACAAATATGATTTGTATTACTGTTGTGTTAAGTTTTTAACTTCTTATACTTATTGATAACTAACAAAGGTTAGTTCATAGAGTATATTGAATAATGTATGGTTAGTTTTTGATTAACACCTACCAATAGTTTGTAAATGTCATACAATACAACAATAATTGTTGTATTGTATGACATCTGCACGGCAAGCACATCTGGCTACGTCTTCGCTTGTCACACGGATAGTATCATCGGTCTTTCTCGCACGTTATGGAGACTTTCCTCTACAGACAATCGATATTCTTTATTACCAGACACATCATAAATTATGAAGTGGTAAACAATAGGTGCTCTTATCGCTAAAGAGCGATATCTTCCAGGCAACCTTTGGGTAGCGGAGAAAACAAAAGTAAACAGAATCATCACTAACTGAACTGACTGTGTCATTGTGTCGATTAATTGAGCCGGCGGTCCCGGGTTCGAATCCCGGCCAGGGCAAATATTGTGTTTGATGAACTCGAATATTTGTGCTTGCGTCATGGTTGTTCTATGTATTTAAGTATATATTTTATCTATATAAGTACGTATATCGTCGTCTAGTACCCATAACACAAGCTTTCTTGAACTTAATTTGGGACTAGATCGATTTGAGTGAGGTTGTCCGATAAAAAAAAAATGTACGAACTTAGAAATGACTCCTTTTTATCTAGAATAGTAATCACATCAGGTTTTATATCTTAAAAATATATATATATTGTAAGCCATCGACCACTAAGCCTGATATACATATTCCACAAGGAAAACATAAATCCAAGACATTTTAAATTCTAATGCATTAGCATAAATCTTATTGGTACATTCCTTTCTTCATTTATTGGCCTATATTTGCATACAGATTGACTAAAGCCAGTGACGTCACCGCTGACGTTCTATTGGCGATTACATTGAGAAACTGATGCAATGGATTCACATAAACGAAAGGTTAGAACGCTCTAGCCTTTTACTCGTAGTAATCGTGTCTATGTATTAAAAACTTTTATGTGAACCATTATTATTATTATTATACGTTTTCTTCTAAAGTAAAGATATGAACATAAATCACGCTTTTGAAGTGTCTCCATACTATACTTCAGGAGAAGAAACAACCGAATATCAGACTGGCGCCATAACCTATACAGCCAGCATTAAGTAGCCGACAATTTAAAATATGCCATTGGATATAAGCCAGTAGTAAAATTTATTGCTACTTTTGATGCTGACCGTATTGTATTTATATGTTAAAAAGAAACAAATGTAATACCGGGGACTTATTAAAAATCAACACCTTATCCGCAGACTGAGTCTATTTCAGACACGATATCGAGAGAAAAATAACATATAATATGGGAAACTAAATTTTTCCCTTTGCATGATTAACATACAGTGGAATTGGAGATATTTAGAATTTTTGAGCGTACCTACGACACACATTTAAAGATATTGTATTATTGGATCTTATGTGCAGTCATCTTTATTCACACTTAACAAAATGACTAGTCCTAATACGTGGGAGGATTACTCAACATTTTCTTTTTCAAATTTATTTCAGGGTTTAGTTAGTGGGCCATAATTACATATATATTTTAGAATTGAAAATCTCATTGAATTCTAGATGTTTAAGAATAATACTACCTATTTGCTTTTCAATTATTTAATTAATATTTAGTTAGTAAAATTGTTACGAGGATATTATATAAATCCGCGATTGTCATGTTATAATAAACAGCTGACTAGACTGCCTATATCTCTAGCCAGTCTTGATTGGGTCTCATTTCACTAAGGAGATAACGTGTATTAATCAGTCCAATGGCTCATAAAATAGGGTAATACCTATTAGTAGTACGTGAGCACAGACCAAATTTACGTACCTATGTACGTCGTATTTACATTCGTAATAAAAAGTACCCTCGTACCACACAGGCTGCATAAGAGCTTATACAGCCCTTAATACGACTTATTTCAGCTTTGTAAGGGCTTTATAAGCCTTAATACAGCATGTGTGGTACCTAGGAAGGAATTGACAACGTTTAATTTTTTTAATCAAGCTTTTTACCAAATAAAAAATAAAAAAACGGACAACAAATGATTTGCCACATTTTTATATTTTCCTAAATATCCCATTTAAAAAGTTCCTTATTCTAAAAGAGCGTAAGCGACCAGTCACAGCGCAGAAAACCATGCAGTCTGAGTTACTAAGGCGGATTTAGTATGGAAATTGTACCACTGTCTTTTTTGTGTGTTGCGTTGCGACTGTCAGATTTTCCACAAGGTGATGTAATTTAGAGAGCCGATTCTTAGATGACGCTGCTTTACCTATATTATTTTTTATTATTTTAATAACGAGTCTGGATAATCAAATAAAAATCATAGTTTTGTGTTCTGTCATTAATGAAATTTGTTTAAAACTGAACACTATTCGAAAATTTGAAATTTTGTCAATTGAAGTTTCACGAGGTAACACAAATTACAAAATTACTTAATCTTTATTTCTTGCTAACTACATACCGTGTGCAGTATATGTAAGATACGATGTTATTTTCTAATATTATAACGTCGATAGTTAGAATAGGTGAAAATATTCGTTAGTTACAAATGTTAATTTGGTGGTGTGTGAAATTATTAAATTACAGACTTCCTCGTTAAGGCTCCTTGTCCGTTCAAAACTGCTGATTATTTTAGTAATTTTTCTTTATGCTAAAACATTTTTCTTTACATATTATGTTACTACTTAGAACAGAGCCATTGCGATTTATTGGTATTTATTTGAAACCTACAGTTTGAGTTTTTCATTGACACTTTTTGTTTCAAAAAATACTTGATTTTGACAAAATTTACGCAGAAAACTGGTTTTTTAACTTATTTTCGACTGCACACAATGCAAAAACTCAGGAAAAGGTATCATTCACTTCAAAAATTGGGTTGAAATTATCAATATACTTGTCATAATATGGAAAAAATAAAATTTAAAAGGAATAAGGCCTCTTAAGTAATATTAATAACCTGCACTAAATGGAAACGGTTACAACTTGTACTAAATGATCTGTCCTGGGAATACAATGATGTCACATAAATGCGTTTATGGCAGTTTATAAGGTGGGAAAAAACATTAAGTGTGTTATTTCAGTATAATATCCGTACTATAACAATTTGAATATAGTTACATAGTAACATAAACTTACTACATGCATGGTTGGTTTCCGTAACTTCATTTGTCGCACGACATAGCCCTTCCGCGTGACTTAGCTACTAATTTTATCTAATGTATACCATGTATGTAATTGTATTGAAAATTAGTATTCTATGGAGAGCGCTTATCGCGTGTTTGAAAAATGCTTATTTATATCACTTATCGGGTGTACTGCCTTTTCGCCGAATTATGTTTCGTCAAATTTCATTTGGCAACCAACTTTTCGCCGAAGTTTTATTACGCAAACCAATCCTTGGCATAATTTTAGTTCGTAATTTTTTTATTTCGCTACATTTTTAGATTCCAAAATTTTATTATGTCAAATTTAATGTGGTAAATAATTGTGTAGGAAATGATTTGCTAAGGCAAATAACATATCGTCAAATTTTATGTGGTAAATAATTGTGTAGCAAATCATTTGCTTAGTCAAATAACGATTCATCAAAAGCCATTTGGGCAAATTACCTACAACCATTGCTTACGGTATGATGATAATGCAAAATAAAACACAAATATAAACCGAAAAAAATATTTTTTTATCAAAATCAATTTGTTGTACTTGTGATACGTATGTATGTGAGCAGATCCGACTCGGCCGGGTTAGGTTAGGTTAGTTTTTTTTTTATATCCCTAAAAAACGCTCCTTTTGTTGTACTTGTGATACGTATGTATGTGAACTGTAGGAATTCTAGCCGTCGGGATTACAGTCTTCGGGATTACAGTCTTCGGGACGAAACTGCTCCCAGAGATAGGTAGGTGAGGGTTATTTTTTTTATGCACACACGCACATTAACTATCAGCGATGATAACTCAAGAATGAAATGCTATTTTGAGCCACAAAGTATGTAAACAAAAGTACCCTCTAAATTTAGGTGCATGGTGCATCACCCTACCCTCTTAATGCAATAAAATTATACTGCGATTTGCATAATGCCATTCAATATGTTGCTAAATCAAGGTATGCCAATCAATACATTTGACGAAAACATAATTGACATCTTATAAAAATCCCAGATAATAATTGGTCTAACAATAGTTTATCAAATCATTAATTGGGAAAAGATATCAGTGCGAAACGTTGAGTTGGGAAATGAAAATTTGACCAAATAAAAATATGGGATACGTAGTTCGGCGAGTTAAGAATTTGCTAAATAATTTTCGGCGAAACATTAGTAAACCCACTTATCGACTGAATAAAAGTTTTGTGTAATACTTATTTAAGCTTATTTAAAATTGGTAAGTTTTAGATCAAAATTATGACGGGTCTAAAGCAATACGTCGTTTCGGCGTAGTTGTATGTATATCTGAGATCACCGTGTATACAACTACGTAAAATTTTTTGATAATGATTTTAAATAAGTTATATCGCGAGGGACCCGTTATAATTTGTGTTAATTATATGACAAACCGCGGGAATATTAACTTTTAGTTCTTATTGGGCTCTAGGAACTCGGGCCTATTCGTTTTGTCAAGCGCGTAATATTAGCGTAGGATACAGACTTCGTTATACCGCGTCCACACGCGCTTGCCAAACCTCGGCAATCCTACAGGATGCAGTTATATGTTAGAGTAAAGAGTTCAGAACTACATCGTGCTCACTCTAACATATAACTGCGTCCTGTTAGGTTTGTCTATGCTTGGGAAGCGTGCGGACGCTGCATAACGATAACCATGTCCCGCGCTACAATCTGTGGTCGCGTCCCCAAGTAGCACAGGCTGTATAACCGCTTATAAAGCCATAATACCTACTAATACAACTTAAATTAGCTGTACAAGGACTGTATTAGCCCTTACACAGCATTTGTGCTAGTTGGGTTGGCATCCCGCAGCTTTGTTCAAACTAACTTTTGACATTTGCCTTTTAAATGCCCCACTGAAAAATTACGCCAAACTCATAAACTCATAAACTCATTTATTGATAATTATTCAATTACATGTCAAAAAAAATTATACATATTTAATTTACATTAAAAAATTCATCTACCGTGTAGAATGTTTGCTCGATAAGCCATTTTTTTAATCGCGCTTTGAACGACGTTGCGGTGGACGCCGATGTGACCACCTCGGGCAGTCGGTTGTGCACCGCCGGCCCCATGACGTGCGTCAGCTTCCGTGTCTTTGCTAATCTTCCAGGGAGCGGTGTTAGTTTTTTAGCATTACGAGTCGGATATTTATGTACTTGACTCCATGTTTTGTACGTTTCCAAGTTTTCGCGGACGTAAACCGCTACCTGGAAAATCAACAATGACGGCAGTGTAAGAATTCCCAGTTCTCTGAAGTATGGCCTGACGCTGGTGTCGCGCGACACTCGCACCATCGCCCGCACGGCGCGCTTCTGCATCCGGAATGCCCGCTGCCAGTCGGCGGCGCGCGCGCAGCTCCGCGCCGTACTGCAGCTGCGCGTGCACGGTGGCGAAGAAGCACGCTCGCGCGATGTTCGTTGGCACCACCCGACTCAGTCGTTGCAGGGCAAAGCAAGATCCACCAAGCTTTTTGCACAGTTTATTTATTTGAGCTTCCCATGTCAATCCGCTGTCCAACTCAAAGCCGAAGAAGGTGGTGACTTCAACCTGTTCGACGTTTATTCCTTTCAAGTACACCGAGAGCTGTCTCGATGGCCGCCAAAGACCCTTGTGTTCAAAAATTAGTTCCGGTTTTTCGCCGCAGCCGGAATAGGGGGCGGAAACGAAATTGATGAAAAGGGTAAGTGTAAACCGCAAGGTGCCCTTTTTATTGAATGTGTTTGCGCTTGAATCGTCGCATTTAGGGATGTTTGTAGTAATGCATGTTCGAGATAAGATCTGCTACAGCAATGTGATCTCAAAGTGGAAAAAATGTGGATAGATTCAAGCACTATATCATATCTCTTTTAAACGCTAACTAGTCAATGAAACATGATGCAGCTAGAATAGCTAAAATCGATATATATCCTTCACGGCCGGCGTTAGCGAAACCGTTTCGGTCACAACGACTGCTGGCAAACTAACGTAGGTAGGTAGCCTAAATAATTATATGCGTACTATACATCCTGCCCGCATCTTCGTCCGTGTATTTTTATCTGTACTGTAGACGTATAAAAGTATCCTATAACCATCTTTGTGTGCCCAGCTATCCTTGTACCAAAATTGGTTAAAATTTGTCAAGCCGTTTCGGCGTCATGCGTGGACAAAGGAAATTATGAAAACGGATGGCGCCAGGTTTTCACGGCGCCTCGCGCCCATACAAAACAAATGACGATCGTGCATCACGCTCACGCTATTAAGATCTAGATTTTTTTTGTAAATACAAATATAGAATTTTATAATATAGATCTGTCTTTTCAGCGACCAAAGACGGTGCTCTGCAGACTAAAGAACACGATTCGTCTGTAATAGACTGAAGGGCCTCTATCATGATGATGATAGTATACCGGGTGTACAATGCAAATGAGTCAGTATGGTGAAGTCGGAAACTATGAGAGATAGCGAGATCTGTTCTTACGAACCATGACGTCGATTTTAGATTTATTAAAAACTGCATTCAATTTTTTTTCGTATATCTCATGCATAACCCGGAATCGAACCCGGGCGAAATTAAGTAGAGAAAAAAATAAAAAAATTAAGATTTCAATCGATCCTATTTTTATTGAGATCAAATGTCTGTATAGGACTACATACATTTAGAGAGCTCTAAGAATCAGAAATCGCTGTTAAAGAGTGACATTCCTTTAAGGTACCTAGTACGAACATTTTGTGTTTTATTTTTATTTTTATCCAAAAGCAAATATGAAATTGTTTCCAATATCCTCATAATTCAACAAAACAATAATTGTATGACAACTATGAACCTAAACAGAAATTATCATGGTCAAAATGGAAAAAGTTATTTTTCCTTGTATGGAGCGTTTTCAACTTTATCACCAATTTCTGACTCTTAGAGCACTCTAAATGTATGTACCTTTTTACAGAAATTTGTTGCCAGTAAAAAATAGGATCGATTGACATCTTTATTTTTTTTTCTCCTCTTTTTCAATTTTAACCGGGTTCGATTCCCGGTTCATCATCATCATCTCGTGAAAATTACTGACGACATCCGAGCAGGTATGAACGACCGTAAATTGACAGTTTTGACACTGCTAGATTTTAGCAATGCATTCAACACTGTTGATTTCGATATTATGTTGGGTATATTGCGCTCTCTTAACATATCTCCTGCAGTTATTGACTGGTTTCTTAGCTATCTGACTGGTCGTCGGCAGCGTATAAAGGTGGACTCTTCCCGATCTTCTTGGTGCAGCACAATGGCCGGTGTTCCACAGGGCGGTGTGTTGTTTCCACTGCTATTCTCTGTATTTATTAATTCAATCACTCATAATCTGTCTTCAAACTATCACCTTTATGCCGACGATCTTCAAGTTTATTCTCAAGGTTCACTCGAAGTTCCTTCAATCATCTCTTCAACAAATTCGGACTTGAGACTTATTTTAGAATGGAGTAGTAACTATGGCCTCCGCGTTAATCCGTCAAAATCCGAGGCTATCATCATTGGCAGTCCTAGTCTAATTTCCAGAGTCGACTTGGCTAATACTCCTTCAATTTTTTTTAATGGTGTCATAATCCCTTACTCGTCCCAGGTTAAAAACCTGGGCGTCATCATTGATAGCACTCTTTCTTGGGTGCCCCAATTGAATGAAGTGAGCAGGAAGATGTTTGCCGCGGTGGGCTCTCTTAGAAGGCTTAGCAAATTCCTTCCCATCGCCACTAAAATTGCGCTCGCTCAGACGTTACTTCTCCCGATTCTAGACTATGCTGACATCTCGTATCTTGATATTTCAGAGGAGCAACTTAATAAGCTTGAGCGCATTCAAAACATTTCCATCAGATTCATATTTGGGTTACGAAAATATGATCATGTCTCTAGTTTCCGATCTCAACTCAAGTGGCTCCCTATTCGTCATAGCTTAGGCGTAACTCACACATTCTTACTCTTCTTTATGGCATATTTTTCCACCGAACAACTCCTCTGTATCTTAAAGAGCGCTTTAGCTACCTTTCGTCTGCAAGGTGCGCTAAAAAATTCCTTTTAGCTGTCCCCTCCTCACACTCAAAATTTTACTCGAATTCCTTTACTTTTAAAGCCGTTTTGCTATGGAATTCGCTTCCAGTAGAATTGCGGAGTGCTAAAACGCCAGCGATCATTAAAAATAAAATAAAAGAATACTATTTATCTCTCGATTAATAAAATTGATGGTGTGATTTGTGAAACTGCCTTCGTTTGTTTGCCTCTGACGTTTATGTATTCCTTATCTGTCTTGTTTTATTTATATTTATGTATGTTTAAGTAGGTCTATTTATGTATGTGTATATCTATTGATACGTTTACTTGCTTATCTGTTGATAATTATTTTGTTCTCCCTTCCCATTCTGCATCACCATTGTGTGATTTATACTAATCAACTCCACTACCTAAAGGTTGTCTGGAAGAGATCGCTCTTTAGCGATAAGATCGCCTGTTGTCTACCGTTACTAAAATTATTGTTCTGTATTGATTTTGTAAAAATTTTTGGTGTGCAATAAAGCATTTTGTATTGTATTGTATTGTATCATCATCATCTCAGCCATAGTACGTCCACTGCTGAACATAGGCCTCCCCTTTGGACTTCCATATATACCGGTTGGAAGCGACCTGCATCCAGCGCCTTCCGGCGACCTTTATAAGGTCATCAGTCCATCTTGTAGGTGGACGTCCTACGCTGCGCTTGCTGGTCCGAGATCTCCACTCGAGCACTTTTCGGCCCCATCGGCCATCTGCTCTGCGTGCTATGTGGCCTGCCCATTGCCACTTCAACTTGCTAATCCGGTGAGCTATATCGGTCACTTTAGTTCGTCTACGGATTTCCTCATTTCTGATTCGATCACGTAGAGACACCCCGAGCATAGCCCTCTCCATTGCTCGTTGAGCGACTTTGAGCTTTGAGATGAGGCCGATAGTGAAAGACCACGTTTCGGTGCCGTAAGTCATCACTGGTAACACACATTGGTTGAAGACTTTCGTCTTGAGGCACTGAGGTATGTGAGGGTAAGACATTGCGTAGTTTCCCGAACGCTGCCCAGCCGAGTTGGATTCGGCGGTTGACCTCTTTCTCGAAGTTGGACCTACCTAATTGGACCACTTGTCCTAGGTAGATGTATGAGTCAACAACTTCGAGTACCGAGTTTTCAACAGAGACTGGGATGGGCACAACCTTGGCATTTGACATGAGTTTCGTCTTGTCCATGTTCATTTTTAAGCCCACCCGTTGAGAAACTCGATTGAGGTCATCGAGCATCATGCTGAGTTCCTCCATCGACTTTGCCATGACTACGATGTCGTCAGCAAACCGAAGGTGAGTGATGTATTCGCCATTGATGTTGATGCCAAGTCCTTGCCATTCCAGGAGTTTGAAGGCGTCTTCAATAACGGCCGTATACAGTTTCGGGGACACAACATCCCCCTGTCTTACGCCTCTTCTCAATGGAATGGCCTTTGTGCTCTGCTCCTGAACTCGGACGGTGGCGTTACTATACAAACACTTCAACACTTCAATGTACCGATAGTCAATATGGCATCGCTGAAGTGACTCGAGCACCGCCCATGTTTCCACCGAATCGAAGGCTTTCTCATAGTCAACAAACGCTAAGCATAATGGCAAGTTATACTCTTCAGTCTTCTGTATAACTTGCCGCAGCGTATATATGTGGTCTATGGTACTATAGCTTCTTCGGAAACCGGCTTGTTCGGGAGGCTGGAAGTCATCAAGTCTATGTTCGAGACGGTTCGTGATGACCCTTGAAAACAACTTATAAACATGGCTTAGAAGCGTGATGGGCCTGTAGTTCTTCAATAGGCTGTTATCACCTTTCTTGCCTCTTCCCCCCGGACCACCGCAAGGTGTAAACGTGTCCACTGACCGTATTTAATTTATTTATTTGGTCTAAATTACATTTAAAACGAAAATAAATCCGTTTCAAAAATTAGGAGTGCATAAACCCAAGAAGTTCACTTCGTTGAAGACCACATCACTTCGATTTCCTGTGCGCCTGGTACACCGCAAGCGTGAGTCTTTCATTTCTCTGATTCACATAATTGTTGCGCGCGCATCGATCAACCACGGTAGCGCCGTTATCAGTGCCCGCTACTTAGCGACGCGATTGGCTAAGCAGTTGCATCCAAGCAGCGCAGCCGCGCACCTAACCGGTTTCGGCAACTACTCTGCGAACATCTAACCTCCTAGTATGAACAGTCCGATCGACCGCTCGCTGTCGGAAAGCGACTTACAGAGTATGGGAGACCGTGCGCGGGAGACTACGCCTACAAATATTTATGTCACGAATAGGAACAAAAGAAAACGGGAAAATGAGATTACTGCTGATTTCTCCCTATTTAAAGAGGAAATAAGGAGTATGATCGCCTCAATGATGGCCACGCAATTAAGCGAAATTATGAAAAACTCTACCACGTCACAAGAAATTCAACAGAGTAACAGGAATATTGAGGACTCTGTTGCGTTCCTGTCTGCGCAGCATGAGGAATTTAAACATAAAATAAACTGCCTCGAAAATCAAATTGCTGAAGATAGGACTTACATACAAAATTTAGAAAATAAAATTGAAGATCTGCAACGTGAAAGCCGCAAGGCTAACCTAGAAATAAAAAATGTTCCCAAAACACAAAATGAGACAAAGGAAGACCTTTTGAACATGGTTATCAAATTATCTAACTGTATCAACTGCCCCGTAAGTAAAACACAAATAAAAGACATATACAGGGTGCGCCCAAAACGAGACGGAGTTAATAATACCCCAATAATAATCGAAACAGCCTCTGTTTTAGTAAAGAATGACATCTTAAGAATGTGTAAAGCGCATAATATTAGAAAGAAAACTAACCTATGTGCCAAAGACTTAGGCTTGCGTATCTCGGAGGAAACCTCCATTTTTGTAGCTGAACAGCTAACTGCCAAAGCGTCTAGACTTCATTTTCTGGGGCGTGAGCTTAAAAAGAGAAAAATACTTAAACACTGCTGGACTAGCTACGGTAGAGTATACGTGCGAAGAGACGATAACTCCGAAATCATACAAGTTCATAGTGAAGCACAGATAGAGAGGCTGGGCAAGCAAACTTCACCTTATATACAGAATAATATGCCCTCAACACACAAGCGAGCACCTTCAACAAATGGGCCTCCTGTTGCTTCCACCAGCTATGAACTACAAGTTAGTGCTGACGAGTTCGTGACAAATACCGGAGAAATATGACTACGCTATTATTTGTTATTGAATATAACCGTTCTCAAGTGCTATTTTTGTTGGGTCGGTTATTATCTACCGGCCCCCTGTCACGCTGTTATTTGTATAATTAACCTAAATTTAATCTATTCTATGTACACATATACACAAATGCAAAACTCAATATACATACACAATAAAAATCCAAAACTTACACGTATAAACACACAATGGGTGCTGACCTGTATCTACGGGTATTTACTAAATACTTCAATCATATACAACACTACTATCTATACCTCCACAGTTCTATTTACACTTTATAATGAATAGTCAATTAACGACAATAAATGACCTAGACTCTATAGAAACCGCGAGTTCCTTTAGTTGTGATATCCAAGATTTACATAAATTTATACCTATACATCAAAATAAAAACTTAACGCTAATATCACAAAATATAAGAAGCATCCACAGCAATCTAAATGACCTTCAGGTGACCCTGGGACACCTGAGTTGTAACGTTGATATTATGTTATTAACGGAATGCTGGCTCAGCCCTCATAAACCTGTCCCATGCCTCTCTAACTATAATACTTTAGCGACCATAAATAATCTAAACCAGAATGACGGAGTCGTGTGCTATATAAGTAGTCAGCTGAATAGTATTGTTAAGGAGGTTAAACTGGAACAGGCCTCTTGTTTGCAAATCAACGTTAATAATATAATAATTTTGGGTATTTACCGCTCGCCTTCTAATACAAATGCCTCCATCTTCATAGATTAGTTAAACAGTCACTTACAAACTATTCAATCCTGCAATAATAGATGATCAAACGAACTTCTCAAGCGAAGTTCGATCATTATTATATGAGTCGTTTCATTCGAAGATATAATATATAACAATGTAGTCCTTTAAACCTACAGGCGACATTGCACGATTTTAAGAGACAATCAATTGACTATTAACTAAACAGATTTCATTCATTCATTCACTCCGTTCCTCCCGGTAGCCCCAGCCCAGCCCCACCTCCATATTGCCTCATTATTTTCAGAGAAAAAGCAAAACTTTAAAATATAGGGGAGTACACTAGGGTGGGAGGGTTATTATATCTTCGAATGAAACGACTCATAAATAATGATCGAACTTCGCTTGAGAAGTTCGTTTGATCATCTATTATATTTAGTCGTTTCATTCTTCAGATATAATATATAACAAGGTAGATGTTCAGAGTTTTATTTTTATTTTATATTTTGCTTTGTCTAGATTAAAACATGATAAGAGAATAAAGTTATATATTTCTGACACAGAATATTTAAGTAGCATGACATATTTATTTTATTTTAGAATTATTATAAATATAAATATTCGACGAATATTCGTCATCCGAAATTGGTCTATCACAAAAGCGAGCGAACCTCTGAGACGTAGCGGTATAGCCCACTGCGCGCCAGATGGTGATAGCGCTGACTTCAGCGCGGTTCACGACAGATGTTCGTATCTGCGCGCACTAAATGTTACCGGGGTGCGTGTTTTGCCGGGGTGCCAATTTACTACAGAAGCTCTTTAATCCATCTATTGATGGTTTGTGAGGTAGCAGCTTTAGTCAAAAAATATAACCTTTGATCGTAGCTCTACAAATAGCACCGTACTCTATAAAAGAAGAGCAGGAAGAGGACCGAATGTTCTCGACATGCACCTAATGCTTTAATAACATCTGTAATCATCGCCATTTTTGAAGAAATAACAACTTCAAATGCGATTAGCTAAAAAGTGTATTCTGTGTGCCTAAAAATATGTTTATACCTAGATTTTAAGTATAAAGTCTCTTCTTAGTGGCATTCTTTCAAAAATATGTTTTATTGGGGTACCAATGACAGATGTAATTTAGGCCGATTTGCGGTTCCCATATATCTGCTCAGTATAGTTAGGGGCATTTGGTATCTGCTTGTAAGTAAGTAAGTAAGTAAGTAAACGCTTTATTGTACACAAAAACAGTTAAAAAATACATCTATTACAATTAACATATAGGTACAAAGGCGAACTTATCCCTATAAGGGATCTCTTCCAGTTAACCTTGCTTGCTTGCTTGTTTGCTGCTTTTCGCAGGTGTTTCACGCCAGTGTCCTATATTCTCAGTAACACTAATAAGGCAGAACGGTAACTATTAAGTGTATCGTACTGTTATAAAGGAAACCTCCAAGGACTTTTTAAAAAAAGGTATTTTTATTCACACACAAGGTCACAAAATACACTTATAATAAACAAAACTAGGGCTAGTCCAGGAGGGTTGTAAAAGTGTAACTCGGTCGGCGGTCGGAACGGAACTGGCTGTCTGGACATCTAGGATATGGAAGGTTAACTTAGTTGGAAGGGAGGTTTGCTGATGAAGATGCTGGGTCAGCCTATTGGGGTGCATTACAAGGATATAACATCTCCCGGGGGGTAGGATTAAACTTACACTCTTAGGGAGTGAAGTTTATGTGGATCTAAGTTTAGGAGCAGGGATTGGAATGGGAAGCTCTTCAAGTTCGGATTCAGGATGGTTAAGGGGTGGAGCGGATGATTTGGTTTTGGTAAGTAGGGTAGGTCGCCTTTTACATAGATTTAATTTCCAAATTTTGTAGAGAAAATAGAGTGCCAGAGTAATTATAATAAAAATGGTGCTATATGAATAATAGCTACCATATAATACGATGTGGGGTTTTTCAATTAATTTGTCCAACCGTTCAGTTAGTTGGTTCTGGGATAAATATTCGGTATCTTTTAGGGATTTTATATCTAGAATTCTTGTATGTGTAGTTGGAAAATCTGACTGAAGTTTTTTAAATGTAGAATAGTTACAGCACGAGTCATTTATTAAGTTGAAATCTGACCGAATGGGTTTTAATTCGAGGTTTACATTATTTTCGGTAATGAATTGCATGCCCTTAAAATATGCGGTGCATTTGTTAGGTAATGTTAATAGGCCAGTGCCCATTATATCCGTTTCTATTAAATTTGAATTATTCTGACATTTTATTGATATTTTAGATTTCTCAGAAATTACATATATCCATTTGTTGTTATTTAATTTTAGCCAAATTTCCAAATTGCCATGTAAGAGTTTAATTTCACAGCTGTCAGGTTTGGATGATAACAATTTTGTGGCAATTTCTGTTTCACAGATAGGTGAGGACGTAGTGGAATATATATGTACAATGTTACAAATATAAAACTTACTGGTTAGTTGCTTACAGTTACTTAAATCATCTAACTTACAATAGTACGCCTTATCTCTACTTAGAGCTAAATAATTCGCGGTGGGTCTCACCATCGCGTAGGAGGCCGGTGTGACATTACTGTGCGCTACCGGGAATGGAACACCGTGATAGATGTTATATTCTCGAGAGTAAACAAGTGGGAGCTTCATTATAAATATAATTTTTTTATCAATGTAAAAGCAGGATATTTCGGAGATATTTGTCAAAATGTTTATATGGTCTAGGTTGAGTGATATCGGCAATTCTTGTAATTTAGGTAAAAATCTGTAATGTTCCACAAGTTCGGTAAATAATTGCTTCGGGGTTATTATAGCTGGATATAATATGTTTGATTTGCTAAACATGACGGCATTAACAATGTCCTCCAACTTGAATGATAACGTCATAAGATTATTCTCAATTATATTAATTAATTCCAAAATGTTAGATCTTATTTCTAGATTATTACTAATTACAGTTAAATTCTTAATTGATAAACTAAGCATGTTAATTGCGTCATTCAATCTTTGTTCATTAATGCTTATTTTATTTATAAAATCCTTATGGGATTTTAATATAGATGATGTTACTAAAATATTTTTCTTCATTAAGGTCGCTACCTCTTTTTGATCGTTTTCTAAGCTTTGAATGGCGTTATTATACATGCTAGCGTCATCCTGGTCCATAGTTCCAAATAAATGTTTGAAAACGGTACCTATACCGCCAAACCACGCAGATCTTTTTGACTTATTTGTTATTAAATGTGAAATCGAGTCGTAATCTCTAATAATATCGTTGTATCTCGTAGAGAGTGGCTGAAACATGTTGCTGCATTCAGTATTTGTAAACGTGTCATATTGGTTGCATAAGAATTTCGAGGTGCCTATCACACCGTTCAGATTGTCAATGTGCGGTTTAATGAATGAAATATCGACGGGTATAATTATATCTAAGAATCCGTTTATTACTTTAAGCTCTCCAACGGGATCAAAGTAAATGCCAGGACCAGTTTGTACGGGTTCGGTGTAATTACCTTGTACGAAAAGGGGGACGCTGAAAAGAAATAAAAATAAAAATAAAAGTATGATGAAAATCTTAAAATATCAAATCTTAGGTAGTACTTATGCTTATATTACTTAATTAGTCCTATGGGCTAGTTTAATTTGATCGTAATGATGAACTACATTTTTGCGGTTTATCAGTAAGGTCAAAGTATTTCGACCATTAATTTTCACGACCTTGTAAGGTCCTTTCCATACAGGAGATAGGGCTTTACGAAGACGTAAATGGTTTTTGAGGTAGACATAGTCTCCTACTTTATAAGTTACGGGTCTAGTATTTGAATCGTAGTGCGTTTTGGAATTCTCTTTCGATTTGTTAATGTTTTCTAGGGCCTTGTTCCGAGAGAATTGAAGTCGGTGTTGAAGCATTTTCAGGTAATCGCAATATGTCGTATTAGGTGCGGAGTCGTAAATGGAGCTCGGCAAAAATGGTTTGTGTCCGAAAATTAGTTCATAAGGGCTGAAGTTAGTTGTGCTATGTACAGTGGTATTATATGTGAGAATGGCAGTGTATACATAACGAGGCCAATTGTTTTGTTCCGCATTTACATAGGATTTTAAATATTCTTTCAATGTGGAATGACTTCTTTCAAGAGCGCCTTGTGTCTGCGGGTGATAAGGGCTGGACCAAAGCTGTTTAATTTTTAAAAAGGAACAGACTTGCTTAAATAGGTCAGATGTGAAGTTGGTTCCTTGGTCCGTCAGTATGAATTTGGGAATCCCGAATAATGATATGAAGTGGATAAGGCACTCACTGGTTTCTTCAGCGGTAGTGCTTCGTATGGGGTAGGCTAGTGAATATTTTGTTAGGTCATCCTGCAGGGTGAGTATATATTTAACTTTGGCAGGTCCTGCTTCGGGTAATGGTCCTACAATATCCAGTGATAAACGTTGGAAAGGTTCAGTAGAAGTTGAAGTTATTTCCATTGGGCTACGATTTAATTTTCTTAAAGCCTTGTTAGTTTGGCATGAGGAGCATTTTTTTACATAAGCTTCGATGTCAGATCGCATATTTTTCCAAAAGTATCTTTCGCGGATCCGGCTAATCATTCTGGTTGTGCCTAAGTGTCCTGCAATAGGGATATCGTGATTTTCCTTGAGAATTTTAGGGATTTCACTTAGTGACGGATATATTAAGTTATCGTGATAGATATTTATTTGTATACCGGTTCCATTAAAGATGTATGCAATCATGTTATAGATTTTTGTGAACGCATGTTTGTCGAACGAGTTTTTGAAGTCTGAGATACTGATATTGTCCGTGTTTTCTCTAGTGGTAGTCAGGTGGTTCCGGAGGTTTTTCAGTGATTCGTAAATGTCAGCATATGAACAATCGTCAAAGTGATGGACTTTAGTAAAGAGGGTTATAAAGGATTTTCCGCCATGATTAATTTCTTTTAAGGAGAGTAGGGTTTTTTCGGATTGTAAGAATTCTTCACGGTTTGGTAAGTAACTAAGAAAATCTTCAATGTACGGTACATTTTCGTCTAGATCTAGTGAAGTGGGTATAATGATGGTTTTATATGGACTTTTCAGAAGACTTTCATTGTGTTCTACTATGGTGGTATCATGATGGGTATTCTGTGATGTTTTTAGGAATTTAGAATATGTGTCATCCATAACCGAAGGGATGGATTGGAGCAGATCTTCGTTAATATTCGTTTCAGTGGGTTGTACTTCCAGAGAAGGTGTAGTTAGCTGATTAAGTTCATCAATTATAGATTCCAGTTCAATAGGGGAAAATTGTGGATTAGGCGATAGTGATGGAATGTCTCCGATATTGAATGGGTCAAAGATTTCAGGTTGGGCAGATGACGTACTTGGTTGCGGATCATTTTGGATAGTTGTTTCGGATGGAAGCTGAGAAGTTTCACCCTCTTCTGTATTTAAAGCGTTTACAGGAATATGTGATATCTCGTCGTTAAGGATTGGATATCGGGATAATGCGTCAGCTGCACAATTTAGTTTGCCTTTTCGATATACGATTTCGTAATCGTATTCTTCTAATTTTAGACGCCAGCGTTGTAGTTTGCTACTAGGATCAGTATGGTTAAACAACCATTTCAAAGGGCGGTGATCAGTTACTATGTAAAATTTCCTACCGAACAGGTAAGGTCTAAAATATTTGCAGAAATTGACAATAGCGAGTAATTCTTTTTCCGTGGTACTGTAATTGCATTCGTTTTTATTCAATGTCCTGGAGGCAAAAGCTATCGGTTGATCTTTGCCAATTTGTCCCTGGGATAAAATACCAGGATGGCATAATTTGAGGCGTCGCATGTGAGTACAAAGGGTTTTGTAAAATCGGGATAAAGAAGGATTGGTGCAGTTGTAAGTTTGGATTTCAAGGTTTCAAAAGCTAATTGTTGTTCATGACCCCATTTAAAAAGGGTTTCCTTTTTCAGGAGTAGAGTTAGTGGTTTGGAGGTTTTAGAAAAGTCGGGAATGAACCTTCTGTAATATGATACAAGTCCGAGGAAGGATTTTATATCTTTTGGAGTTTTAGGTGTTGGGAATTCGGTAACCGCTTTTATTTTTTCAGGATTAGGTTTGACACCTTTATCACTGATAATATGTCCAAGATAAGCGACTTCTTTTCGAAGAAATTCGCACTTATCTGGTTGCAATTTCAGATTGAAGCTTCGTAGTCTTTCAAAGACAGCTGATGGTTATTTATATGCGACCCTAGGTCGTAGGAGTATATGACGATATCGTCGAGGTATACAAAACAACGGACACCCTGGAGTCCTGATAGGCAATTATTCATGAGCCTTTGAAATGTGGAAGGCGCGTTTTTGAGCCCAAAGGGCATTCTTTTGAATTCAAATTGACCTTGAGGTACTGAGAAGCTAGTTTTTTCTGCATCTTGCGGGGACATATTTATTTGATGGAAACCTGAGGCTAAATCAAGGGTTGAAAAGTATTTACTGTTGCCTAATTGATCTAGGATATCGGAGATTTGAGGAATAGGATAGGTTTCGCCTATCGTTATGTCATTAAGTTTGCGGTAGTCGATTACTACTCGCCATTTTTGTTCTCCTGACGCGTCAATTTTCTTCGGTACAACCCAAATTGGAGAAGACCACGGGGAAATAGACGGCTTAATAATGTCTTGCTCTAACATCTTGTTTATTTGTCTATTCACTTCTTTTTTGTGTATTTCGGGGAATCTATACGATTTTGTGTATATAGGGGTGTCACTATTTGTTCGGATACTGTGCTGGATGTTGGGAGTGGAGGTTAATTGGTCATCTGGAAGATGGAAAATGTCAGAGTATTGTGAGCATATTTCGGTAAGGGCATTTGCTTCTTCGTTATTTAAATGGGAAGTACGGAGTGAATTTAGCACTTCTTCTGTGCGTCTGGCAGTGTTGCCAGTCATGGCGTAAGCTACATTTATATCGATTGGTTCTAATTTAAGTTTTAAGTCAGGGTTCAGTTTGACAGGGTCCTCGGAAATATTTACAATTGAGATATTTATACGGTTATTTTCTTTAACTTTTACAATACAATTGGCTACAAGTAGTGATTCGGATATGTGTTGGTCGATGATTATTCCCTCTTTTATGTCAGGGTTGGTCACGGAGCATTCAATTATTAGTTCACTTCTCGGGGGAATTTCGTATTTTGGTTCCTTAAATAATAGTTTGATTTTGTGTTCGTTGATCTCTAAATAATTAATAGCGTAGTTTACATTGCAGCGGAATTTGGCGAACAGGTCGTTGCCGATGATGCCATCGTAGGGTAAGTTTATTTTTTCCATTACATGAAAGTTGTGTGATATGGTTAGGTCACTGGGTAGGTAGATTTCGGTTTTAACATGACCAACGCTCTTAATGGATTCGTTAGTGGAATCGATGCCTTTCACGTGTATTTCGCTTTTGGATAATTTTGTGTTTTTATCGAGGCAGGACTTCTTGACTAGGCTCACGGCTGCCCCAGTGTCTATGAGTAGCATCAGGGGTCTAGTACTCATTGACGTTTGTACATGAATGTATGGTAAGTACCTTTCGTGTTTGGTGAGAATTTCGTAGATATGGGAATTTTTGGAATTCGGGACAGAAACACATGGAATGGTGCCTGAAGCAACATTACGACTCGGACGACACCTATCCGAGCCTATTGCTCGTTTAAAGATTCGGTATCTACTTCATCAACACCTTCTTCATTATCAAGGAAGTTAATAGGACGTTCGGAAGCATTGTTTTTGAAATTGTAACGCCTATTGTTATATTCCCTTTTCCTACATTGTTCGAGGGTGTGGCCTGGTGTTTTGCAGTAGCGGCATACGATAGGATTGTTTGGTGGTTTGTTGAAATTATTTGATTGGTTAAAGGATGTGCTCGGTTTTGGGTAAGAGTAGTTGTTTTGGTTTTGTGGTCTGGTGTAATTAGGTTTTTTGTATGTATTTGGTTTGAATGCCTCAGTTGGTTTTTTGTTAGCAAACTGTAAGACTTTGTCTTCCGACAATGCAATATTAATTGCATCGTTAAGTGTTTTTGGTGATTTGCAGCGTAGGACTGTAGAGATTTTTGGGTTCAGACCCATTATGAATGAATTTAGAGCAAGGTCCTCCATAGCTGCAAGTCGGCCAGGTAACTCTGATTTTCTGTTGCAAGACATGGTAACGTCTGTCAATAATTGGGAAAGACAAGATTCGATGCGGAGGGAAAATTGGTTTACAGATTCGTTGAGGCCTTGTCGGCACTCTTGAAGGTCGGTTAATAAATGGGCATAGTGTTTCCTCTCCCCAAACTGTGCTTTAAGGAATTCTTGAAGTGTCGACCACCTATCG
The DNA here is from genome assembly GCA_905147355.2 of Apotomis turbidana. Classification (NCBI taxonomy): domain Eukaryota; kingdom Metazoa; phylum Arthropoda; class Insecta; order Lepidoptera; family Tortricidae; genus Apotomis; species Apotomis turbidana. Next base: position 17,997,562 of record LR990294.1, read on the forward strand.
AACTCTTTGATTGAGCAAGCAAGCTCTGCTTTTCCTTCTAGTTGGCTGATAATGTACTTGAGCACTATAGGCTCTTGGCTTGCTGAGGCTAAAGAAATTGCGTTAGAGCAATTATTTATAAAGGCACTAAGTTTGTCTCTGGACCCATCGTAGGGTTTTATAAATTTCAGGACAATATTTAAAGGGATTTCCGAGAGAATTAACTTTGGGATAGCCAATGGTTCCAGAGTTGGTTTTGTGTTTTTGGAGGGTCCAGGCATTTCATTTTCAGGAGTTTTCGACATTTTCTTTATTTTAATATATCAGATGCAATGAGTTAAAATTATAATACGGTGTAATAGACGGTCCGCCGTCGTCTACTTGAGAGAATGTTGAGTTAGCTTTACAGATAAGAGTGCAGTTGGCTCGATGTACCAGGATGATATTTATAAAACAGACGAGAATTAAATCTTGTTAGATGACTTAATGGATATTAACGTATGAAACTAGTATAATATTAGCGGCGAGTTATAGAAATGGTAATATGTACTATTCAATACAGTTATTTTCACGCACTTTGCTTTGTTTTCACGACACAGCACTGATCACTTAATGTGGAAATGAAAGTACTTACAGTAGAACTATGAAGGTTTGGCTGACGATCATCTTCTCGGGATCGGTGCAGAGTGACCTTGGCTTAGGCCAGGTCTCAGGAAACAGCAGCGAGACAAAGACCTGTCTTTCAGGAAGCAGCGATGATAATGACCTTGGCTCTGAGCAAGGCCTCAGGAAACAGTGGATAAGTAGACTGGCGCTTTGTCCAAGTCTTCAGGAAACAGCGATGGTTGTGACCTTGGCTCTGTGCCAGGTCTCAGGAAACAGTGGATAAGTAGACTGGTGCTTTGTCCAAGTCTTCAGGAAACAGCGATAGTTGTGACCTTGGTTCTATGCCAGGCCTCAGGAAACAGTGGATAAGTAGACTGGCGCTTTGTCCAAGTTTTCAGGAAACAGCGATAGTTGTGACCTTGGTTCTATGCCAGGCCTCAGGAAACAGTGGTTAGTGAGTTCTAAAATTTGGAATTGACCGCGACACTTAAGAGAGTTAGTTTTTACACTTTTTGACACTTTTTGACACTTTATTGTTCACTTGTCACTTCGGAAACGTTCCCGGATTTATTAAAAAATCCCCAAGCTGCCACCAATGTTATAAAGGAAATCTCCAAGGACTTTTTAAAAAAAGGTATTTTTATTCACACACAAGGTCACAAAATACACTTATAATAAACAAAACTAGGGCTAGTCCAGGAGGGTTGTAAAAGTGTAACTCGGTCGGCGGTCGGAACGGAACTGGCTGTCTGGACATCTAGGATATGGAAGGTTAACTTAGTTGGAAGGGAGGTTTGCTGATGAAGATGCTGGGTCAGCCTATTGGGGTGCATTACAAGGATATAACAGTACGTACGACACTGGTAACTTACTCGGATAAGAATGATAAAACTGTGGTTTTAAAAACATCCGAGTTGTCATGATTACTTCTGGCTCAAAATTGCCAATATTTTACGTCATATTACTGGACTATAAGTACCGTCGGGAAACGATCCAAGTATAAGGGTCACACCGTTTCTTGTGACGTACCACTTCGATTGAAAGACTGTCGCATAGCTTCGCGACACCCAGGACATGTAGAGGAGGGAAGTCTGTAATCGAATAATTAGGAAAAAACCGAAAAAATTACTAAGATTCCGGTCAGTGTTTCAAATAAAGACCAGAGAAAGCAAAAAAAAATATTTAGAACGCCAGCTAACAAAGCAGGCCTCCAGGATATGATATCAAATCTGAACATTTGGTAACAATATGGGATTTCAGAAGTGTTGTACGATACTTTCAAATCGGTACGTTTTTGCAGCTAATTCACATTTACGTTAATTATCTTCCTGCCTGGATTCAGCATCGAAAAATCTATGCATACATTTTAGTATTGATGTAAGCCGGGTGAAACCGTAAAGTTTGCTTTGACTCAAATTAGACGAGATAAATTATTAAATATGGAAACGTATTGCCCGAACGGGTATAACCGAATGACATCATTATCCACGCGTTCATGTTCCTGGACCTGTTCAATAATATATGACCTTATGTACAACATTAAACGCAATGAGCGAATTTAATTGGATTGTATAAATCTAATTATTAATTAATTCCAAATAGAATATGTCAGATTCCCGTTCTGAAATCCCCACATACCACTGGCTTTATCTTTATCGCTACCAGCGCCCTCACTTGATTTAGGCGCGTCTCTATAGACTTCAAGATGGACACGGAAATGTAATATAATTACCTACTGTGATATTATTATATGTATGTATAAGAATTGTTAATCCACCTATTAAGATATTCAAATGTTTAATTTGAAGATGGCTAAAAGGTAAGTTATGGTAGGTAATTAACACCAAAACTTTGTTTGTTTGTTTTTTTTTTATAATATTATTATTTTATTTGTGGGTCAACTGTACAATTCCGTTTTGATTATCCTCTGGTAAAGATAAAGTCAAAAATAGTTCGATTTAAAACCCTGTAAGACAAATTTTTGATTTGGCTTTTAAGAAGGGAAACTTATTTCTCAAAGCTGACAATATACCCTAAGCGAAGCATTGCTTAGAGCTTCATTTACGTTAAATAGGCATTTCTATATCTAAAAGTCATCTTAGTAAATGACTGATTTGAGACCTCGAGATCTCAAAATGGACGCTCTGTGGAGTATGAATACTCTGTATTCAACTCCTAAGTCAAATGAAATAGAAATCGTAGGTAAATAGCTACTTTCGGGCACTTAGATTTATTGGTACAGATCTAGAGAGATATATTTTAAAGTGGTTAAAATAACCGTCTTGAGACATAGATTTTGAAGGTGCGTTTGTCCTCCACCGTAAAATGTCAGTGCTGTAAATTTATTAAAACTTTAAATTTTAAAATAAAACGTTAAGCTAATCGTTCTAATTAATATTTGGTGCCGCAAAATATTAGATATACATTAATATCGGATGGACGAGATGGATGGAAATTGCTCCACCGACAAGAGCCGATTATTAATATCGGAGTACCTACACTCTGATAAGGCTCCCAACACTAGCTACTTTTGTATCGCTTAGCTTATGTCCGCTGCTTCGCTGTGACATAAGGTACATATTCAGATTGATACAGATTCTTGCTGTACTTCTGTGTGTTAAATGTGATTGAGTGGCCTGTCAAACTCGATCTAAGATATTATTTAATTACGAGAAGATATTTTTAGACCAAACGTTATGAAAATAATTATGTCTGCCATACTGCAGTATGTCTCCGAAATACCGGCCGCGGCATGTTGCGGAGCTGAAGCCGGCAGGGTCCGGCGTGTCTGCACCGTCGTCGGCGCGACCACCGCCCCCCCTGTTCGATGTGTGACGAACGAGGAGTCGCTGACTAGTTTGTCGAGTAAGACGCTCGAGTGCGAGTCGGTTGTGCAGAGACAGAAGTCAGACTCTTCGGAACAGATTTCTTAATTTGAGACCGTCTTTTGATGGTCTCGGCGGCTTTGATATTTTCAGACGGTTTATTGCTGAATACAGTCTCATCTTGCATCCTGAATGTCCAGCAGGAACGACTGGACCAGATTAGGAGAGAGTTTTATGCGATTCTGAGTCGAAGTCGCTTGAAGACCACATGAAATACGGCAAGCCACTGCCGAGACGTTTAATATTATTATAACAAAACGGAATCTCATTGCATTCAAAATGTGTTTATTTAATAACCTCGACGTTTTGATTTTACGTGTATAGTCTCGAAAAGACTGAAACGTGTTATTATTTAGCTCGTTTTTTTTTTTTTTATATAAGAATAATGCGGGCCTGTTGATAAAGGAGAACCGTGTTATTGCATAACCGATAAATTCTCGTCCTGATTTCGACCCATATCTCGAACTGTGGCCGGTGCATAACAATTATCAGGGACGAGATTAATACTTTAGGACCATGTCCTTTGTTAGGATCTCATGAATACCACCATACTTTGCGCGGTTATCATGTGTTGATTCCCCGAGAGCCCTCGAAATTCCTTATCGAGTTCTGGCTCTGGCAGCGGCGTCATGGGGCGTCCGTCCGGTTTTCGGAGGCCAGGAGTTCATTATTTAGTTCCGGCCTCGTTATAACAATCGGATGCGAGAATTTCGCTGTTAACTTGCGTTTCCGATGCAAGATATATAAGCCAATTTTGTTACATTTTATCATGTTAGACAGTAGAAAATTGATCATTTAATTTTATTAGAAATAATTTTCTTAGGAGGGTAGACCAAGAAAAATATTTTTGCCGCCGAGGAACGTGTATTCTATCGAAGAATGCCCGTGTAAGGCTTGATAACATCGTTGGAGACTCGCAGTCAACCCCAATGTATATTTAAACATAGTTAGAGACTCGCAGTCAATCCCTATGTAGGCCACGGTAGATTGAGAAAATTAATTTTGTCGCAGATGGACGTAGATTCTATCGCAAAATGTCCATATTTTCGGCTTGCTACCATCGTTGGAGACTCGCAGTCAACCCCGATGCGCATATTCATAGTTAGAGACTCGCGGTCAATCCCTATGTAAGCCACGGTAGACGGAGAAAAATATTTCTGTCGCAGAAGAACGTGGATTCTACCGCAAAATGTCCGTATTTTCGGCTTGCTAACATCGTTGGAGACTCGCAGTCAACCCCGATGCGCATATTCATAGTAAGACTCGCGGTCAATCCCTATGTAAGCCACGGTAGACGGAGAAAAATATTTCTGTCGCAGAAGAACGTGGATTCTACTGAAGAACGCCCATATATGCTTGCTGACATCGTTGGAGACTCGCAGTCAATCCCTATGTATTAGGCTCATTTCATTATAATCACTTATTGTCACTGAATTAATTAAAATAAATTTACTTATTTCGTCGTTAGATTATGACGGTATATAAAAAATATTATTCTAGACTATTAAACAGATAGTCTTCAAGTATTTTAATTTGTTCGTTGTTATAACGGAACTTCTCATCGGAGTTGCGTTTCGACAGAATTAACGGTCGTCCGCATCCTCAGAGAGAAGCGCGTGCGCTCGTCGCCGTGCACGAAAAAAGAATGAGGCAATATGGAGGTGGGGCTGGGCTGGGGCTACCGGGAGGAACGGAGTGAATGAATGAATGAAATCTGTTTAGTTAATAGTCAATTGATTGTCTCTTAAAATCGTGCAATGTCGCCTGTAGGTTTAAAGGACTACATTGTTATATATTATATCTGAAGAATGAAACGACGAAATATAATATAATAATTACCGGAGATATCAATATTAATCTAATAGCACAACCGCAGGAACTCTCACATGATAGATCGAACCGACTTGGGTATCTCAACATGCTTTCTTCACTTGGCTTTCTAGCTGGGCATACTTTACCTACTAGAGCTAAAAACTGCCTAGATCATGTCATGATCAAACTGGAAATCAGTCGGTTGATCGCACACGTCGCAGTATTAAATACTTCTGTGACTGATCATCTAATGATTTTCTTAGCGCTATCTAGCCACAGTTCCGTAGATAAATGTCCAAAATCCATTATAAGTATAGATTATAATAAAGCTCTAACAAAATTGCAGGGAGAGAACGTTGAAGCTTTGCTTCTTAGCGATGATCCTGAGGATATTATACGACAACTTATAAATAAACTTCAAAAATCAATAACGGAGAGCAAGATGGTGAAACCCGTTCCTAAAAAACTACGTCCTATCAAACCCTGGATTACTCCAGGAATTCTGAGGTGTATACAGAACAGAAATAGGATGCAATTAAAGCTGCGCTCTAACCCAGATAATGAAACCCTGAAAATCATATACAAGCGGTATCGAAATTATTGTACCAGTCTGATTAAAAAGATAAAAATAAAATATGACAGGGATCAACTTGCTCAAACAGCAACCAACCCGAAGGCCATGTGGAAAACAATCAAAAATATTACTCACTACAAGTCCACTAGTAGTGCTAACCTAGATCTACTCAATGCTAATGATTCTCCTCATGATACTGTCAATCTTGTTAATGAAAAGTTTGCTAATATTGGAAAATGCCTTGCTGAAGATATTTTAACAAATTCAATGTCCCAAACTCATAGTCACACTGATATCCCAACACTCTTAACCAACCCCTCTTCATTGGTCTTGCTTGACACGGATCCAGTGGAGGTGGATAACATAATTATGAATTTAAAATCCAATAGTGCTGCAGGATGGGATGGCATACCAACCTACTTTTTAAAACTTGTTAGATTAAACATTGTTCCTGTTATATGTAGACTCGCCAACTTATGCTTCTTGAAAGGTGCATTTCCTTCCGTGCTTAAGCAAGCTATCATTACACCAGTTCATAAGAGTGGTGAGAGAGACGACGTCAACAACTATCGTCCTATATCTGTACTACCGTCAATTTCAAAAATTCTCGAAAAACTAATAAATTCGCGACTTATAAACTACTTTAACAAATTCAAAATCTTTTCTGATGCACAATTTGGTTTCAGGCATGGTAAGTGTACGGAGGATGCGGTTCTAGCGCTTACAACATTAATTACTCAAAAAGTAGATAAAGGCTGTAAGTGTCTAACAATATTCCTGGACCTCAAAAAGGCTTTTGACACCGTCTCTCTCCCCACTCTCTTGCACAAATTAGAATGTATGGGAATACGGGGCACACCGCTCGAACTATTTCGTAACTACTCGTATGGCCGCACTCAGAAAGTTAAAATTGGAAGTTACTTTAGTAGTGAGAAACCAATTGAGTTTGGCGTCCCCCAGGGAAGCGTCCTTGGCCCTACGCTATTATTAGCGTATATAAATGATTTGACGAATCTTGAAATAAATGGTGGTAGCATATTTTCCTATGCAGATGACACTGCTATTGTCTTTACTGGCAATTCATGGGATGCAGTCTATGAGAAAGCAGAAACAGGTTTACGTTTAATATCATGTTGGCTAAAGACTAACTTACTTACCTTAAATGAATCTAAAACCAAATATATATGCTTCACTAAATACAACTCTACCCAACCTCCTAATGACTTAAGCTTAAAGGTACATTCATGTAAGTTAATTGACGCTAAACGTTGCAATTGTACGCAACTTGAGAAGGTAAACTCGATAAAGTATCTTGGTATCATCCTGGATCAGCGTCTTTCCTGGTATGGCCATGTTGAATATCTTAATGGCAGAATCAGAAAACTCATTTGGATATTCAAAAAACTGAAACATGTTGCGTCTTATACGTTGTTGAAACAAGTATATACTGCACTAGCTGAATCCATTATGACCTATTGCATTCCTATCTGGGGAGGAGCCTGTAAATCTAAATTCATAGATGTAGAAAGAGCGCAGAGATGCCTTCTCAAGGTGATGTATTCGAAACCCTACATGTTCCCAACAGCTGAGCTATATCAAACCTGTAACTTGCTCTCTATGAGAAAGTTATATATCCTTCACACAGCCATGAAACTACACAAGACGCTCAATTACAAACCACCTGATTCAACACGTAGAAGAAAGGTTGTCGCTGCCCATCAACCCATCACAAAATCATTATTTGCTAAAAGACAGTACGCTGCTCAAGCCGCTCATCTTTATAATATCATTGATGCCAAAATTTCAATTTTCCCTCTACAGTTATTCAAATGTAAAAAAGTTATAACGGAATGGCTAAACACACTTGAGCATGCAGAAATCGAAGTTCTTTTATCTTACACACACTAATAAGGTAAGACTCTCACAGTCAATTAGTCATAGGTACTCGTACATTAGGTTAAATTTAAATTTAAATGTAATTGGATATGTTTAACATCTACTTATTGTTTTACTATTAGATTTGGATACAGATAAGTATATATACAAGTCAGTTTTGCTACGAAATATACTGATTCTATCTAACCACCTACACACATATTCACGCACACACGCATTCATAAACACACACACACACTCACTCTCAGTTTTAATTATAATATTTAAATAAAGTATTCTATTTTTCTCGTTCTTAGCTATAATATATACATAAGTTAAAATTGTAAACTTAAACACTAAAATAGGTATTAAGAAGTTAAAATAGTATTAAATTGTAAACTTTGATGTTACTTTTGGTTATACGTAAATTATGCAGATGGACGAGCGGGATCTCCTGCCACAAGTATTACTTTATGCTTACTAGGGGGTTCCAACCTTTATTTAAATTGTAAAACACTAGAAACCAATAAAGTATTTTTGATTTTTGTTTTTTTTTTTTGATTCTTGAAGAACAGTACCACCTCGCCTCTATTCCACGCTTCAGGCGTTTTGCCCTCGGACAAGACGGAATTAAAGAGCTTCTGGAGGACCTTAAGTACCGGTGTTCCACCCGCTCTCAGAAGGCCTGAGGTGATTCCGTCTTCGCGCGGCGCCTTGTTGTTCTTAAGCTGCTTCAGGGCCATCCTAATCTCGTACAGACTGATGTCCGGAATGTCTTCGGTATAATGTCGGGACAGCTTGGCTCTTGGATCGCCTACCAAGCTGTCAACGGGCTTAGCGACTGAAGTGTATAACTGACCATAGAACCTCTCGATCTCGCCTAGAACCTCTGCTTTGATCGACGCTATGCTGCCATCTTCCCGTTTCAGCTTGGTCAGCTGGCTTTGTCCAATAGACTTGTCCTTTGCGAACACTTTGGAGCCTTTGTTCTGCTCAATGGTCTCTTTAACACGGTTCGTATTAAAGAGCCGCAGATCATGTCGCAAGGACTTCGATATACGTCTATTAAGCTGCTTATATGACCTCGCATCATCGGGAGACTGCAACTGTAGCGAGCGTCGTTCAGCCATGAGGTTTAAGGTTCGATCAGACAATTTCTGAGGTCTATCTTTACGGCGGGGTCTGAAAAACTTAGACCCTACCGTGTGGACAGTTTCCACTAGCCCGTCGTTGATCTCGTCCACTGAGACAAAGTTCTCCAGACAAGCGAAGCGGTTGGCGAGCTCGAGCTGAAAGCTCTCGGGGTTTTGAATATGGGCCCGAGTAGGTCGGAGCGTAGACTTCATCAGACTGGACCTTTCCAGGTTAACATTGATATTCAGTGTGCCTCTTACGATTCGATGATCACTGCCGGTGTTTACCCTATTGATCACAGACACATCACTGAAAATCCGTTTCTTGTCGGTCATGATGAAGTCAATCTCGTTTCTCGTGGAACCATCGGGACCTATCCAGGTCCATTTCCTGTGCGGCGGCTTCTGGAAGAAAGAGTTCATCATGAAGAGTTCCTCTTTCTCCAGAAAGTCGGCCAGCCTCTGTCCCCTTGGGTTATTGCCCCACTCTCAAATCATCACCGCTGTTCTTGCCCAACTTTGCATTGAAGTCCCCCATAACAACAGTGAAGTAGGTTTTGGAAGTATGTATGGCCCTACTTACGTCCTCATACATAGCCTCTACTTCCTCATCAGAATGTGACGAGGTCGGTGCGTATACCTGAATGACCTTCAACGAATATCTTTTTGAGTATTAGGTATACCACCCTGCTCGACACACTGTCGATGGTAGTTATGTTGTTAACGAGGGACCTGTGAACGAGAAACCCGACACCGCCTTGGGACTGTTGGGCGCCCTCCCGGTAGTAGAGCAGGTTACCAGACTTCAGGGTTACGGTGTCCTCCCCCTCTCTACGGACTTCGCATAATCCTACAATGTCCCAGTGTAACCTGCTCAGTTCCTCTTCCAACTTGCAAATCTTTTCGTCAGTCCTCATTGTGCGTATGTTGTGTGTTACCAGGGCCAGTCGTCGTGGGGATGGGTAGCCGGATTTCGTCCGGGGATTCTTAGCACCCCCTGCTCCGCCATTACCTTGGCCGCTACCCGCGCCAGGGATAGCGGAGCTGCCGGAGACTGGGGGCCTGGTATTTGTGTGACTGTTCATAGAGAGGGTTTTGCCATACGCGCCACGCTTGGCAGGCGGGTTGGCGCGCGCAGTTTTTTTTTTTAAAGGTCTCTGGAAGACGCTGCTGCCCATCTCCCGGTATATTATTATTATTATTACCTTAGCAGGCTTCTACTGCAACCACGGGACGATATGGTGGGGGACAATTCTAAGGCCGGTCACCCCACGGCGATTCCCGGTTATGCATGAGATATACGAAGAAAAATTTTAATGCAGTTTTTATTAAATCTAAAATCGACGTCATGGTTCCTAAGAACAGATCTCGCTATCTCTCATAGTTTCCGACTTCTCCATACTGACCCATTTGGATTGTACACCCGGTATAGTTGTGTTGTGTAACTCTGGGATACAGCTGATATATCGCTTGCTAGGCGACATCGCAACATTACATTAAATTCAGGCCCAAAATGTCAACACCAGTTGCACGGATTAAGATGTGAAACTTTTTTTCTTGGCAAGTAAACATAGATTTCTTTATCATGTTTTCCTTTTCCCTAAAACCTACTAAGTAAGTAAATTCGAAGTTTTACAAGTAACAAGGTTATTAATTATTAGTATTTCATGTTTCGCTATCTGTACGAGTTCCAAATATTTTTCAATTTTAATTTAAAACATATATAATAGAGCCCAAGAGGATTTTTTGTAATTACTCGAGCGCAGCAGGTATACATATGGGGGTCAAATATGAGACCTTCACAAACCACCAATAAAACATAGTTCGCGGGCAGTTTTCAATTATATTTAAGAAGGGACAGAGGAGGATAAGTATTTTGTTTTTTTTTTCATGTTTTTTCTCCGCTATTTATGAACTATTCTATTTTATCTTATAGAGGACGCATTAATTATGGTAAATACCTCATGATGAGGAATCAAAGGAAATCCTTAAATATTATAGGCAGATCAGCGTTTAAATTTTTCTTTCAGCTTTGATATCTTTGTATCAAAAGTTTAAGACATTTAGAGTGCCTAAATTGAGAAAACGTGAACGCTCCCGCCTGTCACTTACACGCAATTGCTCTCTAATAATACGTTTAAACTATTTTTTTACCGCGAATTTGTTTAAGTCATCTGATGCAGAATATTTTAAGCCAATTCTTTTTCTTTTCTTTTTTTAAATTAATGTATAAATATTCGGGACAATCTTACACCAATCGGCCTGCTTCCAAACTAAGTAAAGCTACTATTCGACTAGACGGCAATTATACATAATATATCAATACATATATAGATAACATCCAATTGTATAAATAACTCAATAATGTTTATTTGAAATACCACCGCTATCGCTTTAATAGGACAGGGCTGTCGTATCAAACGAATCATATTGGAATGTATAAATATATACCGGTGATCAATCCAAATGGGTCAGTAGGGAGAAGTTAGAAACTATAAGATATAGGGAAATCTGTTCTTAGGAACCATGGCGTCAATTTTAGATTTAATAAAAACTGCATTTTTGAAGTGACTTATGCTATTTTTTTTTACTTTTACAGTTTATAATATTATATACTATGTAGATATACAAAGGTCTACAGAACGTGACGACAAAATTCGAAGACGATCCATTGGATTAAAACCCGTAACCTCGACAAGGCACGAGACACTCACTCGTTTTAGTTTTCGATTTTTCTACATTCACTACAATAAAATTAGCATCATCATATTCAATGCTTCAAGATATGTTGTTATAAGTATCTCTATGTTTTTAGGAAAAAATATAGGTCTTTCTTTTTTATAAAACTTTTATCTAAGGCTAAAGTTTCATTTTCCAACTTATGCTATTCTTTAAAACTAAACAAAAACAGAACTTTTTTTCTAAAGTATGAAACCTAATAAATAAGGTTCGCTTTCTTTTATAAAAGTTCTGTAATGTTTGCGGTCACGGAGGTAAAACTAGGTACTAGGCAAACTGAAACAGTTGAGTATCTACAGAAATGGTAAGGGTATTCGTCAGTATCTAAACTGTTTTGTAGCTGCATGAATACATTTTATTACATGTCACAAACTAATATCATATCAATATAAAAATATGTTAGATTAAACTAAACCAATTAAAAACTTACATTCGCATCAGAATCATTCATTTTGGACCACAATCTGCATCACACCTACGCCCGCCCACGCTGGGCGGTCTCCTCTTGGACCAACCCCCACTCGGCCGTATATAAGCCAGGAAACCCCATAGCTTCTGCCATTCCAGTGATACCAGCGCGCAGGTCGCGCTGTGCTATACCAGTACCTACTAGTGAGTGCTTACGGCAAACTAAGGTAAGTTCAATTTACACGCACAGTTCGGAGTTGTGGCATCGTTTCCCAATTAGCTGGAGTTTGATGAAATTGTTAATCTTGGCCGGATAAGTTTCGCTAACTACGTACATGATGAATATTTAAAATATTAATCGATATATAATTATTAATATTAATTTATTAAATAATGAACTTTATTCTGCAAGTAGGCCCGAAGGGCATTTTTACATGTCTGAGTTTACCGGCATTTCACAAGAGGAGACCACTGTTGAGAAGAAACACCGAAAGAAACTCAAAAACCAGTAATTGAATTAATATAATTGTCTTTCTTAAAAAAAAAAAAAAATCAAGCAGATAAGTTTTGCTAATATGATGCTGAATATTTAAGAAAAGCAATGAATTAATCACTTAGTAATTAGTATAAAATGACTGAAACAAAAGAAAATAATTTTCCAGTTAACGTTAAAACCCAATGAAATTGTGGAAAGGAAAAGCATAACGGCAACTTATTAGCAATTATAATGATTACAACTACCTAAAGTCTCCGTTCATTATGTATGTTAATACGTTTCTTCAATTTTATTCGTTCATGTAAAAAAAATATCGTACGTTTTTGTAACATCAAAGGAATTTTTGAGCGAATAATAAATTGACCTAAAATTCTTATATTTATAACATACTTTAGTAATAGGTGCAATAGTAGGTAGGTATAAAGCCAAGATGTTTGAGATATCGTTTGATTGCTTTATTTATATCGGTGGCAGTCGGGGTGCCCGCTGACCTATGAGATGCGTTTCATATACAGCGTGTCATAAATAATAAAAAAACCACTCGTAACTATCATTAAAATACATAAACAAGAGGAAAAACGTTGGTAATTTATCTCATATAAAAGACAGTAGGTATTTTTTGTAACAAAGTGGGACATACAAATATTTTAAAGCGATATCTAAACTTCTAGTATTTCTCTAAATTAAACTTTATCTTTCAGTTCACAAACAAATATTATTTTGAAGCTTAGCTTATTGTAAAGAAAATGTACCTACCTGCAAAATAATGCATGACGAAAAACGCCACATTACTTACTTTTAAGTTTACAGTGGCAAGGCGTTCAAAGAACTCGATTCCCGCCGGGTTGTCTCATTTTAAAGAATTTATAAATCTGTACATGTGTCTACTCTACTATTGCAGAAGAAAAAATAAGCGACTTTACCACCAAAAAATTAGACGTCACACCACTGTACGCTTATAAATAACTTTTCTCAGTAACTTATCTTGAAAACGAAATAAAAATTAAAACCCCCCCCCGATCATTTTCTACGTGGAAACATTGTGGACTTTTCACATATTTTTCTAGTTGCAAAGACAATTAAGAGTTTCGGAGGAATAGTGCAACTGTGTTTTTTTTTATTTCTCTTAAATTTATATTCTAAAAATATACCAACTAATAATTTTCTTTCTTCTCCGCAATTATTATTATTAATATTACACAAATTTCAATGAAAAATGCTTCTTCTTTAAAACGTCTTCTTCTTTCTATATTTTTCTATTCTATTATTATTTCATTAACAAGACGTCGAAATAAAATCCATTTACACCAGGTTGTTACTAAAATGTCATCCCTAATTTAATCGCTACAGAATTTAATATTAATGACCTAACCTTCTTAAATGATGGACCTTTATTCAATCTAGATCAAGTGCTATTACTTAGATTGATTAGTTTTCATCAAGAAGTTAGAGATGAATTTATAATGAACGCACAACTGAGGATTTTGGCTCATAATAAAAAAGTACGCTTCGCGAAACGAAGCTCAAGTGTTCGTTTTATTTCCTAGGGTTGAAATGATAACCAAATAAGTGAAAAATAATACTTGAAACGGATAATTAAAAACAAATTAACCTGATTACGACGTTAACGAAGAAACACAAACACACAAGTCAAACACATAAAAAAAATTGTACGGGTTTAAGCCAGCAACGTAGTATACCGATTGTAACAAGGGATCAAACTAAAATTTTCAAGCCCTAAAAGTCCATAAAATATCAACTATGTTTTTGAAAGATAACAATGTTGACACGAGTGTCAATCCTTCTTTGCACGTTTAACATTTTTCTTGGATTGTCCCGGATAGGGAAATTGCGACTATACACATTTTATGATAACCAAGTTAAGTTCTTCTCTCACTCATATTAAAAGTGCAATAAAGTGTACATTTGTAACCTACTGATCACTGCCGGGACTCAAAGCCTAGCATTAGAATAAACTGGAATATAAAACCTAACATTTTTTCTCGGAATGCCATTATTCTTGGAACCCGGTTACAACCAGGACTAGAATTTTAACAGTAGGTATGGGTGTTGTTATAGTGTAAATAAAGTGTTCATTTCTAGTTAGAAATATCAGTCATGCATTATTCGGTAGTTACCGAACCCTACTGATGAGATTCAGGCCCTTGTGATAGACTAAACGCGAATATAAAAGCATTTTAATCGCCTTGTTTATAACATTTGTATTTGAATAAATCATTTAATACTGTCCTCGCCGTCGGGCACTTTGGAACTTGTAAGGAAATTAAAGGAATAAAATATACATGATCGTTGTTACCTTTCATCATTCCATGTAAATTGTAATGTAGGCTTCAGAAGAAAAGTAACTGGAAAGATAATTGGATTAAATAAATATTTACATTTAAACTTTGTTATAGTCAGGGGTTTCGTTGTTTCGAGTTTCTAATTTCATTAGGTATATGCCAAGAGACCTGTCATTATTTTAGCCTTTAGTTGTTTTGAATAGACTCACTATGGGTCAAAAATAACTAAAGAACCAGTAGAGAAGCCAGGCTTTTTAAGTTACAGGAAACATGAAAATGAAGTATAATACTTGTAATGAAACAATGAAAACTATAGTGCTTCAAGTTTGCAGAAAAAGGACTATGGTCAAAGTATAAATTATATATAAATTCTAAATCACTCATCTTCTACCCAAACTTGTAATTAATGTGAAACTATAGTATGATTTATCTTTTAAATACCTATCGCCCTATACACATAATCATAATGGGCGGACCAGAGTTATATCAATAGTGCAATACATTTTCATTTCTCGCGCTCTTAAAGTAACTCATTATAGCGTTGCGGGAATAAAGTGTTACTTTCAGCCCTAGGGACCATAAAGGATGAAACAAAGCGGGTTTGTTTCAAAATTATTAATAAGAATAAGTATTATGCAGCGAGCCATATGCTAATGATGTTTTTAATATTAATGATGTAGTTAAGTTTGGAATAGTCGAGGAGAAAAAGTGTTCATTTTGAATCCATTTCCACATTGAAGAGCAGGCATTGAGATGTGCCAAAAGAGCTCGGAATGTCGGAAGCGAATGTTAACTTACTTCTGTCAGAAAAAACGGGAGTAACATAACGTAAAAAGGCGTCAAAAAGCGGCAGAATTCGGAGGTGTGTATAATTTATAAGTTTTTATATTAATTTGTTACAAGGATGTATTTTTACTATTTTCTTACATAAGGCCTTTTTTTTTAATTGTTTATTTTTAATTCATAAAATTATGAACATGCAGAAAGTCAATATTAAGTTACTCCTTTCTTGATTTTCGTTATGTTCGTAATTATACGAACTTACAATGGTTTTCAAGAAATTCTCATATATTTTTTAAAGTACAAGGGTGTGTTTCGAATAAATAATGAGAAGTAGGACTGGAGAGTACACTCGAAGTATTAATCACTCATGCGTATCAGTGGAAACTATTGGTCACGGTGCGCTCCGCCCAGTTCTGTGCCAGTGGAGACCTACCCTCAGCCAACGCAAAGTTATTCTTTTCCGAGTTCGGTTTGAAATAATTCATCTTTTACCTTGTTACATGATGGAAAGATAAACAAGCACATTTACCCACGCATGAAGTTAAGTAGGCTTCACTCTCGTTACCCCCTGGGACTGAAAGTAATGTAATATAATTCTTTAAATGTAATGCCTCCCTTGGTGAAATTCTTCGAATCGGGTTGTTTCACAGTAATAATTAACTCTCCAAAAACTCTAGTAGTCATTATGAAACCTTACAAACTAGGTGTGTACCTACCTAAGACAGAATATGCATGCGTACTGCCTATTTATCCATCTTAGTGACATTTGTTTGACACTAGTGTCGTCTCATCATGTGGTGGCGCGGAGATAATTCCATTACCAGCAGGGCTAGCATATCTTGCCGCGTGACTCAGGATCACCTGTCTTGCTTACACACGATTGAAAAAAAAGTGATAGGTAGTGTTTGTCGCGCGACAAAAAGTCGCGCGTCACAGTTATGCTAGACGTACGAGTTACTTCCACACAAAGTCCGACTCACGATAGTGAGGTCTAAACAGACCTGATACAAATTTATGAAACATGTAATGTCCCATTTTTTAAAGTGGGTACACACCACAATTTTATTTAAACCAATGATACAAAGATCAAAGCTTACACAAAAATTTAAAAATAAATTACCTGGTTGTTCGCTTGCGCCTTCACTGCTCTAAAGTAGTGAGGAAAGATGTGGATATTAACGTATTCACATAGAGGTCGCTAAGGTGTCATCATCATCATCATCATCATCTCAGCCATAGGACGTCCACTGCTGAACATAGGCCTCCCCTTTGGACTTCCATATATACCGGTTGGAAGCGACCTGCATCCAGCGCCTTCCGGCGACCTTTATAAGGTCATCTGTCCATCTTGTAGGTGGACGTCCTACGCTGCGCTTGCTGGTCCGAGGTCTCCACTCGAGCACTTTTCGGCCCCATCGGCCATCTGCTCTGCCTGCTATGTGGCCTGCCCATTGCCACTTCAACTTGCTAATCCGGTGAGCTATATCGGTCACTTTAGTTCGTCTACGGATTTCCTCATTTCTGATTCGATCACGTAGAGACACCCCGAGCATAGCCCTCTCCATTGCTCGTTGAGCGACTTTGAGCTTTGAGATGAGGCCGATTGTGAAAGACCACGTTTCGGTGCCGTAAGTCATCACTGGTAACACACATTGGTTGAAGACTTTCGTCTTGAGGCACTGAGGTATGTCGGACGAAAAGACATTGCGTAGTTTCCCGAACGCTGCCCAGCCGAGTTGGATTCGGCGGTTGACCTCTTTCTCGAAGTTGGACCTACCTAATTGGACCACTTGTCCTAGGTAGATGTATGAGTCAACAACTTCGAGTACCGAGTTTTCAACAGAGACTGGGATGGGCACAACCTTGGCATTTGACATGATTTTCGTCTTGTCCATGTTCATTTTTAAGCCCACCCGTTGAGAAACTCGATTAAGGTCATCGAGCATCATGCTGAGTTCCTCCATCGACTTTGCCATGACTACGATGTCGTCGGCAAACCGAAGGTGAGTGATGTATTCGCCATTGATGTTGATGCCAAAACGCTAAGGTGTAAAACCTTTCAAATAAACAATGCAAAGATCGACACACAAAGCATAAGGAAAAATTCGACAGGTTGCTTGGAAGTTAGGGTAGCGAAGTGTTTAACGCGCTGGACCGGCAATCCAGAGGTACCGGGTTCGATTCCCGGTCTTTTCCACCGGGTAACGCATTTTTCAATTTTTCTTTAAGTTTTGATCTTTGTATCATTGGCTGATACAGTTCAAGTCATAAATAATAAATATAAATATCAGACAACCTCACACAAATCAACCTAGTCCCAAATTAAGCTCAAGAAGGCTTGTGTTATGGGTACTAGGCGACGACATACATACTTATAATAGATAAATAAATACTTAAATACATAGAACATCCATGACCCAGGCACAAATATTCGTGTTCATCACACAAATATGTGCCCTTGCCGGGATTCGAACCCGGAACCGTCGGCTCAGTAGGCAGTTGCTTAACCACTGCGCCAACCGCGTCGTCAAAGTCATGTTTAGAAAAAAGAACTTGTGTCGTATGGGTACAGGATTTTTAATAACTCATCAAAGATTTCGATCATATACGGCATTTAACGAGTTTCTGTTAGATTTATCCGTATATTGGGAATTGTATACTTATAACAGATATGTATTGGGACAAACGGCGGAAGCTAGATCGGGCGGACCTAATTTTTTGATGAGAAATGGGTCAATATAAATATTACAAATTAATTAAAGGACGGTTTTGTATAATGACGAACGTTTCTTTAATTTATATGGTTAATTTGATCTCGAAAACCAACTTTATGATTTTGACATCGAGGTTAAAATTTCCTGTTAAGTGGTTTGGCCTTTAAACAGCATTTAGATATAAATATCCCGCTTTATAATGGTTTAACAGCTCAAAGAACACCTAACTTTGCTTGTATTTAAATAAAAATGCTGCCAACACTTCAAAGGGCCCTAAACGATAAATTTTGCAGCAGTTTAATCAAATTGAAAAACGTAGGAAAAGTTTCATTGAAAATGTTACATTTTCTTGAACTGTTTTTTAATGAAAAGGGGTGTCGTATTTTTGAAGGGCGAGTTGATGAAATAAGCAAAGGAAACGGAAGTAGTTGGGACGGAAATCCGGATTCGGAGGGTGACCGTAATTTTGGATATAGTAAATATTGGATTTTATATGAAACGAATAAAAATAAACGCGATACTGAAGATACGGCCTAAAAATACTGCAAAGGAATGTAATATGTAGCGTCGGGATAGGGTTTAAGCCAAAACTGAATGATGCTGGTTATCGTTCTATTAACCTTCGTTTTATCGTTATAGCATTAATCTGCGTGCCTAAGGCTGGCTCGAATAGTAATGTCAAATTAATTATGCGGTTCCGGGTTCCGTTATGGGGTCTCCGAGAGTGAGCGTCATTCTCAAGGTTTGGTTAACCCTTAAATGCATACTGTAAGACAGTGTTTTTCAAACTTTTTGGTGTCACGGCCCTAAATGACCAACAAAATTCCTTCACGACCCCCAAAATCCCGTTTGTACGATTAAAATTTGAATACAACTCTTATTTAACAGATTTGAAACGCACCCTTCTATCAGTCAATCAGTCATGAGTATGTGTTTTGGAACGCCACCTATATTTATCAAAAAATCTGAAGGTAGCTTATTACTGTTTCGCAACCTACCCGTTTTAAAATTAAAGAAGCAAATCTGTTTTAGCTGTGCGACTGTTATTTTGGAGATTATTTCGCGATACAATGGATAAGTTTCTAAAAAGATCATCCATGCCTTCAACGTCTGGATTGACATCTAGAAGTGAGCCTAAAAAGAAGAAAAATAGAAAATATGACGAAAACTATTTAAAATACGGTTTTTCTGTTATGGACGAGAAACCACAATGTGTAATTTGTTATGAAGTGTTATCTCGTGAAAGTTTGAAACCATCCAAACTGCTGCGGCATCTTACTACTAAACACGAACATTTCAAAGACAAACCGTTGGATTTTTTTGAGCGAAAATTTAAGGCACTTCAGCAACAAAAAACAAATTTAGTACAGGTAAGCATAATTTTCATATGTTACATTTACTTATTAATGTTTACATAGGTAGTTATACAAATTTACAGAGAACTACATTTTATTTAATATTCCTTTAAGTATTATTTTCGCAGTGTTGGTTATGATAACAGTTGCAGATTTAATAAAAACAAATATAAAGTACCACCAGAAAAAACAAAAACATATTATTTCATTAATTTCAGGTATACGACGTTAATGAAAAAGCGCTATTGGCTAGCTACCGTGTAGCATTTCGTGTGGGGAAAGCTGGAAAACCACATACAATCGCTGAAAGTCTCATTTTACCGGCAGCCGTAGATATGGCAGAAATAATGTTAGGCGCAAAAGAAGCTAATAAATTAAAATCAATACCCCTCTCTGATAACACCATACAAAGGAGAATAAGTGACATAGCTGATGATATTCGTCAACAAGTAATAGAGAAAATCAAAAGTAGTTCATATTTTTCTTTACAATTCGATGAATCAACTGACGTTTCCGGCTGTGCTCAATTTGTTTGTTTTGTACGCTTTGCAACAAATGACGATATCGCTGAAGAGATTTTATTTTGCAAAGCGTTGCCTACATACACAACTGGTGAGTGTTTGTATGATATGTTTTTAGAGAGCACAAAAGACTTTAATCTCGATTGGCAACTATGTGTCGGAATTTGTAGTGACGGTGCTAAAGCGATGACGGGAAATAAAAGTGGATTCGTCGCCAGACTTAAATCATTATTGCCGAATGCCTTGTGGACACATTGTTTTCTCCATCGCCAAGCTTTAGCTGCCAAATTTTTGCCTGCTGATTTAAACGAAGTACTGAAAGATGTTATAAAAGTTGTAAATTCGATTAAAGGAAAAGCTTTGCAAACGCGGCTGTTTCGAATTATATGCGAGGATATGGGTGCACTTCATCAAAACCTACTTTATCACACGGAGGTGAGATGGCTCTCGAAGGGAAAAGTTTTGGCACGGGTCATAGAGCTCAGAGCAGAATTATTGATGTTCCTACAAGATACCAAAACTGGATTTGCGGATTTATTTTCTGATTATATCTGGCTATTGAAAGTAGCATATCTTGCAGATATTTTCGACCATTTAAATGGCTTGAACAAAAATCTACAAGGAAGAGACGAAAACATAATTACAGCAAAAGATAAAGTTCAAGCATTTACAGCGAAAACTGAATTATGGACCACATCATTGCAAAATTTGCAGTTTGAATCTTTTCCTTGCATGTCTCAAATTATTCAAGAATTTTCATTGGACAATTTTGTGAACGTGGAAAGTCATATTCCCATTATGGTGGAGAGTTTGCAAAATTTAAAAAAACAACTTTTGAGCTATTTTTCATATGAAACACAGATGGGTGACGGAAAATGTTGGGTATTAAATCCCTTTCTAAATAGATCCGTTGAACTGGCCGATCTCAACACCACTGTGAAAGAAACACTTTTGGAACTTGCAGCTGATAGGATGCTAAAATTGGAGTTTGTATCCGTATCAATCGGCGCATTCTGGGTGAAAAGAATGGCTGAATATCCTAATTTAGCAAAAGACGCCGTTAGTATCTTGATACCATTTGCTACATCTTATTTGTGTGAGCTGTCATTTTCTTCTATGGTAGATATAAAAACAAAGAAGAGGAATAGATTGAATTTGGAAAATGATTTGATTGTCTGCGTATCGCGACAGGAACCACGTTTTGACGAATTAATTAAAAAGAAACAAGCTCATACTTCGCACTGAATTACGTAAATCTAAATATAAAAATAAACGGATTTAATGTAACAACAAAAAAGGCTAAATAAAGAAACAGTACTATAATCTTATTAAAACTTTCGTGAGACATATTTTATTATTGTATTAAGCGGTTTACAGTCACGTGAAATTGTTCGAAACATGTCGGGCCGTTCCCGACAATTTCACATGAGTATAAATAAACCGTTTTAAACAATAAATAAATAGCAACTATGTACAAAAAAAGTTAAAATATACATTACATATCCTAGCCGTAATCGTAAAATAAATAAATTCACAAATCGAACAATTATTGCTGTTTTATTAAAATATAGGTACATTCTTATAAAAAATTTGCATTTCTTGTAATCAGGAGACTTTTTCAAAGCTGTTCCTCGCGACCCCCCTGGATATGTGCCGCGACCCACATGGGGGTCGCGACCCACACTTTGAAAAACACTGCTGTAAGATGAAGCTTACAAAACAAAGAATTCAAGATTTATTTATAAGTAGGAATATTTATAATGTTATTGACAGTGATTTCATACGGAAATCTAATCCATTTTAATATTTCTTATAAATATAATCAATATAATGGGACAATCATACACAAATCGACCTAGTCCCAAACTAAGCAAAGCTTGTTACTATGGAAGTATGGATACTAGACGACGACGATATACTTAATATACAACGTGTTTTTGTTCAATTGCTTTAACTTCGACATAGTGCTTGGAACATAAACGTAAACTCATCCCTAAAACCGTTTAATGATATTCGTTTTTTTTTTTAGATCCTATACAAAGTAATTAAATATTTAATTGGTGGCTATTGTAAAAGGTCCTTTTGAGTTAGGCAATAGTTAGAGTCAACTTATTGTCATTTTAACGTCACTGATAAAACTTCATTGATGACAGAATTGAGAGCTCGTTAAAAACTTAGCTAGGTGGAATGCGTGTTGATGGTCTTGGGTTCAAACCCCGGTAAAGCACTTTCTTTCTGTATTTATTTTTGTTCATAGGCAGTGAAAGTTTAATTTTTGTGCTTATTTTTTATTTCAGAACAATGTTTGCGATGTGTTTAATCCATTTTTTTTAATTCACTTTATTTTAATTCTCTGGGGTAATGGAATAATAGTCAAAAATGAAACTAATTAAAGTTTAAGTATAAACATTTATTACATAAACAATATCACCCTAATAAAATAAAATTATCTCCTCAATTCCTCATCAGTATTTGACACTCAATATTTACATTAAACCAAAATAATAATTTACTACAACTTGTTTTCAAAGTGCCCGCCATTATTTTCCTAACAAATATTCAACCGAAATCGTATCTCGCGATTTAGTTTGACAGGAGTGGCACGCATGGCATCGGCTTCTTCCTGAATTCGTTGCAGTAGGTCTTCCCTCGAAGTCACAGGTTTGGAGTAGACTTTTCTTTTAAAGTACCCCAGACATTAAAGTCTAAGGGTGTTAGGTCCGGTTGCATGGCGGGCCACGCAAGAGTTTGACTGCCGCGTCCAATCCAACGCCCAGCAAAGTGCACATCCAAATACTGTCTAAAGTGGCCAGCAAAACGTGCGGGTGCTCCGTCATGCTGGATCCTGTGTGTCCGCAGTGTTTCCAATGGAATATCATCGAAATAATCCAAATTATGCAAGTTCTTATTGGGATATCGACGTCGGTACTCCCTTGCTGCTTCCGCCGCATTTCCACTGCAGGAAACCGTAAACAAAGTGCATATTGGCTTCTTTTTCGGAATCTTCGGCCGTATAATTTATCCGTGGCATCACAAAGCAAGTAAACACAATTATTTCATTAAAAATTAAGTACATAACAACAATAATAAATTAGTATTGTCAATTTGACGTGACACATGCGAGTCAAGTGAGAGCAAAATAAAAGAGAAATTATTTATTTAGACCTTGTCGTACATAAGGAACACTGAAAACTCTTTACATACGAACTAGCAGAGAATAGTCTTTATGTTTAGTAGGTATATATTTTTTTACTAAAATGTATCAACATTACATTTATTAAACTCTACATTTATTAAACATTGTACGGATACTAACTTTAGTGAAGAATTTTACGTAGGTAGTTATGTATATTAGCAATATTTGTAAATTTAATTTATGCATAAAAAATTAACAAATTTTATTTTTTACCAATTTATTAAGAAAAACATATTTTTTTTATTTTTTATTTCATAATTGGTTCACTGTAAAGCACAAAATCTCTCGTTAAACGCGTTTGAGAGGATATCTCTTATTGGTGGGTAGCATTTTGTTTTATCATTATAAGTAATTATATCCACGTACGGTCTGACCAAAAACCACTTTTTAATTTCTACTCTTTTTGGACAGACTGTACGTGTAGATCAGAGTGTGTGTTTATCTATCACAGAAAAATGTATTGGTGAAAACTATCAGCAAATAGAAGGCTTGCTCACGATAGGGAAAATAGTGAAAACTGTTTTTAGTTCTACCGTACTTGAATAAAGGCGGACTTAATGCCATGAGGCATTCTCTACCTTTGTAGGCGGTGCATCAAACCTAATAATTACATATAATTAAAAACTTTACAACACATACATATAGATAATTATATATGTATTTTGTCAGTTTTATAATTATATAGCTATAATAGTAACATCAATTGGATATTTGGTTTTGCTCTAATCACGCCACAATATTATGTCGTAAAAGCAAATATCAAATCGCCACAAAATTACTATCTAGTGAAAATTCTTATATATTCACTGCGTTAAACTTGTAGAGCAATACATTTAAAAAACAAATACCCTTATGTGTACATAGCGTGATAAATAAAAGAAAGCAACCCGAACAAACTGTATCACAATGGGTTATATTAGACTGAAAAACACCCTTCCGTCCAATGTCTACAATTTA
The DNA here is from genome assembly GCA_905147355.2 of Apotomis turbidana. Classification (NCBI taxonomy): domain Eukaryota; kingdom Metazoa; phylum Arthropoda; class Insecta; order Lepidoptera; family Tortricidae; genus Apotomis; species Apotomis turbidana. Next base: position 18,021,898 of record LR990294.1, read on the forward strand.
CGAGCAAAACTGTGGTTTGTTTCAAATTTTTGCGCCGTGTTTTGTGCGTTTTTTCTTTTACAAACTTAGGCCATTATTTTTGTGAAACCTATGATCAAGTGAGTATGAAAGCGAATAAAAATCGTTCATAAGTAGGAACTAGGCAAAGTAACTTTTAAAGTTTCTAAAATGATTGGCGTGGAGACTATTAGATTAAATGGATGTATTAGTGAACCGCAAAAACCATGCAAGTGGTAAATTGGGTTTCGAAGGCAGAAATAATAATAATAATATGATAAATAAAGTCTCTATTTTGGACAGTGAACAGTTTGTTAATAGTTAGGTTTACAAATTAAGTTAGTAAACTAAACGAAATGCCTTTGAAACCCAATGTATCTAGTAAATGGTCTTCACTTACCTATCACAATAATTTCGCAAAAAATAAACGCAAAACTTAGTAATAGGATTTTGTTAGCACCTTTGGGTACGGAATCCTAAAAATATGCAGCCATGTAGGTATATATATCATGAAAAAATTTCATAACTTGCTGTTGTAGGAGGATTTGCTTCGAGCCTTCCATAAAATGCTACTTTTAACCTTCGAATCAAATTACGCCACTTACCTACCGATTTTTTTTATTTTACCACAGTCTCGTAGGTTTGTAGTACTTAAGTTACCCAACCAGCAAAATCGCACTAACAACAGTCTAAAGACTACAAATTTTCGCTCTTATATTGATCCTATATCATCGTATAAGCCTGGATTTGGGCGCAAATTATAAGTGTATTTACTTTATATCGTCCTAATATTAGTCTAATTGAATACTGATTGCATTTACAGTATTCTTGCCAAAACTAATTTAAGCTGCCTTAGGCTAATATCGCTCTCACGTAAGTGTTTTGTAAGCCCACATAGACGCATATTGGTCCAACGTTAGAATCTTGTGAGCCTAAACAGCTTATTTTGATTACTTGTATGTCTTGAGTGAAACTGCAGCGTGACAATAAAAAGTAAATATTATTGTCACAACTGTTTATGAATTACCTAATAGTGATGGTAACGTAATAAAATAACGTGTTTGTGAAAATCTTGGTGTGTGTTTATGTTGCGTTGGGCGGTAAGTTTTTACGTTGGAAAATATTATTTACTGTAAAGTGGATCCTGTTTTACACTTCAAATTTCATGCGCCTACTCAAATATTCAATTTAAATATCCTCTTATAATTTTTTATTTCTTTATTTGTGGTGATAACGGTGCCATTTTGATAGTTGCATTTTTCCAGCGCACTATTAGACTACTGTAAGATCATTTACGCTAATATTAGCATTCTGAATACAAGTGGTACGGCCATATTGAATTAATTTAGGGTTTCTTGCTTAACGTACCTACTTGAAAACTAAATTTTTTAACATTAATTTTTGGAATGCTTTTTCCAATCTCTGTAATCCATGCCTATTACACAAAATTTAAAATCACAGCACTCTCTTTTTCACAAAACAATATGGCTAACTAAACGTTATTCTTACAATTGTGTTCCCAAAATCGATTTAAGATCAAACCATCTTATATTGATCTTATAATAGATTTATGAAGACCCAAAAGTATGCACTTATAGTGCTTTTATGTTATGCTGATATTAGTCTGACATTCTTATAAGAACATTTATCATGACCATTATAAAATTAAATCAACTTAGAGAATGTGGCTATAAGAACAGATATTCTCAAGTACAATGAGTCTTCGTAAATGTTGTTGTAGGAGTAAGAGGCTTATAATAGTATTATAAAATGCGCTTATATACATATATGAGACTAGGTAATAAGACTGAGAGTTCTTGAGCCCGTACCATCTTATCTAAAGCTAATATAAGAGCAGCAGCATCAGCAAAACAATTATAAGAGCGCTATAAGCCCACCACTCTTATAAAGTGCGCAATCTAAAACTTGTTTGCTAGTTGGGTAGTAACCTACATATTATACGAATTCATATATATTCATTTCATATAATTATCTCAGCGAAGCGCGGGCGCAGTTTAATAATAAATGAGTTAATTTAACTGTGTAACACATAATACCTCAGGGATGTCATGAAATACCACAACAGTATTTTCCTTAAACGAATAGGTCGTGTAATTAACTAATGAACGAAATATATATCTCACTTTGCCTGTGTGATATCATACTTACTTAATACATATTACTATAAATGTTCCCTAGTTATGCAATGTAAACGAAACATATTTTTATTCACGACATACTTAATGTAATTAATTGATACATCTTCGACGTCTATAGACGTCGAGTCGAAACCATTAATCTTGGGTAACCGGTGTGGCACTATCGATAACTTCATTAACATAATTTATTATCAAGGGGTCCCGTGTTTGAATTTAAACATAAGAGCGAATAAATAAAGGCTATATGAATAGTCTTTATGAAAAGACGATAAAGGGTCGATTGCAAAAAAATTGTACATAGTTAAAGGCTTAGTTAACATTAAATACGATCGCTTCCTTTGGGTGACGAAAGTTAGTCATACAAAATGTATGGGTAACTTTCGTCACACATAGGAATCAATTAACATTGTTTTAATTAAAGCCCTTAACTATGTACAATTTTTTTGCAATTGACCCTAAATTTAATGGCGTCACTTTTAAGGGACACGGAACTAATATAAACTTGAAAATAGAACAGTGTGTTTAACTGTTATTTGTAACCTGCGTTCTTTTAGAATGAAGAATTTGAATTTGAAAAATAATAACATATGACATCGGAATGCTCTTTTTAAATTTTAGAATGTCACTTAATTAAAAAAATCCATTATTTGTTTTTTTTTCGAAATAGTCCTGTAAAATTAATGAAATGTTCGCAATGCGCCTACTGACCTAATATCCTAATTAATTTGAAAACAGTGGATTTTATTTCACACAGCCAACACTGTGAAACCCATTGTTGGTATATGCAGATGCAGCCCTTTTGTGACCCTTTAAACTCACCCTAGTTCTCGATACGAGGAATTGCCGCCAGGTAATAAAATATAAAGCTTTCGCATACATTTTCGGTATAAACAGAAACACGAGTCATCGGCCTTTGTAACATGATCGGTTATTTTGGGTATAAAGCATAGAGAGGAATGTCGAATTTGACGAGTACCTTAATCATAAAGTTGACAGGGATTCATTATGAGAAGCACTTGAGAAGATTTATAGGTAGTTTTGTTCCCATTTTACATAATTAAGCATTCTATTGTGATTTAATTATTAATTACTAGGTATCGTTGCTATGATATTTTCTCGAAAAATATGGACGGTAATAATAATTTTACAAAATCATTGGTGCTGAATTCGGACGCAGCCGACTCCTTCGTCTAAAATACTTTGTTTTAGACTACTTATATTTAATTTGAGATATAATTTGTGCGTATATCTTTTTTATATCCAAAAATAATTTGGTTTTAAAAACAAAAATCAGGAACGAAACAGTTGAAACCATTTGTATAAAAATGTCTGAGAAATAGTTCCGCTACGTCTGTTTTAAGGGCGCACAATTGAACACGAAAATTCTCCTTCTTCCGAATAAGAATCTAATCTTTCGTACTTTTACCGATTATTTTTACAAAATATGTAATTTACATATAGTATCGACTATTATACACATTTACACAGTACGTATATTTATTGTTTCAATTCACTTGCCTTTTGATAACAAACTTTCTTTTCAGTGGCATCGAATGAATCAAACTTTTACACATTGTAAATTTTCCTTGTGCTTCTGTCACGACTCATTCCCATGTGAATGGATCGACACGTCAGAACACGTCACAACTCTGCAACATGTCAATGTGGAACGGTACTTTTCTATTTCAATGGAAACCTATGCATGCTAATAGTTTGTGGCGCATGTCAGGTTAAACAAATAACTCCATGCAATAGGTACAACTGAATGAAACTTAACTTTGCCGCTGCATAACTGTTGTCCTGATACAAGGACATAATATGTCGGGGTTAAGTTTGTAATCACAAAAAGATATATTCAATGATATGTAACTACAAATTTACGGGTGTCAAATGTTTTAATTTACTAGTGCTACATTATGTCGTTCTTTGCAAAATTTCATGATTCTAGATCTACGGGAAATACCCTATAGGTAATCAATGCCTTAGCCAACATTGCGTTGACTTAGAAATTTGATTCTTTCGCGGCTGCAAGGAGTAGCAGATTTGAGTGTTTGATGTTAATTTCAACTTGATACCTTCACGCATTCCTGAGAAAAGGGGATTGACAGATGGACAGACAAACAATAAAGTGATCCTATAAGGGTTCCGCTTCTGCAGATTGAGGTACGGAACCCTAATAGATAATTTTTTACCAAGTTTTCAAGTATTTCTGATTGTAATTCTCTGAACAAACGTCAATTATTCGTCAAGGCGAACCTATGACCCGATTTTTCTACTATTTATTAATAAACACAACACTCACGCGGAAACCTTTGACTAATTTCGCCCAAGGTAGTAAATATGTAGGTACCTATGTAAAAAAAAAACTAAATCGTGTTAGTCTTTTGTGTATGTTTATATATATAAAAATGTCTCGAGATTATATTAAAATACTTAATGTTAGCGAAACTGTTCCTTAAACATTTTGCATTGGAACAATTACAGCGTGCTTTGTTATCATACGTCGACATGTTTCAACTGCACGTATTAACGCGTGTCTAATCGATTTGCCATGGAACTGTCAACTACAATACTTTCAGTATATGTACATTGCAATATTATAATAAGCGGCAATGGAACTTCACTAATAATTCACGTATTTAACGTTTTTTGTAGTGTCCGTGGTCGTGGGGTGCTTGTGGCGTGCGATGTTTTATATATATATATATGTTTTATATTAGAATCCCTAATACGATCGCGTTTAATACGATTTCTCGCGTAATACACCATTTTTGGGCGCTCCTTCCAAGTAAGTGTATAGTGTCTTTCCCGCATAAGACCTACACTTTTACGCGTGCACCTGCGGGTGAGCAACGTGTCTAGACGTCGCGTAGGTATTTGTTTATGTGTCATGCGCTATCAGCGCTTGCCTGAAAGTGTTAAAACATGTTTTTTGCCTAGTCCCTTCAGAAACGTCTTTAGCGGGTTTTACTGTATCTGTTGTATGTCTATCAAATAAATGTATTTAGCGTAGTAACACTAAAATATTATTTTATGGACGACGTGGTTGGCGCAGTTTATAGTGCACTGAGCGGGCGGTCCTGGGTTCGAATCCCGGCCAGGCCAAATATTTGTGTGATGAACTCGAATATTGGTTCCTGGGTCAAGGATGTTATCTGTATATCTATGTTACTATATAAATAAATAAATATCGGACAACCTCACAAAAATCGATCTTGTCCCAAATTGACCTCAAGAAGGCTTGGTGTTATGGGTACTAGACGACGATATACGTACTTATATATTTATTTTTATTTATTTTATTTATTTGGAGAACAAACAGAGATAGATATACATAAGAAACAACTTAATTATAAAATTATATACTAAACATGTATCTAGCTCCTCAACAGTTCTCACTAAGACATACATTCTTATATGTATTGCTCTCTATGTATTTATATATTTCCTAACTAACTACACTTAATTACTGTATGTTAATAAACAGTAGGTAGGTATGTTGCAGAGAAAAAAAAGAGATTGAAACGGCATGCTTATAAGGTACGAATACGGTAAAACTTTGCATACAGATAAAAGTCATGGAATCTGAAAGTTAGTCAGTAATAACATTGAGTAATTGTTTTTTAAACCGGTTACGTGATGTGTTAAAAATATCAACCGAGACGAGGGACTTGTTGTAAGCGTGACAAATGCGACGTATAGGCGCGCGCACCCCGGCGTTGCCGGCGCTCGTGGGCACGGCGAAGAGGTACGTACTTATATAGATAAATATATACTTAAATACATAGAACAACCGTGACCCAAGCACAAATATACGAGTTCATCAAACAAATATTTGCCCCGGCCGGGATTCGAACCTGGGACCGCCGGCTCAGTAGGCAGGTGTCTACAAACCCAGCCAAGCGCGTCGTCGAATATAATATCGGTTATGTATATCGTCGTCTAGTAGGTACCCATAGTAGAAACTTTGCTTAATTTGGGACTAGGTGGACCAGTGTAAGATTGTCCCTTAATTATTTCATTAATGTACAATCTGTACAAAAAAAAAACTTAATGATAGATTAGAAATTAACACGGTAATTTGTAAAACTGGAAGTAATTTCTATTCTCAAGTAAATTAGATTGGTCCGAACAGTGATAAAGGTGTTGGGTTATTATTTATTCAGCGTATTAAAGCTGGGAATTGGCGAGATGAGACTAAGCACAGTTGATACAGGGTGGAACATTAAAATGGGTCACTGGGGGCAGCTACTACAACCCCTGTCACCACAATAAAGTATTAGGAGAATGACACTAATTTTTAAGTTACATCAATCGGTATTAGTTTTTTTACGTTTTATTTTCGATACAAATATTATTTTTATAATTGTGTAGTATAGGGTTTGTTACTCATGGTCTATATTTTTGTCGAAAAATTACTATGCACGTTCAAAAGTTACGAAAATCTATAGTTACACATTTTACGTTAGGTTAAATTGTTTACAATACTTATTGTGATCATTTAATTTTGTTTGTTTAAATAAGCGAATAAATTAGAGTAGTACCAGTTAATACGGTAGATAATTGTCAAAAAAAATAAACCCTTCTCCTGTGATCAATGAAATCCTGAGATTTATGTGAGATCTTGAAACCGAAAATAATGGCGGCATTGAAGATGTAAATGTTCTAGTTAGAAAACGTGTCGTCAGAAATGTAAACTGAGTCATTTAAAAAAAACATGTACATAGTTAAAGGCTTTATAAAAACAAAATTACGATCGCGTCTTTTGTGTCATGAAAGTTACCTTACTCATACAAAATATGTGGGTTACACAAAGGAACCAATTAAGTTTTGTTTTAATTAAAGCCCTTAACTATGCACAGGTTTTTTGAAAATGACTCAATTATTTTTTTTCACGTGGCAGATATAATTATTAGAATGTAAATATGTTCTACAGCCTGCGGTTAAATTTGTAGGATAACATGAATATACTTTCTAACGCTAAACATTTTTATGAGAAAAAGGATAATGTATTAGAAGTAGATTAACAATTCAATATTCCTTTTGTTGAGGTTTTATATTTACTATTTTTTGTTTTTGTCTATTTTTGAAGTAGTTTTGTGCTCCTGCTCCCCAGTTATTAAAGTTTCCTTACGCCTTTATTATTATTATTATTAATCCGTAAATGGCGGCTCGAAGCTTGTGCCAGTATCAGTTTTTTTTTGGTTTATAACCAATGCATGACTTCCGTGTTAAAAAACTTATAAAAAAAATATATATATTATAACATGAGATGAAATGAACATGAACAAAGATGGCCGATAAATCGCCTTTATTATTATAACTATAATAGATATCCGTACCTGAACATTTTTTACAATTGAACTTCAGTGTCACTGTCAAAATAATTATGTTTAAGGTAAGATTTTATAGTAAACTAAACCAAAAATCAATTTATTTAGCCTATTTTTATTTTCGGTTCACCGTACGCCCACGGCTCTTCGCGTCACGCGCAGGTGAAGGGTTGAAGTGTCCGTCAACAGCAGCCTCGCGGTTAGATCAAACACGCAAACTTACGCGCTGTCATAATATTTCATCGTAGAACGTGAGTTGGCAAGAGTTAGGTTGAAACATAGCAAACTTAGAATACTGCGATTGCGCACGGAATGTTTTAACATTATATATAAAATAATTAATCGAATTAGGCGTTACTTTGCGGATATCCATATTAATTAAAATAATAATATTGCTTTGCTATTCCGCGATTCAATATCGTGCCAGTTATACTTATTTGCGTATTTTTTGTGCTAACCCGTTATACTTATTTGCGTATTTTTTCATGCATCCCACTCTCCCACCACGATAAGAAAAAGAAATATAACAAACCACCACCAAAATAACAGAATGTACTCGACACGTGTTTCGCCCCTATACGAGGCATCATCAGGAGATGTTGACGGTCTGGAGTCCGACAACCGATTTTGATTCGCTTACGTTCTGTGTCTTGATTCAACACGTGTCGAGTACGTTCTGTTATTTTGGAGTATTTATTTTACTTATCTTACCATTAACCCGTCAAGCGATCGCCTCCCGCAGTCATTGATACGCATAGTGCACAGGCAATTTCGTAGAAAAAAGGACCGGCGCTAGAAATTATGAAATTGTGCTTATATGTTATAACTATATTATAAACAGTACATACCATTTAAAAGCTGAGAAAATTGTCTATACATATAAATGTGGAAAATTGACTGACCTGTTCCATTACAGTGGAAAAAAATTTTTCTTCGATATTCACTTGTTTTTTGTCACTTGTTGAAACAAACCCCTTACTTCATTAAATTTCATTACAAATTTCACATTGTTTTTGCACTATTCTGAACTTTATAAAATAATACACCGATTTAAACAATCACCTTTTTTTTCATATGCATTATTTACTTCACAATGATTAACACAAGTCACGAAATCACGTCTTCGGCAATGGCGGTGAGAGAAATATTTTCAATATTTATTTTTTCTTGTGGCCCGCCTGCTAGATATTTGGCCAATACAACTTTTTTATGATGGTGCAACGATTTAGCTATCCAGAATTTTATTTTATCATGGATGGTAATTCAACAAAACCAACGAAATAATTCGACCAATGACAGCGTAGCCGTTAGGCGCTCGGCGTGCGCCTCGCGCAGTTCCTGCCCAATTTCGTTAGGCATGTGCGCCTCAATCGCTCGAGGGGTTAAATGCATATATGCATGAAAAAATACGCAAATAAGTATAACGGCTTAGCACAAATTTAATTGGCACGATATTGTATCACGGAATAGCAAAGCAATATTATTATTTAAGTCGTGTCTAACAACTTATACATTTGCTAAATTTTTAAAGAAATATGGTGAAATTTTAGAGTTAATATTATTCGTATCAATGAAATGCGCGACAATCCTTTCATCCTTACCACTTAGATAGTTGGCAGTCCACAACTGTGCGCTTGTCTAGAAATTTCCAGCCTCGCACGACTGCATTGTGGAATGAATTGTCTCTTGCGGTATTTCCGGACCGATACGACCTTCAAACCTTCAAGAAAAGAGCGTATTCCCACCACCAAAGGCCGGCAACGCACTTGTGATTCCTCTGGTGTTACAGGTGTGCATCAGGCAAGTCGTTTGCCCCCTATGACATTAAAATATATATATATATATATATATAGGTATATAGAAAATTTTAATTCAATACGGTAAAATTCGGTCGGACGATATACATACTTACATATATAGATAAATTAAACTGCTGGACAAAGGCATCCCCCAAAGTTCTCCCCAAAGATCGGCCTTGCGTCACCCTCATCCAATTTCTGCCCGCAATCCTAACCAGGTCGTTGGGCTACCTTATTGGGGGCCTTCCCACGCTGCGTCTCTCGGTCCACGGTAGCCACTCAAAACCTTTCTGCCCTAACGGCCACCGGTTCTATGAGAAATGTGCCTCGCCCACTGCCACTTAAGAGGCCTTATTCCTTTTAAAAAAATTTTTTTTCGTATTATGTCAAATATATTGATAATTTCAACCAACTTTTTGAAGTGAATAATACTTTTCCCCGAGTTCTAGGTAGTAACATAGCTATTTCATGCTTTCAATGCGTGCAGTCGAAAATAAGTTGAAAAAAACTAATTTTCCGCGTGAATTTTGTCAATTTCGAGTAGTTTTTGAAACAAAAATTATCAATGAAAAATTCAAACTGTAGGTTTCAAATATATATACCAATAAATCCCAATAGCCCTATTCTAGGTAGTAACATCAATAAAATCTTAAGAAACATGTTTGATCATAGACAAAAATGACTAAAACAATCAGCATTTTAAAAGGAATAAGGCCGCTTAAAGTTTAGTAACTAACTGAGCCTATATCTACAACCTTGGTTCTCTTGCGTATTTCATCAGTTCGGGTTTGAATCTTCTTATGAGGCGTCAACTTTGAGCCTTCTTATGAGGCGTCAATAAGAAAACATCTATGGCTCAGGAACAAGTATTCGAGTTCATCACACAAATATTTGCTCTTGCCGGGATTCGAACCCAGGACCGCTGACTCAGCAGGCAGTTAAGCGGGCTACTACGTAGAAAAACCCTAGCAAATTCGCAATATATTTGTTCTTTTAATAATGCAGAGCTCAGTGAATAGATTCCGGAATTAGCTCAACAAAGGCTTGTTTCGAATGGATTTTAATTTGAGAGAGTTGTTTGATGCTCGCTTTGAGTTAGTTTGAAATTTTTGTTGATGCGAAATTGCCTGACGTTAGTCTGACACTGAATAAAGGTATGAGGAATACTTTTCTAGCGGAATTGTCTTTATAGTTTTATATGTGATGTTGTGAATAGACAAATACTGTCGGATATAAAGGTATGAGAAATACTTTTCTAGTGGAATCAACTTTCGTTTCATAGTTGGGAGTATTAAACAGCCATTCTTCTGCTTTTATTTTAAGATTGAAATGGGTTGACAAAGAGTCGAGAAAAAAAAGAGTGAGACAATTATTGCGGGAGTTTAAAGCGTTTTTATTATTATTAAAGATGTCTCAAGACAGTTTTAATAATATTACCGTTAACTTTACGTGATTTTCTTTCTAAATAAAAAATACTTTAAAGTCGTAAACTAATAATAACACGGAACTTTCAACTAGCCGCTACGTCAGCGAGTGCTACGAGTCTTAAAGTGCTACGCCGTAGAAGTCGTAGCTCGTAGCTTTGTCGGGATTCACTTTATGGACAACCAATGCCACTTTACTGTCGAGTTATGTTGCCACCAATATGTTTTTTTTATTGCGCACTTTGACTTAATTAGTTTCAACTGTATTTAGTGTTGTTATTACATTATAGATGTCGCCCACAACTTCGTTTGCATGGGGGAGAAAAAAACGTAAACGTCTTTTTAGGGTTCCGTACCCAAAGGGTAAAAACGGGACCCTATTACTGAGACTTCGCTGTCCGTCCGTCCGTCGGTCACCAGGATGTATCTCAAGAACGGTGATAGTACAGTTGAACAGGTGGTACAGTTGAAATTTTCACAGATGATGTATTTCTATTGCCGCCATAACAACAAATACTAAAAATAAAATAAAATAAATATTTAAGGGTGCTCCCATACAACAAACTTGTTTTATGGTACGGAACCCTTCATGCGCGAGTCGGACTCGCACTTGCCCAATTTTTTATACTCTATCTTTGTATACTCGTGAACTGAACTGTCTACACATTTATAATTTTGCTAATAAAAAAAATTAAGCTTCCAAAGCAAACGATTGCCCTGAAGTTGTCCAACACTTTTTTGTTCACAATGATGGTTTTAAAATAAGTTCGATTGTTTTTTTATTAAAAGCAACTAGTAATCTCGCAGTCCTTTACTGTCTTGTATTTCTAAGGCATTTTGCTAGTTGATAGTTCCGTAGTGGTGTACGAGGTTAAAGTTTTTTTTTTATTTAGAAATAAAATCACATAACGTCAGATACCATAAGGTACCTGAGGCTTTCTAGATCCCAGATTAGTACCGAGACTTGCTGCAGGTTTTGTATTATTAGCATTTTGATGTATCGTTTATTTTACATTGATAATGGGTTACTGGAATAATAAAGAACTTTTTGTAAAAATGCCACTAAGCATGTTGTAGATTCCAACAACTCAACATCTAGAGACATTTATAGAAGCATCTCAAAATAGATGTCTTAAAATATTTTCCAGTATTCCAACGGTTCATATATAGTTACGTACATGCGTGCTTTTATTATGGCGATGCACGGTTAACAAAACCAGTGTAAAATATTACGTTGTGATTATGAACGATTCTACATTAATTACTGTTTTCTGGACCCTGCCGTAATAGGATTAAATGCGATACGAATTTAAAAGGAAATAAGTACCCTTTCAACAGCATTTGACCCTAAAATTTTACAATTAATAAGCCGGTCAAGTGCGAGTCTAACTCACGCACCGAGGGATCCGTATAAACTGAAAGCATTTCATATTCCTCTAACGAAAAGAAAATTGTTCTGAGCGACAAACTTAAGTTTACCGTTCAAAAACTGTTTTACGTACATTAATAAAGTCTATATTTTTAATATACCTACTTGTAGTATAAGACGGTATTTGCTAGATTTCATAATATTAGGTCAACGGAAAATACCCTATAAATTATGATTCCCTCGAGAGTGACGAGATATAGTACGTTTATTGCGGATAATGCAGATTCCGAGGCAAATCGAAACTTTCAAGCCATATATTACCGAGTCAGTATGGGATATACCCATTTTAATGTAATTAATAAGGTTTTATGCAACCAACTCGTAACAAACCGGTCATCATCATCATCATCATGTCAGCAGTGGACACTACTGGACAAAGGCCTCCCTCAAGGTTCTCCACAATGATCGGTCTTGCGCCGCACTCATCCAATTTCTGCCCGGGATCCTTATGCGGTCGCCACTCAGGAACCTTTTTGCCCCAACGGCCATCGGTTCTACCAGCAATGTGCCCCGCCCCACAAACTGGTACATAACGCAAAAGTGTCGAGAATCTAAAGTTAAAATATATAGCGGCCGCCCTAACCACGGACGAACGAACATAATAATAGAATTCCAATTTCAAACAGCGGTTATCGAGTGGTGCGTCAAATAACAATCTACAGTCGATGCTGCCCGGTAAAATAAACTCAAAGCCCTTTTATTTGGGATATTATTAATGTCACAGCAAACAAATAATCGCCTATCTATTTATTTTCATCAATTATATACTTTTTACATCAAATTAATTATTGCACAGCAAATAAAATAAATGCCTAGCATAAATTGTACTGCGGATAATCAGAAAATACACATCAGCACGACATTACGTTTCATCTTTTTAAAGAACCCTATACTGAAAAATAAACAGTTTTTGAAAAAATGGCTTTCGGACAAATGAAAATTTGGCGAAACGTTAGAGATGGGAAACAAAAAATAGTGTTTCAGATAGGTAACCATCTAATCCTGATCACCTTTCAGAGCAGATCCGACTCAGACAGATTAGGTTAGGTTAGTTTTTTTTTATATCTCTAAAAAACGCTCTATAATGTGCGGTAGTCATTATTAGCTATGCATTACTTAAATATGCTTTACTTTTAAATAAATAGATGCACGCCACAAATATAAATTGTAGTATATTTAGTAAAATTTTAAGTGCAATATTTGCTGTGCAATCAGTAATTTTGATAGAAATTTTGATTATTTTTGCATAGAAAAAGGTTTTTTTTTGATGTGCATTTAAATACTACCCCTTTTATTTGATATGCCATTGGATATATGATAGGTTTTCAGAAAAAAAACTCGCAGAAATTACGTAATAACCATCTCGGGCAGTATATAAGAATCAAGATGGCTCATTTTCTTTTAAAATTATCAAAGAGTTGCTCGTCAAAGGTCCGTTCGCAAAATGCATTATTCGCGGTCGCGCTTAATTTGCGTTTCCTTTGTATGTGACGGCAAAAATAACAGGCGCATACTTTAACTTAACCGTGTAGTGCGTGAAATTAGTCAGTTACGTTTCGTTAAAAACAAAAATTCATATGCATGAATACATTTTAGACAATCATTATCGCCTTCGTATTTCCAAAATTGAGATGAGATATATGTCTCTTGAAGCACATCGCATTTTAATGACAGTTCAAAGGCAATATCACTGTTATCTAATAGAGTTTTGACGTTTTGCGATCTCTCAAACGGCATTCTCGAATTAGGGCCGATTTTTTATTTGTTGTATGGTGACGTATTTGGCACGTCCTACTAGGTCTTTCAAAGATTAAGGAAACTACTTGAACACTAGGTATATGTGATAAAATTGTGTTTTAAATATTCATAACAGATAATTTTGCTTTTAGAATTTATTGGTTTTTAGTGAAAATTATTAATTTTCTTTAACAAAATATCATTCTGAAGTCAACAATACTGTCGTTATTCCCATGTCCTACCACAGAGGGTTACAATTTCAAACGTGTTTTAGTATAATTTAGGTACAAAAGGGTATGATGTTAAATTCAAAAATTGAGTGGTGTATATATTAATTTCCAATATGAATAAGGTTTAGTTTACAATAAATAGTTATAAAATATATAAAAAAACAATTGAAATATAAACAATAAAAAGTTACGCGGTTTACTACTAAATAGTTATATTTTTTTGGTTTGGCAACATTTTAACGGTCGTACCGTGTCAGCCATATTTTATAGTTTGTTGTCAGTCGATGCGAATAGCTTGTGTTGTGAGTGTGCAACTGTGTTTCAGATGTGATTTATGGTGTTCCTTTTAGTGACTGAGGTTTCGACGGTAAGATCCGTTTTTTATAGAATTTAATTGTTGGTGTTACTAACCAGGTTGTCTATTATTAAATGTAGTAAGCTAATAAGGATAACTCGTGTAATTTAATTTACAATTTGCATTTTGTTTCGGAGGAGCATATCCGTTACGTTCAGTTGAGAAATATCGTTTCTCAGTGGAATGAAATGTAACTCAGTGTAACGGTAAAGCCGCGTTACAAGTACAAAATCATAAATGGCTTCTGTTTAGGTCTCTGCACATTACTACCTATCTCTTTCTAGTACTGTGAGTGAGTGACGGGTGATGCTATGTCACGTGACATGAGTCGCGAACCATAGTTGTGCTAGACGGACTGTTTGCCTTAAGTTTGCGCCTTGTTTATATGCGACGCCATATATAGATATCCGGCGCAAACTTAACTTGAACAGGTAGTAACGTATAATGTCACTTTATGTAGCTCAGATTACACACAACGTGTTTAAATGACAGTTAATCGTGATATACCTCAGACATCGCTTATACGGATACCTCAAAGTGTACTTGAATAATCGCCGCGGCGTATTAGCCCCGTAGCAGGAGTAGCTCCCGCGCATGCTTTCTGACGGGAAAAATATATGCGTGAGCATATTTTTCAAATTAATCTAGGTACAAATACTACCACCACAAAACCACCAAGAAACTGCCACCAAAGAAATAGTAATTTACTTTCTTTATACCATAAATCGAAAGCAAACCCCTGATGCCCCTTGCTAGAATTTGCTACAGGCCCCGCGCTGGCTTATTCCGGCAAAGTTTCAAACAGTTGCCGTGTCGTGTATCAAATAACAATGTACAATTGTACAGTGAAAATATGAATGTAAATTTGGGTGTTCAACAAAAAGAGGTGCCTTAAAAACAAGGAAGCCTATATTTAGTCAGTGAACCGGGGGCTATTGTGATCATACCTTTATCCACTAATGGACCCACAAACTCATTAATTACCTGAGCAAGCATATCCGATTGTGCCTCATCTTAATACTAATTCGGGAGTGAAATATTTAATCAACGTCTTAGTTAACTGATCTAACTTTGCGTCGGTTTATGATTCTCATTTTACTTAAGAGGCTTTATACATTTAACAATAATAAAGGATGGATAACTTCAACCAACTTTTTAAAGTGAATAATGCTGTTCCCTGAGTTCTAGATGGTAACATAGCTTCATTACGTGCAGTCGAAAAAACAGAAAAAGTTGTTTGTGTGCATTTTACAAATTTCGAGCAGTTTTTGAAACGAGAATTATCAATGAAAAATTCAAAGTGTAGTATTCAAATATGTACCAATAAATTGTAACATTGATAATATGTTAAAAACATGTTTGGTCATAGAAAAAAAAACAATAATAATCAGCATTTTTGGACGGGTAATTAAGCTTGATTCGAAAATGAACATACAAAAATATAAGCATATAAAAAATCTCTCTCCGACCTACAGTAAAATCAATAGGGCGATGGATGTTGCGTAAACGCACGTACTAAAAGTATGGAGAATGTCCTTATCATTTAAAAAAACAAAAATATTTCACGCGACGTGTGTAATTTAGGGGACAAGGACTACTATAACTCCAGATGATAAGTAGAGGTCGTGGGTGTGGCTACCTAAAATGTAGGAAATGTAGTGGATCGTGTTAAAAATTTCGCGTAAAGTTTTGTATTAATATTTATCCTTTGTATTAACATTCATAAAAATCATTATAAAAAAGTTAGTCCATTGTCAGTGGGGAAAAAAACTCAAGCTAACCGTGGTGGCTAAGGCACAGAGAGAGGAACTTCATATCTAACCCTGATAACGAGAGTCTCTTTAGACTTTATGGTGTATGTAATCGTAATTATACGTACATTACTATTATACTCAAAGAAAAAAACCGGCTATGTGAGAGTCGGAATCGCGCAAAAGTTAATAATACTTTATTTATTTTTAGTATTTGTTGTTATAGGGAAAAAATACATACTCCATGAACATTTTAAGTCTCTAGCTATTATTACTAATCAACCGTTAGAGCTCAAAACCTATAAAACCCATGAAAAATACATGTTTTTGGCATGGGAACTCCTTCAGTTTTGAATTTTTTACTTATTTTCAGTATTTTTTGTTGTAACGACTTAAAATGTATAGTTTCTACCCACTTCAGTTGGAAATATATGGACAGACAGGCTCAGTAATCTGGCCTTTTAGCAACGTATGTGTATGTATGGCATAAACAGTACACAACAAGTAAAAATGTCACGAAAGGAAATCATTTAGAATATAAACAGATTAATATTAAAATCAATCACTTCCCACACTTGTGAAACAAAAGGAACAAACGACTCGATGATCAGGTCAAACTGCTAGAGCAATCCGTCACTGTCGCCTTCCAGTTCAGCGTCTACGCGATTTTCGGCTTTTCAGCTGTTGCCTGATTGACAGACTGTACTTACAATGTGGGCGGGGCATGTTGCTCGTAGATACGATGTGGCCAGGGCCGGACTTAGAGAGCCAGAGCCCCTAGGCCCTTGGCATTTGGGACCCCATCCCGTATCTCAAAACGCTGTCAGCAAATTAAACAGTAGGTAATAGTATTTAAAGTGATAAATAAGGAGAACAACTATTTACATAGAAAACTACCTTGAGTCTAAGACATATTAAAATATATTGATATATATATTAGGGTGGTCCACGGTTGTATGGGAAAAATTCAAACTGTAGTTACTGGTAGCGCCACCCCTCAAAATTGTAACACATATAATGGTAAATAAATACTGAAAGTTTTGTAAATTTATCTCAACTACTAAGCAGTGCTCAAGCGTCTTAAAGATTCATTTAAAAGGTATTTTTTGTAACCCTATAAGTAATTAGTACACGGGCTTTTATTACAAAATAATCATATTTATTACAAATAATACAAATACAAATACTCTTTATTACACACCTCCAACATCAAGGAATATACAACACAACGTGAGATACATTAAAATAACAGGCAGAGGTAAACAACAGGCGGTCTTATCGCTAAATAGCGATCTCTTCCAGACAACCTTTAGGTAGCGGAGTAGTTGAAAATTAATGTTTGAAATTAGTAGGTGGTGCATAATAATAATAGGACTAAATGAACGACTACCATAAAAGACAAGAGTAATAAACATACATAAATAAAAAAATACAGATATACTTACATAAATACTTAGACACAATAAATTAATTATATTGTAAAGTAATAAATAAAACAAAAACAGTATGAGCCACAAAGTTAAAGGAGCGATTATTATTGCAGTGTACTAAGGGAGAGACAAATAGTGTTTTTTGACGAGGGTTTTAAATGTTGCAAGAGATTGGGCACGCCTTATTTCCAGAGGAAGTGAATTCCACAGTAAAGTAGCCCGGAATGTGAAAGAACCATTATAAAATTTAGAAGATGAAGGGGGAACAGTAAGAACTAAGTTTTGTGCAGAGCGAACAGAACGCAAATAACTGAAGCGCTCCTTGAGGTAGCGGGGAGTTGTGGGGTTAAATAGTACATTATAAAGAAGAGACAGAATATGGGAGTGACGACGAGAACGGATTGAGAGCCACTTGAGCTGAGACCGGAAGTCGGATACATGGTCATACTTGCGTAACCCAAATATGAACCGAATGCAGATGTTTTGGATACGCTCAAGCTTATTAAGCTGCTCCTCCGTGAGGTCAAGGTAAGCTATGTCAGCATAGTCCAATATAGGAAGAAGTAGAGTTTGAGAGAGCGCAATTTCGGTGGCAATAGGCAGAAAATTACTGAGCCTTCTGAGAGAACCAACTGCCGCAAACATCTTTCTGCTTACTTCATTAACCTGTGGCACCCAAGATAAAGTGCGATCAAGAATGACACCGAGGTTTTTTACACAGTGCGTAAAAGGTATATGAACTCCGTCAAATAATACAGGTTGGACATTATCAAAGTCAACCCTGGAGATCAGCTTAGAACTGCCAATTACGATAGCTTGAGTTTTAGCAGGATTGACTTTGAGACCAAACCTATGACTCCAATTTAAAATGCGCTCCAAATCACCATTTACGTCGCTAACAACAGACGCGAGGTCACCGAGAACACCCTGCGAATAAATTTGAAGATCATCGGCATAAAGGTGATAATGTGAATTTATAAAGATAGAGAATAACAAAGGCGACAGCACTCCACCCTGAGGAACCCCAGCCAGCGTGCTGCACCAAGAAGAAAAGGAGTCATCCACCTTTATTCGCTGCCGACGATCACTTAAGTAACTACGAAACCAATAAATTACTGCAGGAGATATGTTAAGAGAACTTAATATGCAAAGTAAGATGTCGTGATCAACTGTATTGAACGCATTACTGAACGCATTATTTACAGTGAACGCATATAAAAAAATGACCCCACGTGAAGTGTACCTAGAACGATTCATTTGTACCAAGGCCAAATTGACAGTTTTAATACGATGGCGTCTGTCGATGGCAGAGCATGTCAGGTTGTATAAAATTAACATATCCGAATTTTATTCAGAATGCCTTCTTGTGCAGTGAAATGGTGTAGAAACCACTCCAGCAATAATAATAAAA
Organism: Apotomis turbidana; assembly: GCA_905147355.2. Classification (NCBI taxonomy): domain Eukaryota; kingdom Metazoa; phylum Arthropoda; class Insecta; order Lepidoptera; family Tortricidae; genus Apotomis; species Apotomis turbidana. Next base: position 18,040,953 of record LR990294.1, read on the forward strand.
AACACGGCATGCATTGGTTCGTGTAACTAACGTTCTTTGAATTATTAAAATATAAAACATTTTTAGAAGACATTTGTATGGGGATGGTATTATGCGTTACCTTTTAAGGTATTTATATTTTACGTACCTAGGTATTAAGATTTACACCTATTATCTGCTCAAATTGAAAAATGTTATCACAATATATCTGACGGTCTTTACTAAAGGTGTTGTACTGAATTTAGTGTACGATTAATGGGCATGTTGATGGAAGTGCTCAAAATGGGTTTAAATGAGTTTATGTTAAAAGTTATCGATTTGGACTTTAAGCAATACGTGTGTAAATTAATTTCAGTAAATTTATGTTTTTCGTAGCATTATTAGTAAAATGTCCCTCTCAGTGTCACATATTCTGTTTCCCGCGGTATCCACAGTATATATTCATGAGTAACTTGACATATCGTTGGGGATAGTGCAACCGCGTAAATAATAACTGTCGATAAAGTTGTCATTTCAATAAAATACTTAGCATTTGTTTGAGTATTGATTCGTAATATCTACACTTGTTACTTACGCGTTATTGCAATATCCCCGACGATATATTCTGGCTGTGCATCACAACGAAAAACAGGAAATAGCGAGTAGGTATACCATGACTTGTATTTCCGGTTGATGTATTTTACTATTTAAATTATTTAAGCTAGCTGTAAGACTTATATGGGTTTTTTTTTTATCATCATCATCATCATCATCATTTCAGCCTATTGCAGTCCACTGCTGGACGTAAGCCTCCCCCAGGGTTCGCCACATGGCCCGATCTCCCGTTTTCGCCATCCAGTCACCACCAGCCACTTTTTTCAGGTCGTCGGTAACCAAGGCCGCTGCCGTGACCTGGAATAGTAGGGCGGCCGGGAACTGGGGGCCGTTTCTTTTTGTGCCTATCCATAGAGGGTATTGCCCGTAGTCACCACGCTGGGCAGGCGGGTTGGTGACCGCAGTGTATTTAAGTGGACTGTGTTGTCTACACAAGAGGCGCTGCTGCCCACCTCTCGGATGGTCCCTTAATCGCCTTCTACGATACCCACGGGAAGAAAAGGGGTGGTGCTATTCTACTCCGCCGGCGCCACACGGCGTTTTTTTTTATGCCTGCAATAAAATGACTATTATTATTATTATTATTATTATTATTTAATATCTCTTATTATTCATTTACTTGCGGAAATAATGATGATGATCATTATCAAACCAATCCGGATTCATTCAACTAAAACGCAATGTGGTCACAATTTGTACGGTATGTGTGCTTCATTGTCTTTGTAAGTCATCTAAATTTGATTAGTCTTCAAAAAAAATGAAAATAAATCATAAAATCAAAATTTACTTTGATTTGAGATTTTGCGACAGTAAAGTTGCATTCGATAGTTTAAAAAAAAATACGCTTTTTACACATTTAGAAGTAAATCACAAAAGTGGCACTATTATAAAAACGTTCTTAAATAATTGAAAGAAAAATAGGAGCTAGAGTAATATATTTTCTAAATTGGTTATCTTTCGATTACTGCATCCATATTAGGTTTGACAACTACCCTTTTTCGTGCGCCGCGCATGGACTTTGACACTTACAAGTCTATTTTAGCCAATGAAAACTTTAACCAACCAATCACAACTATTTCTAAGAGGAGGGATGACTTCGTATAGGCTTATATTTAAAACTGTTGGCAGGACAAATTCTTGTGGAGGGGATAGTTGTCAGTCAAGGGTCGTTCTCTCGTTTCGTCCCAATTTGGTGTTTGGGCCCGAATCGAGTGTAAGAAATAATAATTTCCGAACATGGCTACTTCATAAAGTTTCGTTAACAAGTTACGCATAGGGAATAATTTAAATAATTAGGCTAAACCTGAAAATCTAAAAAATATTCTTGACAAACCTATCAAAATTTCATTCCACTCCTGTGTCAAAATGCGTTCCATTAACTTTATAACCAAAATACCTCATTTTTTTTCATAGAAACCCATCGTGTTTTTGTAGTTTATGCGTAAAATACGTATTAAATATTATGTGAGTGCATTGAAAACTTAACTAGAGTAGATATACCATGCCGAGAACGCACTTTTTCACTTTGTCAAACGAATAACTTCATTTCCCTCCGCGAAAATTGAAATGTATTTTAAGTTTATATACGCATCCTTATCCACGACGACCGTAATCGCCGTTCGTTCTCCCTACCTCAGACTACCAAAGCATCTCAACGAGGGAGACCGCACGCACGTGGTTTGAGAAATATTTGAATTCTCTCCGTTGGTTTTTGATTTTGTCACGGGTAAGCTTTAATTACTATCCTTGGTATATTTAGAAATTCTCTAATGCAAATTATTTCTCTTGCACGTTATTTATTAAAATTTGAGTGGACCATCATTTAGTTTCCTTGGTGACCTTGAAGAACGAAAGAAAGTGAAATAATTTGGATTTAAGTGCTGATAGTTCATTTCTTTCCAATTCATTTCCATCCGTTCCTTCCATTTTTTTGAGGAAGGAAATGAATGGATTTGGATGGGAATTATTAAATATATTTCGTTGTTACATGTAACGTAGATACTGGCGTTCTATATTACGTCGATGATCATAAATGTGATCATAAATGTGTAAGAACCAAATTCTGTACCATGAGCCAATACCCTCAATCATAACATGTTGACAAAATTGAAAGATGAAACCTATTCCTTGTTGGTGCAGTTGTAAAGAGGACGGCTGATAGTGGTCACTATGTAAAATATGGAGGAGACGTTGGGCCTTTTCAAGATTTTGCACAAGTAGTTAAACACAATGTTCAGATAGTGGAATTGATGATAATACCCGAGGAGGTTTAAAAAAAAGGTTTTTGGCTCACATCCCCAGATTTAAAGGTACAACAAAAGTACATCAGGCAATTTAGACAAAAGATTTGCCGCACTCAGTTGCATTCAGATCTATTAGCTGTTTTGCGTGTCGAGGCAGCTTTATACCCTGCGAATATATTGTGTTCTGGTTCAATTAGATTGAATGAGTGATAATTAGTTGTCAAAGTGATGATCAAAATTTTGGAGACAAAGTCAACAAGTCTGAAATAAAGTACTTATGGATATTTATTGTCTCGATGTGATTAAGTAAATTAGTAACACAACAAATTAACTATAACCCAATAAAAATAAGTCTATCTAAATCTAAAGAAAGAAAACATTAATTTATAGTTTTAAAATAACGGTGTGAAAATAACCAAGTTTCGATCATTCGAAACTTTGTCTGTTCTGGAGTCCTTGCAGCGATGTCAAGCCGACTGGAGGAGATGCTTATATTCAGCTGCCACGATGATTTTGCAAGTACAGAACCAGCAGGAAGAACATATATGGACCTGCGTCGAGGAGTGCGACAAGGTGACGTTATATCATCGTAACTGTTCACTAACGCATTGGAGGATATGTTCAAGACGCTGGGCTGGAAAAATAGTGGCATTAATATAAGTGGTCAACAAGTCTTTCTCCTATGATTCGCAGACGACATCGTCATCATGGCTGAGACTCTGCAGGACCTGAAACTCATGCTAGATAGCCTGGAAAGTTCGTCTGTCTCCGGATGAATTTAGATAAAAACGAAATAATGTTCAATGAACATATTGATCCGGGACTGGTCGCCGTAAATGGATTATCCCTTGCAGTTGTTTCCAAATACGTATACCTTGGGCAAATGCTCCAACTAGGCAGAGTCAACATCGACAAGAAGGCTAAGAGGCGAATATAACTGGACTGTGCAGCATTCGTAAAATTGCGTCGAGTCTTCACATCGCCCATACCTCAAAGCCATGAAAGTTTTTAATCAGTGCATCCTACCTGTCATGAACTACGGAGCTGACACGTGGCCACGCACCATACGACTAGTCCACCAGTTCAAAGCCACTCAGCGAGCCATAGAAAGAGCTATGCTGCTCGGTGTGTCTTAGGGATCAAATCCGAAACTAAGTATTTCGACAGACAGCCAAAGTTACCGGCATAGCACAACGAATAAGCAAGCTAAAGTGGCAGTAGGCTGGTCATATCTCTGTCGTTGAACCGATGTCCACAGGAGCGACGAGTTCTAGAGTGGAGGCCACGAATCGGTAAACGTAGTGTAGGACGCCCTGTAACAAAGTGGAGCGACGACATTCGTAGGATAGCGGGTGGTAACAGGAGGAGGAGAGCTGAAAACCGAGCTCACGCCACTGAGCTCTCCTCCATGGGAGAGTCCTCTATGTCCAGGTGTGGATTTGTGATTTATATATTAGGCTCGTTTGTTACTTTTCATTAAACAATTTAAAATACGTAGTGCACTTGAACAGAATAATTTTTGTAATACAATATTTTGGACTTTTGTTCATTAAGTCTAAGAAGGTTTTTCTTATTTAAATGTAACATGCACAATTTAAATAAAAAAAATGTAATTGAGAAATTTTAAGATTTCGTATCATAATGTAACAGATAAGTTTTTGAATGTTGAGTCTGAAAAAGTAAATACTTAGGAGTATATACTTTATTTTATTCCTAGGCCTCCATAAATTGCCATGAATCAAATTAATTCCAGTCTGGATTCAATACATTTTGTACACGTTTCATTCCCATACATTTTCGTTTCATTCCCTTCCAGTCGAATTTCATTTCCATCTACGCCTTCATTACATTCCACCCCTTTTTTTTCTAAATAACATTAATATAGACGTGCCTTTCATTGAATGATATATAAAACGAGTATCCACATAATTGATATCAATATCAACAAAATAACTCCTAAAAAAAAACAAAATCGAAAAAAAGCCAAATTGGGACGAAACGAGAGAACGACCCCAAATATTGGGACCGTTTTTGAAAGCCAATTTTGTACTGAGAGCGATGTCTATATATATTTTCCGGTCACTGATTATTTACTACAAATATTTATTACTATAATTTGTTTATTACTTTTGATAATTTTTTAAATGTTTGATCACCTTGAGCACTGTCTTGCAAGCAAGTTAAATTACATGCAATGTTCACTTGAAAGGTTTATAGTTATCACTAAATAATTACATAAGTATAACCGTTTATTACAAACAATAATATTTATTAAAAACAACCACAAATAAGAACAATTTTTAAAACTTTGATCACCTTGAGCACTATCTTGAAAGTAAGTTAGGAATCTGTAATTTAACATAAGTAATATAAGGGGAAGGTGTAACAAATGTTCTGGAACTGGGGCCCCTAGACTGGCTGGGCTCCTAGTCCTAGTGGGTCTAGGGGTAAATACAGTACTGGATATGGCCCCTAAGAATGTGCACTGTCGATCCGATTGGTATAGGGTGGCGTTCGATCGGTCGTTGAGGAGAAACTTCAAAAATACCGTCCAGCAGTGGATGTCTTTCAACTGACATGATCATGACTTAAACGAAACAATTATAGTGATTACGTCATTGCTAGTAACAGAACAGAGTAAAACTGTGTCATGGAAAAACAACATTGAAATTAAAAATGAATTGCAATATGGTAGATGGGGTAAGACTAACATAGTTTATTGTCTAATGTGGCAAGACTTACAGTTAGTTAGTTTTATAAATATTGACACAAAGGTAAATTATGAAAGAAAAAACCGGCCAAGAGCATGTCGGGCCACGCTCAGTGTAGGGTTCCGTAGTTGCTCATCCTTCACAATAAACTGCTGTTTTAAGCCCGAGGTTTAAGTTAAGACAGATTTTAAGCTCTATAAAAAGGTCGTAAACGCCCTAGAAACTGTAATCACTTATTACCTTCTGGAAGTCAACTTACGACCTTTTAAAGAAAAAATATGAAATTTGGCGATAACTCAAAAACGGCTTGACCGATTTTGTTCAATATAGTTTTCATTGAAAGTACTTATAAGGCCGCATTAACATGAATTTTTCCATATTTTTTTGACTTGTGGTTCAAAAGTTAGAGGGGGGGGGGACACAATTTTTTTTATTTTCGGAGCGAATATTTACAAAACTACTGACTTTATCAAAAAGTAATGTTTGAAAACCCCTATTATTTTCAAGAGACCTATTCAACGACACCCCACACACTAGGGTTGAAACGAAAAAAAAAAATCACCCCCACTTTAGGTGTTCGAGAGGTACCCGAAAAAAAATTTTTTTTTTAGTTTTTATTTTACCGTTTTGTCGGCGTGATACATACACATACTCATACCAAATTTCAGCTTTCTAGTACTAATGATCACGGAGCTAAGCCGCGGACGGACGGACAGACGGACAGACAGACAGACGGACAGACGGACATGGCGAAACTATAAGGGTTCCTAGTTGACTACGGAACCCTAAAAATGTTATGAGATTCACTACCTACGTTTCCGGCGTAGTGCTCTACCGACTGAGCTATAACATCGTTACGTCAATCTCACCAAATCTTTGATTCCATAATTCTAGGCTACTGGAGCGCCCTCTGCGTCATATGTGTTTAAAATGCTTATTCGCATTCGCCAGTTAGTTAGTTATTGGACTGTGGCAGTGTTCTCCCGGTGATAGTCCTACCCACCTTACCTTAACCTGTATCTGACACATGTAGATAAAATCCTAATTTCACACGCATAATAATACTTTCTTGTAATTGAAATTTAATAGGTAATCCAACAATTTATTTCCATAAATGAAATTGTACGATGTAGGTGCGAAAATATCTAATGCGATCTAAAGGTGTCAAAAAGCGTATTTAAATGTTTTAATTTTTGTGTATTATTTATTAATGATATGCAGACTACGCTTTTCCTGTCTACGTACTCGTAAAACCATTTTCGATTAAAAAAACTGCACTCAAATTGGTCTATCCGTTTGGGAGCTACCTTGCCACAGACAGACACACCAATAGACAGATGCAACTTATACACCCCTCTTTTTTCGTTGGCGGTTAAAAAGTTAAATAATCAACCACAAGTTAACACTTGTTATGTATTGCAATGTCAAAACTAGTTAGCAATATTTTAGAGAATATTTTAAAATTTGCAAATTAGTTTTAGTTTTGATTAAAAATAGTACTCGATGCAAAGTTGCAAACATTCCGAATGGAAATGGAAAAAGTTAGTTACACACGAGTGGAACAAATATCAGAGAATACATTCTCTACTATATTTGATTTTCTAGACTATTCCAATAAAGCGTAGAAATTAATAGACTGATTGAATTAGATCAAAGCTCAGGATAAACTTTACCCAATGGCGGAAGGGGGAAGGCGGGATATTTTTAGTTTTACTTACTGTGGCCGAGCAAGTTAAATCAGCCAATTGATTGAATTAACTTAATGTATGGGTATTTAGGTATAGGATTTGCATTGAAAATAAAGCTAATCAACATATTTTTTTGAAATATAACACCTTCATTATAAGATTAAGGCCGAATTTCACCATTCTTTGTTGGTTAATTGTTAACGACGGAACATGCCTGTAATTGACCGAGCGAGCGAAGCGTCCCCGTTTCGGCTTGGTCAATTTTTTTTCATAAGTCCGAATTTCATGTTCGGAGGTTTTCGCCTACAGGTATTTCTCAACCGATTCCCATGAAATTTCGTGTTTTTGTTCCGATCATTATATCATCCTCCTAACCTTTGTCCCATTTTTTGAGAATGAATTCTCAATCGGGGTCGGCTACCTAAATCCCAAGATGTGGCGTAGGCACTAGTTTTTACGAAAGCGACTGCCATCTGACCTTCCACGACCCAGAGGGGAAACTAGGCCTTAAAGGGCTTAGGTTTAGGTGGTTTCCTCACGATGTTTTCCTTCACCGAAAAGCGAGTGGTAAATATCAAATGACATTCCGTACATAAGTTCCGAAAAACTCATTGGTACGGGCCGGGTTCGAACCCGCGACCTCCGGATTGAAAGTCGCATGCCCTAACCACTAGGCTACCACCGCATCCGATCATTATACATAAAATATATATTATTGGGCGATTCAGTTTTTCGATTTTTCATAATGGCAGAGAAAGCATTTTACTCTGAAACCGTAAACTATTTGGGATTATTATAAAACAAACCTAACCTAATCAATAGAATGATATTTGCAAGAATTATGGAAATACTTTGACTACAGAGAAATAAAAATTCACCGAAGTGAAAATTCGGCGAAATGAATTATTGGACGTATAAAAAGATTTGCGATAAGGCAGAACACCCCAAAACACGTGTGATGATTTGCGACAAGGACAGTTGAAGCCAGTTACGCTAGCCTGACATTTTATCCACACGCTATACGACATTTTTTTTTACCTTTATACGAGTTCTAAGATATATGTGACCTCTCGTCAATGCCAGATATTGAAAATTCGAAAAATACTTAACATGATTTCAAATGGCCCATTTCAACTCAAATATTATTATTAAACTTGGAACGTTTTCTTCTTATTTGAAAATACATATAATATTTACCTGAGATTCGGTAAACTACTTCAGAAGGGTTTTATTTGGACAGTTCTTGGGCATATCTTGCCTAAAAAGTAAAACAGTAAAAAGTAAAACTTCTTATCCGAGAAACTCTCGAGTAAAGTTATGAGGGCACTTCAAGCCCGATATTCAAATGCCCAAATTGTTTACACTCTTTTCTTGGTGATTTTTCTTCTTTCTTTTACATACTAAATTACTTTATTTGTTTGATAGTTGCGGTCCCAAAGCTGAATCAAAGACTGAATAAACAATCGCCAGGTTAAAAATCTCAACTAGGCTTGCCGACTTTTGTCGCGCGACAGCATCGCCTGTCACTCTCTCACAGTACTACGAAGAAAGAAATAGGAATATTTCTCGTGCGAGAAAGAGTCGCGTGTCACAGTTGTGCTAGAGGTGCTGGAAAGAAGGGCTAGTGTAACCACTAAGTGCCGACGAGCCAGGACTAGATGGTAATGGCCGGAGCAGTCATCTTATCGGGAGAGGCCTTTGCCCAGCAGTGGGATTGGGACACCAAAAAAAAGCAATTGCGTACTTACCATCCGGTAGATTTCGCTTTCATACTGGTATATTTGTGCCAAGTTTCACCGCTAGAGGCATTCACTACATAAAAGAATATTGTTTTTTTTTGGAGATATATTGTTGCCCATGAGATCACAAATTTTGTGTATCATTTTATATCGTTATAAAAATAGAAAATATTATCTATATATATAAAACTCAAAGGTGACTGACTGACTGACATAGTGATCTATCAACGCACAGCCCAAACCACTGGACGGATCGGGCTGAAATTTGGCATGCAGGTAGATGTTATGACGTAGGCATCCGCTAAGAAAGGATTTTTCAAAATTCACCCCCTAAAGGGGTGAAATGGGGGTCCAAAGTTTGTATGGGGAAACAAGATTAGTTAGACCATTTTATTCGAAACTTCACAGGAGTATTCCTAACAATAAATAAGTAAACACGTGTTTCAGGTTTTTTGAAAATTCAACCCCTAAAAGGGAGAAATGTGGTGACAAAGTCTGAAAATCAGCATGGGTATTGTTTTTATGGTTTATCGGGTCGCTGATTACAAAAACCGCAACGATTTTAAAATCCAACGTGGCGGACGTGAGTTACCATCTCCCCTGTTGGAGTGAAATGGGGTTGAAATGTCTAAATACTAAACCGCTGGTTCTAGAGAGTTCAAATTTGGCACGTAGGTTCCTTATAAGGTGAAGGGGTGCACTAAGAAAGGATTTTTCAAAAATTTACCCCCTAAGGGGTGAAATGGGGGTCCAAAGTTTGTATGGCGAAAGAAGATTAGTTAGACTATTTTATTCGAAACTTTACAGCAGTATTTCTAACAATAAATGAGTTAACACGTGTTTCAGGTTTTTTTTTAATTCAACCCCTAAAAGGGAGAAATGTGGTGACAAAGTCTGAAAATCCATTGGTAATGCTTTAATGGTTTATCGGGTCGGGTCGCCTTTTGAGGTGCGATGGGGTTGAAATGAGTACGGGTGTAATTTTTATGGTTTGTTTGGACGTTAATTACGAAAATGCCACCGATTTTGAAATTTTATTTGTGGTCATGAAAATTCTTGAAAGCATTTGCGCCAAATTGCAATTTAATAGGTCCAGTAGTTTTGCAGCAAATCGATTATAACAGACGGTCTGAAAGACAGCTACACGTGATCCTATAAGGGGGTTCTTTTTTTGCTTTTGAGGTATGGATAGAGACCCGTGTTATCCTAATAGATTAAAAAAGTAGTATTTGGTGGCATCTCGATCGTCGTCAATCGGTACCTATAGGCGGGCGGCGCGTTGGGACGGGATGAGTAATGATCGGGAAACTTCCTGCATCCGTAATAAATACATTCAAGCTTTTCAATAATAAGTCATTTCAGAATTCTGAATTACGTTTATCTGGCTCAGAATAATACATTTTTTATTCATCAACGAAGAGAACCTCAATATCTTACAATAGAACATGACGTAACTTATAACATGGCTTAGAATCATTAAACCAATCTCGAATAACAAGTCTCAGGGGCAAACTCTCAAATTTGCGGTTATTGACTTGAGAGAATATTGCTTCTCTCATGGACAGTTTTATGTTGCTTGCTCTCGAGTAAGTTCACCCAGTAGCTTGATAGTTTTAGCGCCTAATGACAGATTAGTCAAGACTCAAGAATATTGTGTACAAAGAAGTTTTGTAGGCCCTATTTTTTTACACACGCTAAACAAAAGTAAAGCCGCAAAAACTATACATAATTAATAATAATACTTCTTAACGCGAGCGAAGCCGCGGGCACAAGCTAGTAATTATATATACATGATGATAAACACACTGTATATCATCATGTCACAGTACAATAATTTTCAGAAAAAACATAATTTTCGAAAAGTGGAACAAATTTTGGTGCAAAGTAGGCACGTTTTACGGTATATATTTTCGTTTCGTAATAATATTTAAGTCACTCTAGGTTGCTTTTCCAGGGAGAAAATCTTACTTCCTGACCAAGGCTTTCCTTGCCATAAATATGCGATTATATAAGATAAATAGGGGCTTTACGGTAATTCGTAAACAAGGACCTGTGATCTTGGTCATTCATGAATTCACCGTCCTAGGTATGTAATGTACTATTAAAGCTTAAAGTCTAGTTTGATGGCAAACATTTTTTTAACGAAAACATTCGTCCAAAGCTAAAAGAGTTTTCAAAATTTTCACCTCATCAACATCATATTCAATGGATCGCTTTATAAAACCGTTAAGATTACCTGACACCCGTTAACCCAAGTGGATGTTACTGAATATTTAAACATATTTCAACATTTGCTTCTTAAAATTTAATAACCGTAAAAAGTTTGCAGTAACTTTTTTCATTTTAAATATTAAAAAAATATTGAACGTCTGCATAAATTTAAACTTAGTTTTCAACATTCGTTCTTATCAAGAATAGTTTTAAAGGCTTTTTTACAAACATCAAGATGTAAAAAATGCAGTGTTTGTCATTGAAGACATATAAATACACGTTTATGTGCTGTACTCTGTACCTACTTACTTTAAAAGAATCTAACCACAAAAATTACAACGGAAGTTTGTATCTATTTTATTTGCTATTATTGACCGTGCGACCCAAGCGTCTTCTTTTCAGCTTGGTCCAAAAATATTTTGTATGTCCGGATGTTTGGATGTCCAGATACTTTCCAGCTGTTCTCGCCTAGAGGTCGCATTTCTCAACCGATTTTCATGAAGCTTTGTGATTAGGTGCGATAAGTATATAGAATGTTGACGTCAGTTTTTTGAAATTTTTCGTAAACGATAATGGGGTGTTCAAAACGAAAAAATTACAAATTTCAGCAATTTTGCAACAAAACTAAGATATTGTAAAGTTCTAAGTTCATCAATTGCTTCAACTTCAGTAAAAACATACAGGAAATCCTTCACTTTGTCTACACGGGAGGAAATAAGTGTAAAATAGTGTACTTATACTTATTCGCTACGTGTATTTCTAGCTAGAAGCATTATTACATTCCTCCTCTTTGTATGGGGCGGAAATATCGAAGACTCCTTAAAGGTATCATCTGTTCCAAACGTTCAATGTATTGTCAAACTGAGACATTTTATCTCTTACTTCCGTAACACGGATAACATGCAAGTCAAGTGTTTTCGCGAATTTTCTCTATTTATAATTATTTTTTGTCTATGGGGTAAGATTAACAGTTAGTTATTTATTGGACTGTGGCAGTCTTCTTCCGTCGATAACTGGCGAGAAACTACGCAGGATCGGGACAAGTGGCGTGCTCTCGTTTCGGAGGCTAAGATCCTGTGATCTTATCCAACCTTATTTGTTTGTTTACTTGTTCAGCCCACATTCTATCTCTATTCTCTACTAAAGTAATAATATCTCATTTATGTCTTCAAGAATGACCTCACGTTAACCCCTGTATCATCATTATCAGCTTGGAGTCGTCCACTGCTGGACATAGGCCTTCCCCAGTTCGTGCCACCATACCCGGTCCTCAGCTTTCCGCATCCAACCGCTTCCCGTATAGTGTGTGTTAATTTACTATTTAATTAAGATTAGGACTACCTACTACACAAAACCCAAGCAAAATTGAGTGTCCTCTAAACTTATCGCTTTCCGCAAAACGGTTCAAGACATGTAAATTACATAATATTAAACAATAGGCCTTTCCGACCCATACGTTTGTTCTAGATAATACATAATTTCTTCGTATCCTTGAGTATCCTTTGTAAGCTTGAGACTTAATGCTAATTCGGGTTTAGTTAACCGGCATACCTAATTCATGATATTTGCTAAAGGGACTGTTGTGCCCGAATTAATGTTGTTTTGATATAGGTTATATTTAAATTTATGTGTTCATTAATCTTACTTTTACCCGCCCTGCGTTTTGTATTCTATTTTTTTAATAAACTGAGTTTAGAATAGCGTTACAAATCAATTTCATTCAACCCGCAAATGGAAATCGCCCGAATCGCTAATTAAAGAAAGCATACTTTTTCTACTCCAGTACTTTTTTCTGTCATTTATATAGTTACTGACTATATTATAAAGACATAAATTATGGAAGTCTGTAAAAGTCTATACTCTACTGCCCAAAAAAACACTGCTAACCGTTGTTATAATGTCGCCAAAAAAGCATTACTTAATACCACAGATTACAAAATAAACAGCTGCACTCGCACAATTTTCGATAAAATAAAAACATATTACTAAACATAGTACTAAGGCATTTGCTGCCAACTTAAAAAAATAAGTTTTATCTTCTGTGCATGTGCCTTTAGGTATAAGTTCATATTTTTTTTGACAGATGGACGTCAATAAAAAAAAAGTTTATCAGAGACTATTTTTTTTTGTTGGTTCTGAGAAGGAGGAACATGTAATTATTTTCTTTGTTGTTTATTTGCATTTTATTTAGTAAATGTCGTCGTAGAAAAAGTACTGTAGGTATGCAACGTTGTATAAGTATGTCAAAAAACCCTCGTGGCATCTTTCTTACGATGTTCGCTACGCTCACATCGTAACCCATGCCACTCGTGTTTTTTGCCCCCTCTTATACAACTGCTTCATAAAATGCTATTTTATGCCTATGGTTTTTGGATACATTATTCTAAAATTTTACTAATAATCTTTATTGCACGAAAGAAAACCTTATCGTACAAAAGACGGACTTAATGCCATGAGGCATTCTCTGACCAGTCAACCTTCGGACAAAGCAGATAACTTTAGCAAGTTAGTTGCAAATTAAGGTAGTGTTATAGAATCATTCTGATTAAAGCACTAACGTCTGCTAGCATAAAACAAATGTTTACTTTGAATCGAAAAAAATATAAATGGTTCGGCCGGGATTCGAACCCGCGGCCGCGTTTTCAACGGCTATCCGGGCCACACGCACCTACTTAAAAGTTTTGCTTCAGAGTAAACATTTGTTATGGATTCGACATATATCTTTAAAATGCGCTCTTCATAATAAAATGGCTCTAAATATTGGAGCCAAAGAAGCATTCGATATTTTAGGTGTCATTCATCATTTTTATGGGACGTGTGCGAATAATGGCAATCACACTGATAATTGAACAAAGAACGCTTCATTTTATAACAGGAACTGTGACCATAAATTCTATTTTGTCTTTTTATATCGGTAACATGCTAAGGTTTTAAGAGTAGGTTAGGCTACAGTTATCCAAATCACACGTTGCTCAAGGTGGCCCAAAACGTAGTTCAGGAGGGTAATGATAAGAAGTTGGAACACCTGTTTTATTTATTCTGGTTAAATTGTTTATATAAAATATACAATACAATACAATACAGTACAATATAATACAACAATACTTTATTGCACACCAACAAGAAAAGTATTACGTGAGAAATCTTATATTAAAAAACGTATCGCGTATGAATATAGATAAAGATGTCTGAAGCAACTTCGTTTGTGGTGGTAAAGTCATATTCTTAGAATTATATAACATAATAATGATCATAATTTAGTATCAAAAGTAGAAACATAACAATATACTTTTATTTATAACCTGTAAGTACCTATAATGTACTATTTGCCGATAAGTTGCTAAAACAGGTACCTAAAAGCGATTCATATGTCAAACTTTACCAATCTCTGTTTCAAAATCTCAACTTATTAATTTCACTGAGTGTCACTCGAATGTCAAAAATGGATAATACTCCTAATGGACTCCTGAATCATCCTGTATTCCGGATACATATGCTACATTGAAGCTATAGCAAAGTTCCGTCAAATTAGCGCAAATTGTCCCATGTGGCCTTCAGCTAAATTACTTACAGAAACACTCCTTTTCCTTTAAATGAGCAAAGTATTCAACAATTCATACAACAAAGTAGCAAAGACTCGCCTACGGGCGTATGGAGCCTCCCATACATGCAATTACGGGTATCAAAGTTTTAATACATTTACACGGGCACTTATACGCCCTTATCCCTTTGAGAGGTCGGCAATTATGTTAGAAAACATATGAGCATTTATTAATGAGTAACGAATAACTCATTAATATTTTAGAAAGCTTTTTAATTGTTAATACTGAGTATGTTTGTATGTAATTATTTATGGAAGTGTCAATTTCACGGTATAAAACAAAGTAAACTATAGTAGGTACAGAATTTGTCACCTATGAAGAGTTCTGTGACACCTGTCATCTGTACATTTCATAACCTATAATCGGAAAAATGTACTGAGATGACAGGTGTCACAGAACTCTTCATAGGTGAAAAATTCTATAGGTACCTATACAATTCTTACAATGATTGTTGAAAATTATGGCAGGTAGCATCACAACGATGATTGCAGATACTTGTTACATATGCAACTGACATGAACTATTAATATCAAACAGATTGCATTTGAGTCTTCGAAACTATTCAACAGTTTCAAAGCGATCTGTAGATGGAACCGATCGATTGAACATGCCAGCTCCAACACACCGTGGCTCTTGGAGTTAATAGATCGAATATCTGTCTCTGTGACAGCACATAGATTGAGAACAGCATACCGATATTATAAATGGCATTATAGCTCATGTTACTTATGGTTCAAGTATTAATATCAAACCGATTGCATTAAATACCTCGAAACTATTCAACAGTTTCAAATTGATCTTCGAGTAGAAATACATACCGGCTCCACACAGTACACCGTGACTCGGAGCTAATAAATCGAATATGACATGTGTCTTAGTCTTAGGGATAGCGCATCAATTGTGAACTAATAAAAATAGGCAGGCAGTTCCAACCACGAACCTTACCTTAGTCGAGTAAAAAGTATTGAAAAGCATCTTTGAATTTACAGTTATCACTGTGGCGGTAAAATTGGTTTAAACCAATTTTGGCGTGATAAAACCGCAAAGAATTTTGATAACTTAATTTTTTTTTCATGTGAGTATGTATATTGATCTTTCTGCAACCAGTCATACAGGCCATAATCAGAGCTGTGGATGTGTAATTAGTACTTGGATGAAAGGAGGTACACTATAATAATAATAATATCATTTATTTCAAGTCATAAAAAACTCATACAATACAATTAAAATTACAATTACATGTAGATTTACTTACTTAACCCTAAATATTAAATATACCTAATATATAAAGCAGGTACTACAGTCATTTACCATTTTCGTCCAAGTGCACGGCTGACCAGTGCTTTAAGATCTTATTACTCGGGTTGACAGTAAACAACGCCAGAACATCATTTTGCTGCGAGTTTCGCCATACGTTTGTCCATACCGAAGCTATGCGGGACCGCATGATTGCATAAAAATCAGGTACTCCCGCATCAGCAAACATGGTCTTAGCACTGCAGTAACGAGGTTGTTTCATGAGTATTCTGAAAGCATCGTTATACTGAACCCGGAGCGCGTTGTAAGAACGTTTGGTGTAGTTAAACCATAGTGAACACGTATAAAAGCACTGGCAGAATGCCCTAAACAGCGTGATTTTTACGTCAGTCGTGCACTTGAAGAATCTTCGCGCCAACATGTTACAGCGGACCGCGAGCGCGCGCCGCTCCCGCTCCATGTCCATGTCGTCGCGAAGGTTCTCCGTTAGAAAATGGCCTAAATACTTAAAAGACGTTACTACCCGAACCGGCGAACCATTCAAATAAACTGGCGGAACTACCTCCGGACCCTTGCCGTATCTAAAAACTAGCAGTTCAGTCTTTAAAATATTATATTTTAAATAATGCCGCTTCGAGAATGCTTCGCAGATAGTTAGTAATTTCTGAATGCCCTGACTTGAGGGGCTGAGAAGCACCATATCGTCGGCATAGCTCAGGTTGTTAACGCATACATTAGCAACATGGCAACCCGTTCTGGTACCTCTCAGCTCCTCAATCAGGTCATTGACGTAAAGGGAAAACAGGTCCGGAGAAGTTATGCCCCCTTGACGTACACCGCACTCTAGGCTATAATCGTTAGAGAGGGTGTCGCCCCATTTCACATTATTTGTTTGGTTTTCGTACCAGTACCTAAGGATATTGACCGTGTCTACCGGCACGTTTGATCCCAGAAGCTTAGTCCACAACAGGTTGTAGTTAACTGTGTCAAAGGCACGGCTCAAGTCTAGAAAACATGCATACACAGATGTATGTTTACTAACGTAATAGTTAACAACCGTTTTGAGACTAAGTATTGCGGACTCAGTCGATAGGCCGGTACGAAAACCAAACTGCGCGTCGTTCAACTTTATATTTTTCGTCAGTTCGGGCTGCAACAACCTCTCAAATATTTTTCCAATTATTGTGCCCAGGGATATTGGCCTATAGTTTTTTAGGTCAGACAGATCACCGGTTTTATTTTTGACTATAGGAACGACTATAGTTTTCATTAAAGCTTCAGGTAGGTAACTATACTGGATACACGCGTTAAATAAAATAGCCAATACTCACGGCATTTCGTCGCTAGCATAAAGTATATGCTCCACGCTCAGCCCGTCGTGCCCCGGAGACTTACCTCTCTTCATACGTTTCACAACATTCGCGACGTCCTCTGGTGTAAATTGACGCATCTCGGTTAGGGTAGGGATGGTCTCAGAGACATGGCGGGGGGGAGCGGGCGCGTTGTCCACACAGCCAGCTGGCGGGTCGACTCTAAAGTGACGCGCAAACTGGTCGGATTTTTTTTTGGGATCGTTAATGTTATTTATAGTTGAAGGTAATTTCGATTTGTAATCTAACGCTTTCGTATTTTTCCAAAACTTTGAAAAATTATTACATTTCCTATTTATAGCTAAAATATTCATTTTAATCGACTCTTCATTATTCTGGCACCATTTTAATTTGTTTTTGAAAATTTTCCGACTTTCTGCCATGCTATTGTAAATATCTCCCGAGCGCGGTTTCCCATGATCAACCCAGTGCCTAAAATACATTCTAGCGACGAGATGGCTCTGCCTGACGTGGTAGTTCCAACCAGCGACCTGTCTGCCTTTTTCCCGCGCACCTGCACGCAGACAGCAGCTCATGGTAGCAGCAGTCTGCATAATATCGATTATATCGTTATATAAATTGGAAATCATTAATTTACTATCTGAATTCGGTTCATTTTTACAATAATCAATACATTTTAGATGTTCATTACAATATTCACCGTATTTATTTATTTGTTCAATATCCCTTTGACCCCACAATACATTTTTCAGATTATTGACAGTATGATTAGTCGCCGTAACGTTAGAAATAACCTTCAAGTTTAGGCGAATGAATAACGGAAAATGATCTGACCAGGAAACATCATTACCGACCCACACAGATTGTACAGTCGTCCATGCCGCCTTGGTGGTTACACAGTGGTCTAGCCATCGACGAGAGCCATTTGCTTCGCTTAAGTAGGTATAGGTATCAGAGTTGATACCTAAGATATTTATGTCTGCACATTCCCATTGCTGCTCAGAACAAAAGCTACTTAACTCCTGTCCAAAAGCAGCCTTAGGATGTGCGTTAAAATCACCTATGACATAAGCAGCCGCAACATCACTCTCCTCGATGGCAGCGCTTACATTAGCCAGACAGCTCGTGAAGTCCATTAAGTTATCAGGACTGTCGCAGGGCAAGTACACATTCAAAATACTAAAACTTATATTATTATAGTCAATTTTTATGGCTAATATTCTATCGTTGTCGCACTCTATTCTTGTTACGTTGGAGAAAACCGAGGTTCGATGTAATATGGCCAAACCACCGTATGGTCTTCCACGCAGCACCCCAGCCGACGTGTCCACGGAGGTTGTAGTGCACCCACTGAACTTTTCATCGATAGTGTGCACAATACTCAAATCGTGTCCCAGGAGCCAGGTCTCTTGTAATAGGACGATGTCAGCGCCACGACAAAGTTGACGAACATGTTCAATAGATCTCTTAAGAGACCTGCAGTTAAACGAAACCATTACAATCCCGTTCAGCGTATTAACTTGATGTTTTGAACTATCCATAATGTTTATAATTAATTAAGATAGCATTCTACGCAGCGCGCACTGGGCGGTCAACAAATAGCCTGTATTTCACTAGCGCGGGCCAAAAGTCACTTGACAGGAAAGTCGATACTTTATTTCTAGGTATTATCACTTTAAACGAATTAAATTACCTGGACGTTAATACATGATTCACCCATTTCATGTATATGCGCTTTTATATCGTCGACAGTTGTAGACTTTTTTAGCCTGGATACGTAAATAGCTGATGTTAGGTCTGCAGCCTGTATCTTGCAGGTATTCGTAGACGTTCCACAGAGATTCGGTTTCTTGTTACGTTTTTTCTTTTCAACCAGCTTAAAATCTGTCTCAGTTACAACGGGAATACGGTCGGTTTTCGCTTGCGCCGCTGCAATATCGCGGTAGGTCGGAACACACACGGGCGATTGTTGCTTACTGCTGCTAGCATCGGTAGTTAACATCGGCGGCTCGTCTATTTTGCGTAAACTTATCCGCATCTTCTGTTTGGATGGTTTCTTAGGTGTCCTGGATACGGAGGTAGTACTAGGTGGAGTCCTATCACGGGTTTGTATGTCACTTGACACTTTTCGAAGAGGGCTATCGGTACATCGATTCATTAGATCAGATCTGATCCTCGCTTTGAATTGAACCATTTCCGTTTTAGATACTGTTTCCAAACTAAGATTATGCAGCGCCATTTTCATAGCACTAAGATCACGCAAAAGACGGCTCACGTCTATATGGTCCATGGTAACAGGCGGTAGACGGTTGAGGTCTTTCGCCACAAATGCCGGATGCTGGACGAGTGGGGTGATGGGGTCTCTTTAAACAATTTTATGACATCCTTGATGTTTTTCTTGTCCTTGTCCTCTCCACGTCTCGATGTACACTTAACATGACTATCCGGCAGGGCCTTGAATAAAATGTTTTTGCCACATTCTATTTCACTTTCCGTGAAATTGGAAACACAGATTTGCACTAGCGTCAGTTCATCTAATAAGCAAAATTTATTTTGCACGAAAGTCAATAATTCGTTTATAATAACACTTCCGGACATATTTGCATGAAGCGAGTGATTATTTAAAGTAAAACTTGCACTTCGCGTTATCTTATCTCTCGGATACGCGCGCCATGTCGAGACGGTGGCAAGACGTGCACTGATATGCTGCCCTTTATCTTTATCTTTTTGTATTTTTGAACTTTTTATTTGTGTTTAGTCCAGGTTCATGATGTGCGCCCTCTTGATACGAACCATTGCTTGTTTGTGATATCAGTGAGATCATGTGCCAGCATATAAGTTTAATTGATAAAGTAGAAAGCTTTGTAATCTATGCCCTTACCAAAAAAAAGGTGACAAAAGGTAACCTACACTACAATAGAACATTATTGGTCAATTTTATAAAACCTAATAAATATAGACGTGGCAAAACAGAAACTAAGACAATAAGTATGTTTCTTTGTGATAATGTGATTATTTTAGTACTCTTTTGCATTAGATAGGGTGTTGAATTGATTTCAGAGTCACAATAATAGTGTTATATCGTTTTAAATCTGTGTACTGCGGCCAAATGATTTCGCTGCTAAATAGCTACAAGTGGTTAAAGTAGCTCGGTATTTAATAGTTTTGTCGAACTTGAGTTCCATAACAGTTTCCGAATTCCACGGATCAAAGAGATGTCTGCAGCCCAATTATTACCTTAATTACGCTATTTCGGTTTCTAAATAATATTAGAGAAGCCTTGATACAAAACTTTATCTTTAGCCTTAAGGAGAAGTGTGGAGTTCTCTCTCTCTCTCTCTCTCTCTGGAGCCGAGTAGAATTTATATACATATATATATAGACTAAAAATAATAACATAATAGTAACATTGAGGCTTTGTTGTAACTACACCAATCCTGCTCCAACAATGTCTCTTTTTGGCCTTATGGTTGGCTGGTAGAGTCGTCATTTGTATATTTTTGTAATGTTCATGCCACAACGCGCAGCACAGAGAAAAGTTTTAACTCTCTTTTTATTTATCGCAGTCGAGTAAAGTATATTCTATACCCATTCAGCTATCCGTGTAACAAAAATAACCTCCTCCAGCAACCCCTTGCAACAGCCTATTTCAATTATTTTCTTTTATAAAATGTCTTTAATGCATTGATTTTTTTTTTTCATTTTAGTTTAAAAAGTAATAGAACCTTATTAACCTAGTTTAGTAAGGATTTAAAAATGTATATATCTCAATAGGTTTCAAGAATTAGCAAACGTTTCACGTTCAAAAAGCTCCATTTTAGATTTCGTTGAAGGAAAATTAATTTAATTCGACTACTCAAGTGTAGAATTAGAGACCTTTTTTCTGTGACTTGATTGATTTATTCGCTTTGCCTTTGCTTAGAATGTTAATCAGCAACTTAGGTAATATTCTTTCCGGACCGTGAGTTTGGATCATTCGTTCTACATTTAAAGCACTTTACTGAAATCACCTTTTCACGATAAAAAAAAAGGAAACACCGGCCAAGTGCGAGTCGGACTCGCGCACCGAGGTTTCCGTACAAACACTCCATCTTAACTGGCCGGATTAAATTAAGTTTGCACCTCTTAGGCCAGTGCCATAGCGCTGCATACAAATGGGGCGCAAAGTTAACGCAACCGATCACGTTTGTTGTATAGGAGCCCCACTTAAATATTCATTTTAGTATTTGTTGTTATTGCGGCAACAGATTAAATACATCATCTGTGAAAATTAGCCTTGTGACAGACAGACGGGCAGACAGACAGACAGACATAAACAAGGACGGACCAAAAAAAAATTTTTTTTTCGTGTACCTCTCGAACACATAAAGTAGGGGTGATTTTTTTTTTCGTTCCAACACTAGTGTGTGGGGTGTCGTTGAATAGGTCTTTTAAAAATAATAGGGTCTTCGACCAAAATTTTTTGATAGTCAGCAGTTTTGTAAACATTCGCTCCGAAAATAAAAAAGTACAGGCCCCAGCCCTCTACCTTTTCAACCACAGGTCAAAAAATTATGGAAAAATTCATGAAAATGAGGCCTTATAATTACTTTCAATGCAAACTATATTGAACAAAATCGGTTGAGCTGTTTTTGAATTATCGCAAAATTTCATATTTTTCTTTAAAAGGACGTAAGTTGACTTCCAGAAGGTAATAAGTGATTACAGTTACATTGGCGTTTAACTTTTTATAGAGCTTGAAATCTTAGTCGTTACTTAAACCTCGGGCTTAAAACCGCTGTTTTAAGCCCGTCTATTGTGAAGGATGAGCAACTACGGAACCCTACACTGAGCATGGCGCGACATGCTCTTGGCCGGTTTTTTTCCTTTTGGGTACTGAACCCTAAAAACTACGTCTTTCATAGTTAATCTAATAAAAGACGCTTTCATGATTAATCGTTAACACTATATTATGTATAAAAAGATAAATTATAAAATTCAAAAACTTTAATCTGCAAGTAGGCTACAAGAGCCCTTCTACATGTCAGATTCTAAATTACATTAAAAAAAATACAATTTCTAATAATAATATCATAGTAGTAATGCAATAGGCAAATCACTGGGCATATTTTTCAGGGAGATGTATATTGTATCTGGATCTATTAAATTACAATAAACATAAACTATACTTTCAGAGATGTAAAGGGTCTCAGGCGGCAAGATTAAAATAAAGTAAAAATAAGCTTATAAATAAGTTTAATGGAGATGTAGAGTGTCCGTGGTCAACAAATTAAATTCGGAGATTAAAATGCCTCGACAGTCCTTTTGGAGGTGTAAAGTGTCCCTAAACGTCAAAAACAAAAAAAAACGAAGCAAGTCAGAGAAGAGACTATTAAGCTAACATGTCATTATCAGTAAGTATGTATGAAAGCGGTCATATTACAATTAAGTACGTTCTGCTGACATGTGAAATAAAAAAAAGCGGCTGCCAATTTCCTATTAACATTCACGTTAATATCACAAATGTTTGTGTTTACTATTTTCAAGTCACGTATTTTCCTTAGATTTAATGAAATAATTGAAGTGGGCAGTCAAGTAATAAAAGACACGTTCAGAGACACGAGAAGAATCTTCAACGGTACTTAGGTCGGTAAATTAATATAGTGGATGTCCTCTTAATTACTAAGAATTTCTACTGTAAAATATTGTCTGTTACAAAAATAAACGTTTTTTTTTCTTAATAACTGACAAATATACTGTTCTGGAAAGTGATGGAATGGGCTAAAAATTTAATTGTGATATGATGTAGGTATGACATTTTTAATTCATTTACGATTTCCAAAAATATACATTTGTCGCAATAATAGCGGATAAAACAATATAAAATTTAACTACTGCTGTGTTCATTCAGTTAAATATTGGAAACATAATTAAACGTAAATAAAGCTAACGTCGCAGTAGGTATTAGACATTGTCCCAATAATATATACTAATAAATCTTTGGTTTTTAGGGTTCCGTACCCAAAGGGTAAAAAACGGGACCCTATTACTGAGACTTCGCTGTCCGTCCGTCCGTCCCTCCGTCCGTCCGTCTGTCACCAGGCTGTATCTCAAGAACGGTGATAGCTAGACAGTTGAAATTTTCACAGATGATGTATTTCTATTGCCGCTATAACAACAAATACTAGAAATAAAATAAAATAATATTTAAGGGGGGGCTCCCATACAACAAACTTGTTTTATGGTACGGAACCCTTCATGCGCGAGTCGGACTGGCACTTGCCCAATTTTTGCAACTTTTTAGAGCTTGTAAGCCAAAATTTTACTACCTCTTTCCTCAGAAATGTTTTAAATAGCACTAAACGCGCTAACACTAAATTACTGTTGTCTCATCTCAACTATTACTTAAACACATACAAACCTAACACCATCCCTAGCCAATTTCACTAGTAGTAGTAGTAGATAGCGCCCTAATGTTTGTGGTACAACCCTACAGAATGTTTTTTAGCCCAAGCCGTGTAAAATAAATTAGTACCAAGTGGTACTAATTTATTTTATTGGCAACGACATATTTTTGGTAACTGACGTTGAAAGTTAGCTAATTTCATTGATATAAACAATGGAGAAACAGGACTAAACATTATACAAGATACGTATCACAATGATGCGATACCAAGAAATAATCCCACTAATATTATAAAAGCGAAAATGTGTAACAAACGCACATACACATTTGTTTGTTACTTCTTTACCCTGAAACGGCTGGACGGATTTGCATACAATTTAGAACAGACATACTTACTCTAACTTATCACATTGGCTACTTTTTATCCCGATAAAGTACTCCGGCTTCAACACGAGCGAAGCCGCGAGCAAAAACTAGTTACCTATTATACATATAAAGTGAGAAGTCTCTATATAAAGACAGAACGACGATAATCAATCTACAAAACAATAGCACGAAGGAAGACAAGATAATCGACCTGTTTGATTGGAACTAGGAAAACGCTTACTCTGATCACACACTAAGAGATTAAACTGCGCATCATTAAGTACACTACGCCAAATTATTCCCAATAGAAATACGTTTCTAGTATAGTAATGAAGCTAATATAATTACGACCACGCCTAAGCAACGGAAACAAAACACCCAGGAGAGCGGCGTGTGTCAAAAAAGTTTAAGTGCGGGTAGATTGGTTGGGAAATTTAATAAATGTAAAGGGTTAGAGCCTAATCGATGGACATAAAACTGAGTTTGTTGCAAAAAATAATTACTTAATGTAACCGTGGGTGTTATGTGGATTATTTTGTCAAACTATAAAATGAATTAAACCCCTCAGGGGCCTATGATGGTTGCTTTTATCACGCGATAAATAAGTGACAAAGCATCCGTCCCGTTTTGACAAAATGCGAATGTGAGTGACAGATGCTTTGGCACTTATTTATCACGTGATAAACGCAGCCATCGTAGGCCCCTGTGTGGAAAGCCCCATCGCGGCCGCACAATAATACCCGTCTTTTTGCACTTTTTACACAGCTTTTTAATACTTATTACGGTGCAATTGCGGCTTGAACTCGCGACTATGCTTATGCTTGCTGCAGTGTAGTAAATACACGATAATAAGTAAATATGTACGTTAGGTTGAATTATTAAATTACCACGTTGTTTCTGGAAGAGCGGGCCCTCCTGACACAGTTATTTTACTTAATAGGAGGATCCAATCCCAACAAGATGTTAACCTATTTCATTTCAAACTTTTTTCACGGCTATTATTACACGGATATTTTCATAAGCGGTTAACACGTTCGCAGACGGATGCTATAGCATTCGCGTAGTATTTTGTTTCCTTTGGGCTACATGACGTCTCTTAGGTACTGTCAGCTTACGTGTTACTAAGCAATTCACCGTACCCTTGTACCGTCATAGGGGAAAAAAAGTAAGTGCTTCAAAACCAACAGAGATTAAATTGCATAAGAACAGCTGAGGGGTTAAGTTAATAGATTAACGAATTTAAAAAGCGTAATAAAAGGGTACATAGCCTAATCGATGAACATAAAAACCTATTGCAAATGTTATTTAATGTAGCAGTGGAAGAATACATTATTTGACTAGTAATATAACCCGAGGTGAACTGGTGGAGGCGTTACAAGACAACATTCTGACCCTTGGGCTTTCTGAACTCAGTCACGTTAGGGATTGGATGTATGCATAACAACCCAATTTTGTACGTGATATCACGTGTCGATACAAATACAAAAACTTAAATGTTAACGCATTTTAATATATAGGTAGGTAATCTATAAAATTCTACTTATAAAAACAATATCCAGCCAAAAATTTGCTATATCTGCTTATGTATGTTACGTTTGCCATTATTTTTATCTGTGTCTACTTTAATCCTACTCTAAATAATCTGGGGGCACGGTAGTGCCCCCGCCAAGACGAGCAAAAAAGAAGCGGGGCACTACCTACCTTTTCTCGAACCGTTTCGTCTAATTTTCAAACCCTCATAGCTTTGGCCCAGTTAACACCAGAGCACTCAAATTCACAGGTTAAGATGATGTTAGGAAACATATTAAATGTACTTAATTTCATTGATCTAGCTTTTATACTTTAGGTTTTATTGATACCTAAAATACGCCGATTTTGCCACTCATACATATATACACTGACGTATCAAAACCTCTCGGGTACTTCCCGATGACCTAGAAAGCTGAAATTTGGTATGTAAGCTAGTATTAGTACACAAACAATAGAATAATTCTGAAACTTGGAACTTTTACCCCCAACCCCTTAAACTAGGGGATGAAAGTTTGTATGAGACTTTCGCAAATTTTGATACTAGAGGTCTGAAAATTTATACCTATTAGGACTCATTGTTATAAATAAAATACACATTCTAGGATTTTTAGAAAATCACCCCCCACCCTTAAAATAAGGGGATGAAAGTTTGTATGGGCTTTCTACAATGGGGGATAAAAGTGTATATATATGAGCCTAAACGTAAGTATTTCTTAAATACACAATTATTATTTATTACTACTTACTTAGAAACGCTTCAGCACAAAATAATTAAAAAAATTAAAAATTACCTTACAAAAAGAAATGAGATCCCACCAAAAACATTTCATGTAAAATTGGCGGCCAAGACTCACGTGCTCATAACGCTTTTGCTGTAAAAAAGTTGTCAGATCCCTCGAAAAGTCAAGCCCCTAAGCCCTGAGTTTACTAATCCTACACCTTGGCTTCAAAAGTATGGCTTGGCCGTTTCATAAAATACCGTAAATAAGTCTAACGGACGGATTATGAAGACATAAACTTAATTTCTTGATACCGTATTGGGCCAGACGGTCCGTTGGACTTATTTACGTTACTTTATGAAACGGCCAAGCCATACTTTTGAAGCCAAGGTGTAGGATTAGTAAACTCAGGGCTTATGGGCTTGGCTTGTCGAGGGATCTGACAACTTTTTTACAGCGTAAGCGTTATGAGTATGTGAGTCTTGGCCGCCAATTTTACATGAAATGTTTTTGGTGGGATTCTAACTTAGGTAAAAATGATCTCAAACGTTTGTTGTGTATTGTAGACTAATTTACCTACTTATAAGGCTCTAAATATATTGATTTAACTTATATTCTCAAGTAAAACACAACACATACTCACTGTTGTGTTCTATTTTCAAATGATCCATCCAACCGGTCGGGTCGAGCCACATGTGCCAACATAAGCAAACTACGGCGTATTCGATTCGAAACGTCCGAAACCCTTCATCAAATCCCGAAAATTGATATTCCGCCCCCACTGGCCAGTGATAAAATTGTCGATGGTCATTTCGTAAATTCGTCGTTTAAATTTTGCACACTCCAGAGACCGTTGGATCCAATAAGACCTAATCCTGATATAAACGCATTTATGAGGTCGATTCGACCTCTGTATTTGGCGAGTGTTTGTCTTGATAAAATAAATATAGAATGGCGGAGATGGATAGGTTTTTTTATTGATGACGATAGCGTTTTTTTGTGCAGCGTTTGGTAATTATAAGGCTTCTCGCTCGATGCACGAAGGTAATGGGTATGTATTTATATTATTTGCATCGTTCCTATTATTAACTGCGAGTTTGTTCGAAAAGACGCAAGTACGCAAGTTATTGAAAACTTACGTACTTGCGTTTATAAACGGGAATTGGTTTGTGTAATGTTCCGTTAATATACTAAGAAAATATTGTCGTCTTGGAAAGTAGACGAACAGTTTGCCTAGGACGGCGGGCGTTGAAGTTGTTCTAAGTCAGCAAAGGTAATAATTATAATAACATTGTATGAAGTGCAAACTTCTCCTCTACCAAATTTTCACTCGTCTACTTTTTTAAAACAGAAACCGAGTTAAATAAATACTCGGCAATTTTTAAAGTGTTTTTCAACTCATAAAAACATCGTTTTCATTTAGTGGTACATAGTAAGTTTTATTATTTTTATTGTAGTGCTGTGATATGTCAGGGGTTAATCGATATACCTTTAAATGATAATTTATTAATGTCACTTAATTGGGTGAGGCTCACAAAAAATGTACCATAATACACAGGAACTTGTAACACACGATAACACACTGGAATTGTGTAACGCGCTGGAAGTATTGTTAACTTCATAACACACGCAACACACGTGAACAAACACTCGTGAATAAAATAACATAAAATTCATGTAGCATCTTTAGTTGCAAAGCAAGTCAGTGATAAACTGCATCATTTAAGAATGTATCTTTTAACTATCCTTATACGAAACAACTGATACATCATTACTTAACTTGCAAAATTGCTTCAAAGTGTCTGAAATCTAACTGACGAAAAATAATACACACCGATTAATGCCCACTGCTTTTAAAGCAAGGTATCTGACTAGACACTGATGTTTCATATTGAAAGTTATAATTTTGCCATTGGGAAAAGATATATTTTGTGTTGCTATTGCTTCTACACAAAAAGCTACAACGAAACATGGTGTTCGTAACACACGTGAATCAGATAGAATACATTTTGTTTATCAATAGCTTTTTTATTTTTTTGTTCTAGTTTTATTTATTACAGTTTATTATTAGGATAGTAGTTTTATTCAATTACATTTGGCATAACATTAAAAAAACACCATAAGTACTTTACATACACGATGAAGTAATGAATAAAAAGAAAATCTACTATAGGCATGGACACAATTTATTTTTGTATGAAACTACAAGTCACCAATTTTTTGTACCAGATTGTTTTTGCTTAAATTTAAAAGTATTCATAATGTTAATGGACTAATATAACAAGTGGATAATGCCCAACACGGAAAATAAATCAGATTATTTATTAAAGGACTACCAAAAAACAAAACTTCTCTTGAAATTTGGCGCGTGAAAAACAGAGACGAAGATTACGATGCCACCCTAAGGCATGTCGAAGCAACTGGTTGAAAAATTCAATGGCTCTGACATCTGATTCGGTGGTCCAATTGGGAGGACGCCAGTGTTGGCCCGGAAAGCCGTTGGAAACGCAGGTTCGAATCCTGTCCGAATCATTAAAGTTTTCAATTTTCGCTTCATTTGTAAACATTTAGTTTACGTCAGCAGATGTTACTGCTTTAATAAAAAAACAGAGACGAAGTAAATTTTTTGTGAGCCTCAGCCAATTAAGCTCAAATTGATAAAATATAAAACTATTAATAAATAACCCTAATGGTTATATATCAATATTAAATCAAATTAAGCCCTTGTTCGGTTGTCGGCGTCGTATTAACGAATGGCGATGTTCATAATTTTAAAATATTAACACAAAGGTATATTTACCTTATATTATGAAAGAAAAATGTAACGTGATCCACTGCTATGTGAGCAGAACTCGAACCTGCGACCCTCCGTTTTCGGCCTAGTGCTCTCCCAACTGAGCTATCACGTCACGTCAATCGCACCGGATCTTTAATGCTAGAGTGCCCTCTGTGTCATATGTTTTTGAAATGCTTAGTCGCATTTAAACCGTAATCCACACTAAAACAAAATTAGAGATATGTTTATGTACAAATAAACATAATTATATATTCCAAGTTACCTATACGGAAACAGACCACAAATAATAGTTTCTAATAACCGGGTCGTAGCTGTCTCGCAGCCGGGTAAAAATAACTGTTATTAATCTCTCCCACGTTATCATAAAACTCATCAAATCCGCTATCAATTTTGAAACATCCCTAACCGAGAGCGCGGTTGAAACCGATTTGCTTTATCCGGGTCCGGTGACAGTCGAACGCAATTACACGCCGTGTATTGTAAAGAGCGTTGTTTCAACCGTTTTTTTATGTTTGAGCTGGACATGATTAGCTGGCTAGGTTTTTTTTTGGATTAGGTATGTGTGCGAGTATCAACTCATTAGAAGGAAGTAAATTACGTGGTAGATCTGGGCCATTTTTTGTTGTTCACTGCTTTTTTTTAGATTTTAGATATTTTCTACTCAGAATCAAGAGCTCTTTCGATCTAATTAGGAGAAAAAAAGTGTAGCGCAGCGGGCAGAAAATCCCATTTACGGCCTAGGGTGACGTAAGAACTATTATGAATTGTTAAATAACCAATTGTGTGCACACGTAGAAAATACGTACAGATCCCCCAAATCAATGTTATGTACATTTATGTATACTTGATATTAAAACAAAAAAACTTAAACTAAAAAAAGTCTCAGACATAAAGAGGTACATAATGATTCCCGGGCATCGCAATTTATAAAAAAAATACATGATAATAATAATAAATTTAATTTCACTGAGACGCATGTCTCTAGAAGCGTCAATCTACACTAAGCCACACTAAACTAAATTTATTAGAAATGTATGCAGTCTCTAAGAGAATCTAAGTAAAATTAAACATTTGATTACTTAAATCGAGTACAGGATGTAGTCCCTAACTTCAGTTTAATAAAAGCTGGCAAGCAGTTACTATACTATTATACTGGTAGCGATTTTGATAATAAATACTTATGCTAACTTGTATAGTGGAAGTTGCAAACATATCATCAAACTTATTTAATCTACGTTACGTCAAAATCAACGTAGTTTACTTTAGTATATCATGTAAATTGAGCGTTTATCTAATAATAATAATAATATCTTACTCCAAAGTCTTAGGTTACGCACGAGAAACAAGGAATAACAGAACTGTGTAAACTGAAACTATGTTGTTTTAGCTTTAGAGAGTTAACATTCAACCAACAAACACTTTCAAAATAATCAATCTTAGATTTATTAAAAGGAATTTATTTACTTATTTAGAAAAGGCATAGTTACTTCTTTTTCCTTTGCTGGCTTTCACTTGTTGCTGATTTAGCACGAGGTATTTCGCAAACGTGGACGTGTAGACATACTTAATTAAAGGCTTGCACTATTGAGACATATTTATATGTGTGTTTCTCTATTACAACTACGCACAACATTTAAGAGTAATATAGGAAAAGAACTACCCTCATACAGTACTTTTATCTCACGAGCGCGGGTGAGCCATGTTTGTGTGAGTAGATGTAGGTACATGCACGTTGGCTCTGTGTGGGTGAGCTCGGGAGCGCTCAGTGCCGGCCCAGCCGAGCTCACCCACACAGAGCCAATGTGAGTGTAATGACTGTTCAACAGTCTCGTGCTGTTCACAGATTAAAATCTGATAAAGAAAAATCGGTGGACTTATAATTGGCATTAATCAATAATCATTAATGACGAGGTATCTGTCAATTTCAGAAACGCGTATGAGAGCGAGAGCGACGGCTGCTTTATCATTTATCCATCGTACGAATGAATCGAACAAATTGGATGCATATTGCAAACACCGATTGCCAACAGAGCTATCCATACTATGACTTATTGTCTCCATACAAATATTGGTACCTAACCCACAAAGACGTCAAATGCACGCTCCGTAGGAATGTTGAATTTTGACGGTCATTTCTGACTTTTGGAGTAGTATAAGTGTTATTAGTCCCATATAGACATTTGATCCCAATAAAAAGTAGAATCGATTCACATCCTCAAAAAAAATCGTCGTGCCCATTTTGGGGCCCATTGGCCAGTAAAAAATGTCAACAATATTTCTTCGGGGACTGAACGTGAGCCTTGGTCATGTGCACGGAGTGTCCAGCGAAATAGAGGGGCCGGCCAAAGATAATTAAAAACCTTAAAGGGTTTGCTTTTAAGGCTAAAACATGTTTAAAAACAACCCCGATACGATCTCTTTTTAGGTGTGGTTAGGTTTTAGCTGGAATTAAAAAAGGCGAAACGACCGCTACGTGGGTACCTACGTAGCAATATGTTTGTATGTCGATATAAACTCGGGAGGTTACGCGATCCGATTAACTTTTAACTGCTTTTACTTGGGAGCTTGTCAGCGTTTTCTAAATTCACCTGAGTCTTTAAACCTTTGAATAAAAAATATAACGGGTAAAGATTGGCCTAGTTTAAACAGAAACCAAGGAATTGAGCAAATAAAATTTCAAATGTTACAAAAATTTGGGTTTATACCTCAACGATTCATGATTGTATTAGTTTTCTACCGATAATGTTCACAAACATGAAGTCATATATTTATACTGTATGTTTTATCATAAATACGAGAAATAAATATGATTCACTTCCACGTATAGAATCACTATCACTTAAATGAAAATCTTGGAAAAAAAGCGATAAACGGTGAATCAAATAAGCCATTCGAGTGTATTAAAATTATCTTATGTCTATCTCTCGCGACACACATTTGTGATTAAAAAACAGGTATAATACAATATTTTGTTGGTGTGTTTTAAAAGTAAATAAATGTAATTAAAAGGGATGTCGTTGTTTTGTTAAAACTGGGACTTCGAGTATGATAAGCTTTACAAATGGAGCATCGGCATAATGAAACGGAGATACACTTAATTCTATGAAACCACGGGTGCTACAGCAGAATAACAAGATCTTAATTAGAGACGAAATTGTATTATCTCAAGATTAAATACATAAAATAACAAGTATGGTTTTCACTCCAACTATATTGTTTTTATGTCCCTTTATTTATCAGCGCTGAAAACGATCATCACCCCGAAATGTAACAATAAATGTATGGAAAATTTTGAAAAATAACTAAGTTTCCATTTTAACCGCGAATGAGTGCGTTTATGCACTTTGGTTGTCACTTGTCATACAGTTATTGTTTTGTTGAATAAGCATGACGAAATATTTTTTTTGAAGATGTCAATTGATTTTATTTTTTATTCGGACCAAATGTTTATATGGGACTAACTACACTTAGACTGGTCTAAAAGTTAGAAGTGACCGTCAAAGTTCAACAGATCATAGTTATGCAGAAAGCGACCAAACTCATTTATTGATGAAGACTTAAGTCACTTTGACAAAAAATCCACGCTGGTCGCTTTCTGCATAACTATGGTCAACATTCCTACAGAGACCGCTAAAACGCTCCATACGAATGGCCACCTAATCGTGATGTCAATATATTACCAGTATGTTATGAGTATGAATATTTGTATGGAGACAATAATTAGTAATTTGCCATTTTCACCATGAAAAAGTGCGTTTCAGTTCATAGTTGTCATACAATTATTGTTTTGTTAAATTATGAGAATTCTGAAATAAAATCCAAAATTACTTTTAAAAAATACGAACCTATGAAGTCATATGTTTAAAAAAATATAGATTTTATTCATATAACTATTAGTATGCTGTATAATATAACATCAGTCGTCAGCCCTACTGCGAGGATTGAAAACAATTATTTATTACTTTTGGATGAAAAAAAGAAATGAAATCTTGGTAACGTTGAAGTTACATTCAACTTATTCAAAGATTGTTTTTTTTTGTTCTTTATTTTTTTATTTCATGATATATTGAGCTTTTTATTATTTATATATGTAGGCTGTTAAAATATTGTAGTATAATTCAACAGCTATCCGCTATTCGCGGAATTTATGTGAAAGTAATAGACAGTTCTATTAATACGTTATTTTAGTCGCGTAAAAATACTGTAATAAAATTGATTTCCAAAGACGCGTACACCATTTCTACGTAATACGGTTTATCAAAGTAATTAATATACAAAGATCCCATTTTTTGATCGTAACATAGTCTGTATGAAACATAGAGCGATCTCCGCTTTATACAATAAAGAGTTTACATGCAATAGGTATTACAATAGGTAGGGTAAAGGCACCAGTAGTCAGCCAGGAACCTATAGTCAGCCTTTTCGGCCTTTTATTCGCCAAAAATAGCGCCAGCTTTTAAATTCCCCAATAACGTAAATGCAAAATCATTCTCCAACTCCCTATTGGTCGAAAAATCACGTGATCTGCGCGGGTAGGGGTCAGCAACGAGTGCAAAACAGGTTCATAACAGCGTCGTCCACGAACATGACCAGTTGTGCGATGTCCGCTATTTTTTTGCTAACTTTACGTGTGAAGTTTATTAGCGGTGAACAGCTTCATTTTATACTTTTTTACAAAAGTTATCTTGTGAATATGTTATTTAATAGTTGATGAGTCTCATTTAGTACAATAACCGATGTTTCTGACACAGAAGTAGTATTTTGAGGCGGCTGACTATTGGGTCCTACTTTTTTAACGAAAAATCCAAAAGTCAGCCGTGGGCGGCCGACTTCTGGATTTCGGTTGATTTTTTATTTCAGAATGAAAGTTACATCACTAAATGCACTATATTTAAATATTCAGTTTAGAGACTACTTGTGGTACTCGATTACGAAGAAAACCCAGTAGTCAGCCGCATATGAATGTACTTTTCGAAGTGGCCGACCAATGGGTCAATAGCCATTAGTCAGCTAGGTTCCGAAGCTCAGCCGCCTATTTAAATAATGTAAGTAAATTTTTGCACTCCTGGGTTCAAATTGATTCTTTTTAATTTTAATGTTTCTCGAAGGTGCACAATAAATTGTTCACCCAAAAAAGTAACGTTTCCAATGTTGCCATAATAAATATTTTAACGTATAAGACTGTAAATCAGTTAAACATCATAGATGTAGGAATACATCCATAGGTTTATTTAAATACATTATTTTTATGATATTTCTTATTGTTAATTAGCAGCCAATGTAACGGCAGAGTACTGGGTACCCAAAGGCCAACTTAAGGTCAACCGGGGCTACTGGGGAAAAATGCAATTTTTTGTTTTTCATTAATTTACTCTGAGCTTACGCTTATGCAACAATTGAGTCTCCTTAAAATAATAAAAATTTATCAAATTATTGACCAATAAAAAAATGGGTTTCGTCAATCGGTCGATGCAGGTAAAAATAAGAGGAGTTCGAACTCGGAACTGTTGTTAAAAGGCTGACTACTGGCGCCTTTACCCTATACAATGAACTCGGAAGATAAATAGACAGTAAATATTATATTGTATATTTTTGTACTGAGCAACCTTACAGCACTTCAATAATTGTCTTGACTTATTGTCCTGTGTCCCCTGGATGGGGCAGAGGGGTCCACAGTACGTCGCCATCCCGAACGCTCTTGGGCTTCACGTTTTACTTTGCTCCAGGTCATTCCTATCGCCTTCGCATCTGCAGTGATCGTCCGCCGCTAGGATTGTATAGGGCCGGTACGTTTCCGCTTTCCTTGGAGGTTCCAGTCTAGAGCTTGCCTCGGTTTGAGATCGAGGTCCCTTCGAAGCGTGTGGCCAATCCAGTACCACTTGCGGCGTTTGATCTGTTGGTCGATCGGAATCTTACCACAGCGTTCCCACAAATCTACGTTGAAGAATTGTAACCTCTATTATAGTACCATATTTGTTAAAATAAATGTTACATTTAGCTACACACATCAAGGCTGTA
Organism: Apotomis turbidana; assembly: GCA_905147355.2. Taxonomy (NCBI): domain Eukaryota; kingdom Metazoa; phylum Arthropoda; class Insecta; order Lepidoptera; family Tortricidae; genus Apotomis; species Apotomis turbidana. The sequence goes on from LR990294.1 coordinate 18,076,123, forward strand.
AAAGCATACCAACCTACTATTACAAAAATATATTTACCGGAATTGAAATAACATAGAAGTCCTCATATATCAGAAACACAAAAGCGTACAAAAAAACATTTGAATCAGTATGGCGTCGATGGAAGAAATCAAGCCACCCTTTGGAATAACACGGCTTTGTATAAACAAAGGTAAAGCAATGTACATGGAAATAAGTCTCGTCGCTTCGCTGGAGGCTCATCAGGTTGGCACTGGAGATACTATGAGAGCCAACGATGATTTGATTCTTGGTCCTACCAAACTCAAAATTACTTACATACCTGGGAGTATTATTTTGTACAACAATGTCTAATAGGTAAAAAAGGAATGCCTTGATAGGACGAAGGGTCACCGTGTTTGTTTGTTTGCGTTAGTGTGAACAGTACGGAAAAATATTTAATGCAGTAAGACCGTCGATTATTTGTGTATCCTCGCTAGATAAAATGATTGGCAAGAATACGGTATTTGCTGACATCTAAAATCAGTTACTATTTATGAAATGTCAGGAGGAATGTCAATAGAGTTCTTATGAAGATACTGGCTTGTGACGTCATAAAAATCAGTAGTCAAACACGTGTATTTGTTATATATGTTTAGTGGTGTCTATTATACAATTTATTTTCACTATTGTCAAATACCGTATTTCGCTATTTGGGAAGTTCAGCTTTCAATAGACAATATTTTCTAAAATTATAACTTTAAACCATTAAAAAATCATCCTCTTCCTTTTAGAAGTCGGTGGAAATGGTCACAACTTGCTTACACTTAACAAACAATTGTAAAAACGGAAGTCGATATACTTAATTTAATTATCTTTCTAACAGTTTACAAGCCATAAATATTCATTACATTACACAAAAACTGGGTTAGTTGGATTAGAGTCGATTCCAGTTGCTCTACTGTGTTTGAATACTTTTATGCTATCAGGAAAAATAAACTCGCCTTTTATGAAAATTGCCACAGATTCGCAATAGCAGAAATGAAAAACAGAATAAACGCCAAACACCCTATAACCTGACAACATTTACATCCAGAGCGAAAATCTAAAATGTAAACGCATTTTTATTCACAAGGAAAATATTTCATATTTTTCTCCCGGTTATTTGTGAGAAAAACTTTCCTGGGTTTCTTGAACAACACTCATAATAGACAATGACTCGTAAGGTGAGTGCCTCTTTTGTGTTGTGTCACTTTAAAAATAAAACATAGGGCAATCACTGAAGCAACACATTGTCTTTTTAACAATGATGGTTTCTGTAGTTTTATTTATACATATATAAAACAGTAATTTATTTAGGAATAGCTTTTGCCCGCGACTACGTACGCGTGGAACTGATAAAAGGGATTATTAAAAGCGCCTAAGCAAATGTAAGAGCAATAGTGCTTTTGGTCTAATAATTACATTTCCTACAGGGTCACCGCACCCCAACAGAAATGTTCACTCACTTTTCAATGTTTTTAGGTATAATTTCCAGGATGAAAACTATCCTATGTCCTTCCTCGTATCTTAAACTAACTCTATGCCAAATTTCATCAAAATCGATTCAGCTGTTTAAGCGTGAAGAGGTAACAGACAGACAGACACACTTCCGCATTTATAATATTATAGTATGGATGGATAGTATGGATAGTATGGATTAGTATGGATGTTTACATTCCAGTGGCATTCGTGAAACTTGTATAGGTGTCCGTATTTATTCGAACGTTGATGTTCGAATTAATACAACCTTTATGCCAACATTTCGCTGTCCGAGACCAAAAGTTTTAGTATTAATAAACTGTGGGCCTGTGATGGTTGATTTTATCACGCGATATATAAGTAACAAAGCATCCGTCACGTTCTGACAAGATGCGAGTGTGAGTGACAAATGCTTTGTCATTTACTTATCACATGATAAATTATGCGAGCATCATAGGCCCGCCAGTTTTTAAATTATTTGACATCAATTTGGTTTATCTTCGTGTGTCAGTGTCGTTTGCCTAATAAATAATAATAGTTGTTTTCCTATGTTTTTAATTTATTAAACTAATATCTAAACTAAAGTACAGTGATTCCATCATATTCTTCCATCTTAACATTATACAGTCCATTGCTCATCAACATTCTGTCTCAAATATGATACCGAACTCAAGTTTGGTTTTTCCACGTGAAACATTGAATTTTATACTATGTCCATAAAATCTCAAAACTTTACCTACTTTGTGTCCAAAACGCATCTTTCAATACTACTATTATATTACATCTGATATAGCTGTCATGTACACAGAATATAGTGTACCGTAGGTGATATATTATCTACGTGATAAAACCACGTAATATATCACCAGTATTAATAGCAATATACCACGGGCTTGCGGTGTATAATATACATATATTTCCATCACGAAGTGAATGAGGACATGAGACTGCTTTTAGGTTTTAATTAATACCATTAGAAAACTCGATCATGTTTCATTATTATCAGAATTACACACTCGTATAAGTCAAATGAAATATACTTAAATCAGTAGTCATGAATTAGTAAATATTCGAGCATTGTAGTAAAGATATATAATAAACTTAATAATATAAATGCCCGGCATCTGGTCTTCTATTTTATATGCGCGAAAGACATTACAGCTGTTATATTACTTGCGATATTGTATCTCCCACTTACACAGCACTGAGTATTATGTGAGAAAGAGACGCAAAATGTTGAGGCCGTTTTTTAGATTTAACAGTAGCCATTAAATTATAACTAGGTACTTAAATAAAAACATCCACAGGAAACTTGTAACTTAATTAACATGAGTAACCTAAAGGCGCTTATGCACTATGTACGCATCCAATGAATATCCCCTAAGTTTTAGCCCAAAAAAGTTATTATGTTACGTTACAAAAATTATACGTGTGGTTACGTTTGCGGGCTATTGTCGACATCTATAATGATTTGTTATCGTGGTTAAAGTAGAAGTATTCACGTTTTACACACAATAGCAGTTAATGCCTGAACGTTGCTGCTAATATTTTCCTTGTTACTACTGCCGAAACATTATAAAAACACGCGTACAAATTTTTTAGGTTTAGTCGAGTTGGATCACGTGGTATAGTATTTACTACTACTTTATATGTACTACTCTATAATTTCAATGTTAACTGAGAAGGCTATTATTATGATTCTACTGTCCGTCTTTCTGTCACCAAGCTCATGAACCCTGATAACTAAAGAGAGTTGAAATTTTCACAGATGATATATTTTCTGTTGCCGCTATAACATCAAATACTAAAAACAGAATAAAATCAATATTTAAGTCCCTTACATAAAAACGTATTTTTTTATGGCACCGGGCCCTCCCTACGAGTCCGACTCGCACTTGGCCTGGTTTTAAGGGTTCCGTAGTCAACTAGGAACCCTTACAGTTTCGCCATGTCCGTCTGTCCGTCCGCGGCTTAGCTCCGTGATCATTAGTACTAGAAAGCTGAAATTTGGTATGAGTATGTATGTATAACACCGACAGACCGGTAAATAAAAAAAAAATAAAAAAAATAATTTCGGGTACCTCTCGAACACCTAAAGTGAGGGTGATTTTTTTTTGCTTTCAACACTAGTGTGTGGGGTGTCGTTGAATAGGTCTTGTAAAAATAATAGGGGTCTTCCAACTTTATTTTTTGATAGTCAGCAGTTTTGTAAATATTCGCTCCAAAAACAAAAAAATAGTGTCCCCCCCACTAACTTTTCAACAACGGGTTAAAAAAAAATCGGGAAAATTTATGATAATGAAGCCTTATAAGTACTTTCAATAAAAAATATATTGAACAAAATCGGTCGAGCCGTTTTTGAGTTATCGCCAAATTTCATATTTTTTCTTTAAAAGGTCGTAAGTTGACTTCCAGAAGGTAATAAGTGATTACAGTTTCTAGGGCGTGTACGACCTTTTTCATCATCATCATCATCATCTCAGCCATAGGACGTCCACTGCTGAACATAGGCCTCCCCTTTGGACTTCCATATATACCGGTTGGAAGCGACCTGCATCCAGCGCCTTCCGGCGACCTTTATAAGGTCATCTGTCCATCTTGTAGGTGGACGTCCTACGCTGCGCTTGCTGGTCCGAGGTCTCCACTCGAGCACTTTTCGGCCCCATCGGCCATCTGCTCTGCGTGCTATGTGGCCTGCCCATTGCCACTTCAACTTGCTAATCCGGTGAGCTATATCGGTCACTTTAGTTCGTCTACGGATTTCCTCATTTCTGATTCGATCACGTAGACACCCCGAGCATAGCCCTCTCCATTGCTCGTTGAGCGACTTTGAGCTTTGAGATGAGGCCGATAGTGAAAGACCACGTTTCGGTGCCGTAAGTCATCACTGGTAACACACATTGGTTGAAGACTTTCGTCTTGAGGCACTGAGGTATGTCGGACGAAAAGACATTGCGTAGTTTCCCGAACGCTGCCCAGCCGAGTTGGATTCGTCGGTTGACCTCTTTCTCGAAGTTGGACCTACCTAATTGGACCACTTGTCCTAGGTAGATGTATGAGTCAACAACTTCGAGTACCGAGTTTTCAACAGAGACTGGGATGGGCACAACCTTGGCATTTGACATGATTTTCGTCTTGTCCATGTTCATTTTTAAGCCCACCCGTTGAGAAACTCGATTAAGGTCATCGAGCATCATGCTGAGTTCCTCCATCGACTTTGCCATGACTACGATGTCGTCGGCAAACCGAAGGTGAGTGATGTATTCGCCATTGATGTTGATGCCAAATCCTTGCCATTCCAGGAGCTTGAAGGCGTCTTCCATAACGGCCGTAAACAGTTTCGGGGACACAACGTCCCCCTGTCTTACGCCTCTTCTCAATGGAATAGCCTTTGTGCTCTGCTCCTGAACTCGGACCGACATGGTGGCGTTACTATACAAACACTTCAACACTTCAATGTACCGATAGTCAATATGGCATCGCTGAAGTGACTCGAGCACCGCCCATGTTTCCACCGAATCGAAGGCTTTCTCATAGTCCACAAAGGCTAAGCATAATGGCAAGTTATACTCTTCAGTCTTCTGTATAACTTGCCGCAGCGTATGTATGTGGTCTATGGTACTATAGCTTCTTCGGAAACCGGCCGTGGGGTGACCGGCTTTAGAATTGTCCCCCACCATATCGTCCCGTGGTTGCAGTAGAAGCCTGCTAAGGGAATAATAATAATATACCGGAAGATGAGCAGCAGCGTCTTCCAGACCTAAAAAAAAAAAAAAAAAACTGCGCGCGCCAACCCGCCTGCCAAGCGTGGCGCGTATGGCAAAACCCCCTTTATGATAAGTCACATTAATACCAGGCCCCCAGTCTCCGGCAGCTCCGCTATCCCTGGCGCGGGTAGCGGCCAAGGTAATAGCGGAGCAGGGGGTGCTAAGAATCCCCGGACGAAATCCGGCTACCCATCCCCACGACGACTGGCCCTGGTAACACACAACAATACAACATACGCACAATGAGGACTGACGAAAAGATTTGCGAGTTGGAAGAGGAACTGAGCAGGTTACACTGGGACATTGTAGGATTATGCGAAGTCCGTAGAGAGGGGGAGGACACCGTAACCCTGAAGTCTGGTAACCTGCTCTACTACCGGGAGGGCGCCCAACAGTCCCAAGGCGGTGTCGGGTTTCTCGTTCACAGGTCCCTCGTTAACAACATAACAACCATCGACAGTGTGTCGAGCAGGGTGGTATACCTAATACTCAGAATATCCGAAAGATATTCGTTGAAGGTCATTCAGGTATACGCACCGACCTCGTCACATTCTGATGAGGAAGTAGAGGCTATGTATGAGGACGTAAGTAGGGCCATACATACTTCCAAAACCTACTTCACTGTTGTTATGGGGGACTTCAATGCCAAGTTTGGCAAGAACAGCGGTGATGAGTTGAGAGTGGGGCAATTTGGATACGGGCAACGGAACCCTAGGGGACAGAGGCTGGCCGACTTTCTGGAGAAAGAGGAACTCTTCATGATGAACTCTTTCTTCCAGAAGCCGCCTCACAGGAAATGGACCTGGATAAGTCCCGATGGTTCCACGAGAAACGAGATTGACTTCATCATGACCGACAAGAAACGGATTTTCAGTGATGTGTCTGTGATCAATGGGGTAAAGACCGGCAGTGATCATCGAATCGTAAGAGGCACACTGAATATCAATGTTAAACTGGAAAGGTCCAGTCTGATGAAGTCTACGCTCCGACCTACTCGGGCCCATATTCAAAACCTCGAGAGCTTTCAACTCGAGCTCTCCAACCGCTTCGCTTGTCTGGAGAAATTTGTCTCAGTGGACGAGATCAACGATGGGCTAGTAGAAACTGTCCACGCGGTAGGGTCTAAGTTTTTCAGACCCCGCCGTAAAGATAGACCTCAGAAATTGTCTGATCGAACCTTATACCTCATGGCTGAACGACGCTCGCTACAGTTGCAGTCTCCCGATGACGCGAGGTCATATAGGCAGCTCAATAGACGTATATCGAAGTCCTTGCGACATGATCTGCGGCTCTTTAATACGAACCGTGTTAAAAAGACCATTGAGCAGAACAAAGGCTCCAAAGTGTTCGCAAAGGACAAGTCTATTGGACAAAGCCAGCTGACCAAGCTGAAACGGGAAGATGGCAGCATAGCGTCGACCAAAGCAGAGGTTCTAGGCGAGATCGAGAGGTTCTATGGTCAGTTATACACTTCAGTCGCAAAACCCGTTGACAGCTTGGTAGGAGATCCAAGAGCCAAGCTGTCCCGACATTATACCGAAGACATCCCGGACATCAGTCTGTACGAGATTAGGATGGCCCTGAAGCAGCTTAAGAACAACAAGGCGCCGGGCGAAGACGGAATCACCTCAGAGCTTCTGAGAGCGAGTGGAACACCGGTACTTAAGGTCCTCCAGAAGCTCTTTAATTCCGTCTTGTCCGAGGGCAAAACGCCTGAAGCATGGAATAGAGGCGAGGTGGTACTGTTCTTCAAGAAAGGTGATAACAGCCTATTGAAGAACTACAGGCCCATCACGCTTCTAAGCCATGTTTATAAGTTGTTTTCAAGGGTCATCACGAACCGTCTCGAACATAGACTTGATGACTTCCAGCCTCCCGAACAAGCCGGTTTCCGAAGAAGCTATAGTACCATAGACCACATACATACGACCTTTTTATAGAGCTTAAAATCTTTCTTAACTTAAACCTCGGGATTAAAACAGCAGTTTATTGTGAAGGATGAGTAACTACGGAACCATACACTGAGCGTGGCCCGACATGCTCTTGGCCGGTTTTTTTTATATTTGACGTCCATTGTCTTCATGCCTTTTAGCCAAGTACATACTAGGTACAATGGTAACAATAGATCTTCATTACTGTCTAGTTAGTAGTTGAAGTTTATCATCTAGTTAAAACACTCGTAGCAGCGTAGCAGCTATTAGCCTTTAGTGTCAAGTTTCAGAGATCTTTATTGACCTTTTAACCCTTTGAACGCCAAGAGCCACTAAAGTGGTCGTGTGCTGTCGGTAATGGCGGACGCTGTCAAAGTAATTTTCCTGCTGACAGATACGGTAAATGTTCGCTCTTTCTTTTCTCTACTATCGGCGTATAAGCCACATTTTGACATGGGAGGAAAAGCGTTCAAAAGGTTAATGATAACTATTCGTATACTGCCAAGTCGATAAATATCGGACAAAGTACAATTCATACCTGTTATTATTATAGAAGGCGGATATATGAAATTAAAAACGTTAACTGAAAATTTATTGTATTAATTAATTAATTTATTTATTTATTATATGTTACCAATTGACTGACTGACATAAACATTGTATAGATTTAGCTAGTAAGTATTCAATGTATCATGTATCAACCTTAAGACTTATTCTAGAGCATATTGTATGTCAACGGAATAAGTGATATTTCAATTCAATTAAAAGCAACTTTATATATGGAATCACATATATGATAAATAGACAATGATTTCTCGGCCTTTTAAATTAGTTGTAGAACAGTGTTGAATTTAATGCATTTTCTTGTACCTATATATGTAGTACAATGACGAGTATCTTCCGAATTTACTTCAATAAAATTTAATATATGTAATGAAAACTATCGTGAGACATCTTTAATGATTATAAAAACGTATTAAACTCGCGTAAAAATTGACAGGAACGGTCCAACATGTTTCAAAGTTTTCGAACTCGTAGGTATGAAATTCTTTATCGGAGTTAGATGTCCGTGATTCTGATACGAGTTCGAAACATATCGGGGCGTTCCTGACGATTTTGACGTGAGTTTAAACCGTTTTTATAATTATTGTACTTACAAATAAATTCTTTATACGAGTCTATTGCGGATTTGTAAATTTGCTACATGTAATTGCTATGTCAAATGCATCCTGCCCTGTCGCATTGGTATCTCTATCTGTTGTATTACTCGGGAATGTCATATTATGTATACTCGACCGAACGTAGTAACCATATCAACTCGACGGCCTAGATAGTGCACATAGCTCGAGGTCCCGCTGCAAGAAAACAAAGCTCGCAACATACAAATGAAATTAGCGTAGGTATATTGAATATGGATTAGGTATCACATATATGTGATTACTATTTTGTAAGGGCTATGAAAAAAATACTCTAAAATTCTAACCCTACATCCATAGAATAAATAAATATCTCGCTGTACATACATAAATGTAAAAAAAAACACCCTATTTTTAACCACAGTATTCTCTTCTTTGGCAATCGATCTCCCAGTCCGGTACCAAATATGGTGCCTTTTACATGTTTTTTCATCTCATCAGGTACATAAACGAAATGATAGTAGATCATTTACTTTGACTGTCCGAATTACGTTTCACCATTAGATCAAACGTTTCACCAATGGTTGCCTGACATCAGCCTGCACTTTTCTCAGGCACTTTAAACAGGCTTTTGGTTTTTTAAGGTTCTCCCAGGTCACGAAAATGATACCACGTACAGACTTGTGTTAAGAAGTACCTATTTTCACTACACAAGTATGCATTATTTTTGGTATCTTACGAATTAACCTTTCATATGCTAGTTCAAGAATTTGGCAAGCAATTGAAGCAAAATAATTTTAACATAGGCTGCTTTGCACTAATCAGTGCTTCGGCATGCTAAAGGTTAAGTCTTCTGGCAGCGGGTCCCTATTCTATAACAATTTCCCAGTGCTATGCATATGTCCACATTGCAAGTTCTGTTCAAACTGTCAGCGCAGACACGCACTAACGTCACGTACACACTCATATTAACTAAATAGACATTTTGATCTGGTTCGAAAAAGCCACAAAGTACGGACCACTCTTTATAATAAACAACCTTCTCCCAAACTATCTTGAATGGAAATTCCAAGCGACAATACTTCACATAAGACAAATGCAGTTGGTAAAACCAAGTATAATCGTAATAATATTGTGTCCGTTTTTTCTTTAGCGAGTAATTTACATATTTTTGAATATAATTCGAAGTAAAATATTCTTCATTTCCGTTATAAGTAATAAGGGCCTTAAATAACAGTGGAAGTGCATTTATACTTAGACTAAAGTAGGTCAATAAAGAAAAGATTAAAAAGCACGCAATCCCAACTCATTTGTGAGGATATAGCCAAACAATTGTATTTATTGTAAAACTTTATCGCTATAGAGACAATTATTTTAGACGTTAAAAATTACGCGTTGTCGTTTAATGTCTTAAGTGTACAATAGTTTAAAGTACCTAGAATTGAAATGTATTTACCGTACGTAAATAACAAAAAAAAATGTTGATCTGCTTTATAAAATGATTAGTCTAGTATTCTATTTTGTTGAATTTTCTCCGATTTAATAACATCTATATTCAGAAATACAACGATATTATTGGCTCACAGAACGTCACGTTCTCACGTTATGACTTAACCATAATATTGTTCCGTGCAAAAAATAATAACTTACCAGACCTCAAACACAGCAAACCCGGAACACAGTATATTCCATGTTTTTATTGTATTTGAAACTAGGGAGGGATGTTGTTCTATCATACATATTCTACAAAGCCGTTGTTCCTTATATTTTGCACAGTTTTTCCTTTTTTTCCCGCGCACAATTCTGTAATTTGTTTTTAGTCGACTAATATGATAATACAAACAGTCAAAGTCTGCTACGAGTAAAGCAGCGTTATACAGAATATTTCGGTATTGTATCCGCCATTTTACTTAAGTAAGAGTTACTTTTTTTTAAGTTTGTTTATTGTACTTACATTCATTTAGGCGATTTTTATATCAATTTGCGCCGAAATGCATCGTTTGTTTTTGAAACCTTATAGTGTAAAAATGCGACCTATCGCCGGAATTTTCATTAAAAAGTTATTTATATATTACGTGATAATACTGCTCGTCACGGTCTAAAATTCGCTTAAAATAAAAATCAAGTTGATACTTATTAATTAGACACGCAGCGTAAAGAGTGTTTGACTCGATACTAAAATACCGGGTCTTCCTCGAAATCCCTAACAACGTTTGTCCTAACATGCCCATGTCCTTAACACTTTTGACCTAATGTTTGTTTGCTATAATGCTCTTGTGCCCTAAGCGCTCTTTTGTCCTTAAAGTCAAAATCCATAATATAAAATTACCTAATACTCGTCTTATGCTTTAATCTATTTTATTCTAATATTGGAAGACACACTGTTTCTTTGGCATACAACTTAGTCCTAAATATGAAATACGTTAGGCCTTCGTTAGGTTCAACAACGAGCGAAGCGAGGAGGAGCGTTAGGAAGAACTGCTACCCTACGTACGCGCCAGAATCGAGTTTTTTATCCCTCGCGTTAAAAGAATTTACGTCCACCTTTGTGCATGAAATATTAGAGCAATGGTATAAGGACATTTTGATACTTACCTATGTCATATAAAATTAGGATATGTAGGTAACCATTAGAAAAAAATAATATTAGTAGGTAGGTACAAGAAATGTTAGGGAATATAAGAACATAGAAAATTAGGACTAAAAATATTAGGGCACATGCATTAGGGCAAATAACGTCATGACAAACAATCATTAGGACAAAAGATATTAGGAAAAACAGAAATAGGATAAATCGTTTTAGGGACTCCGATATAGATCCTAAAATGCCATTATAACACTCTTATTTGCTCCGCGTCTAACCTCGTGTCGTAAATGTCTGGACAAACTACTATAGTTGCGCAAATTTATCTTTGACGAATATACTCAGCGAGAAAATTAGCTTAAAATTCGCCCCAAGCGTAGCGTTGCGCCCCATGTTGACCGAGACAAACTTCTCGCATGTACCTAATTATCAATCAATTTACTTGCACACAATCTATTGACAATGTTGCTTTAATAGCACCGTAGCTTCGTTAATGAAAAGCAATTACCGCTCAGAGTTACTTCATTACTTGTCCAAATTTGGTTTTTGGTTCTCGTGTAGATTTGAAATTGTTTTAGAATGTATATCGATTGAAATATTTTGTAACTAGGTTTTTAGTTACGAATATAATAAAGCGTCGCTAATTTTGCAGCTCAGACTCTAGCTCTATTCGTGGTAGTGTGAAAAAAGGACACACTTTATAACCACACTGTCTTTACAAACGGTATATTAGTAAGGAATATGGATGTGATAAAGACGATAGCTAAAATAAATAGTTATATTAAAATTGAACTGTGTAAATTGAGCCTTAAGTTGTACCTAGTATTTTACGCAGCTGTTACATAATAAGAGTTGTTAAAACAAGAGTGTGAGTTTCATTGTAGGATCACACGAGTGGTTTAAGGCCTTGTAGTAGGTATAAGGAAATAGGTACATAGGTTAAATAATGGTTTGAAATCCCATGTAATGTAACTAGATCATAGGTTTCAGGTGTCAGCTTGTCGGTCCCATATAAGGAAAGGTATCATGTACCAATCCCAAATATAGGATAAAGTCAATAACAACTATCTCATCTTCCACGTGTGGACCTCCCCACCTAACCACGTGTAGCCTATTTATCAAGTCTATATAAACCATGTATTAAACCAATAAAGGAGAGTTCTTAGTTAACCGTCAGATAGCGTGTTTCACTTTACCTGTCTCGCCCCCAGCATCGCAGCCTAATTATGTACACACATCATAGGTTTAGCAAGTAGGTACGTATCTTCGACCCGTGTCCTATAGACAGGCATAATAATAAGTATGAGACACAAAATCAGCAAATAACAGTAAAATATCAATATATTTATATCAGTATATTTGACGACACGGTTGGCGCAGTTTGCAGACACCTGCCTACTGAGCCGGCGGTCCCGGGTTCGAATCCCGGCCGGGGCAAATATTTGTGTGATGAACTCAAATATTTGTTCTTTGTATTTATATATTATGTATATCGTCGTCTAGCACCCATAGTACAAGCTTTGCTTAGTTTGCGACTAGGTCGATTTGTGTATGATTGTCCCATAAAATTAATTTTTATTTTATTTTAATAATATACTCGTAATCCTTAATAGGTGCCAACCATCTTAGATCTAATCTTATTCTAAGTCTTATTATTATTAATTAATTAACAAAATATGTTTACGTCACCCTAGGCCGAAACCTTAGCCAAATTTAAGACAAACCACGGGCGGTAAGTCGTAAAACCCCAGATCACATAATTATGGCCCTCATCTTCGGTATAGGCCACAAACACCCGCGATCTGGGACATTCACGAATTCACCGCCTAGGTATGTAATGTACTATTATGCATTGATATACAATTGACAACATTTCATATTTCACAGCAATATCTTTTATTATGCAGTTCTAAAGAGGGCAAAATTTTAAGTTACCCTTATTTTTTATATTCCTCGAAAGCCTTCGGTACGAAGCGAAAAATTCAATTTAAGAGTTACTCATTCTAAAGAAACGTAACCGCCAAAATGACGTCATTTAGTGGAGAAATGTTGCCAACGAAAAAAAAATTACGAGGCAGTTCAGTCTTTTCATGGAGGTTGTAAAGTTTATTTAAAACTGCCCTACACGCATACGATTCTCGAAACTATTTTGATGTAGGTGAAGCTACGCAGACTAAATTTTGTACATTTATCGTATGTATGCTTGACAAATAACGCCTAGGAAGTAAATACAACTTCTATATTCTACTTAGATAAATAATTACGAAAATCCGTCGCGTGTGACAGCCTTAACATTGAACGTGAACGCATCAATGGAATATCTATGGTATTTAATTGACGTTGTCATGCCCGTTCAATTTAAAATATGTTATCGTAAGTTCAACGAAATGTCTTTCGTTAAAACGAAGTATTGTTTTATGAAAAACTGTGGAAATAATAGTACTACATGCCCGAAAAAGTAATTTTTTACTGTTCCTCTGGGAAATAAAAAGAACAGTGTCGTGCGGGTTGATGGGCTTATGTGCCCAACTATGGATTGTTTATTTGTGAAGATCATCTAAATGTGAGTAGTAAATTACTTAATCACAGTACTATATTAATAGTATTATACTTATTAAGTAATTTTTTTCAATCGGTATTAATTATCCATCCATTTCTTACAGTTGGAGGAAGATTTTATGTACTGGAAAACGATGCACGTCCGCCTAAAATTGAAGCCCAGATTGCCAGTGTTCAAACATCCATTTCATCTACAATTTAAAATGAACCTGGTACGTTACAGCCAGTGGGAAATGAGGATGCAAAGATAATAAAAAAACAGTTATAGTTGCAATAAAGCAATGTGTTCATAACTCACAATCTTGTTTCATTTAGTCGAAAGTTAATGAGCATACCTCTCAATACTTAGTGCTTACTTTATTCACCTTGTTTGTCGCGCGGCAAAGAGTTCTGAGCTCTTTCCGTTCAATACAACGCGAGCAAGACCGGTGATGCTATGTGATTAGCAGTGCACTAACTTGGATCATGAGGAACTATCTCCACAAGTCCGAGGAACTATCAACACAAGTCCGAGCCCCGCATATGATTCACAGACCAGGTACGCATTCAAATAAATAGGATAATTATAAGTACAGGAACAAATATCTGTGCTCATGACACAAATAAATGCCCTTGCTGGGATTCAAACCCAGGATCATCCACTATAGACACATCATTCTATAATATATATTGTAATAATCAGAGTCGGTACCTGGTCGTGTTTTAATGATCCATATATATATTTGGACCATGGGCGTGTAAATATTGGGACAAATTAGTATATGCATTTACCTATGCAATGAAATGAAACACACTGTAAGCTATTATATATATGTATGTTTATTTAACACATTTATATACTTTAGGGAAAATATACTGCTCCCAGAACTTATTTGCACCTTCTATCAGCTTGCGAGAATCCGTCCGAGTTCTTCATTTTACAAGCCCGCGGAAAAGCCAGGTCGTAGATAATAGTGCATATGCATATCCGTGGCAAAACCGAGTCTTAGTAAAGATGCGAATCAATGTCCGTCAGAGAGCCAAGTCGTAAGAAAGTTGCGAATCAATATCCGTGAGAAAGCCGAGTCGTAGATAGGGTGATACTTAGAATAATAACGCCTAGAAACCCAGTTCACGCGCATAGGTGAGGCCACTAAAAGTTAGCCAGAAATGGCTAAAAGCGTCGATCGGCTTGTCAGTTGCAAGGACACGTGACAGGTGTAAAGAGCTCCCGCATTTTCAATTATTATGACGGTTTGTGCAGTGATAGGGTGTCACAATGCATATGATAAAAAGGATAAACATACTAAGACAACATTTCACTCGTAAATATTATTCTTTAACTCGTATTTTTACGTAAAACAGTAATCAAAATCTCATATTTTCTATAAGCGGCATGACAACGTAGTGTTTCCAGTGTAACGGACTTTTTTTTACCCATAATTCTGTCCTGATAATATACTGACCTATTTTTGGGAGCCTATAATTTAAAATACAAAATATGAAAAAAACAAGAACATTAATCACTTGATTTTTTATTATCCTTTTATTTGACTTGCCGTGTATGTTAGAGTATGTCTGGGTCAAATATTGCAAATCAAATTTGAATCGAGTTTAAATTTTGTACTGGCAAGCTGGTCTGATGATGAGGACGGCAGGAGGCCATAGTTAGCTCCTAAATTACACAAAAACAACGTGTTAGGGCTCGTCACAAATGTCTTGATGATGAGTTGACGACTGTGCAAATAAAAGTGTTACGCCGGTGGATTTGGTCAAAAACTTCGAACGTCAATTTCAGTGCTTTAGAAGCGTTTTCAGCTGGCTGAAAAGTCATTTCAGGATTTGACCATACATACTATTTACGATTTTATTTATTTTCAAGTGACATTGCAAATTAATAATAATAAATAAAAAAAAACCTTTGTTTAATGTATTTAATAGTGTTTGAAGTCAACAGCGGGTCTATGATTCAATTAAAATTTAGAATGTAACCAATCACCACTGGCATGAGTATACCCCCAATTTCAGGGGAAAAGTGATTGGGCTAGCAACATTATAGCTGTGTTTGTGTGCGTATCGGCGCGTGTAAATACGAGTTGTTCACAACTACATGAATCCATTTTATGCCTCACTTGTGGCGCCTCGGCCGGTTGAAACTATCCTTCTAGGCGTTATTATTCTAAGGGGTGATAATAATTATAATTGAGAAAATTTAGGACGAGCGAAAATTGAACAAAGACAAAGGGATGACAATGACAATTGTTCCGTCAATTGTCGAATTTGAAGTAACTGATAAGCGGAAAACACTTTTTTTTTTAATTTAATTTCGAGGCAAAGGTCCTCAATCCACTATGTGACGTCAACTTCCGGTTTAGCAATTTCAGCAGATTTTTTCCAAAAATATACGCATAAAAAATCTGAAAATATTTTTTTTGTCTTATTTACTCACTTTTCTGCAAATGGATTTCGATTTAGGACTTTCACAAAATATGAAATGTTGTCAATTTGTACCAATGTATTCTAAATATAAGCGATTGGAATTCTTGAGCAATACCACTAAACGCTATTCCTCTTTATCACGAAAATTAAATAGAAATATAGTAGTTTTTTTAAGTAGTCTGTTTAGGTGTCCCACTGCTGGACAAAGTCCTCCCCTTCTGTTCTCCACTCGACCTTATTGCCAGTGCGGTATAGTAATTTAAATACCTATAGTATAGTATGAGGTAACGCTTTGTAAACATGACATGAATTAAAATACTGCATGCATACATGACTTCAGCACGCCGATACTGGAATGGAAGCCCTAGCCCCGGATAATCCCGCGATTTCCGTCCGCGGGGAAATCGCATTTTGTCCCACTCCTCCACTATGCATTTATAAGTGAGCATTAAAATCTTACCGCCTTTGTAATACCAATGAGGTGTGTATAAATTGAAAACGGTTATTCTAAAGGTTAGATTGGAAAGAAAGGATTAAGATTTATCAAGCTTTAAGAAATTCGAATTAGTTTAATTGAACAAATTTTCGAAATCTTTTCACAACTAGTAAAAGTAAAGTATATTATTTTCAGAGGTCATAAGTACATCATAACTATCAACGTGATAATAACTTGATAAGATAATTCAGACCCGATTTCACCTTAGAAATTAACGACGGATTACGTAAGCCAAAAAGTCGATCATTTACAGGCGCAATCAGCTGTAGCTAAATTATAATTATAATGAAGATTTATATAAAATGTCAATAGACTCGTAGTACGCGTATACATTGGTAGTGTACTAGGCCGGTATAGGGTAAATCGCCAATAATTGGCCAACTTCAATAACTGGCCACCTCAAACTAAAAATGAACTCTGTCTACCTATAAATATAATTCATTTTAATATAGGCTGTTAATTACTGGCCGCCCTTCAATAACTGGCCACGATATAATAAAATGAATTCAGTTTGTAGGTGAACAGAGTTCATTTTTAGTTTGAGTTCGCCAGTTATAGAACGGTGGCCAATTATTGGCGATTTACCCTACTTAAAATAAAAATAAACGCTTGTTGCTCCAAGCCGATTGACTTGAAATAAATATATTTTTATACGAAAAGAGATGTCACATCAGTGTTAAAAAAATGGTGGGTGTCACTGACACACAAAGTGTAAAAAAAAAAGTTTGAAATATTTGACAATGACCAAGTTAATGTTGACGTCTAGTTTTCTACAAAGTTGTTCCTCTTCAAGCCAGCACTTCGGACCAGTAGTTATGAAGATATTTAGGAAAGTAAAAAAATTCTTTTAAGTGACTTTTCTAGGAAACTGTCAATAATTATGACATAATACTTGGCCGATTAATAACTAGCGTTATGACCAATGCATAGGATATATTCATTGGCTGATACCGTCAGGGGCATATTTTGTTCCCTTACACGGCTATAGCCAAGAAATTAAACTTGATTGTCATTTCGGACACCTCTTATTATTATATAAAATTCGGAATACTTTTCATGTTCCTGCCCCATTTCTGCATAAAGCAGAAAGCTAACCTAAATAACGACGTCTTTTTTGTTACATAGAATAATTAAATTTGCTGAAACTTCGCTCCTGTCGAAAGCATAAGGGGATTTTTGCCAGAATACTTTTGCTTCATTACGCCCCACGATGTCTGTTATCAAATTAAAAAAGTATTCCAAAAGTTTCTTCATTACGTTGTTAACAACGAAAATGTAGAATACCTAGTTTATTACAATTACAATAAACTCACTCCGAAATCCAAAAGTCCAAACTCAAGGTGCTTTTGTTTTAGTTGTTCCACTACCATTATAAGATTCGAGTACCACTTGAAACTTTGACACGCGACTCTTCCTTCGCAGTACTGTAACTGTAAGAGAGTGACGAGCGATGGTATGTCGCGCGACATGAATCGCGAAGCCTAGTGTGCTAGACGGGCATATATATTATGTTAAAGCTTCTTTGGACACAACATTTACTAAGTAATTTTTAAAGAGAGTAGGTTATATTTTCAGGAGGGGAGGAGGCGTCAAACGTTATTATTGCTTTTAATTTTTATTTTCTTATTTTATCTGGTCTATTTTAGGAGCGATATTAGAGTTCCTTTGGAAAGTCCGCGGCAAGTTTAAGCCAAAGGGCAGGTTTGCCCTTCAGTCGCATTCAGTGGACGGATGAATTCGGAAAGAATTTCGGCAATAAAAGACGTGAAGTAGCGAAAAGTATTTCATTCAAACTTTTGTTTCTACATATAGGTGAGGGACAGTAAACTATTTTGGGAAATGATTTCAGCCCCGCTATTAGAAACTGTAGATGAAAGTTTGAGTAGATGTACACTAGATATCCTAGCGGACGACTATCTCATCAATAATTAAACACAAATCGACCCATATTAAACTTTATGTACCTATACTGTATTTGTAACACAATACAGTATGTGTGTAAACTTTAGAACCATATTAAACTTTAGTGGTTTAGACTACTAGTACCTAATTACATAAATCTACTACTGCGTAATAAAGAGCGCGTTTTAAGTTCGACGTAAGTTTGAGTACGTCGGTCGTATTTTACATGAATATCCAATAAAATACAATATTAGGTGACTTTTCCGAGTCAAAAAAGGGAGAACCTCCTCTTGTGGTTTATTGCATATTACACCAGATATTCCAAAATCTGTTCGTATTCTGAACAACTGCATTCGTCATTCATCAAAACCTGCTTAGATTTCATCGCGCTTATCCTTTTGTCTCGACACGTGCATCATGTTGAGAGCACGCAAGTTTTACTATTTCGCAGTAAACCAGCGCCATAAATGCAGTCTTCTATAAGTCATAAAATGGCGAGAACCACAATCGGAAGCTTGTTAGAGTGACATCGGCTCCTTTTATGTTCTACATTAGTTTCCACTTCCTGGTCGTAAATGTTTGAGTGTCCTGTAATCTGCATTTTACACCAACGGATATATATATGTTGCATGGACCTCTCAGGTTCACCGACAAATGTTTCACAAATGCTTCATTTTATGGAAAGTTCATTCGTCAGCTACTTCTGTTCTTGAAGGAATCTTCGTGGGAAAAGGTCGGGGTACAGGATAGGAGCCATTGGATTAGATTCATTATGTTTTATAACAATGCCAAAATTATAACTGTTTTAAAGAAAAATGCTAGTGATTTGTCGAGAAAATTAACTTTTCACTCCTGGGACCTAGGACCTAATTCGAGAATGCCGTTTGAGTGATCGCGAAACATCAAATATCTATTAGATAACAGTGATATGGCCTTTGAACTGTCATTAAAATGCGATGAGCTTCAAGTGACATATTTCATCTCAATTTTGGAAATACGAAGGTTATAGGGTCGATTGCAAAAGTTTTTTACATAGTTAAGGGCTTTAATTAAAACAAAATTAATTGATTCCTTTGTTAGCCATCATCAAGTTAAAGTATGCACAACAGCCGATCGTTTTTCGGTACACCACGGTGCACTGCTTCACCTTCCACTTTTGTTCAGACAATTCGGCGCGCGATCATAGCGAGTCGCACGAATCGATCGTTCGGGGCCTCATACCTCACGACCAATAGCGATAAAATACAGTGTTGCCTAATTTTACAGATCAAAATAAAGAACCTTCTGTCGATGTTTTATTCTGTGATCGAATCTCCTGGGTCCAACAAAAACTTGTACTTTAAAGCGTGACTGGGTACCTGTTAGCACCTTAGTGACTCCCAACATTGACACCCTACATTAGTTCCACCTCGTAAAACTTTGAGAGCCTCGTAATGCTGCACTTTACAGCCGAGTTAGTAAAAGTTACCATAATTTACTCGGAGTATATTCATTTTTCACGGAAACTTGCTTCGTTATCTGTCTTGTTAATGATTTTCAAGGTCTAATTAGGAAGTTTTAGTACAAGATGGCATGTTTAAAAGACTGAAGTTTCTATTTGGGAAAATCGATGAGGGGAAAAGAATGACAAGCGTATGATAGTCATATAACGTACCTATAATATCTACCTACAAAGTGACAAAATATGTCCACAACCACATTTTACTTTCATCATCCAGCTATTTTCGGTGGTTTGATTAAACTCGCTTTTCTTTGCAATGATAATACATCCATAAGAGTTAAAATAGTTGAGGACTTCCGAGCGCGTCCGTAGCCAATCGTAGTGACATCCATATCAGTAGTTTGAGTAACAAACTTACCACACGCAACGACCAAATGCGTCGCATTTTACATACACAACTAATGGAATACAGTTCCTAGACGGCTGTAGCAATGATCAAAAAAGAGAACCCTTTGTAGTATTTAATTCTGTCTAAATGAAAATGTATTCTATAGGCACAAATAAGTTACACAATATTACAGTAATAAAACCAAGGTATTGTGAACTACAAAAATACATTTAAACAAGGCTTAAAACTAGTTAGATTTAGCGGCGACGATTCGGCGTGGCTCCGTTGATGCGCCTGAACTGGTATAGATTACGGCAGATTGCCCTGAAAATTGTCTGCATACGTCTCTAAACACCTCAATGTTTTTGTTACAGAAAACATGAGCATCGCAATGCAACTCTTCCTCGTCATCGCGGCGTTCTGCGTGTGCCTCTCCGAAGGTGCTCCGGACGGGCGCATAGCACGCGCCAAGCAGCAACGCCCCACCAGAGGGTTCAAGAACCTCGAGATGATGACCGCTCGGGGCTTCGGGAAACGTGGCAGGCCTTCCCCTAGGACTGAACGTGAGTAAAGGATACCAATGATTCGAGCGAGCTTTGTGGATTTAGAATTAATTGTAGAAGCGTTGGTATAAACTCGAGAAAAAGGTTTTTAGTCACTAAGTATGAATACACATAGTAAGGCACAGGAATTACGAGCAGTTGCCCTCAGTTTGGTGCATAGACTTTACTTAAGCAGCGACGATCAAGAGGTAATAGCACTTGATGACATTTTGATCAGCTATTTTAAAGATTTTTGCGATATCATTTCTATTCGATTAATAATTGTATCTCGATCCATTGGTTTAATAGACGCAAGTATTCTAAAATTGGGAGCTATTTTGAAAAGGTTATTTCAATTGTAAAGGTTCTGAAGTAATTTATTTCACCTTTAAGACATTTTTTGTTTTACAAAATAAGAGAAAGAACAGAAATAGAACTAACTCTAAGTAAGTATTATACAAAAATGCATGTCCTGTTTAAAAATGATAAAAAATATTAAGTAATTCATAAAATTATTTCATCGTACAGTCTTTATATGCATCGAAACAGTTTTCGCGACAAATTTCCGTTAGTATCTTCTTCCAAGCCTTTCTTGGTTGAATCAAGAAGTACTTAAGTGAGATTAATGGTACAAGATTCTTTCCGCCTAGCCACAATGAACGTATCAGAAAGTTGCTGCAGAAAGTGAGACTTACGATGTCTAAGTTTAAAATAACGCGACTTTTTTTTTCCATCTGTATATAATTTCAAGTTAAAGCCAATTTGTACATATTGATACATGCAGAAATATGTAGAAACCTAATTAACACTGGCAGTCATTAAAATACTGATATTTCGGGAAGATGTCATTTAACACAGTTGAATATAGCCCCTGCTCGACACAGCGCAAATAAACATGATTCCTCTTACTGCAGGCCTGTAATTCGTGTCCCCATTAGCTGTACGAAATTAGATGTAAAACCGTAGTCCAGCGCTGATCGAACACTGATGATTTCTACTCGAAATAGTTCATCCAATTTCACCTTCAATACCAATTTACACGATTTACTCGTGACGAGAATAGGATTGGTAAAGCAAGTGGGATGTAATGTAATAAACCTTTGTCCCAGACAAGGCAAGAATATACGAAAACAGTAACCGTAACAAATTAATCTAAACGTAAGTTCACAATCTTGTGTGTTCTTAATCTAATCATTATTTAGTGTATAGAATAATCTGAAAAAGTTCGCTTAAAATACTGTCCC
The DNA here is from genome assembly GCA_905147355.2 of Apotomis turbidana. Classification (NCBI taxonomy): domain Eukaryota; kingdom Metazoa; phylum Arthropoda; class Insecta; order Lepidoptera; family Tortricidae; genus Apotomis; species Apotomis turbidana. The sequence goes on from LR990294.1 coordinate 18,098,008, forward strand.
AAAAAATATGAATTTTCTTTAGAAGTAATACTTATTTTCCCATTCATGCATTTGTTACGCAAATATTCAATTTAAAGGTGATTCAACCTCGCTTTAGAACCTGAGCATAGAAAATTGTGTATTACCAATTTACCACCCCTATAAACCATTGGACCAAGAAACATCTATAGAATTCTGGAAGTTCTATAACCAACTATGAGTTAAATGGGTCGCATAATTTGCTATGAATTCCTCGTCCTTACCTTTTCACGTAGCCTTGCATTGAAATTCAAATGACCCAAGAAATTGTTTTGTACAAGTTTGCGTGAGTTCATGTCCTTTGAAGGTAATTGTTTGTTATGGTTGTCGGAGACTTTTATTTACTTAAATTGATTTGTTAAAATGATAATATACGCTTGATGGATTAACATAACAAACACTAAAATAAGATTTGATGTTATTTGTGTCAATTTTTTATTTCCTTAAATAGGTTAACTTACTTGCGCGAGTTTCTTGGTCTCTTGGTTGCAAAATGTTAATTAATTTTTAAGAAGCAGAGTTACCTACCTTCTTAGAAACACTTAAAAATTACAAAGCTGCTCGACATTTTTTATTTTATTTTCTACTAAGTTTATATTTTTTGTAAATTTCGAGTACCTAGTTAAGTTGGATCCACCTTCCTGTGAGTAGAGTAGAATCAGAAAGCAACAATATTTTGGTGATTGGATAATTAAGTAATGTACTTGATAATGTTTTAGGCCTGCCGAGGCTGACATACCCAATTTTATGATCAAAGCTCCTTAATTAAATATACAACAAAAAACCTAAGAAGTACTGTACTTAATAGAAGTAGTTGTTTCATATAACCTACCACAAATAGTATCACAGACTTCGCTCGAAGGAACGTAATGAGAAACCAACTTGAACTTTTTATTTTACTAAGTCGAAAGGAAACTACTTTTTTCCGACGTAACAGTATCAGGCACCTGAAAGTTTGTATTCCTGTTTAGTTTCATAGATATAACTTTATGTCTAAGCAATTATATATTTTTTAACTTTCGTTCACTGTTAAGGAGATGTTCACGACCAAATGCCACCAGAGCGGATATATCGTGCAGCACCAACGTTTAAGAGTCCATCAGTGAATTTTGGAGGAGGTTATGGAAAAAGAATACCTGAGATAGAACCTGAAGGTACACTTGAGTGGGAACTAAAGTGTTTAATGGTGCTTGGGTTATTCGAGAAATAAAACTAAGAACTTGTTTCTCGAAGATACTTCTTAAACCAGTGTTACAGATCTTTACGCTGGGCTGATGTTTGTCGCTTCTAGATTTTGGTAAAGACAAATCTTTCTTTAGATGCTACGGAAAAACACTCCAATTAATGACTTTGGAGATTCCTCCCATTCATGGATACTTCTTTGGGTCTACCAACTACATTTTGTCAGCGGGTACGTTTTCAAGCTTTGCATGACTAAAATCTCTCTCTAATACAATATTCGTATATTGTCTTTTACATGCTTCGTCGAAATAACTAAATATTCTGATAAAGTAATAAAAGCCTGTTGTTTGAAAGTGTGAGTAGTATCAAAATGCATAGTGTAGCTTTTAGTAAAGCTTTGAATATTGTTGCTACAAACATAGAAGATCAGATTGCTGTTTACGTAATATTCCATGCATCGAGTATACTTAAAGGTTTAATCCAATTTTATCATTAAGGGGATGTGGAAGACCAAGCTCTACCGGAATGTGCTAATCGCGGTTCGTTCAAGATTTCATCGTTGAGTTTCGGAGGTTATGGAAAAAGTACACCAGAAATGGAGCCCGAAGGTACCCTTTATAAGGATTCAAGGATTCCTCGTAGAACCTACTTCGAAAGACTTTTGGACTGGTTCATACTATGCTGCTTGTAGATTCTGTCATAAAACAATTGATGTTTGAGACTTCTACATCTGGACAAAATATAACCTAGAAGTAGAATACTAATTTGGATTATTCGACGCAATTAATTTATTTTGCTAAATTGTACTGTTTATTATTATGCTAATCTTTAAAAGAATACTCATGTAACAATATCTTGATTGAATTCGAATTTTGAAAGGTGATATTCTAGACAAAGTTGTTGTCACTAAGGTTATTTTGGAAGTGAGGGAGTGAAGATAGTAAAGACAACGTTACAGTTTGCAGTGGATTTGCATGGCAATACTTCTTCAAATGCAGGACAAATTTGGTGTCTTTAGTCAAAACCATATCAAATGGTGACTAAAAATCTTGACAAAGAAGAAAAATAAGAAGGTTTTCGTTGCTTTATTCTATAGATAATATTTTGTAACAAGTTTAATTCAATACTGAATGGAATATTGAACTTTAAGGCAATCTGGAAGATCAATCCATACTGGAACGTATCAACCGTGCTCCACCAACTTTCAAACCTCCATCGGTAACTTTCGCTAGGGGTGTCGGAAAAAGGAGGCAACAAATGGAACTTGAAGGTACCAGATAACGAAATCTGTTTGTGGTGCTTCAGCTAGTTAAGAGATGATATGATAATGACTCGCTCAATGTCTTGCTTATGGATATATCCAGAGATACAATTTTGGATTAATTGTGCAAGAAATGGAACTTGATGGAAAAAATATGCTATTTATGGGAGCTTTGTGTATTTCGAGAACTGAAACGCGAAAACCGTATCATCATGCTGACAGACCTTTGGACAGGTTGAGTGTATATGTTTGCTTGTAGATTTATAGAAACGTGTTCGTACCGGTGACCCAAAATATTCGGCGCCTCTGATGGTGAAATTTAGCAGGTATACATCTCGTTAGCGCCAATTCACCAAAATGTTTTCATGAAAAGTTTCTGTTTCGACAGCATTGTGTCAAAACCATATGAAATGGAGTTTTACAGTTATTTGTTTCATAAAAATTTAGTGGTCTTGAAAGTAAGTTATCATTGCTTTGTAGATAATATTCTGTCTTCTTCAATTTAACATGAACAGTTTTAATATTGTATGAATATTAAGGACACGTGGAAGACCGGACGAGAGCTGAGCGTACATATCGTGTTCTTCCAACATTTCAAACAACTACGTTGATATTTGGCAGAGATGTGGGTAAACGGACACAAGAAATTGAACCTGAAGGTACTCTTAGGAAAAATAAAGCAAAATGTTTAATGGTGGCTACGTATTTGGTTGAAAATGTCACAAAACCGAGAGACTATCGGTCTGAGTTAATGTAGTAATGTAGTCGGTCTGAGTAGGTGAGATAAATATTTTCTATGTTTAGAAATAACTTTGTAATGTTTGTTTTGTATCTATCGTGATATCGAACTAACTAGTTACCGGGAATCTTCTTGAACAAGATTAGCGGACCTGCGCATGTACATTTGTACGTAAATCTAATACTGCGCAGTTAAGGTTATGCTCAAGAAGCTTGCTGGCAACTGTATATGTAAATGTCTGTTATTGTGCTTCTGAATATGTAGCAGTGTTTCAGATTTCAGATTTTTTAATAAAAGAGATTTGTTTGCAATACAATCTAATTTTAAATGCTACAGAGTTAGAAAGATATCCACGTTATCATTTTTAAGTAGAGATTAATTCGCACGGTTTAGCATAACCTTACCTTGAATTGACAATTACTGTAATAAAACTGTGTCCTAAACTTGGATTACCTAAATGATGCCAAGCAAAAATATATTTAAATGTTCAGCTAATATTTCTAAAGCGCTATGTCAATGCCATAACTACCTTATGATGTTTAATAACTTTGAAAAACTCCCGTGCAAAAAAAGGAGTTGGAAAATTTACAATTATTGTTTCTGGTTACGCATATTCTGTATTCTAATCATCGTTTAATGTTAAGGGGACGTGAACCAGTTACTGGAGCGCGCCAATCGTGCGATACCGAAATTTAAAAGTTCATCGGTTATTCTTAGCAGAGGGTATGGGAAAAGAACGCAAGAAATGGACCCTGAAGGTACTCAAATGTATTCATAATTAAATGATGCTACTCCGCACTACGTGGCAAACCCACTGCTATTAGTACAGCTACAGCTCGCTTACTCTGAGAGCGTCGGCAAACATGATTATGCTACGGATTTCTTCATTACTGATAGCCGATGGAGCATAAAGGTCAAAGGGAAAACCACGAACAGCGAGACGCAGAAGCCTTCCACAAGATGTACCTACCAATGACCTGACCTGGTTATTTAAGCCGGAAGTCGATCCATGAACAAGGCTGATTGGGAACCTAAAGTTGGTCCCTAATTCATACCATGCCAAAATAGATCGATGTTCAGCTTAGTAACATTAAAAACGCTATGTCAAAACCATATCGAATGGTGTTTTATAGCTTTGCGTAACTCCAATGCCTAACAGAAAGGAGTTGGAAAAAGTTACTATTGCTGTTTTTGGTCCAACATATTCTGTATTTTAATCGTCGTTTAATGTTAAGGGGACGTGGAACAGTTACTGAAGCGCAACAATCGTGCGGCGCCGAAATTTAAAAGTTCATCGATTATTCTTGGCAGAGGGTATGGGAAAAGAACGCAAGTAATGGATCCTGAAGGTACCTTTGATGTATAAATAATAACAAAAGTTTGTGGTGCTTCTTCACGCTATATGTCCCGTCTAGTGCATTTTCTACTTGCTTACTCTGAGGGCTTCGTCGGTAACCTTGGTTCTTTTAAGGATCGATACAGTCTGAACCCAATGAACCGGTAACCGATGATGAGTAAAAAGACCATGAAAAGCAGTCTTCCACAAGAAGGACAAAGGTGGAAGCTGATGGATCATGATGTAACCATTGGTTACGAACATTTTTGGGGACACCTATGTTCACTAGTAGGTGTTTATAGTCTGAAATGATGATTAGGGATTGGTTACTTTGGGTGATTCACGGTTTAACCTTCTGCAATGCTGGTTTGCTACAAAAACAGAGCTTTAAGACTAGTCGTTAATGAGTTTTTGTTGTGGATTCGTGTAGCCGATCAACACGGTAAATAAGTAACATGAAATATAATTTCCTTGAACTGCCAGAACTAATACAATACATAAACGATTTCGTCTGCTGCAAATTCTTGTACGGAGATTAACCCTTATCTGATGCAAAAGGAACAATGGCAATTACTCGTATTCCAAAGTGCTCATGGATTTTAAACATTTATTTGACAAATACATCACAGAAGCGGAATCATGCTGTACTTCTAAATGGGCGTTTCCATGAATGGTTAAAACATTTGCTGGAGGTACTACGTTCGTTGTATTAATATTAAAAAAGAAAATACGTTTAGAGTATATTTTTTTTATTGTACTTAAGTCAAAACCATATCGACTGGTAACCGAGACTTCCGTACAAAATAAATACAAAATATGAGTTCAGATGAAAATTTATAACATTTCAATATCTAGCCGAGCTTACTTCCTCACAAAATTAAATAAAGGATAAAAATTTAACATATCCAAATCTCTAATAAAAACCAATTTAAGAAGTAGCTCATTCTTAAAAGAGCGTAGATGACAAGTAATTGGTTACGGCACGGTTATAAAGAAAAATGTACTACCATGACGTCATTTTTACGTCAAATATAATCAAAGTTTGGGTTCCGTGATAATAAAATAACAAAATGGGCATTGATTTATTACTTGGAAATCTTAAATGTTGTCAATTGCTTTTAACAGACAGGCGTTTTAACCCCAAGGGGTCAATGATGGTGGCCACCGATTTCGGCAAAAGGAGCAATGACGAGAATGCTGAAGAAGGTAAACTGCCAAGCGTGAGCAGTGCTTAAGCTTTGCAATAGCGTGGTGTCATACTATATATTCTTGCATATGCCGAAGCAAATTGAGAATTCATTTTGACCAATGACAGAAAGGCTTACAAGTGTTAGAAAAAGCCAGGGTTCTATTTATTAAACGCCTTGCTTCTCATGCTTTGTGATGCGCAAACGATGCAGGTACAGGGCAGTTGAATAATACGGGCCCGTCCCAAGCTAGTGGTAAGTTTATTTATAGGGGCCCAGGGACAAGACTCGAACTGACATGGGGCCCTTGATAATCTACATAGCTACGCCACTGTTGCGATGATAAATAATTCGTAATTGAAATATTTGACTTAAGATTATTGTTTTCAGCGGCATTTGCATGCAAAAGTTAGCGTATTGTTATAGACTAACACTAATACATTTTCTAAGGAATATTTGAAAAAGGTTTCGGGTTAAATTGTACGACATATCGTAATGCAAATTTACCTTAATAATAGTTAGCCGTTTACCTGTACTTTATACTCGACGAGTAAGTTTTATATTTCCTCATTACCTCGATAGACAGATTTACGTTTTAATTCCATTAATACGCAGTCCAGATTGCTTGACACAAAAATCAAGCTCAATAGTGTTTGAAAAGCCCACCAAATTATACTGCGGTAAAACATGTTTTAAGAATTGTACATGTTTCGAGAATAATAAATATTAATTAGACTAGATTCGCATAAACGTGCGACAACAATGACTAAAAATAACGGTTTCACTTACAGTTATGGTCAATCGGGACAATTTTTACAGCGGGGCAAGTGCACCCCACCATATCGAAATATCGATAAGTACAGATGCTACTAACGGCAGCTTAAAACCACGCAAGTATAGCCGGCAAAAAATAGATGGATTTGTGGTTTAACAGTATAACATCTGCACTTTTCGATATATTTCAATGTGGAAGCACCTATCCCGTAGGCGCACTTAACCCGACTGACCTTATGTGTCAAGAACGGCCCGCCATGTTTCCATCTCGTACGAATTGCACTCAGTCAGGGGGCTGCCGCAGAGATGTATCAATAGAGAACTTTATACGAGTTTAAAATGTATCGGGCTGTTCTTGACTCACTGTGAGTGGGTCCATCATTTTCAATGATTAAGGGTTATCTCACGAAAGTTTTCCTCCCTTAACGTTTTTTTTTTAAATTTAATCTTATTATCGATTCTATTTTAATGTGGAAACACCACATTTTTATATTTATCGACACAAAGGTAATTTATAAAATAAAAATGTAATGTGATCCACTGCAATGTAAGCAGGAGTCGAACCTGCGACCGTTGGGAGTGTGGATCACATTACACTTTGTCACACCATATTTTTCTTTTATAATTTATTTTTTCCTCCCTTGTTAAAATCTCGTAAGCGTGCTAAGCTCTCATCTGTTGTCACACGGTCATGTCACCCTAGCCTTAATTGGTCCTATACTCGTAGCAGACGACGAATACAGAATAACTCGGGTCTTCAAGCCTACGAGGAGTGGTCCCAAGTTCGCCATCGGGTACGGCAAACGAAAAATGCCGACGAAGCGAGGTAATGCCCAGATTTGCGATAGCCTCACGTTCTACACGAGGTGTTTTATCATCCTATTACTGGTCTATTTGTATGGAAAAGCCATAAGACGGCTCTTTATAACACACTCGTATCTATGTATCGTTACGGGATACATTGCGCGGCTAATAAAACTATTATTTATAATAGATGTTTAAACCTGCGATACTTCCAGGTTTTGCTTATATTGTACGCTAATACCTTAAAGCTAATGTAAATTTGTATAAGTAACAAACGCTTTAAGCTTTTTGATGATGTATTTGGTTAATTAGATATGTGGCTGCTTGCTAAACTAGTGGTGCCAGGTTCGATTCCTGGTAAGGACAAATATTTATTTGTTTACTAATATTTGTTTCTTAGGCTTTTGATGACTATTTCCGTATTTATCTAAATACGTTTATTTATTTAGCCGTCGAAAGATTATAAGCATTATTATATTTTAATATAATTGACAATGATAACAATGTCATTGTTGTGCTATCTTTGTTAATATTTTCAGTCATTAACACCTCTTTTTCTATCACAAAGGTTTGTTACAATTAAAGTGTTGTTTTTTTAAACACTACTCTAATTTTCAAGATAGTCACACTCTATTTCTCTCTATTTGAATGGACACTCAATCTAAACTTTATCCCACTCGCCGCAACATACGCTATGTTATTGTAAACGGCTACTAGTTTCAGATACGTTCAATTGCAGTAAAAGTTGAATCGTAACACGTCGAAAATACGGATATTGTCGAAGTCGCAAGAGTCGATAGACGCAAGGGATAACTTCCACGTTTCGTATGACGTAAGGCACCATTAATTAATTACGTAAGGGCGATTTTGGTTCTTTTTGACCCCCTTCCTACCCCCATGTAAGAGAATCCTCACTCAGTTAGTTAACCATCAGAGAGGGCATGTAGAGTAGTTGAGAGCCCTAAGGACCCTTACGTTATAAATTAATAGACTAGAAGTAATGACGTAATGGTATAGCCGATGTTTGCTAATCGAGCTGTTACCTAGGATAACTCGGGGCACGTTCTAGGGATAGGATATCGATAAAAAAGATTTCGATATAATTAAATTAATATATGTGCTCAATGAACATTCTGGATTACTATAAAGAGGTTCGATGTCATATCTGATCTGATATCGAGCCTCTTAAATTAAGATAATAAAAGTATGAGAATGTCATTTCAATTAAAATGTTAATTTACGTATATTATAAAAAATATTTTAAAATAAACATGTAAATACACGTTTTAATATGTATATTTTTTCATTTGAAAATGTGGAGAAATAAAGTAATATTTATTTATTTCGATGACATTTAGATGTTGACAGTAACATCGATATATTTTTTGTCGATAAAATATTTTGCTACGTCACTTTCGTATAGGTGCCCCGAGTTATCCTAGGTATGGACAATTTGACATTTCAAGGTAAAGTAACATATCAAAAAAGTCATAACTCAAAAATGTGTCATTACAAACCATAGGTTCCTTAGGCCTTTGCTCTTGATATGAATAAGTATTGCAATATAGTTAGATGTGATATATATCTAAGTAGTAATGGCTAATTTTGGTTTAACTTCAGTACTTTATACACCGGGAAGTTTTAATATGGCAGGCTAGGAAATTCCTGATTACGCCTTTTCTCTTATTGCACACCACATAGACGAATAAATAGGTGTAAAACCGTCCTTTAATCAATTATATTTATCGTAAGTATTATATTTTATTTGAAAATAATTACACAACAATTTGCTCTTATGTCAGGTTTCCTCGCTGTTACTATAATTAAGTGAGTGTGCTTGGAAAGATATCAGCTTTTATTGTGACCGGGTTTGAGTTCTTTTGCTTATTGGATAACTCGAAACCATTGTTAGCTACGTTAATAGGATATCGTAATGCTGTTTGCGCTGCGTTTCTGTCAGCAAATCCGGTAATGGTTGTTTATATAATGGTTGTATTGTACTGTCAAGTACAACAGATGTTTTTTACCTTATTGCTTTGCAAAGAAGTCGAATAATGTATGTATCTTCTTTGTATTCGATGCATTATTAAGTTAAATCAGACGTATAAACTGAAGAACTTGGTTATGCTGTGCACTTGTTATAACATAGTAATTAATTTGAAAAGGTCTGTTGCGAGCTGAGCGTTGAAAGATCAAGCGTGTGTTGCCATAACCCCGGTGCTAGGCGGAGTGTATAGAATTTGATCAATCACAGTTACCGAAACTGCAGACGCAAGATTAGATTCGATTTGTGATTGTGATTGCTCAAATCACGTTCTGCGCCACTTCGCTTGGCCCAGTTCCGTTTCAGTGGAAACACATCTTAATGAAGAATATCACCCTATTTTTATTTTTACTTTGCATTATGCTGCATTATAGTTACCGCAATATTTAAGGTAGTGAACCGCGGGCCTATAGCGTCACTTGACGAATTCTTCAATGTAAGAAGATACTATGAGAATTAGTCTGATGACGTCACGCGGGCACGACGCACACTGCGGAATTTACAATATCGTAACCTCAAAACTACACGCTTGATTTAAACGAAACAAAACTGGTGTATTTCTAATCACCCAGTTATTTTCTTCATTGCGCTAACGCTCATCAAACGCTGTGAAGGAAATCACGCAATACACTTTTTTCACGGTTTCCTAAACATACTGGAAATTCTTGGACTAGTATACGAGTAATGTTTGATGAACGTTTTGTTTCATGCGTTGCGTAGCCTATGACTTACTGTTTGTTTACTGTTGCAGTGTACGGTTCGGATAACTTCTGGGAGATGCTTCCAGGCTCACCCGAGAGAGAAGGACAAGAAATCGACGATGACAAACTGGAAAGGTAAAGTAAAACACCTCCACGGGCGATGGTAGTCAGACACTCCGTCTGCTGTTTGCCACCTATACAGCCTGTTACAGTACTTTTATCTCACGAGCGCGGGTGAGCCATGTTTGTGTGAGTAGATGTAATGCACATTGGCTCTGTGTGGGTGAGCTCGGGAGCGAACAGTTCCGGCTCACCCACACAGAGCCAATGTGCATGTACACTACTCACACAAACATAGCTCACCCGCGCTCGTGAGATAAAAGTACTGTACCGGCATGCAGGCATTTATTAAAACTGATAATAATATGATCCATTAGTAATTGTTTGCATGTATTAGCTAATCATAATTATGTAAATTAACTGCACAATTAAATTTCTTAAATCCGCAAATTCAATGTTAGTGGGTGTATAGCGTAATTGTCGTTACTCATATCACGCTGTCATTTAACACTCACTTGTCAATTTACTTTACTGTACATTGTGTTAGAAAGTTAATAAAGCCTGAATTTAAGTTAAATAATTAAATTAAGGTCATGGATACGTTAAAGATGTTACTTTACTCTACTTTAATAAAAGCCTACTTGGCGGTAACACACTGTATAAAAATAAAACTACGAACAGCCTTTGCACTTGACGACTCGAAATTCACCTGTTTAGCCTGTTCATGAACACAGTAGCCATGTTTTATGCCTTCAATTTTGGATGAAATTCCTTTACAATTCTCTCGAGTTGTTCCGTCCGAAAGGTGATACTTCGAAGCCTGTTATAAATAACGCACATTATGACGTCATTTCCTTGCATGTTTGAGAAAAAACCTTTTATATTTTTTTGCCAAATACGATGACCTACGTTGTGAATAAAACATTTTGTGTGAGCCCGCAACATAGCTGAAAATGTACATGTTATTGGAATAGATGTAAAATTTGCTGCATAGCTCAAATACTAAACATTTAACCATTTACCGCCACTAATTTTCAATCATAGTCCATCTCTCTGACCTTTCATTACTGAATTGCGCAACCGTTAATTATGAGATGAAAGCATGCAATTATGCGAAACATAATTAAGATTAAAACACGGGTAACTAAATTTCCCTACCGAGATCATTTAACCGATCGGGAAACGTAATGAATTAATGAATCGTAAGCGATGGTCTAAAGCTAAAGTGGCCTTAAATTTGGGATAGTTTTACACCGCTATTAGAGCGGTTAAATTTAGGGATGTAGTCCAATCTGCGAAGGTAAGTCTAGGCATTTTTACAAAAAAATTAACGGTGAATGGAAGTTTAAGTTATATTTAAATATTCTGTCTGTCAGTTTTGTGACGAATATTATGGCATTTGAAATTAATAGTCAGCTGTGTGACGACTGATGATCAGAAACAGCTAATAACACACGGTTGCATTTTATTTACAGTAGTATGATGAAACGTAAAATAAAAATATTCATAATATGGTCATATTATATGAAATTAAAGAAATAATTCAAATTATTTACTCCTTTGACTGAACTATCGATATTAACATTAACGGTGGCATTTTAGAGGTGATTTATTTATTGTATGCTAAATTTCCTTTATTTATAGAACAAGATAACTTACATGAGTCATTGCAAGCTCAAAGTTAGCCCAGCTTAAAGTTATAGGTGGTTATAGTCATATCGATTTGAAAAAGATTTTTCGTATAGCTCTTTGATTGAATGAATTTTATAAGGTATATACTAAAAATATAATAGCTGTCAATTTAATACTATTCAAAGAAAATGTAGGTACTCTAAACAATTTTATTTCAGTTCCATAATAAAAAATTATAAGTATAGTAGCTGCAAAAACATCGAATTAATGAACGCATTCATAAAATATCTGCCATGGACTATATTGTTAAGGGAATAAACACACACAAACACTTGGCGGGTATTCCACATCACAGGATTAGGAATCTTCTAACATTCAAAGGCGTTCAGACGTCTCGTATGTCCAAAATACGTGATTCGAGGCCCATTTGCTGAGATAATCGCTAAATCGATTAGGGTGTCTACAAACACTCCACTAGTTCGCGAGGGTCTTAAGTCTTATTGTCTACGCCGTCCAATTTGACCAAAAAACGATGAATTTGATTGGAATCTACGTTGTCCGTTAAGCCCTTTTAGTGATGTAGGGATGGCTAAATAATACTCCACATATCAGATGGTCCTTTTGCATTGTTTAGTATGTTCATTGAGACGTACGTATCTTTCATTAGCGAATCGGTCTCGCGTCCATTTGGCAACGTAATATTAGTACGTAGTTCTACTAGACGACGCGTTTGGCTCGGTTGGTAGACACCTGCCTACTGAGTCGGCGGTCCCGGGTTCGAATCCCGGCCGGGGCAAATATTTGTGCAAAATATTTGTTCTTGGGTCATGGATGTTATCTATATATGTATTTATATATTATGTATATCGTCGTCTAGTACCCATAGTACAAGCTTTGCTTAGTTTGGGACTAGGTCGATTTGTGTATGATTGTCCCTTAATATTTATTTATTTATTTATTATTTATTTACTATCATTATTTTGACATATCGGGACTTCAGTTTCGCAGTCTTAATGTTTATTTCCGTCGAAAAACAAATGTTTTGAAAAGCTTTATGAGCCAATTTAACCAAATGTTACCATTATCTAGTTTATCAACTCCGAAACCACTTAGACATTTTTTTTAAGACATGATTTGAACTGTATCAAGGCTTGTTAGACCTCATTACCAGTTTAGTCGGACTTTGTGTGGGAGTGTAACCCGCATTTAGACACTGATTTAACAAGCACTTTTAAGAGCAATCAATCCACCTCTGTTTTTCTTCCTATACGGCTTCCTTAAACCTAAAACATAAACTTGTGATTGATTATGGGATTAAATTTCTTTCTCAACCCTTTCATGGCGTCATTCAATTTTCGCATGGTCAGTAGTAGTAAAACGGGAATTTATAGGGCGGTAAAGAGATCGAGGTAATCGTTTTGTGAAATGGTTATACTTTAACAATTTGTTCGTGTTCTATAAACGAGTCGAGTTATTACCTGTCGCCCGAGCGAAGAGACCGGGCTTAAGTCTTCCTATGGGTACCTACAATACCTGGGAAGTCTTACTATAATATATGTCTATGGGCGACTTTGGTGCCTACATTATTGCATTTGGTAGCTACATTTAAATACAAGTGCGGCTGCCTACTTTGTTTCTTATTGTTCATGATCTCATATTCAATTAAATTTGATTGACGTTCATTTTACATTTCGTCATGAATATAGTCGCATGTCGTCAAGAATCTTACACAAATTACATATATTTTCAGAAATTTCACTACTATACTGACGTAAATAGTGATGTACGGGTTGTACAATCTACTTGTACAGTCACCAAACAGCAATAGTAAAGTTACTGAGCGAACTAAGTGATCAAAATGGCCTACAAATGACACTCTAATGAGAATACGGCATGTTACACATCATTCTGAACATGTTATTCTGTACTTTTGACTGTAGATATGGATATGTGACCAGTGCCTATGGGATACTTGGACATGGACAGCCTACTGCGTACTTTTTACTTAAGCGCGTCGGTTTAATGCGTTAAAACATCGCTAAAAGCATTGCGGTTGTTGCACGCTGTAGGTGAATAGGTATAAGTTATTAAGTAAATAGAAGTACTTATTCATTTTCAGTTTTGTATTATAACTTCATATTTAAACTTATATAAGACAAATCCAACGCGATTACGGTATAGGTATTAACGTGTCTTATTTTTCAGCATTCCCATGGATTGGTTCGTGAATGAGATCGTCAACAACCCTGACTTCGCGCGATCCGTGATTCGCAAATTCATAGACATCAACCAGGTTAGTGGCCCCGTTGAGTGGAGTCTACACCTCGTATCTAGTACATTGTTAACATTATCTAGTAGGTACTCTCCATACATTATACATTTGGGCTGCAGTTTAGGATATCACTTCATTTGACCATGGAGTAATAGATATAATAAGAATACTAATGCTAATACTAAGTAATACTAAAGCTAAGTGAAGCTTAGATTTTACTTAAACACATTTTAATTGATTTAACACTCTCGCAGCTAAAGATCGCTACGTGTTTCGCTAAAAATAGAAAAATACATATCTAGCAAAAATGTAATACAATCATAGCACCAGGTAGGATCTTGGTGTTGAACGTGTTTTAGTACATTACATTCATATGGCGGTGAATTAATGTCCCAGATCGCAGATAGGTGTTTGCCATAAATATGCAATATGGGGCTATAAGGATTACCGCCCGTGTTGTCTAAAGTTTTACGTCTTGGCTTGGCCAGGAAAGGAAATGAGATTTTCCCCCCGCGTAGCGGGCAGAAAATCCCACTTATGGCCTAGGGCGACGTTAAACATTTTTGAAAAATTCGCGGCAAAATTGTCACACCAAAGAACATGACATTGAATTGAAAAAGCCCTTACCCAGTGCTGTTCAAGTTTAATATATTTCTAAAAGTGGATTTCTGTAAAATAGTACTCTAATTGGCATGAGAACTAAGGCCGAGTTCTTTAATTACCTTCCTTTTTCATTAATTTGTAAATATTTGTATGTATTTCCAGGACGGCATGCTGTCATCGGACGAGCTTCTCAGGAACGTGTAAACGACTTTTAAGTTAGTTTGTTGTAGCTGATACTCTCTTGGATTGTTTCCTACCCGTTATGTATGTACCAAAACGATCAAGTTTATTTACTACAGTTGTATACTTAACGACTTTATATAATGTTACGATAGGTACTGTGATATGAAGTGAAACTCACTAATTTCGTATAAAACTTAGTTATTATTTTTGTTGTATTTATTAAAATCCTGTAATATTATTTTTTAAGATTATTGGAGAAATTTATTATCATTAATGTAAATAGTTTCTAAAATAAAAAATACGATGTCAATGGCATAAGAATTTGTCCATAACGTAATTCCATATATCTTTATGTAGGAAAGTGTAGATCTATATGAATGTGTGTCAGTCTTCAAGTTTCCTCACAAATCTATAAAACCAAATATATTTAATATTTCGACACTTTCAATGTGCGTCACCCTAGTGCTACCCCAGTTTGGCATGTCTTGATTACTACTTAATGTTGAGACAATATTATGGGTGCTGTTCCAGCAAAGTAAATAAAAACATGACTATCTTCCTCAACTACCTATAAAATGTTACAGCACATTTTTATTCTGTTATATTTGTATTTATTTTCGTTATACTAGTTTATTTTTCAGCAGTAGATACATACTGTTTGTAGTTTATTAAAAATATATTGTTATAGGTCCCGCCATTGTGACGTACATACATAGAGAAAAATATTATTAGGTATTGAAAATTGAAAAGTAGTAGTAAGAGGTAAAAGACTAAAATATATTTTAAATGCTAGTAATTATCATTGTACTTTAGTTTCTTCTTAAACAAAAATAATTGTAAAATTTTCAAAAATGGGGAAAGGCGACATTCTCGGTTACTATAACCTTATTTATTTAGGCTGGGATTTACAAAGTGAATTTTCCTAAATATATTTATTTAGATGTAGTGTTTTGTATTACCTTTGACGCTCTACATACATACATGTAATGTTGCATAATGGATATAATAATTTCTAGGCTAGTGAGTCAAATATTCGAGAATCAATGTAAGTTTGGATACCCAATGTTTACATAGTTTGTTGTTAATGACACTATCGACGTTATGGATGAAATAAATTTATCGGGTACCAATATAGTTGTTTTATTGTTCAATTTTTACCTTACCAACTTCTCTACTATTATAAAACTCTAAAGTATGAAAATACGTTTTCTATAGAGAGGGGTCATGATTTCAGGAAAAATCTTAATAGCGTGATGCAGGATCGTCAGTTGTTTTCAATGGGCGCGCGGCGTCATGCCAGCCTGGCGCCATCTGTTGACCATAATTTCCTTTGACCTGGCATCATGCGGAAACGGCTGGACAGATTATAACCAATTTTGGTACAGGGATAGCTGGACATCCAAAGATGGTTATAGGATAGTTACTTTTTATCATTAAATAAAAAAATACGCGGACGAAGTAGCGGAAACCTCCTAGTTCTTATATGTCTTTAGGCTCTATAGTCCATTCGAAGAAAATAGTGTCTCATGAACAAACCCCGGGGTTTTGGGTGCACGAATGATTTGACGCCTACCTGCCGGCCTAGTGTGAAATCAGTGATAATATCTTAAAACCTCATCAATAAAATACCGTGCTCGAAGTGGTCGAGGGGCGTGACTAACCGAGAAACAGCGGCGAGTTAATATTTTTAACCGACTTCAAAAAAGGAAGAGGTTCTCAGTTCTTGTTTTTTTTATGTTCCCTTACTCAAGGACGGCTAGACTGAACTGAAATTACCTTATAGTTATTGATCCCATTACATCAGGTTGGGATCAGATGATGGGATCCTGGAGTATTCGAGGGATCTCTTCAAATATCATAGTCACACCTATCGTGATTTGGTTATTATTGTTGGTGACTCTATATTTACTCCTAGAATTTTGTTATTTTTCGTCGATTGATTGATTTCTCCGAAAAATCATTTCGTAGACAGCATTTTTCTTTGCAACCGTAAAGTATTTGAAACTATTTATTTTATTTTTAAGTCTTAGTTTTTAATTTTAACTTTAAGGCTTTATTTAAGCTTTTCCTATGCTATCAGAAATTGTTATATTCTTATAATTAAATAACTATTTTACAGCCGACTTCAATAAAGTTACAAAACAAAGCTATTAACCTAACCTAGCCCAATCAATAAATAGAATGATATTTGCAAGAATTATAAATAAAATATGATTACCGAGGAATAAAAGTTCTGCGAAACGATTTTTCGGCGAAACTAATCATTCGACGAAATAAGTTTCTATGAAACAAAGGCTTCCCATTTTTGGTAGCTCGCTCAGTTCGTTTCAGAAATACAACTTATTCTCATTGAATTCGGTTATTCTTGGTTCAGAAGTGACCATCTCGAATTCACAATAGTGTTAGTTGCGTTGGAAATGTATTATCACTTGGGGCTGAACCTATATAAAATGTTTAAAAACACTTTCTTCTTTTGTTTGTTTTTTCTCTCAAAAACCGCATCAACGATTCGGTATTTTTTGCGTTCCGGTAACCATTTTTTTCCGGACATAAATATTGTTCTCAGTTTTTTTTTTATATAAACAACATGGCTATGATTACAAACAGGGGGGGTATTCGACCAATTTTAGAGATATAATGGAGATCTCTCCTTTTCATCGCCATCCGTCACTTTTGACGTGTGCCTACTTGACAAGTGGCGATATCCCTAGAACATCGCAACTTCGTCAATTCGGACGCGCAAAATTTTCGCTTTCTTTGTATGTGACGGCATAAATAACAGGCGCATACTTTAAATTGACCACGTAGTACGTGACATTAGTCCGTTACGTTTCGTTCAAAACAGAAATTTATATACATGAATAGCATTTTTGACAATTGTTATCGCCTTCGTATTTCCAAAACTGAGATGAGATATGTCACATGTGTCATTAAAACGCGATGAGCTTCATCATCGCGTTTTAATGACAGTTCAAAGGCGAGATCACGGAGAGATGACTGTTATCTAACGGTGATCTGACGTTTGGCGATCGACACTCGAATTAGGCCCCTGATTATTATAGTAACTGGTTTGATAATAGTTAGACGAAGCGAATGTTTACAATATCAACAAGTTCTATTTATTAAAGAGCTGTTCCCAACTGCAATAACTGCAATTTGTTGTAGAACTTGGTATTAATGGCTGCGAACTTGCATTGCATATACATTTATTTTCGTTGCGTCGGAGTAGTTAAATACCGTTTGAAAAGCTAAAGTAGTTTAGTATCAGTCTCGATGTTGCAGCATCACCAAATAGGTATCTCTGTTTGTCGACAAATGTTGAATATGTCCTACTTATTATGAAATTTTGTATTTATCCAAACACGTATAAAGATTAGAAATAAAATAAGAACAAGAAAATAAAAGTAATAGCTAAACCTAATTAAATATTTAGTGAAATATGCGAGTCGGACTCGCGCACCGAGGGTTCCGCACTACTAAGTAATTTTTAAACCTGTTTTGTTTTATAAATAGTGACACAAAGGTAAATTATGAAAAAAAAAATGTAATGTTTTAATGTGATCCACTGCAATGTAAGCTGTAAGTTTATAAGAGTAAAAAATGTGGTATTTCCACATTAAAACTGAATCGACAAAAGATTATATTAAAAAAGGTTTTATTTTTGTTGTTATAGCGACAACAGAAATACACCATCTGTGAAAATTTCAACTGTCTAGCTATCACGGTTCATGATATCCAGCCTGGTTACAGACGGACGGACAGCAGAGTTTTAGTAATAGGGTCCCATTTTTACCTTTTAGGTTCAGAACCCTAAAAACGCATTCATTCCAGGCGCGAGATAGCGCTACCCGTCGCTCTCTCACACTGTCACACTACTACACAGAATCGCGTATGACAGTTATGCTAGAGGTGCAGGAATGATTCGAAACGGGTGTCATGACTAGGGTTGCCAGACGTCCCGCTGTAGGCGTGACCTCTCGTTTCTGCAGCCCTAGAGTATACGTCTCACAAAGGGCCCGCGCGACCGATTGTCCCGTTTTCAGGCTAGACTATACTATAAGCACTGAAATTAACGTTCAGTTGAAATTTTGAGTAATTTGAGAGGGCGTGTTCACTGGCTCGCATGGCACTAACCTGCGCTTTCTTCTTGAGTTCTTCTTTCCTTTTTCTTTTTATGCCCCAATACGTAGGCGGCTAATATATTATCTTACAGTTATACAAAGTTAGGAAGTCCCGCATTCTATAAGCCAAGTCCTACAATTTGATCGCAAATGTATCACAAATCTGTGCACTAAGGTTGGCAACTCTAGTCATGACCCATCTCGCGCTACCGATTGCCCTCAGACCCAAAAACCGGTCGTTTTACAGTGAGTTAACAAGACTACTTGCATGTAATTGCATTCTGGTCTAAGTAGTGTAGTGAGATCAAAAGTACATAAATTTAGTGTAGTGAGATCAAAAGTACATAAATTCAAAGCAGCCATGATAGCATAATTATTAAGATGATTATTATAAGAGGAACAGATTTATCGTCGGTAAAAACCGAACGACCCAAAGTTATCTTCATGTGAAAACGTTTTTTATAGAACCGAATTGTTAACAAGTAACAAGATATTCGCATGTAGTTGCATTCTGGCGTAAGCAGTGTAGCGAGAACAAAGCGTGTCAAAGGCTTCCATCCGGCCGACGAGGGTTAACGCTTGCGTCGTGTTTCGGGAAGCGTTTAGTCTGGTTCAAGTTCTATGCACAGGCGTAGCATAGGCGATATTAGAAGAAGTTATATATTATATAGAAGAATAGGTTGTTCCAACAGTGGATTCATGAGATTGTAAAAATTACCAGTCTGTTGCACAAATTATCACTAAGCTAGTAAAAGTATAAAGCGAAGCTTGAATTAGATTAAGAACTATTTGTATTGTAGGCATATTAAAATTATTATTAAAGTTAGGACAGATTCATTGTAAGAATCTGTCCGTCCTTGTTGTCGTTACCTATTTACAAGCTTTTAAATATTTAGCTTGCATGGTATGTTTAAAGTATGTTTGTTCGGGTAAAATCTTGCAACTCAATTTTGAAGCAGATATCGTCAACCGATAGAGCTGAAATTTTGCATACTTACTTAACTTTGATGGCAATACAATAATATGGTACCATGGGGCTGATCTGATGATGGAGCCGGAAGGTAGCCATAGGAACTCTATAATAGAAAAAGCAATCCTACCGATCTCGGGCTCTTTAGAATCGTCTCAGTGAGCATTTGATGGATATTCAAAGAAAAGTACAGTCGGCTAAAAGCTTGCCACTAAAATGACATTTTTGACAGAAACTTATTCTACCGACGATGGCTTCATACTAAACGGCATACTGATACTGCACATGGGGAGGCGATAAAGTTACTAAGGTTTTTGTAGTACCGAACATCCTTCACTATTATTCTTTACTATATACTTTAGTAAATTAGATTCTCAGCCGCTGGGCTCGGCGAGTTCTTGAGTGGCGACTGCGCAGCGTGGGTAAGCTGGTAAAGCTTTTTGGAATTCGCTGGATGCTGGTAGTGTAAGAAAGATGACGCGCAGAAGTTCTTTGAGGGAGCTTTACGTCGAGAAGTATTTGGGCTGGTGATGACGATGCTGAGATTATTAGATTTAGATTTAGATTTATTTATTTCATAATAAAAAATTTACATTATAAATTTATCCTAAGTTAATTTACATGAATCTTGATATTATGATCGTCAATAGGAACATAAAATTAGATAATAATCATTCAATTAAGTCAAATACACCATCATAATATATAACTACAACTATAATAATAGAATCATAAAATGCAATGTCAGATAAAACAGAAATATATGTCACTATCAGTAAAAAACTAGCTTATACAACTTATAATAGATATACATATCTCCCATGGGATCGTCAGAAAAACATTAAATAACTAAATAAACAAATGTCATTTTATAATTTCATGTCCATGTACTCACTAACAGAATAAAATGGATTTTTCAATAAAAAGTTTCTCCATTTTCGTCGAAATGTTTCTTCAGATGGTTCAGTTCGTATTTCGGCGGGTAGACGTTCGTAGTAGGTCGGGCCGATGACGATTAAACGTGACGATAACGTTAAAAGTTAGAATTTGGTGCAAAATATAGGTACCTTTTACAGAATAAAGCTGTTCTTTTCTTACTTAACCCCGAAGATAAGACCCCATAATACTTATTTTTTTGTGAAGATGGTATCTTCACGATCGGTGCCTGGCCACTGATTTAAGAAGTAAAGTTGTTTTATATTTAGAATAAGACGCGTGACATCCGTCAATGAAATAAAATGTAGTAGTTATTCTTTATCTGGCCTCCGGGCAATAAAGATATTAATTAACGTACCTCTGCTCTTTTAATATACCACTGAAGTTATCCCCCGGCAGTCGCCACACTTGGTGGAGTCTGCGAAATTTTTAACTAGAGACACGCGAGTATTGAAAGTTTCCCCGCTCCCAATTAATTTTGTCCACAGATTCTCAGGCAGCTGTGAAAATTACGCACTGAAAGCGTACGGTTTGCATAACAGCCGGACAGAAGCGAAGCGGTCTATATGCGCACGAAGCACAACAAAGAATAAGTGCACAATTGTGGTATTGTATGTAAAGGAGCGAGTTCGACAGACGGGTGAAGTTGACGAATCACCCATTATCATTTTTCATCCCATGCGATTATAATCTATTTGTGCATATAATTTGTTTGGATTTCATACGAAAATGGAAACAAACACTTTTAATGGCTTATCTGACGTCGATGACTTTATTTTTCAATTCAAAATTTTGGCCCAAGTGAAAAAATATGAACCAGCACAATCACAAGCGGCAATCGCAGCGTATTTATCGGGACCTGCGTTACAATTTTATAAAGCTAACTATGCGACTTTCACATCATTCGAAGATGTTTTGACAAAGTTAAAAAACGAATTCCCGTCGAGCCAAAATTATGTACAAAATTTTTATTATCGTCACCAAGAGGCTCATGAATCACCAATAATATTCTATTATGCTCTAGAAGCACTGGCATCTAAGGCTGGGAACATAGCAGAAGCCGATTTCATAATACATTTTATCAAGAATCTACATGACAGCGCTAAATTTTTCTTTACAACGTCAGCGATCAACACCAAGGCAGAGCTAAAAACGGCTATTCATCGGTACAATGAATATCATTCGCAAGAACAAAAATCTTCTGTAGTCATCCCCATCAACGAAACTCCATATACATTGATACAGAGCCAGCAGGGTGAACAATCAATTTCACCAATAAATATTTCATCCCGAAATGTGTCTACGGCACCCCAATCAGCATTTTCTACACCGATACCAGTACATACGCCGGTACCAGCTTACGCAACGCTGACCAACGATCAGGCGGTGAACACGCCTGTGAACCGAAATTATCCTGCCTATAATTTCAGACAAAGAACACAGCAAAATTACCGTGGCAACTACCAAGGAAATGCACCTTCAAGATCAACATACCGGAATGAAGAGAATCGCCCAAACGCGGATGGACGGCGCGGGACCGGAGCGGCGCGGCGTTGAACACACTACGCTCCGATACTAATACAGGCAATAATGAACCTTTATATAATAGGTCTTATATAAATGTAGAAATATTTAATGATAACTATCTAGCTCTGATAGATAGTGGAGCAAGCGTTTCTTGTATTAGTCTGTCTATTATCAAAAGTTTGAACATTAAATTTAATGATAATGATAGAATTTCTTTGAAGATAATCGGTGGCAAATTTGTTTGTACTGAGGGTTCAGTACAATTAAATATAATTGTAGATAATGTAGTATTTAATCACATATTTAACATTATTGACATCAATTCTGACCAAATCATCATCGGTTATGACTTTTTGGTACAGAATGGTGCCAACATTGATTTTCAGAAAAATATAATATGTTTACGTGGAAGATTTACCACGACATTGGTAAATAATATAAGGAAGGAACCGAGAAAACCAATGCTACTGCAAGAATCAAATAAACAAGGCATCCGATGTGAAACAGTATTTTTTGCAGAAGAGAATAAGGATAGTATACAAATTGGCAAGGAGTTGAACAATTCTCAGCAGCAGCAACTACTGACATTATTAAATAAATATGAAGATAGATTTGCCTACAGTCCTTCGAATCTAGGGGCATACAACGGATATAAAATAGACATCGAAACGACTGATGAAGTACCAGTACATAAACCGCCATATCGAATGTCCGAGAAACAGAAGCAAATTATTGAAGAACAAGTTCAAGAAATGCTCAAGAATGACGTAATAGAACGTTGTCAAAGCCCGTACGCATCACCAGTTGTGATTGTGGAGAAAGCAGATGGGAAACCAAGGTTTTGTATGGATTTCAGAAGCTTAAACAAGAAAATTAAACCAGATGCATATCCAATACCGCGCATTGAAGAACTATTGACGTGTCTAGAAGGCGCACGTTTCTTTGCTGAACTGGATCTAAATTCAGGATATTGGCAACTATGTCTCGGAAAAGGCAAAGAAAAGACAGCTTTCATTTGTCAATCAGGTCTATATTCATTTAAAAAATTACCCATGGGATTGATAACAAGTATGGCTCATTTTCAGAGAGCAATGGACACAGTTTTAGCGGAAATGAAATACAAGAATGTTTTGGTATATGTTGACAACATCATTGTGTATGCAAAGACATATAAAGAGTTTTTAACAGCTTTGGAAAATGTTTTGCGAAGATTTCAGAAGGCAAATTTAACTTTGAAGCCGACGAAGTGTAAAATTGGGTTCACAAGCTTAACAGTGTTAGGACATACTGTGTCGAAGGAAGGGATTGGTCCCGACATGGAAAAAGTGAAGGCAATGCAAGATGCAAAGCCACCATCCAACTTAAAGGAACTAAGATCAGTATTAGGTCTATTTTCGTATTACAGAAAATTTATTGACGGATTCGCTAAAATAACATTGCCTCTGACAGAATTGACGAAGAAAGGACGTAAATTTGAATGGTCAACAGAAGCGCAAAAGGCCTTCAATATAATGAAAAACAAGATTTGTGAAGCTCCAATACTCAGATATTTCACAACAGATGAAGATGCGACAACGAGATTGTATATAGATGCATCTGATAAATCTTTGGGAGCATGTATTATGCAAGGCAAATCAGATCTACGGCCAGTAGCATTCGCTTCGAGGAAATTAAGCGACGCAGAAAAACGTTATACAATAACGGAGAAAGAATGTTTAGGCCTTATATGGGCCTTATCATATTTTAAACAATATTTATGGGGCATGGAATTTGAAGTATTTACGGATCACAAGAGCCTGGTATGGTTACGATCACGTAGAGACATGAATGGACGTTTGGCGAGATGGGCTTTAGCTATACAACCGTGGAATTTTAAAATAATCCATTGTAAGGGAAAGGATAATATTCATGCAGATTACCTAAGCAGAAATCCCCTCTACAATGAGGAAAAACCAGAAGAGAATATCACACCGAATCAGGACGACTTATGTTTGTATAGCTTTGAAAAAATAGATTTATTACAGAGACAACAGGCTGACGAGGAATACAAAAATATATTTGAAAAGTTATCAAATATGAACCAATATAAAGGTTATCACACGAAACGGAATATTTTATGCAAGAAAGTATGGGTTAATAACCAGCTGAAAAGTGTCACAGTTTTACCAGAAAGTTTATTTACAGAATGCATGGCAGAATTACATGATAACACATGGAGTGGAGGACATTTTGGCTTATTTAAAACTCTAAGAAAATTCAAGAATCGCTATTATATTCCAAATGCAGAAAAGAAAATAGAAAATTACATAAAATCCTGTACAAAGTGTCAGGAAAAGAATATTTTACACCAGAGGGCGCCACTGCAAAATGTGAAGATTCAAAACTTTGGTCATCGAATAGCAATGGATGTGCTTGGCCCATTCTGCAAATCAAAGGACGGACATAGATATGTCATTGGGGCTATAGAATACATGAGCAAATTTGCCATTTGTAAAGCAGTACCTAGAGTCACAGCGGAGATTATCGCACAGTTTATTGTCGAGAACATATTCTGCACCTTCGGGGGCATCGAATCAATAATCACAGATCGAGGTACAGTCTTCACTTCAAAACTGGTGCAAAATACAGTAGAAGAGTTTGGTGGTCGACTTCTTCATACGACGGCATACCATCCACAGGCGAATGGCTTAATAGAAAGATTCTTCAAGACATTGACAACAGCCATGTCAAAATGTATACAAGAAGATCAGAAGGACTGGTCGTCAGCATTACCAAGAATTGTCTTCTCATACAATACTTCAGTTCAAGCATCTACAGGCGTCGCGCCATATCATATAGTTTTTGGAAGGGAGCCATATTTTAATCAAGATTTGAAACTAAGAATTCATGAGGAAGAACAAACTACATTAAAGAAGAAAATGAACTACATACAAGATTTATCAGAGAAAGCAATGAAAAATATTGAAAAGGCTCAGCGTTCACAAAAACTACAATATGACAAGAAGACAAAATCAGTTCAATATGAACCTGATGATTTGGTCATGATTATAAAACCAAGACGGTTGACTGGAAGAAGTTTAAAACTTTGTAGATTATTTGTAGGACCATATAAGATTGTTCACCGATTGTCTTCATTGAATTATGTGGTACAAAAACTCACTCCTAATGGTCGTGCCAAGAACGTGATAATTCATGTTAACAGATTAAAGAAATTCTTTAATCGTTAATTCTAATTAATATAAACAATTCTATACTTCTAGGGTGTAAATAATAAAACTATTATTTTTCAGAAATTTTTAATTCAGGCTGACAGTACTTGGATGCAATTGTTTGTTGCATTTATAATTATCGCCGTTGTAAATATAATTTAATTTCTTTATTTCTTTCTACTATATTTCAGCTCCACTTCTAGGATATTACTATAGGAAGCATAATTTTTTATTACTTGCACTATAAATTTATTGCACTATAAATTTATTGCACTTTGAATTGATTGCACTTTCAATAACTTTACTTGAGATGATTTTAACTTATTACTTTCACAGAGTTCCAATAATTAATTATAACACTTTATTTCCAGCATTTTAATTTGTGTATACTAATATGTTTTTCTTTTTCATGTAATCCAACACTGCAAGGGCCATAGCTGTCCCAGTTCCTCGGGATTTCAGCTGCTGGTGTGACTGAATGCCTCACGCATTCATCCTCCAGGGGCGGCAGGAGCATGAGGTCTTGGCTGTGGTGCCAAGGACTTCATGTAGCCTGCATCGGGCCGGCTGCAGACTGAAGATTGTTATTTTTGTTTTTGTTTGTTGTTGCGTCTGTGTTAATTTAATAATTTTTAAGTCTCAATAAAGTTAACTTTCGTTTCGTGTCTTATTAATGATTGGTTTTTCGACAGTGACATAGCATTTTGACATGTCAATACGACGTGTACTGCTTTGGTCTATGGTCGTAAAATCAATTATGAGGTTATAATTTATTTTTATTTAAGTTTGGTAAAAATATTTGGAATAAAGTAGAAATATTTATTCCAGATATTTATTTAGGATAAAAGGTATTGGTTCGATGGTACAGATTTCTGGGGCATATTTAATATATATGCGCCAGGATTCTAATATAAAGATAGTGATAGACGGTTGTCACTATTTGTTAGTTCTGTATGGATGTTTGAGACAAGTGTCATAGACAATGTGTCAGGCATCTAATATAAGGGCAGTGACATATCGTGGTACAATTGTTTGGAGCATGCGACGTGTGTCATATGTCATACTCCAGGCAGTTAAGGTGGGAACATTCGATACGATTTAATCGGGTTAGCCGGTTTTACACTAGGCGATTAAATTGTTGAAGCTTGATGTATCGAATGGTCTATGCTTTATTAATTAGTCGAATAACATTCGGGATAAGTTGGTGCCTTGCCTTTTTAGCAGGTTTTTTGTCAAGGCAAAGCCAATGTCAGACAACATGTCAGATTACGTAACATGCCATAGGCTAGTGTCTGTTCATGTCCTGACCCTGGTTATCTCTTAGCAAGAGACCATCTGGGTATGAATGTATGGGTATTCCTGCATAGGTAGGGACCTCTAATATGTTAGGCAGGAGTAGTTTTGTCTAGCGTTTATATAGTAAGACGAACGTCCCTCGTCTATCCCGAGACGGCGGGAAATGTGAAGATGGTATCTTCACGATCGGTGCCTGGCCACTGATTTAAGAAGTAAAGTTGTTTTATATTTAGAATAAGACGCGTGACATCCGTCAATGAAATAAAATGTAGTAGTTATTCTTTATCTGGCCTCCGGGCAATAAAGATATTAATTAACGTACCTCTGCTCTTTTAATATACCACTGAAGTTATCCCCCGGCAGTCGCCACACGAGGGCTCATCCCTCAATTTCTAAATCGTCACTTTCCTAACTCTTCCACATTCTTGCTATATGGACCGCACTCCCAAGTTCCCAACTCGTCCATCAGAAATGTCTTACGGATTCTAGTTAGTAAATCTGTGTCGTAATGGGAATGTAGACTAGTTAGTACTGTGATATAAGAATGTAGACAAGTTAGCACTGATGGACCATTATAGTAATGAGGACAAAATAGTAAGTTACGATGTAGGAATATTAACGAATCAGAGCAGGCATGTGACAATGAGGAAAAGTTAAGAGGCCTTATTCCTTTTAAAATGCAGATTGTTTACACATTTTTCTCTATGATCAAACATGTTTCATAACATATTATTGATGTTACTACCTAGAACAGGGCTATTGAGATTTATTGGTATATATTTGAAACCTACAGTTTGACTTTTTCATTGATAATTTTTATTTCAAAAACTACTCGAAATTGACAAAATTCACGCGTAAAATTAGTTTTTTCAACTTATTTTCGGCTACACGCAATTAAAACATGAGATAGCAATGTTACTACCTAGAACTCGGGGAAAAGTATTGTTCACTCCAAAAATTTGGTTGAAATTATGAATATATTTGTCATAATATGAAAAAAAAAACAAAAGGAATAAGGCCTCTTAAGAAGGTAATGAAATAGGATTGTGGAGAGATTTGTCCTGAGCCCGCGCGAGCGTCACAGGAATAACATATTTAAAATCTCTGAAACTTATATGAGTAAATACGTAATGAAATCTGATTAAACTGAGCTGAACCTGGCTGAAGTCACATTTTCAATAATCGAAAGTTTTGATGAATAATTATATTTTGAATGTTAACGTAGCCAGAATTTTATTTACCGCTTCATATAAACCATTAAACTGTCAGTAAGAAGATAACGACAAGATTAATTTACACCTTGTACTCCAGTCCTTTTCAAATTTATCGTGGTGGCAAACAAGTTGGACAAAGGCACTGTAATAAAGGAGTGGACTCTGTCAGCACAATGGAGCGAGTTGTAATGAACTTTCATAAAATCAGTCTGATATTGCAAGATCACAAGATGACGAAACATTTCGAAGTTATTTGATATACAATACTTACTGATTGTTATAATGAAACAGCAGATTCTAGAATAATGCAATGTAAATGAAATAAATTAGTAAATGAAGGGTTAAGGGAAAGAACTGGCTAAGTCACATTTGCAAAATATTACAGTACAAAAAATTGAAGTTGTTAAATCCCTTTATGGATGTACGGCTTAAGTAAAAATATACCAAATAAACCGGCCAAGTGCGAGACTGACTCGCGCACCGAGGTTTTGAACCAATAAAAACTTATTTTTATTTTATTCTTTTGAACCAATAAAAACTTATTTTATTTTATTTATTTTATTTTCTGTACTTACAAAAACTTATCCCATCTTAAATGGCCAGGTTAAGTTTGCACGTTGGTATGTATGGCTTAAATTTTCATTTTATTTTAGTGTTTGTTGTTATAGCCGCAACAGAAATACATCATTGTGAAAATTTCAACTGTCTAACTATCACGGGACAGACGGAGAAGTGAGAGACGGAGAGTGCAAAATATTACAGTGCAAACAATTGAAGTTGTTAAATCCCTTTATGGATGTACGGCTTAACCCCTCAGCTGTGGGAGATTATTATGGCCGCTCCCCCTCATCTGTGGCAGCCTGTGGGGTCTGCTCCACAGACAGGGTTCCCAGGTCCAGATGCAAGTGGAAAATTACGATTTATTCCGTTTTTTACAGTGACACAGTCTATAGTTTGTTATTTTTATGCCCTTTATTTAATTATCTAACTGCTACTTAAAATTACGACCATAAAACAAGCATGAAATAACAGTACAACTGGTTTCAATTTAAGGGTACCGAAATTCAACTTCTATTTTCGAATTAAATTGAAAAATTAACAGTTTTAAGCATTATATTTTGCTTTAATTATATACATAATGTAATCATATACACTAAAATATCATAAAATATCAGGCTCATCATCTTAAAAGTAAAATGATTGAAAGTTCTTAATAAACAGAAATACACCTAAAAACTTGGTCTGAAAGCAAGGCAATTCAAGACTAAATCACACTTTAAGGTTTGATTAATATGGACGTACCTAGACCGTAAGAGCAATAAAGGGATATTTCCAAATGTGTGGATTTTTATGGTAGAGTAACACATACAGAATATTTTTTTTAGTTATTTCATCTTAACATGAAAACACGTTAAAAAACTATGAATATTCGGCGATAAGATTTTTAGTTAGTAAGTGGAATGTCCATGCTAAGCAAGCGTGCGTTAGTAACATGACAGTAACCGTCTGTGGCGACAGCCTGGCAGGTTCCCGTCCAGTCTGTGGCGACAGCCCAAGAGGTCATGTGCCGACCGGTAATTAGTTTGTGGGCTATTTTTCACTTTAAACAGATTTACTACTAATTTCATTGTATTTAATAGAACCTATATAAACTACGACATGTAATTATTATTTTGAAACATAGTAAAACTAATGAAACTAAGAACAAACCGAGCATGAAAGTTCCAACTATGTCTTGGCATGTTGTTTTCTTCACACGTTAAGCACAGATATTAGTCAAAAAACACACTCAAACATAATAATAACGAAAGCTTACTTACAATTCCTCAGATTTCTAAAGGTTTTACCATATAAATCCACAATTTCACTCTTAACACACACAACATCTAACTCGTCACAGTGGCTGTTTTTGACTGACAAAAGTTAACGTTTTTTCCTCCGTGGAAGATTCAAATGTTCGCTTGCTAGCTGTCTTGCTTCATTCACTACACGATGAAATGCGTTAGAGCGAAATAAACATACGTTTCACTGATATTTTGCAACAAGTTTAGGCGCGAATAAAGCGAACCTGGCAGGTCGAGCCACAGATCCGCCGCCATTTTTATGACCGCCTGAAAGGCGCTCCCACAGTTGAGGGGTTAAGTAAAAATATACCAAATAAACCGGCCAAGTGAGAGACTGACTCGCGCACCGAGGTTTTGAACCAATAAAAA
The DNA here is from genome assembly GCA_905147355.2 of Apotomis turbidana. Taxonomy (NCBI): domain Eukaryota; kingdom Metazoa; phylum Arthropoda; class Insecta; order Lepidoptera; family Tortricidae; genus Apotomis; species Apotomis turbidana. Next base: position 18,128,290 of record LR990294.1, read on the forward strand.
CGTATTTTTATTTTATTCTTTTGAACCAATAAAAACTTATTTTGTTTTATTTATTTTATTTTCTGTACTTACAAAAACTTATCCCATCTTAAATGGCCAGGTTAAGTTTGCACGTTGGTATGTATGGCTTAAATTTTCATTTTATTTTAGTGTTTGTTGTTATAGCCGCAACAGAAATACATCATTGTGAAAATTTCAACTGTCTAACTATCACGGGACAGACGGAGAACAGCGGAGTCTTAGTAATAGAGTCCCGTTTTTTACCCTTTGGGTACGAAACCCTAAAAACAAATGTTACCCCTGTTTTAGATGTTCATATGATGAAGAAAAATGTAGTGTCCATAGACTAAATAAAAAATATCAATTTTTAAAAGATCGACTAGGGCTGTTATGGGCCCTTACTAAACATAACATCTGTGAACGTGATGCAGAACAAAATATTCGAGCTTATCACCCAAATATTTACGCTGGTTGAATCCCGGTAACATTTCAGAACCTACAACCTACTTAGCCGCTCATATGACATGACCCCGGGTATACAAATTACCCAATTAGACAACACACTTGTCCGCACAGAAAAAATCCCTTTTAGTAGACGGTGTTCAGGACACACAAACGTGTAAATAGTTAACATGTTACGGCGTTAGATGATCGGAAGTTCTCCTTTGATAAGACGAACCTTCTGAACCCTAATAACATTTTAAGAAGGAGAGCCATCTTGATTTTTAGTGCAGGAGGGTGTTACGACGTCATCAATATTTTGTATGGGATGCAAATACAAATCCACTTTATTGCACAAAAACATGAGAGATATACAGTAACAATAATAAAGAGAGGTAAACAATCGGAAGCGGGAGGAGAGGAGGAGAGGCGGTCTGATCATTAAATAGCGATCTCTTACAGGCAACCTTTAGGTAGAGGAGTAGATCAACAAACGTTTGAATTTTGACATACGTACTGTGTTGTTCTGAACTGAATCATTATCGGATTGGAGTATCCAATAGGGTTTAATTAGGGTTTTGCATGAAACGCGAGCTTCAGACAAAAAAATCTAGTGAACTATTCGAATGGTCAAATGTTGATGAATGCAGAGAATGATGACCTATATTATTGTTCCATTAATTTTCTTTCTCAAACTTAAAAACGAGTATCAAATCAAACAAAAACCAACTTTGGTTAACGGAAAGCCCACAAATATCTGCAAAATACTTGTATCCGAGTTGAGCACAAATACTTGAATGTCGGCAGCTGTTCGAAGTAGTTGATTGCGCCCAACTTGTTGATTACGATTCCTTTGGACCGTGGTACAAGGTATAGGTAGTGGCGTTAACTTGGACAAGAAGCTAAGGCAATATTCAACGAGGCATTAGAATTATCATCATCATCATCATCATCTCAGCCATAGGACGTCCACTGCTGAACATAGGCCTCTCCTTTGGACTTCCATATATACCGGTTGGAAGCGACCTGCATCCAGCGCCTTCCGGCGACCTTTATAAGGTCATCTGTCCATCTTGTAGGTGGACGTCCCACGCTGCGCTTGCTGGTCCGAGGTCTCCACTCGAGCACTTTTCGGCCCCATCGGCCATCTGCTCTGCGTGCTATGTGGCCTGCCCATTGCCACTTCAACTTGCTAATCCGGTGAGCTATATTGGTCACTTTAGTTCGTCTACGGATTTCGTCATTTCTGATTCGATCACGTAGAGACACCCCGAGCATAGCACAAAACGAGCAATGGAGAGGTCCATTGCTCGTTGAGTGACTTTGAGCTTTGAGATGAGGCCGATAGTGAAAGACCACGTTTCGGTGCCGTAAGTCATCACTGGTAACACGCATTGGTTGAAGACTTTCGTCTTGAGGCACTGAGGTATGTCGGACAAAAAGACATTGCGTAGTTTCCCGAACGCTGCCCAGCCGAGTTGGATTCGGCGGTTGACCTCTTTCTCGAAGTTGGACCTACCTAATTGGACCACTTGTCATAGGTAGATGTATGAGTCAACAACTTCGAGTACCGAGTTTTCAACAGAGACTGGGATGGGCACAACCTTGGCATTTGACATGAGTTTCGTCTTGTCCATGTTCATTTTTAAGCCCACCCGTTGAGAAACTCGACTGAGGTCATCGAGCATCATGCTGAGTTCCTCCATCGACTTTAACATGACTACGATGTCGTCGGCAAACCGAAGGTGAGTGATGTATTCGCCATTGATGTTGATGCCAAGTCCTTGCCATTCCAGGAGCTTGAAGGCGTCTTCCATAACGGCCGTAAACAGTTTCAGGGACACAATGTCCCCCTGTCTTACGCCTCTTCTCAATGGAATGGCCTTTGTGCTCTGCTCCTGAACTCGGACCGACATGGTGGCGTTACTATACAAACACTTCAACACTTCAATGTACCGATAGTCAATATGGCATCGCTGAAGTGACTCGAGCACCGCCCATGTTTCCACCGAATTGAAGGCTTTCTCATAGTCCACAAACGCTAAGCATAATGGCAAGTTATACTCTTCAGTCTTCTGTATACATTGCCGCAGCGTATGTATGTGGTCTATGGTACTATAGCTTCTTCGGAAACCGGCTTGTTCGGGAGGCTGGAAGTCATCAAGTCTATGTTCGAGACGGTTCGTGATGACCCTTAAAAACAACTTATAAACATGGCTTAGAAGCGTGATGGGCCTGTAGTTCTTCAATAGGCTGTTATCACCTTTCTTGAAGAACAGTACCACCTCGCCTCTATTCCATGCTTCAGGCGTTTCGCCCTCGGACAAGACGGAATTAAAGAGCTTCTGGAGGACCTTAAGTACCGGTTTTCCACCCGCTCTCAGAAGCTCTGCGGTGATTCCGTCTTCGCCCGGCGCCTTGTTGTTCTTAAGCTGCTTCAGGGCCATCCTAATCTCGTACAGACTGATGTCCGGGATGTCTTCGGTATAATGTCGGGACAGCTTGGCTCTTGGATTGCCTACCAAACTGTCAACGGGCTTTGCGACTGAAGTGTATAACTGACCATAGAACGTCTCGATCTCGCCTAGAACCTCTGCTTTGGTCGACGCTATGCTGCCATCTTCCCGTTTCAGCTTGGTCAGCTGGCTTTGTCCAATAGACTTGTCCTTTGCGAACACTTTGGAGCCTTTGTTCTGCTCAATGGTCTCTTTAACACGGTTCGTATTAAAGAGCCGCAGATCATTTCGCAAGGACTTCGATATACGTCTATTAAGCTGCCTATATGACCTCGCGTCATCGGGGGACTGCAACTGTAGCGAGCGTCGTTCAGCCATGAGGTTTAAGGTTCGATCAGACAATTTCTGAGGTCTTTCTTTACGGTGGGGTCTGAAAAACTTAGACCCTACCGTGTGGACAGTTTCCACTAGCCCGTCGTTGATCTCGTCCACTGAGACAAAGTTCTCCAGACAAGCGAAGCGGTTGGAGAGCTCGAGTTGAAAGCTCTCAGGGTTTTGAATATGGGCCCGAGTAGGTCGGAGCGTAGACTTCATCAGACTGCACCTTTCCAGTTTGATATTGATATTCAGTGTGCCTCTTACGATTCGATGATCACTGCCGGTCTTTACCCCATTGATCACAGACACATCACTGAAAATCCGTTTCTTGTCGGTCATGATGAAGTCAATCTCGTTTCTCGTGGAACCATTGGGACTTATCCAGGACCATTTCCTGTGAGGCGGCTTCTGGAAGAAAGAGTTCATCATGAAGAGTTCCTCTTTCTCTAGAAAGTCGGCCAGCCTCTGTCCCCTAGGGTTCCGTTGCCCGTATCCAAATTGCCCCACTCTCAACTCATCACCGCTGTTCTTGCCCAACTTTGCATTGAAGTCCCCCATAACAACAGTGAAGAATATCTTTTGGATATTCTGAGTATTAGGTATACGGCCCTGTTCGACACACTGGCGATGGTAGTTGTACTGTGTATGTTGTTAACGAGGGACCTGTGAACGAGGAACCCGACACCGCCTTGGGACTGTTGGGCGCCCTCCCGGTAGTAGAGCAGGTTACCAGACTTCAGGGTTACGGTATCCTCCCCCTCTCTACGGACTTCGCATAATCCTACAATGTCCCAGTGTAAACTGCTCAGTTCCTCTTCCAACTCGCAAATTTTTTCATCAGTCCTCATTGTGCGTATGTTGTGTGTTACCAGGGCCAGTCGTCGTGAGGATGGGTAGCCGGATTTCGTCCGGGGATTCTTAGCACCCCCTGCTCCTTATAGGGATAGCGGAGCTGCCGGAGACTGGGGGCCTGGTATTAGTGTGACTTATCATAAAGGGGGTTTTGACATACGCGACACGCTTGGCAGGCGGGTTGGCGCGCGCAGTTTTTTTTAAGGTCTCTGGAAGACGCTGCTGCCCATCTCCCGGTATATTATTATTATTATTCCCTTAGCAGGCTTCTACTGCAACCGCGGGACGATATGGTGGGGGACAATTCTAAGGCCGGTCACCCCACGGCGTCCATGGCGGCATAGAATATCAAGCAAATATCTTGGCCTTATCATCATCATTCTCCTAGCCTCTGTCCCATATCTTTGCAGAGGATGAATTAAAATGCCCTTTTAGTAGACGGTGTTCAGGACACACAAACGTGTAAATAACATCTTACGGTGTTAGATGATCGGAAGTTCTCCTTTGATAAGACGAACCTTCTGAACCCTAATAACATTTTAAGAAGGAGAGCCATCTTGATTTTTAATGCAGGAGGGTGTTACGGCGTCATCAATATTTTGTATGGGATGCAAATACAAATCCACTTTATTGCACAAAAACATGAGAGATATACAGTAACAATAATAAAGAGAGTTAAACAAGCGGAGGCGGGAGGAGAGGAGGAGAGGCGGTCTGATCGTTAAATAGCGATCTCTTACAGGCAACCTTTAGGTAGAGGAGTAGATCAACAAACGTTTGAATTTTGACATACGTACTGTGTTGTTCTGAACTGAATCATTATCGGATTGGAGTATCTAATAAGGGTTTTATGAGCCAACTTATTAACACTTGCAAGAAACGCGAAATTCAGACAAATAAAAATTAGTGAACTTGGTCGAATGTTGATGGTATGTATGAATAAAGGATCTATATCGGAGGTAAAGTGCTATGGGGTAGTGAAGTACATGCGGGCAGACAACTCCTTTTTGACTTTTGTATGAAAATTTCCGCGGTGCGCGGGCAGATAATAACAGAAAAAAATATAATAATATTCATGTTTAATTTGCAGTAACAGACTTAAAAACAGAGAATGATGACCTATATTATTGTTCCATTAATTTTCTTTCTCAAACCTAACAACTCGTTGGGCAGTAGTTACGAGTATAAAATCAAACAAAAACCAACTTTGGTTAACGGAAAGCCCACAAATATCTGCAAAATACTTATATCCGAGTTGAGCACAAATACTTGAAAGTCGGCAGCTGTTCGAAGTAGTTGATTGCGCCCAACTTGTTGATTACGATTCCTTTGGACCCTGGTACAAGGTATAGGTAGTGGCGGTAATTTGGACAAGAGGCTAATGCAATATTCAACGAGGCATTAGAATATCAAGCAAATATCTTGGCTTTATCATGATCATCCTCCTAGCCTCTGTCCCATATCTTTGTAGAGAATTAATTAAAATACCCTTTTAATAGACGGTGTTCAGGACACACAAACGTGTAAATAACATGTTACGGCGTTAGATGATCGGAAGTTCTCCTTTGATAAGACGAACCTTCTGACCCCAAATAACATTTTAAGAAGGAGAGCCATCTTGATTTTTAGTGCAGGAGGGTGTTACGGCGTCATCAATATTTTATATGGGATGCAAATACAAATCCACTTTATTGCACAAAAACTTGAGAGATATATTTATATATACAGTAACAATAACAAAGAGAGGTACTCGCTGATAAGAGACAAAGACGTCGACAAGGCGACGCAGTACCACCCGTCGCACACTTCTCTTGTCAGGCCTGCGGTAGAACGTGTCGATCGCGTATAGGTTTAGTTAGCCACCAGAAAAGGTGTCTCCCAAACATTACACCATAAATCGTCTGAAATAGACGCAAGGGCCTATAGTAGTAGTAAAAAAGAGAGGTAAACAAGCGGAGGCGGGAGGAGAGGAGGAGAGGCGGTCTGATCATTAAATAGCGATCTAATATATAAATATCTTGGCTTTATCACGCCCTTATAAGACAGGCATATCGATATCGATAGCAATATCAATGTTACTTACATTGACTGTAAAGGTCAGTCGCGACAAGCGCGTCACACGGGGTAAGCGCACTTAGGTACCATAAAAATATCGAAAACTAGAGATGTGTCTGGACTTTTCTATAATTAAATAGGCGTGTAGACAATTTTTTTTGAGGATGTCAATCGATTCTATTTTTTATCGGGATCAAAATTTCTACAGAAAAGTAACTACACTGGCTTTTAGACTGCTCTAAAAATCAGAAATTACCGTCAAAGTTCAACATTCCTACGAAGCGCTAAAACGCTCCATACAAATGATCCATGTGACGTCATTTGGGGGTTGGGTACCAATACTATGGAGACAATTATATAATTTGCCATTTTTACCGTGAAAAGCTACGCAAGTAACTTAGACGTCACATATAAAAAAAATATGTTTGTATTTTTTTTCTTAATTTCATGACATTGAGCTAATTTTATTCATCTATAGTAGGTCGTATAATTCTACATTATATCACTTTAAATCCCCATTGTATGGTGGATGTTCTTATCCCGTGTGGCGCGCTTGTCCGCAGCGACATATTCATTGATGTAGCCAATAAATATGCCTTTGAAATCGATATTAACCCCAAGTCCTATCACACTCGTATTGTAAAAATCTGACTTAGAACTTCGCTAGGTATGCAGAGAAAATTATCATGAGAAAATATTAATTTAGTAGTTCTGCTATATAAAATCTACAATCCACTCTAATAAAAAAAAACGATTAAACATACAGGGAGCGTGAACCGTTTCTGCGTCAACTATGCACGAATATTAAAATTACTAGTTTAACATTTCACGAGTTAATCGCAATGTATTTTTTTTTATCGTTGATACGTAGGGTTGAACAGAACTATAAAATGCAGAATTATAAATAATTGATAAAAGTAGTCACCTAAACAATACTATGTTTATCCGATATTACCAAGAGGATATATGTAGGTAAGTGCAAAGTTGGTACGTTATGCGGAAACGCTGCCACTTTGTACTGAGTATTAATTTTAACAGCCACTTGGGACATCCGATTCGCGCACTTACAATACATAATATAGTCTATTCGTCCTTACTTAATTTAGTAAACAAGATCTAACCACAACTTCAACGACCTCAACAAGACTTATTGTCGAAAACTGCCATTTGCTCATAGATGAAGTACGTGAGTCATTGCTCATAGAAATACGTTTTGGATATCACGTTGTCAATTTTATTAATGAAAATATACTTGCAAAAAACAGATAGTTTTGGAATCAAATATCAATTTTGAGGTTAGGATCTTGTTTCCACGTAGGGCAAGTAAGAACGAATGTACTTTACATACAGAATTTCATTTAAAAAGAGCGGTGTCAAACTCATTGTACAGTATGTTTGACACCGCTCTTTTAACTTTAATGACCAAATTCCGGCGCTTTCGTTAATGTATTCTGAAACAAAGTTCTTCGTTCTAAACACGGGCTAGAACCTGAGTTCTAGCACCCAGTGATTAGCATGCACCGGAACCGCCTCTTTACTTGATTGGACATCTTCCCCAACCATTGTTACAAAGTATACGAGTACTTGAGTGGGGAAGCTTTGTGGCCAGGAGGCCACGATGCTAAAAGAGTTATTTATTCAATTTTTTGTACCTGCATCATCTTTCTAGATATAAATAAAAAAAAAATGTCATAAGGGGCAAACGAGCGAACGGATTGCCTGATGGAAAGAGATTACCATCGCCATAGACACCTGCAACACCAGAGGAGTCACAAGTACCGGCCTTTCAGTTGCAAGACCACTCTTTTCTTATAGTAGTATCGGTCCGGAAAAACCGCAAGCGACCATTCATTCCACAATGCAGTCGTGCGAGGCAGGAAATTTCTAGAAAAACGCGCAGTATGAGTGCGATTTTCTTTGCAACAAAAACATACTTGTTAAGGTTAAAACATGGTAAGCTGTACAAGGCACTCCCGGTATACGGATTAGGTACACGGTTTAATGAAGCTGACCTTTCAAGGTTGGGTTAACGTTAAACCCCGAGATGTGTCTCTAAAAACACAAGGTATAAAAACAAAAACCTAAGGTATGATTAATTATTAAAGTAATTAATATCTGAGTTTGAATCATAATTCAGTGATTTAAGGATTTTGACCTTACAAACGGTCCGGTAGTTTTGAATTTTTGATATGTTGTCTAGGATGGTTAGTCAGTGTTTAAAATGCAAAATGCACAATTCCCCCCCCTCCGCGCCCGCCGCCTTATTGAAAAAACCGGCACTCTCTTCATATGTTTGCTCATATCTTCCTTTAGGAGCATTTTAGCTAGAAGAAAGCTTCGACAATGTTATAGAGAGTTAAATTTACTACATTTTCCATTTTATATTTTGTTTCTAGGACAGATAGTTACGGAGATATGCACATTTAAAAAAACTTAAGAAATTGCAATTTCCAACTTAAAAACAAACTTCTGGATTATATCTTCGTTTAGGAGCATTTTAGCTAGAACAGTGCTTGGGCAATTTTGTAGAGAATTAAATTTACTATAATTTACATTTCAAATTTTGTTTCTAGGACAGATAATTACGGAGATATGTAAAAAATAAAATCACATTTTCCGAAAATGTATGTAAAAATGGACATGAGTTTTATAAGCAATTATATTTCCTACATGTTTTAATTTGTCCTAGACTAGTCCGTAACTGAATGACAGCGTTCTAAACCAAGAATTTTTCGGAAAATTCGACTTTTCCTGTTTTTTAAATGTGCATATCTCCGTAACTAACCGTCCTTGAAACAAAATTTGAAGTGTAAATTATAGTAAATTTAATTCTCTACAACATTGCCCAAGCTTTGTTGTAGCTAAAATGCTCCTAAACGAAGATATAATAAAGAAGTTTGTTTTTCAGTAGGAAATTGCGATTTTTTACGTTTTTTTAAATGTAGATATCTCCGTAACTATCTGTCCTAGAAAAAAAATATAAAATGGAGAATGTAGTAAATTTAACTCTCTATAACATTGTCGAAGCTTTCTTCTAGCTAAAATGCTCCTAAAGGAAGATATGAGCAAAAATATTAAGAAAGTGTCGGTTTTTTCAATAAGGCGGCGGGCGCGGAGGGGTGGGAATTGTGCATTTTGCATTTTAAACACTGACTAACCATCCTAGACAACATATCAACAATTCAAAACTACCGGACCGTTTGTAAGGTCACACATAGTACTAGTCTCTATTCACCGTAGGGGAGACCGGGTATGGAAGTCACACGGGTTGGTTGTCACAGCGGCCATATCTGACAACTAAAGGCACGCATCAGTTTACCGACCGGTGTCCAAGGATCGCGAGAGCTAAACCCCCCTCCGTACTTTACCTCAGTCGGCTCCGGTATGTTGTGACGGAGCCACATTCGTTTACTTTTTTCCGCCAGTAAAAGTATTTTTTTGTGCATCTGTGTTAAATCTCGTAGGTACACTTTTATTTTGCATATTAATATGCTTCTTCGTGTTTTGTTCAAGTTGAACTTGTGTATAATCATATTGTTATAAGGTTTTTAGTGGAAACTATCATTTGAATTTATATTGTAAGATTATTTTCTAAAACGTGTTTTGGGGCAGGTTGTCTCAGGTCGACGGGGGCTGGTAGTCACGTGTGACTACCTTATTAGCTGAAAGCGAATTTAGTTTTTGGGTGTTTTTATTAATTATGAATACGTATTTCGTTACTTTCCTGGTCACAGTGACTTACATACATCATTTAAGTTTATATAAGTTACTAGCTGAAAAAAAAAATGTTTTTGAGATTTTTTTATTAATTACGAATATTTCGTTATTTTCCGTTACAGTAACTTACATAAAACATTTTTATCTTCAACAAGAAAAAAGTTCGTTTGATATAAATGTGTGTATTATTGTATATCCCTCTTATTTTACTATGTGATTACGTACCCCAGTACCTGTGACAACCATCCCTGACACGGGGATAAAAGTCACATTTCTCTTTTTTCATAAAAATAAAAATATTTCCTCCGTACATAATGTTAATGAAAAAGTATCGATATATTTTTAAACTCAAATAAATACACTATCCATTAAATTATCTTTTATCATCCCCAACTAAAAACAATAGTACTTAAAATGCAAAAGAAATAAAATGTGACTTCCATACCCGGTCTCCCCTATTATCAGTATTATTGTACAATTATTACCAATTCAATATCCTTACCAAGTGGCCCTAATATCCTCGTTACACAACAGCGAAACATATCATTATCATCTTCATATCAGTCGCAAGAGGCCATTGCTGGAAAAAAACCTCGTACGCTCGTACATCGACTATGAACCCATTCCCGCGATTTTGAATACCACACGGCGCTAAGATGTCGTTGCTCTCAATGTGCCTCTTTGGAGTGTTTGAAGTAGTGGAAGGTACTGTAATAGTATTGATTGTTCTACGTATGGTTTTACCCGGCTGTGTCTTTTTGAAAAATTAATACTTTAAACAATATTTTACTATTGATGTTTTATGTTTTTATTGAATCTCATACATAGACAACACGCTGTGAACGTTTTCGTCGGCCGGGGAGCGCCAAGCGGGCCTGAATTTTGCGCCGCGGCGCCGCGGCCTGCTTGACAGATGTCAACGACACAATAAAATAAACAACAAGCTCTAATTATTACCTCTGTCCTGAATTTTTATCATACAACAATGTTTCCAGCTTACGTTTATCCTGATTATTCGTCAATTCACCATCCAGCGATGTTTCCAGTTTTCCGGTCTAAGATTTCCAGTGCACCTTGATACAGTGATCTTTTCTTTTCTTTCAAGTGATAATTTTGTTTCAAGTGTTTAGTGTTTATTTTGTAATTCGTGTATTATTATTTTTAAGTAGTGTTTAGGTATTTTTAGTGTTAATGCAACCCGCAAGTCAACCTGGTGAAAGTACGTCGCCCCATACATGTAGCCCCTGCCACAGATCTTTCACCACCACTAAAGGCCTGAACATACATTTCTCCAAAACACATAGGAATTGCATTAGTCAGAACCCAGTATCCCAAAGCAGTAGTTCTCATACCCCACCTTCTTCATCTGCAAGCACTAGTCAATCAGCTTTCCCATTTCATCTCCACATCAGTAGTTTGAAAAATAACATTTCGATAGTAAAAAGAATACCTCGTGGGGCCAGAATTACCGTCGCCTTGCATCTTTCAAAAGTAATCGATAAATGTTTAACCAGCAACAGTATCAAAGATTGGCAAAATTTACTTTTATTTTCATACCGCACTCTTCATGCCCAAAATGACAAAACACACACATCTCTCACCCAAAAAATAAAAAATAATTATATCAGTCAGTCATCACCATCATCTTCACTGTCTGCACCGCCAAAGCAATATGACAGGCCATACAACCGCATCAATAGTATTGAGTCAAAAGTTAGCGACGGTGATTTAAAAGGTGCCGCTCGCCTTCTTTTTTCAAGCGACGTGCTCTCACCAGACAACCCGGATACCCTTTTGGCACTACAATCAATACACCCCCCAGCTCCTCCAACACCCTATTTTTTGGATCCACCAACGGCTCCCCAGGCCTGCCTACAAATCCATGACAAGGACATCATTCAAGCAATTTTTACTTTCAAAACCGGTTCTGCTGCAGGCCTGGATGGTATCTCACCCCAACACCTAAAAGATTTGACATCTCACTCTACAGGTGATGCAGGCGAAAAACTCGTAAATTCGTTAACAAAATTAATTAATTACATGTATTCGGGCAATATTAACCCTCAAATAGTCCCCATTTTATACGGCGCAAACCTGATCGCCCTCACCAAAAAAGACGGAGGGGTGAGACCAATTGCCGTTGGTTCAACACTTCGCCGACTAGCATCCAAAATTGCAGTCCGTCACATCGTATCCAAACTACAACCTCAGTTTGAACCCGTACAGTTGGGCTTTGGTACAAAAGGAGGCTGTGAGGCGGCAGTCCACTCCCTGCGCTCATTCCTCTCGTCACCGTCGTGCGAAGTGTTGATTAAAATTGACGTAAAGAATGCTTTCAATTCGGTAAACAGGGACACTCTGCTAACAGAAATCTAACACAGTATTCCAGAAATGTATAATTACCTACTACATTGTTACGCAGATCCAACAAAATTATTATACCGCTCAAATGTTTTATCTTCAGAAGTCGGCTGTCAGCAGGGTGACCCTCTCGGACCAGCAATTTTTAGTTTGGCTATCAACCCCATTATTCAAAATTTAAAATCAAAATTTAACGTCTGGTATTTGGACGACGGGACTCTTGGAGGCGACATGGACACTGTTCTTTCCGATTTATTTACCATCCAAACAAAGTTTAAAAATATTGGCTTAGAGTTAAATTTTAATAAATGCGAACTCTATAACCAAAGTTTGTCATGTGACACCGATGTAAAAGAGAAATTCGATAAAGTGACACCTGACATTAAAATAGTCACAAAGAGTTCGCTTTGCCTCCTTGGCTCACCGATCTTTGAAGATTCTTTTTCTGACTATATACTAAGTTATGTTTCGAAATTCCAAAACTGTGCAGACCGCCTTGTCCAAATAAGCCCTCATTACGCAATATCAATTCTTAAATTCTGCCTTTTTGTTAGGGGCAGCAGCGAAGTACAAATTAACATATGTACTTCGCTGCTGCCCCTTGTGGAAATTTTCAAATCTCTTGTTACCTCTGGATGATCTTATTAAAACAAATTAAGAAACAATTTTAAACATACAACTCAGCGAACAGTCCTGGACTCAGACATCCCTTCCCATTCGTTACGGTGGATTGGGAATACGCAAAATTAGTAGTATTTCCTTACCGGCATTTTTGTCTTCTGCCCACAGCTCAGTTAATCTTGTAGGTAAAATCCTAAGGGTTCTGCCCTCAAACTATGAGATTGCTGACTTGGCAGAAGCTAAAAATGCTTGGTCAATTGCTTGTCGGGGAAAGGATTCCCCTGACCACCCCATGTCCCAGAGGAGTTGGGATGACACCTTGTGTAAAATTTCCTTTGATTTTCTCCTCAGCGGCAGCACAGGTCCTGATAGAGCACGGCTGCTAGCGTCGGGTACCAAGGAAGCCGGCGGTTGGCTTCACGCCTACCCCTCGCCAAATACCGGCACCTTCCTGGAGCCCAACACACTACGTGTGGCAACGTGCCTGTGGCTGGGGTTAAAGACATGTACACCCCATAGATGCCCTTGCGGCAGCGATGTCGACCCTCTGGGCCACCACGGGCTATCATGTCAAAAAAGTGCCGGCCGTTTCTCTAGGCACGCTGCGCTTAACGACATCATCCGCCGTTCTCTTTCCAGCGTTAATGTCCCGGCTTTGCTGGAACCAACCGGCATCGCCAGAGACGATGGTAAGAGACCGGATGGGATGTCTTTGATTCCATGGAGATTGGGAAGGACACTAGTGTGGGACGCTACCTGTGTAGACACTCTGGCTCCTTCCCATCTCCATGGAACATCTCATAAGGCAGGCGCGGCGGCCGAAGCGGCCGAAAAATTAAAAGCACATAAGTACAGGGGTCTCAGCTCTGAATACGATTTTGTTCCATTTGGAGTTGAGACCCTTGGTCCGTGGGGGCCCAGTGCACATCAACTGTTTAGACAAATTTCTAAAAGACTGGTCGACGTCACGGGAGACCGAAGAGCTGGCAGCTTCCTCGCTCAACGCATTAGCGTTGCTATACAGCGAGGAAATGCTGCCAGCGTCTTCGGCACTATGCCAAAAGGGTCCGATTTTTTAAGTCTTTTTTAATATTAATTTGTTTTAGCCTTTTATTTTAGTTAGTTAAGTTCTTAGTTTATAGTTAGTATTTTAATTTCTTTAGTATTATATATTATATGTGGTAATTTAAAGAGGTATATATATATTCTTACATTAAAACTAATCATAATTAAGTAAGTAATTATATCTATATGTATAAATAAAAACACAGGGGAATCTATAACTAAAATATAATTAAAAGAGAAAGAGCCTAAAGGTTCTATACCTATACCGGCCAGGTCGTCTTCACTAGATATTGTTCCCAGAAGGCTGGCAGCCTTGCCTCTTTGGGTGTCGAGGCTCAGTCGATGTCCAAAATAGCTGCCAGCACTCTGGTCAGCCGAAGCTTCGACCAGGCGTTCCGATATCTCTTTAATATACAGGGTGTAACCGACGGTGTACCGAAAACTGAAACCATGGCTTCAGACCATTATTCTGGGCTGGAAAATCGTGGAAATTTCTTTGAGAAAATTCACAAATTTTCCTCGCGAGTTTTCACTTTTTCTTTATTTTTCCGTTAATCGAACTCTACCGGTAACAATTTTTCATGAAATATCGCATGAAAATAGCATTTTCCGCAAAACACACAATGTATCACAAGCAGTATTATGTAAGCCTTACGGTACAATACACAACGCGTGGAGTGGGAAAGATAACGGTACTGGCCGGTCATTGATCCGCCAGGCTTGTGTGCTCGCGCAGGCCGCTGCGGTCGGACGCATGAATAATGTTTACCTACCTGCACATTTTATTTGCTTTACTTGCTTGAATGAAAATAATCATGTTAGACTGTTTTAATTTATCGGTCAGTTGTTATTGGTGTTAGGTAGTTCACTAGTTGTGATCTGTGGTTGCGTTGTTTTTGTGGTTGCATTCATTCATGTCATTTGATGCGCATTGGCGTAACGGTATGTTTTGCGCTGACGCGTGAGTGGAGTGGGGAGCGCCAGGACCGGTCGCTCGCCGCGTGCTCCCCCCCCCCCCCCCCCCCGCGCGTCAGCACCCCGTGAGACTTGAGAGAATTGGACGCAATACATTGCGCGTCGAGTTTTATAATTTATTTTGGAAAATCTTATCCTTGAGTTCTCCGAGAAAATGAACACTCGTTTTCAGTTCGTGATTATGGTCTAAAACTACGGTTTTCGTTTTGGTACGCTGTCTGTTACACCCTGTATATACTCGTACATACAAAGCGAAAAATTATTATCCTCGCGGGCAACACCCAAACTTAGGGGGATGATTGCCACCTTGATTATTTTTAAATAGACATCCAATAAAAAATGTGATATCAGAAGACCTCGTACAGGAATCGCCATTCACAGTAGTACTTTAACAAACACCGAAAACCATGGTCCATGGCATTTATTTTGTCTCATCTTCGCTTTTAATAAAAAATAGGAAGATTTACCTTAATTTAGTTCATTATTTTAAAAATATTGTCAGTATATTAAAAAGCCCCGGTTTCTGACCGAGGTGAGAGGGCACTCGCTTTATATCCTCTGAGTAGGGGGAGGAGGGGCACATTGATGCAGAAAATTTCAAAGTGATTTTTAATGGACAAAAGGCACCATATTTGAAAAGTTTTTTTGACGTATGCATTGGCTAATATATCAGTTTTCATTTTTGTTCCGAAATAGCCGCTAAAAGTGATCAGGTATAAAGATAAACTGATTTAAATAAAAAATCGTTTTTGTACCATTCTGCCCCACCTGTGGGGTACATTGATACATAGGGTGGGGCAGTTTGATGCTTGTTTAAAATTCACGAAGACTGTAAGATATACGGCAGTATAGGTTATTTTATTACTTAAAATTATCAAATAAAAACCATCTTATTAATTGTGATATCAAATACACTTTATTAAGGTGTAAACATTATTTATAATCAGTCTCCAGTTTCTTAAAGAAAGCATGTGGTGATGACGATCCTGCATGTGATGATGACGGTCCTGCATGTCATGATGACGGTTCTGCTTGTGCTGATGATGGTCCTGCATGTGCTGATGATGGTCCTGCATTTGATGATGACGGTCCTGCATGTGATGATGAGGGTCCTGCATGTGATGATGACGGTCCTGCATGTGGTGATGACGGAATGTTTTCTTCACTGATATTTTTCTTTCCGTCTTGGTTTTGTAGACACGGACCATTTTCTGAAAAAATAAATAAAAAGAGACATGTTATGTTATTGTTAAGTATTTGTGACGGGGCACTTTGATACACTAACAGGGCAGAATAATACACTAAAGGGGCAGATTGATACGTATCATTCTGCCCCGTACCTTACTGAATCAAAGTGCCCCAACAGACTTTTTTCACAAACAATTAATTTATTATATTATGGATTAATATGATGGTCAAAAACATACTTAAAAACACTTTTGAATATATTCACTTACCTTTGGTAACATAAACTAGCACAAATAACTAATAAGACGGTGCTAAGACACGATCACATTTCGTCCAAAATTTTACTACGTGGCAAGAGAAACACATTTGCACCCGTCGAAGGCCAACGGCGAACTGGCGGCGAACGTCGTCACAACTACCATTCTTGTGCACGTCCTTGAGCGTTCTAGTGATGTTCCAGATTTCGTAGCGTTTCTCGGTTTTGAAATATTGGTACTGTATAAATGTGCCCCATGCATCAATGTGCCCCGCCTCCCCCTAATAGTGACATATTACACCCTTTGTACTTGTCGCGCAAAACAAACAAAACCCAGGACTGCTGTAATACACAGTAGAAGAGCAAATTTATTTAAATAGTGTACTTTAGAGGATAATAAGATAATAATTTTAATTTTCTTTTTTCTAGTGCTGTTGCCGGCTTGATTTAGGGTTCAAAGTTACGTACACGGTTACTGTATGGGAACTCCAACGATAATATTTATTAAGTTTCATAAGTTGGTTGGTTGGTGGTGGTGGTTGGTGGTTAGTTGGTGGTGATGGGTTGGTTGATTTGTTGGTGGTGGTTGGTGGGTTGGTCGGTTGGGTTGGTTGGTTGTTGGTGGTGGATAGTTGGTTTTTTACCTGCTACGGTTCGATAGATGTTATCTACATTTTTCGATAATGTTTCTTAACTATGATTAATACTCTCTGTGTGCTAATCTTCATCATGGTCGCAATAATACACGTTTCCAAAATAAAACAGTGATTTTACTGCTGCCGTCGATCTTACTACTTATGACACGAATTAGTGCAAAACCTTACAACCTACACGACCCTTACCCCATATCAGTGTATTAATATGAACAGTCTTATCAAGCGAATATGTTACTAATTTAATATTATATTTAATAATCAATCACACCAAAGTATAATAAGATTATCGGTTCTCAGAGACTCGGGAAAATCATTAACATGATTATCAACCAATCTCAGAGCCCAAACTTGTTGCTAACTAGGACACAGTTTGTAATTTGTTGCGATGTTGCTAAAATTGTTTAATACATTTTGCATAATGCGAGACTGTTGCAAAAGTTGGGTTTTAAATGTTGGAAATATTCGACTTCCCTGTTAACTACCTACCTCAAGTTCGATATTAAAAAATCTAGGTAAAAAGGAAAAAAAAACGATGACAGTTGCCTTGGTGAATCGGAGCTAGTTATCCCTAAATATAAAAATACGTAGGTAAAGGTTTATAAAATACAATACAATACAACAATTCTTTATTGCACACCAACAAGAAAAATGTTACAATTGAAACCTTAATTTATAAATGGTAGACAATAGGCGGTCTTATCGCTAAAGAGCGATCTCCTCCAGACAACCTTTGGGTAGAATAATAAGCAAAAATAAACAATGAAAGAGTAGGTGGCGAGATAAAAATAAAAAATACATTAATAAAATGTATTAAAAAAAAAGCAATTAAGACAGAAACAGATCGTAAAAAAATAGATATATTATTCAAAATCAGCAACGTAACAGAAGTCGATTTGAATTGAAGTTTATATTTCCAAGAAATCGTCGAAATAGATAAGTATTTTAATTTCCTTTGAACGGAATTGTCAGCAAGTTTCCAACGAATTGGTTAATGAGTAATGACGTCGGAATTCCGAATTAGCATTACGCCATGATGTAGTAGGTAAAGGCTCTATTGGGACACTAACAAAAGGGCAGGATGTTCTAATCTCGCTTCAAGTCTCGTCGCCGTTTCAGGCAGGAAATTAAACTAATTTTATACCAATTGGCAATGGTGACGGGCATTCCGTTACACTAGGGGTCAATTCAACGTTTCTGGCGAAATACGAGTATTTTATGTCATCATAATAAGCATACTTTAGCAATGTCCTATTCTTCTTCTTCTCAATCGCTCGCTCACTGCCGAGGATCGTGACTCTTAAATCTTGTCACCCAGTTGTCGCCATCGGCTATTGTGTTCAGTCGTTTGATGAAGTCTTTTGAATAACCGCCGACAGTTGAGTCAGTGTTTTATTAATCAACTAGGAGTGTCCACGACATCGTCCGCGTATTTTTTTCTTTACCGCAGATGGGTAGAAAGTAATCTATTAACCATCTTTGCATGTCCAGCCTGTACCAAAATTGGTGAAAACTTGTCCAGCCGTTTCGGCGTGATGCGAGGACAAAGGAAATTATGAAAACAGATGGCACCAGGTTGGTACACCACCGCGCGCCCATACAAAACAAATGACGATCCTGCATCAGTGCGACACGCTATTAAATTTTTTCCTGAAATAATGACCCTTCTCCATAGAAACTTATTTTCAGTATAAATCTAAATATTTATAATAGTACAAGCGACCCGTTCCGGTGCTGCACGGTGTATTATACATACATATAAACCTTCCTCTTAAATCACTCTATCTATTAAAAAAAACCGCATCAAAATCCGTTGCGAAGTTTTAAAGATCTAAGCATACATAGTGACAGAGAGACCGACAGCACGAAGCGACTTTGTTTTGTTTGGAGGCGCCGCAACTGTTTCCGCGTATTTTTTTCTTTACTGAAGACAGGTAAAATGTAACCTGTAATCTTCGGATGTCCAGCAATCCCATCCCTGTACCAAAAATGACCAACAGATGCCAGACTGGCATGGCGCCGCGCACCCATACAAAATAAATAACGATTGTTCTATTACGTTTTAAATTAAATCAACGAATCAGCTTTTATAGCGATATATACCTCGATACCTATATATCGTCCATATAGTGGCTGTGTGTCAATATATATATAGAAGCACCGGGAAAGGCAGCAGAACGATCGACAGAACGTCCGTCATCAGTATCACTCATTATGGAGTCAAGATGCCAGAAACACAGAAATAAAATCACTTTAATCACAAATAACAATCACTGGTTTTATTTAAACACACTCGGAATCAAAATAAAGAAAGATTAACAAGATAAACACCGATTGAGAGCCAATAGGTTAGTATGCATGCACACTCGTGCCCAGCTGTCCGTCAAGTGACCAGCTGTCACCGATTGGCGCCTGCCTACTACCCTATTCGGGGTGCCCCGCTCTTATTTCAATATACCTTCAACATTTTTATTAATGTCAAGCATTATCTAAAGTTACCCTCAACTATTTCATTGATGTAAACAACACTAGTTACTATTACGATTTACAATCTTAAAATCAAATTAACCGTTTAAATTACACAGAAAATCGGATTATCAAATCAAACTATTAATAACCGGCATCATATTTGCCTGCGCGCCGTCATATACATAAACTTAAATCGGCGAGGAATATTTTCGATGCCTATTTATTTTAGATGTCTATTTGAACAAAAAAGATTAAAGCAAAATCGGTCCATTTTGTGTTATTTGTATGCAGAAATGACAAAAGAGGACGTAGCGTGAACCAGGCAACGAAACCTGTAAGGATCGTGGAATCATCCAATCCTAGCCGATTTCGGCCACGGCGACTGGACATACTAGCTAGTCAGAGCGTCGTTCGTGTGCTCTCATGTGACTGACATAGCCAATTTTTGCTGCAAATGTACGGCCACAAATGCTGCAAGTCAGCACCCCTCCGACGAAATTATAATTGATGACCACAGGTGGTCGGGTCTTCAACTCGTCGCGCTTAACGTCGAGTTCTTTTCGCCTTTTTTTCGCCTTCGATCGTGGAATGACGACACGGTTGGCGCAGTTTGCAGCCACCTGCCTACTGAGCCGGCGGTTTGAATCCCGGCCGGGGCAAATATTTGTGTGATGAACTCGAATATTTGTTCTTGGGTCATGGATGTTATCTATTTATGTATTTATATATTATTTATTTATTTAACTTAATTTCACAGCATAACAGATAACCAAGGCACTGTGAAATTATAAATAATAATAATAATAAATTTGGCGTAGGGATGTGACGACCCCATCGCCCGCTGGTTTTACCAGCGCAATCAGTCACGCAGGGCAGCTTATGGCGAGCTGTTGGGGGGTAGCGACCCCACGTACCTGAGCGCTCCTGGGGGATCCTGACGGGGGGTGATGGGTCGGGGCCTCCGCCTCTGTATTGCCTTAATCGGCCGGGCAGAGTGGAGTCGTGAGAGTTTCGGCTCGGGGGTGGATGTGGAAACGTAAGGGGTTAGTTGGCTTCGGTTTAAAGCCCAGTATTACACCTCTCCGCCCTTAGCCTTCCGCACCGGTGTTGCCCTTAGGCCACTTTATGTGTCGCTATTTTGTGGGGGCCCATCTAGCGGGAGGCGAGTCATCGTCTACCAGTCCCATTTTTGCTATGAGACACTTTTGCTGGTAGACGCCCGATAGTCTCAACCCATAGCCCAATTAGCCAGTCCTCCATTTCATCCCCATAGCCCAATTTGTATTTAGATTCCATGTCTCCATCAATAGTTCTTATACCTAGCGGGCGCTGTCTCTGTGTGCGTTCCATGACACGGATAGGGACAGCATCCGCTCGATGTACACCTTGCATTTCATTAAATTGTCGAAAGGGTCTCTACGCGTTGGCTTCGGCTCCGTGCACGCCTCCCAAAGGTCCGGGACACTATTGTCCCGTGAGCGGGTGCGACATACAGGAATAACAATGATATGCAAACATTTGAAAAACATACATTAACGAAATCAATTATACCTTACAAATTCAAACTGAGGACAGACGGACATCCATCCTCTCACAGTACTTCAAACATTCATCATCACCCAATAATGCCCATCTGCTCACAAATACGTCACACTCCGGCTCTGTATGTTTTTATGGGCTATTATGTATATCGTCGTCTAGTACCCATAGTACCATAGGCGTATCTAGAGGGGTGGCCGGGTGGGCCGTGCCCACCCCAGTATGGTCTAGTGCCAGGATTTTGGGTTACCGATAGAAATTCATGGCTTCATCTCTTAGGATATTGCCAGGCCCCTCCCCAGGCCCACCCTAGGCCCCCCCTGAAAAATAATCTTAGATACGCCAATGCATAGTACAAGCTTTGCTTAGCTTGGGACTAGGTCAATTTGTGTATGATTGTCCCATAAAGACTTATGCAACAGCTTCCTCTTATCTTGACCAGATCGTCAGTCCTCTTTATTGGAAGTCAACCCACGCTGCGCTCAATTACCCTTTGAGACATTTTGAGCCTTGTTATGTCATTGTCAGTGTCATAAGCAGTGATCGGTACAAAGGGTGCAACAATGGGGATTTCCGACTACATAATTTTGAGCCAAAAAAAACACATTCTTCAAACAACACAAATAGTTCTATTAAGCGTTATATAGTATATAACTTATATCCTATAGTTCATATTATGAGTAATGTCCATATAAAATTTTCAATTTGAGGAGTGTCTTTTCAAAAGGGCTTAGTTTTGTATGGCTTCCATAAAGAAATGTCCTTTTGAAAAGACACTTCTCATTTGGAATATTTGGACAGTCCGTGCCGATCACTGGTAATACGTCGTTATCACCATCACTGGCAACAGTGGCAACACAAAAAATGTACTGATATAGTTTAATATTTCAGTATGTTTATCATTAAATCGTTCAGAGCTTTAGGCTACGTCGTGTATATGAAAATAATTATGTTTCTATACGAGATATCTCCTTTAATGAGTCTTTAAGGGTTTATGTTCAATCGACTTATATTAAGAAGACATAAACCACCTTTATTGGTTAATAAGCGAAATAATGACGACATTTACCTTAGGTAAATTGTATTATCATCTTTAATATACGTACACGTACACATTAAAAAGGAGTTTGTAATTCAATATTAAAATAAACATTATATATGTAACTAAGTATAATGAATATGGAAAAGTCACTGGTAAAGAAAATTGACAAATAATCGTCTTTTTTAAATAAAAAACATTTATTAGAATAAATGTATATTTATGTTTATCACGTAAGACCATTCGAGTATGTCCATAACCCGCCTTTTAACAAATGAATCAAGTATAGGGATCTTGCATAGTATTAATTATATACCTAAATCTATAATGCCCATAACTTTTCAAAATAATGGCAGAAAGATATTGTTACGAGCGTGGGGTTCGTATTTGATAGAAAAGCACAAATTAATCCACTAAATAAAACACTCACTTTATTACCCAAATTACGTACTGATAATTCACACGAACTGTACTTAAAATCCACTAATTAAAACACACACACACTATTTCACAAATTATGCACTCACTATTCACACGAACTGTACTTAAGCGCACTAATCACAAGAGTCTTTCTCTCCGATTATCCTTGTACTAGCTCTCGATCGCAGTAAGAATGTAACTAACTCGCGCCGGCCGTCGGCGCCTTATATATCCCGCGGAACCGCTTTCTCGATGCGTTGTCCAGACATATCGCGAATATTCTAGTAAGGTCCAGTGTGAGGGCCGAGAACATTCGAGGCTATATATGTCTCTCTCTAATGGTGCACTCTCTGTCACTCCTTTCTCGAATGTTCCGAGTATAGCTATCTCTTTCTAGTAGTCCTATCTCTGTCACACACTTCTCGAATGTTCCGAGTATAGCTATCTCATTCTACTAGTGCTATCTCTGTCACTCCTACGGGATATTTCGCCATATAACGATTTGTGCTTCAGAGGCCCATAAGGGGTCCTGAAAACGCCTGAAAACGGGTTTTCAGGTTATGGCGTCATCTGATAGAGGGTGCCCTGAAACGGACTGAAAACATGTTTCAGGCGCCTGAAAACGACGGCAACTTGGGTGAAATTTCGATCTTTAGATATGTGATAGAGCAACTTCTGAAACGGCCTGAAATGACTTTTCAGCCTGCTGAAAACGCCTCTAAAGCACTGAAATTGACGTTCAAAGTTTTTGACCTAACCTACCGGCGTAACAATATCATAAAAAACACTTTTGTAAAAAAAGAGATTTCTTCCAGGCCTAATGAAGCGTTGCTGTTTGGGTCTCAGGTGTTTGAAACAATTGAACCTTCGGAGTGTTTTCCCTATAAACATTCATTACTTGTACCTGAGAGGAAAGGCTCGTCACCGTTCGTTGACAGTGTTACCATCTCTAAAATTTCACTTGGAATGGAAAGTGTACGAAACTGAACTAAACTTATACGATTTTCACACATTATATTATTATATCTTATAATAAAACGGCACTAAATCGTTCAAATAGTATTTTATGCAATCGTTGTACAATGAAGGTTCTTAAAGTCAAGTACCGCGTAAGTTAGGTACGAGATTTTAAGACCTAATCTCAAGTGGGACTGGCCAGGACACGTCTGCCAAATGCATCCGGAACGTTGGGCCAAACTATCCACTGAGTGGATACCGCAGGATGGGTACCGGTGCAGAGGCAGACCGAAACGGAGATGGCGGGATGACCTGTACGCATTTGAGAACCTTTTAGAGCAACTTGCTCTTCAGCGAGATGACTGGAGAGAAAGAGGGGAGGCCTTTGCCCAGCAGTGAGACACACACAAACAGGCTAGATAAAAAAAACGTCATTCCCCACTATGATTTTTTATTTTTGATGATGTAACCTTTTTCTTTCAACTAAAACTGACCTATTAAAAAAAAACATGATCGCGTTGGTCATGGCGGGTGTCTCGTGATTTGTTACATTTTTTGACAAGTTATTTCAACCAATCAGTAAACAGTAGCGTGCTTTTAAATTCTCGTGCGACAATGATGATGCCGTTGATGCTCGCTTCTTCAGTTCCTTCGACACCATGAACATCACGTTCGAAACGTCGAGGTAATTATATAAATAAACCCCTTTTTAAACGCGATTAAGTCCCGTTTTGTTAAAAATTAACCTTCTTTGGCCCAAATATTATGCTAATGCTTTAAATAAGTGTTTTATTACTATTGGTCGACACGGACAGTGCATCATCATAATCATTAGCCTTTTACATCTATAACAGATGAGTTAAGCAGCGTCTAATAAACTGCGGCACTTTCGAAGTGCCGAACAGTGCAACGACGCCGCGGGTTTCCCGTAGTAAACTTAAAATGGATATAATCGACAACATTTCATATTTTTAAGACTATCATTTTATTACTTTTCTGAATTCTGCTTAAAAAGATGAAGTACCTAATCTCTGTTTTTATTTATTTTCCGAGAGGATTATTTATTTTATTATTAATTTATAAAAACATACTCATTTTAAAATGTGGCAACACCAAAACCAGAACTTAATGGAACGGTTACTTTAGTCGGCTTTCTTATTTAAAAAAAACTTAATACAACTCGGTATGCATTCTGTCATCTGTCAACGTCAAATAATAAAATATATATTTTTTCGCTCTTTGGTTTAGACAACAACCCTATTCAGACCGTATTGTCTTAGATTGCAGTTATTTGATGTATTTTCTTATATTTCTTTAAATACATTAAATACAGAAGAATAAATTCGAAGATTTTTTTTAAGGTACACGACATAAAGCCCTGTTGAGCTCTATATTAATCTCCACCTGTTATAAATATGAAATGTTGTCAATTATAATCCCATTCTTATTAAAAAATATATATGTTTAATAATAGTGTTCAATTAATATTGTAATCGTGTACGTATAATATATTTTTACGCGGCATTCCGCGGTTTGAACCGTGACGACCACTGTTTATTACCATACAAATGTATAATCAATATTAAGACTTCAGATGAAGACATAGGCACATTCAAAATATTTTTGGAGAGTTGAATGCCAACTTTTTATGTACCTAAATGTAAGATGCCCACAGTGCGTAATATAGCCATCGCACCTCTGGCCATGATAACCCAATTGCTAATGAATAAAGGTCTTCGCACATTATAATAACAACTCAACGGCGACTCGATTCTATGCCAAATATTGAAATTTAAGCCCTATGTCATATTTACTTGGTTTAATTTCAAAAAATGGTGTAAGTAGTGGACGACGAGTGGACGACGCGTAGTAGCGGCGTAGTCGGCTTAGCGATTAAAAAATTGCTAAAATTTGCCTTAAGTCTCTTACGTAGGCAACACTGTTCGTTGATGATCCGTAACTCAGATTTGTTTGATACCAAGGGACAGTCCGCCTTCACAGTGAACTAGCTATCAGTGTCAGCGGAAAAGCCGTGTACGCACGAACGAACAAAAACATGGTACAGACACCGAACGGCGAACACGAGATCGTATAAACAGTCCTGTTGTGTTCAATGTTCATTAGCGGCACGTGTTCAATGTTCAGTCGGTAGATGTTTTTGTTCGTTCGTCCGTTCACAGCTAAAGGAAACCTACAGTTCTAATTAAAACAAATGGCGATGGCGTGGCGTACCGAAATCAACCATGAGGCTAAACAAAAACATTTTAGCGGGGTTCATGTACCTCCAACAATATATGTAATGTATGTTCAGCATCAAAAGTGGCAGACAAAATTACTGGCATATGTAAAATTACTTATATACAAAAATCGTCAGCTACTTTTGACGCTGTACCTACACACAGTTGTGACACAGTTGAATTATACGGAAGCACTATAAAAATAAAATTTATACATAATTCATAAATATTTATTCACATGTTACGTATACGATACCTGGTGTTAAAATAAGACGAAGAGTCTTAATCTTGAATTTTTTTAGAGAGATGCTTGCGCAATTTGAGTTTGCACGATCGTCTACTCAGCTTTACGTGTACCGAGAGGAATGGCGCTCCCGAGATGAACTGTAAAAATAGTAAAACAAGTATGAAAAATAAGAAACAAAAGTAGCACTTTTTTACAGTATCACGTGACGTATTCTTAAGAAAACCCTTAATCGGAACTATACTGCGTTTAGAAAGAAATTACACCCGCTGGTCCAATTATTTATTTATTTGACATGAAATGTTAATTTTGCAATAGGGCGTCAGAATTTTGATTAATGATGTGTCTCTGTAACTAAAAAAGTTAAATTATATTGAAAGCTAGTATTATTACATGGTTTATTAAAGAACTAACCTTTTAAAGAGGAGAAAAGTATCGCTGCGTGTTGCTACGAAAGAACTCGTACGTTACAAAATCACAGACTCTTTAAGTAGGTTGGTAAGTATATGTAGTAATATAATATTGATTTAAACATACACGGTTTTCATACGTTAATTAAGACCCCTTTTGTTATAATAATGTGTGTAGTAATACGTATGTTCCCGAATAGCCAGATTCAGGCTCTAAACTAAACGATGTACGACCTTGTTAACTGTACACACAACACCACTCCAGAATAAATCGCTATCATTTTAAGGGTCTTCGCTTCGGATTCTGTCGTGCTTTTAGTTTAGAGTTTAGTAGAGGAAAAAATAAAATATGGAACCAATTCTTTTGCATTTAAATGTTGTGCCTAAAAAAGTTATGAAAGTATTTATTGAAATCGATTTTTTTTTGTTTAAATTGATAATAGTGGCAGTATTTTTATAAGACTATTAATTTGAGCATGGTAATGTTGTGAAACTTTAAGGATTATTGTGACTATTTTATTAGGTATTCAATACCGGGTTTATTTAGTTTATAGAGTGGAAGGATAGCAAAACTTAAGTGGCAATGGGCAGGGCACATCGCTCGTAAAACCGACGGCCGCTGGGGCCATCGAGTTCTTGAGTGGCGACCACGCACCGGACGACGCAGCGTGGGTAGGCCCCCCACAAGGTGGACTGATGACCTGGTGAAGGTCGCTGGAGTCCGCTGGATGCGGGAGGCGCAGGACCGGTCACGGTGGCGTTCTCTGGGGGAGGCCTATGTCCAGCAGTGGACGTCTTTTGGCTGATAATGATGATGATGATGATAGAGTGGTAGTGCAGCTGCCTTCGAAGCTCGCGGTCCTGGGTTCAAATTCCGGCAATGTCAAATATTTATGTTAGCAGCTCTGTTGTTTCTATCTCATTAATTCCTTTAATATTAGGTTCATCGTTGTAGTTTAGAATTTGATGGACTTGTGTAACAGTGGGTTTAGACAAAACGGATACTCAATCTTTATTCTACCAAATTCTTATTGTATGGATGGTCTATTATTTTAGCTCTTTATTTGTATTATACAATTTAAATACAATTAGTTTTTAATATACTAAAGAGCACATCGCTGGCCGAATATTACAGGGTCTATGTTACATTTTCAGAGAGTTACAATTAGACTTTTATGACAATGTTCAAATTTGAACTCGTCAAAACATGTAATATTGAGCCAGCGATATGTCGATACGACTTACATAGGCTTACAAGTGACCTACCTACAATTACCATTTTTTTTTCATAGAAAGTAAAACTAGTCTACCCGGACTATTTCGTATATGACAGTTTGTTTGATCTAAAACCATCGTAAGCTGATACTTATCCCAAATGGCATCTATCCTACGACACTTTCTGTGCATAGGTAATAATAGAACTCCCTTTAGCAATGGAATATCTTCATTATTGCAAGATTGGGTTGACATATATACTATCGGTAAGTCATACCGTGACATGATACAAATTCTACTGAACAAATAATTTATCTTCTGATACGACAGTTGACAGACAAATTCAATTATAGATTTCCGATTCACTCAGATACCGCGCACAGTAGCGACATGGGTTTGGGAACCATGGTCCCGCAAGTGGGTGCAAGGCATCAAAAAGTAATAACTTAGAAAAGGAAGTACCCAGGTTGAAGGGAGGAATAAGAGAGGAAGACCAAGGAGAGCTTACATGTACCAAAAATAAAGGAGAAGGTGATCGTTGTGTCGTAACAGGTTGTCAAAGAGAAGGCGCAATAACGAGCTCGAGAGGCATGGAAATTGCTCCACCGACAAGATATGTTACGATACGTCGCTATCGTATTTGGGTGGATCAACTTTTTCTTGCTGTTATTCTGTCCGTGACCCAGGGGAAAATGGTGATTTCATTTCTAAGAAAAGTGTTGATAATTGATATTACTGGTACCTATTGTCAAGAGATAGTCCACATAAGAATGGGCTTATAACAGCTTAATTTACAAAGCTTTTGCTTAATATAACCACGGAAAATCGTAGTTTTAAAAAGTGACCCAGGGGCATCACCATGGCAACGAGTGGCAGAAAATACTTGATTGACCCATTTCGTAATAAACTTTGAATAAATACGCCTAGAAACCTAGGTAGCTAGCGCTTGAAAGTGAAGCCAGTTTTGGTTCCCCACGGGCAATGTTTCGGCCGCATGTGCGTCTGTTCTGCTACAACGTCAAGCTCACAAGCCGTGTCTATGATTTAGTCGTAGACATCTACACATAAAATCAAAAGCGGCTTCATTTTTCGCAAATCTGTTGTATGAAAACTCTCGTTCTAGGCGTACTAATTCACACTTAAGAGTTCATTATTATTGGAATAAGTAGCTGTATTTGTTATCTATGTAATTATAAATTAAATTTTATGTTTGAGGTGCGAAAATTCGCCCTGCGATGTATTTGTGAAGATGTGACCCTAATCTAATGCTTTTCTACCTAATAATGGATGGAGCATGCTTAGCCAACAAACTTGGCACTTTTCGACAAACTAATGAAGTAGGCCGGCCCTAATGGTGAATACGTTCAGTATCACCGTAGTTAAATAAGAGAAGTACCCCTTTCTAATACATACAGAAGTCTTGTTAATATTTCCGATTTTTATACGAACTGTCTGATTTCTGAAACATCATACTTAGGAATATGAAACTAACTTTTCCACCATATGTTATAAATAGCGAGCGGTGAATTCTTGAATCTCCACCTACGGTTCGGGCCACAAACACCTGCGATCTGGGGCTTTACGAATTACCGCACGTGGTTTGTCTAATATTTTACGTCTCGCCTTGCCCAGGAAGTGAAGTTTTATCCCCCAGAAAATAGGGTCTCGGGCCTAGGGTAATGTAGACAAAGTTACTTATCTATTTTCACTATGGTTTATTATTCTCCGTTGTGACTCTGGAGTGGGTCCTAAAAGCCGTATTTTAGCAAAGTGAAATAAACGTGACACATTGAAGGTACTACTTTAGCCTATTTTAGGACCTAGGAAAAACATTGTAGGCGTAGGTCACAGGACCTAAAAGAGTATTATAATATCTACAGAGACACTTGAAGTGCCATTACCAGGTTAACTTCAATTAACGAGGCACCATCAGAATACTGAGCTACCCTACTTTGCTTTAGGAAAAGGATCCTATCATTTAAATAAAATCATTTAAGAGCACTTCTAAAAATGTTTGTACAAAATTAAGTCGTCAATCAACGTTCAATATATTTTTCATATTTCGTTACCAATTATTTAAGTAATTTTATATCAATGTTATGGCTGGGTCAATTTCCAAGCAGTATTTTTTGATGGCAAGACTGAAAACGCAGGTGCAGAAAGGTTGAAGCCCGCCATTATCTACCTCGGGCAACAGCTAAAATTAAAATATGAATATATATAATAATTAAAAAAAATATTTAGACCAAATTTTCTCATCAAGGTGGGTTGTCCCCAAGCCGGTTTTGTTTGTAAAATGTCGGGTAATTCAAATACTATGCATGACAAAGAAAATTTGTTACCATTATTTTATTACCATATAAATAGGTAACGAAAAAAGTACATTACCCGTTTTATATCTCCTTTGTATACCCTTGAATAATTGCATATACGTTTGTCCCGAGAAAACTTCTCATTACCGCCGACAATGTTTCGAACCGATTTATTTCCCAAATTTGATCAAGTACGCCCCCCATCTCCCGCGCACTTCAAAGAATTAGTCAAGCTGCGGCTCTCGACGAGGCCGGTTGTGTATAATGGCAATACGTTGGCTTGTATAAACGTGATTATATCATCGCGGTGGACCGGGGACCAAAAATATGTCATTCCGGAGTTTGTTATAGCTTCTTTATTTTTTAACTGCGTGGTTTGAAATTTATATATATCAGGTAAAGTATACTCGCGATTCGAATTAGTTTTAGAATATAGAGCTTACTTTTTTTTTAAGAAATAAAAATATGTCGTGTTTCTCATTCCACCATTCTCATTCCGGTGTTTCCGGTGTAGTAAAATGACTTTAAACCCCACCAAAATGAGGAAAGCACTGGAATGACATCAAAAGTAGCTTCACTTTTCATAGGTATTGTTGAAATAATAATGATTTTTTTATTTTGTTTTTAATGACGGACTAAGATATATGTTTATAATATTATGTAATGCCAATACAATATATATTACGAATATAAAACGTAAAATAACCCTTAACTACCTACCTGCTTCTTTAGTCACACAAACACCTACCTCCCGTCCCCGGGACGGATACATAATTTCGGCCTTATATATAAAAATTTATAGATCGAATGGGAAATTTAAAATAATAATGGCAATATAGACATATTATTTATTGTTGTTGCAACAACTTCCTACATGTAATAATACTAATATATTTTATTGCATCCAAATACTTATAACTAGGTACAAGGACCTAATAATCATTCTGGAAACATTAAAAAACAATTTTTTACTGTATACATATGGCAACAGTCCTTATGTGTACTTTGGGAACTATAAATATCCTTTGGAAGGTGAGGTCAACAAAAATCTTGACTTTATATAAAGATTTAAGTAATTATTTCTAATTATTCAATAATTAACAATGCTAAATCAAAAAGTTTCGTTAAAATAAAGGTAATATTTTTATAAAATTGCAGACCCCTAATTTATTCGATTTGTTTGCGGCAGTGAATATAAGTTTGTTTGCACATTCTAGGCAAATAGATTTTTTGCATTAGAAACATACATACTGGGTCCAGTTTTTTCTTCGGGTCACAAGTAGAACAGGTTTTCCTGACTTCCAATCACTACCAACCTGACTAAGCGGTCGGCTAAGTAAAGAAAAAAATATCCATAGCACCTACCACCCGTCTCCGAGACCCTTAAGAAAAAATACGTATCCACCTACCACCCATCTCAGAGACGGTCGGAGACAGTAATATGCTCACCAAAATTAAATACGTACACGACCGACCTTGTCGATCGACGACGACGCGGCACTGAGGCAGGAGGGGAGAAGGTACAAGGACACAAACGTTTGTAGGATGCTCGCACATAGCTATGTAAACAATTTTAGGTTTGAATGAGTCTGTGAGACGGGAGGTAGGTGGTTAAGAGATAACTTCCATAATATGCCAAATTTCATTGCGGTGCACTTATTTTATCATCCTGGTGTACATTTATCAGTCCGTTGTGTGTTTCATATTCGATCTCGAATATCTCGAAAGCTATTTCAGATTTCAGGGTCCCTTTTACATATGTTTAATAATATAGTCTAAAGTATCTCTTCACATTTAAAAAACTCAAAAATAATCAAAAACAAAGAATCACACCGAAATGATACAAAAACTGCGGCTTGTTGAAATCGACCCGGCTGTGTTTGATAATTAAGGTTCTGTTATGCGGATTTTTTTTTAATTATTTAAAATCTGAAATCAAAGAATAGGTAACAAAGTAGGAAAAATGTATTGAACTTTAATTGTCGTCTTAATTTGGAACAAACTTTTTGAGAAATGCTCTTAAGCGGATTATATAGCGTAATAGCGTAGCGTAGCGGGAGGCTCCAATGATGAATATACGCGATATAATCCGTTTAAATTGTTTTATTAAAATGTGTGACAGTCTCGGAAACCAAAGAAAATTATTATAGCATTAGTTTTTTTTTTCATTAAATTGATTCGCATAGAACAGTTATAATTATAAATAAATAAATACGTACTTGAAATTGAGCATACATGATGTTATCCGATAACAATACGTAAACAATAATAGTAAAATAGTAGTTTTTGATACAAGTGCGGAAAGTATGTCATTTTGAACGAGTCCCGAAGGGGTCTTGGCCCGAGCCGCGAGGCGAGGGTCAAGACCCGGGACGAGTTAAAATGACACTTCCGCACGTATGTCAAACAACGTTTTTTAATACATTTGCGAAAAAAAGTCAATGAAACAAAAACGATAATTAAAAGGGACAATTGTATTTATTTTTTTGTCTGATAAAAATTCAAAGTACAATTAGAGCAATTATTAAGCGTAACATTAAATGCCTTCGGCGGCAAGTTTAAAGTTTGACTCAAACTGTTATTAATCTCGCATGA
Source organism: Apotomis turbidana (assembly GCA_905147355.2). Classification (NCBI taxonomy): domain Eukaryota; kingdom Metazoa; phylum Arthropoda; class Insecta; order Lepidoptera; family Tortricidae; genus Apotomis; species Apotomis turbidana. The sequence goes on from LR990294.1 coordinate 18,160,745, forward strand.
CTGAGTCCATTCTGGCTCTGGTTCTCGTCGTTTAATTGGAGAACCAGAAAGTCGCCGTCCGTCAACAGCAGATGGTCCTGGTTCTGGTTCAGAGACTTGATCGTAAGCATGAGACGGGCCCGGTTGTGGCTCATAATTATCATAAGACGTGGATAAATGTTGCTTAGTTTCATACTGTGGATTTAGTGGCTGTAAATGAATCGACCGTGTTATTTGACTTACAACTTTCCGTTTGTTTTCAATGGAGTTTTCTATGTATCCTTCAGCGACATGAGCCGATTTCCAACCACCATGCCGTTTTAGGGTAGTCATGTTTGCCCCAGAATCTGCGAGCAACGTAGCAGAGGACCTTCGAAAACTATGCCCTGTATAAAGGTCAGCCTCTGGCAACTGTAAAAAATTGGCTATATCTTTTGGCATGTTCCCAAATTTATTAACACCTATAGATTGAGCAGTACATTTCCCCTTCTGGTAATTTTGAAAGAACCGGTCACTTTTTCCTTTCAATGTACGCTGACAATAATATTTCTTTACAATTTCAAAAAATAGGCCATCCACTGTAAACGATCTAGGAATTTTATTCTTAGTGTTTGGTATTTTTATAATGTACATATTTCCGTGATCTTCAATGTCTTGAATTCTAATGTTCGCAAGTTCTTCACGCCTGCATGCGCCAGAAATCCCAAATATGAGTGCAACCTACCAACAAAAACACAATTAGTCAAATAGTAAATTCTAGGAACTTAGTATTATAAAAAAATATCGGCAAAGTGCGAGTGGGACTCGCGCACGAAGGGTTCCGTACCATTATCTGTAAGTTTGTTGTATGGGAGCCCCCCTTAATTATTTATTTTATTTCATTTTTAGTATTTGCTGTTATAGCGGCAATAGAAATACATCATCTGTGAAAATTTCAACTGTCTAGCTATCACCGTTCTTGAGATACAGCCTGGTGACAGACGGACGGACGGACGGACGGACAGCGAAGTCTCAGTAATAGGGTCCCGTTTTTACCCTTTGGATACGGAACCCTAAAATTTATAATATTAAATAGGTATCTACCTTAGTAGCCAAATACTGATGATCAGGAGCTTCGTTAATAAATTTTTCAATATTATTCGCCGTGAGAACTTTAGATTTTTTCGCTTGATAACCTTCAGACTTCCTCTTCAAAAAAGCAGTCAATTTCGAGTAAGTTTTTATATCTACGTCGTTTTTGGATTTGATCATAGTTTTCAACATAGAGTATTTCGACCACATAGTTGACGCCTGATATTTCTTAGACAACTCGAGAAAGTAAGCCATTAGTACATTTTCTGAGAATGACATAGTTTTATTCTCCCGTTTCCAGTCAATAAAATTCTCATAGACGGCAATATATTTTTCTTTTGACTTTTCTGGTAACATACTGTCACTTGCAATTATTGCCTTAGCTTTTATATCGGGCGGTGTTAAACCTATTCCGAAATCGTCAGAATCGCTCATTTTCACCAAAAATCCAATCTTACGTGTCAATTACACAATTCAATCTCGATTGAAAAAGGCGGGAACGATAAAAAAGTTTTATTTTTAATTGCTATTTGTTTTTCAATATGGCGTCGGTTGTCATCTTTCAGCCAAATCAAAAGAAGTAGTTAAATTATTCCAGAAGAGATATGATATTATTTTAATTGATTATAAACAATAAACATCGTGTATCTTTTTTTAGTTCTTTACATTTCATATAATTGTAAATAAATATATTATTTAATACACAAAAATAGCGATTATTCATACTATGAATTAAAAAATCAGCGCGTCGGTCACGCTTAATACTGTATTATCTAATCTGTGACAATACTTTTCTTTTTAATTTTTTTAGGTCACGCATAATACTCATTTGCTCATGAAAATAAATAATAGTCAATTAAACAAATTATTGAAACCGTTTTTGAGTTTTTTTAATAGATAACCCTTTGATTGATCCAATATGCAATTTAAATATTTTAAGCATAATTATGAGATATACACCTGCAATGCTGCATGACGTAATAAATAAAGTCGAAAAGTGATTGACCTTTGTTTGGATGTACGAGGTATGACGTGTTAGTACAACAGAAAATTAAAAAAATTTGAAAAGTAAAAAGCACTAGTTCGAAATAACCAACTTTTCGCACGATTTGCAGCTACGAAAAGTACCACTTTTTGAGCAACTGTATTAAAAAATATATTACAAGTGAAACATGTAATGTAATGTCTCATTATTTTTAATGTGGATAATAAACCAAATATTTTTATTGAACCATACAAAGATCAAAAATATTGAAATGCGTAACCTGTTGTAGGAGACCGGAAATTGAACCCGGTACCTCCGGATAACCGGTCCAAATTATTAACCTCTCCACCACCCTAACGCCAGAATACCTTTAATTTTTTTTAATTTCATATATTTTAATTGGACACATGGCGCGGGACCCTGGGACAACATCGAGAGGTTGCTTGTAACTGGTAAGAGGCAAGGCTAGACCGCGTTGCTGCAGACCAACGCGATGGACGGACTTACTAGAGACTGAAGACATACAGGATCATTATTTCATGTTATCCTCATGGTCGTCCCATTGACTGGTTTCTCGCTGAGGGTGCACCAGCTGCAGTCCTGCCACTACGTGCACTTCGGCTCGTTTGTGGTGCGCGTGCGCGGCCGCTGCAGGATACCATCGCAAGTGCAGACTTCTGGCCGAAGTGTGTTGTGTTTCGGCAGTTCCGGGGCAATCTGCCGAATCCTGCGCCAGATCAGACGACGCAACGGAGCCACGCTGTTACGTCGCCTAAATCAAACTAGATTTAAGTTTTATTTAATGTATAATATTGTAGTTCATTAGTATTTTTTCAAATTTGTTACACAGTATTACAGTAATTAAACCGAGGAACTGTGAACTACAAAATTACATTTAAAGAAAAAACTAGCTTGATTTAGGCGACTTAAGAGCGTGGCTCCGTTGCGTCGTCTCGATCTGGTGCAGGATTCGGTACATATATCTTAATGGATAACTTTCTGTCCTAACTTCTAAGTCAGCAAATCATGTAGGTATTGTACCACAGGTAAATAAATAAGTAGATTATTGAAGAAGTCGGCACATTTCGGTAAACAGCTGCCATCAGTGGCGTGGATGTCGCCTGGGAGAGAATTAAACGTAATGTGCTTCTCAAATTGGATGACTTAGAGACCATACACGCGTGATTTTCTTAGGATGGGGGCTTAACACAGTACGAGGGGAAAATGCGTTATTTGATATAGAAGTTAATACTGTACTTTGAAAGTAAAATATTACTGAAGTAAGAAATTAATTTCATCAATCGCACTCTATACACCGTGGGCGTTAATAACCCGAAAGATTTAAACCACGTATTTTTGAAGACAAAACGAGTAAGTAATGTTATATCAACATGGGTCTAATTATGTGTCTTAATTAAATTACTATTTCAGTACAAAGTAAATCATATTAACTGCCCGCTTCTTTGTGAACAAAGCTCATCGGTGTTGCCCTACTAGAATATGAGTTGCCAGTGCACGTAAACGTATTTTCGCCAAATACGTTTACGTGCTGATCCATTAAAATAATGTATGATAAAAAATTAAAATGATTATATTATCATTATTCAGTAATCGGTAGAACTATCCTTATATCATAAATTTTAGTTTAAAACAAAAGTATGCCCATGAAAGTGGAAATATCAGTATGCCCATGAAAGTTGAAATATCATAAAAATAACAGAGCTTTTACTACTCGTGGTCGAAAAATTTAACCAACTTTCGTTACGTTTTGGACGGAAATATATTTTTAGTAGTTTTATAAAGGGGTTTATATTAATTATCTTACTTGCGACCATGAGAATTCCTATAAAAATATTATAAATATATATAAAAATATTGTTGAAACAGTAGGGGTTACCAATTTTTTTTAAATCAGCTGGGTAAATTTGAATCGTCAAAATTGGTAACTTTCCGCGGCCTTACCCATAAATACATATATAGATAACACCCATGACCCAAGAACAAATATTTTGCACAAATATTTGCCCCGGCCGGGATTCGAACCCGGGACCGCCGACTCAGTAGGCAGGTGTCTACCAACCGAGCCAAACGCGTCGTCAAAGATATAAAAGAAAATAGAAAAAAGTGATACTTTTTACTGCAAAGTTCTTCAATAGGTATGTTTAATTGGACTCGGGACTCTTTATAACAGTGTTTTACGTAAATTTCCCCTTTGTATCTTGCAGTTGTTTTCTTAGAGCTGGCAAGGGAAGCAACGAGGCTGAACTAAATGTTACTTAAGTAAAAATACAGGTACAACTGCGACACAGGTTTTATTATCATTTACCTTTGTTTATAATATCGAATGCTTACAAAATTACGTATTAACCAATACTCTTAGTACCTAATCGTTTATTTATTTATTTAAACTTTATTGTACAAAACAAGTCAGTACAAATGGCGGACTTAATGCCAAATGGCATTCTCTACCAGTCAACCATAGGGCCAAACAGAGATACTAGAAGTGGGTGCAAACTGCAAATCCGAAATCTGATGCTACAGAGAGCAGTATAAGTATACTTGAGAACAAACCATTTAAAATTTCATGTATTTTTAGAGAAAATTAGGGAATTAAGTTCGGTGCGAAAAATATCCTATTTATGATATACGAGAGCAATAGCCGCAGATAAATTTCTCTTTGATTATCTTATACTACTGGCCAATTTACTGAAATAAAAATAGGGCCGTAATCTTAGATAATTCTTATAAAATGTTTTATTTTACTAACAATATGGTACATAACATAACCCTTCGTGGACGAGTCCGACTCGCACTTGGCCAGTTTTTTTATATAGGTAGCCGTTCTGTTGACTTTTAATCTTGTAGCTCATAGAAAAAGCCCTATACCCGAATGTACAAATTGGCCGCGTCACCTTACGGACACCGACCCAATTACATTCTGTATCAGGTTCTTTTCAGGTACCTGAGACTTTCGTGTGTCCATTCTTCAATAACAAGCATGTCTTGTAATAACAAATCAACAAACTATTGAAGCCAAGGCCCAAGGCGCGTAGGTAAATAAAATAAATGATCTAGTGAATGTTGATATTGCTACAGAATAAAATACTATAGCAGTATTTTCTTTTAAATTTCGCAATAAACTGCCAAGCAAGGTGTACAATGCAACGCAATTGGTCCTGGTCGTGGGTCACGGCAACATGACCTATGTACGCGCGGCGTTTTTCCCGAACAATAATTTAAGGAAAGAATCGAACACCACGACTACGACTACTGGTAGTGAGGGCTAACCAGCCCTGATTCGGTTCAAGTCATGTCATAAAAAAAATATCGGCCAAGTGCGAGTGGGACTCGCGCACGAAGGGGTCCGTACCATCATCTGTAAGTTTGTTGTATGGGAGCCCCCCTTAAATATATATATATGTTAGCGCGATGTCATACTCCATAATGCAGAGCCACAATGATTCTTTTAGAATACTATTGAAAGCCACATGATATGAACTGGTGACGGCAGTGAGGTGGTGATGAGGTGTGTGAATGAATAAACGTTTATGATAACTACTTGGGTGTTGTATTTCTCGTAAAAGTTACCAAAGGAATGAGCAGAAACGTCACTGCACCTGGTAATTAAAGACTATCAAAGTACCATTAAATGGAGGGGAGAAAAAAGTAAGTGGTAGTCGTCAAGTAACCAGGTGTTAGTAAAATTTTTAGTCTATTGACACACTATGTAAATAATTTAACAATACTATTGTTGAATCTACTATTTCTTAAATTGCTTTTATTAATTACAATATAACTCATGCACTTCACATGGACTAATAACTTATAACTAAATTATCAAGATACTCAATGATCTATTCAAATGTGCTTCTGAGGTAAAGATAATCCAATTAATATCATTATTTGTTTTCTAAGATACATTTAAATGCGAAATAATCACAAAGGCGCTATCACGGCCATACTGACCCGAAGCTCGTGCTCAGAGCGAACGGTTTGAAAAAGAAAACTCAAGTTGGTTAAACAATCCAGTAAGTGGCACTTTAACAATGATCGGCTTGTCAGCCCAGTTACGGGACTAAATCCTTCTGATCCATCCACGCAAGTGACTGACAAAACTATACTCTTTATCATGTTGCCCAGTTGTTGGACTAAACCCTTCTGATCCATCACAACAAGTGGCATGTTAGTAATGCTTTGGTTGACGGTCCTGTTGCGGGACTACCTAAATCTTTCTGATCCATCCACGCAAGTGACTGACAAAACTATACTTTTTATCATATTGCCCAGTTGTTGGACTAAACCCTTCTGATCCATCACAACAAGTGGCATGTTAGTAATGCTTTGGTTGACGGTCCTGTTGCGGGACTACCTAAATCTTTCTGATCCATCCACGCAAGTGACTGACAAAACTATACTCTTTATCATATTGCCCAGTTGTTGGACTAAACCCTTCTGATCCATCACAACAAGTGGCATGTTAGCAATGCTTTGATTGACGGTCCAGTTGCGGGACTAAATCTTTCTGATCCATCCACGCAAGTGACTAAAAAGTATTCTTCTGTTTATCGTATTTTAATATTGCCCAGTTGCTCGACTAAATCAGTCTGAAAACTAAAACTCATCATACTCGCTATCACGGCCATCCGAGGGTTGGGACAGACACACTAACAACATTTTACACAGTTATATTTTACTGTCTATAATCAATTATAGTTTGGATATTATTTAAAAAAACATTTGTCACATCACAGAACCCATATAACGTTAATCTGCGCAACCTATTGAATTTCATAAAAAAAAAGAACAAGCAATGACATAGTGGTTTTTCAAGTATCTATAAACGTTTTTCACTTTCTATTTGATACAATTGACATCATGTTATATTTTTTCTTATCATGGTGTTGAAGTATTTAACGATAATAAATCATTACTCGAACAGTTACGTACTACGTCTTATTTTTTTTTTTTTTTTTTAAAAGCTGTGTTGTGCCTAAATCTTGCTTTTCGATTCATATACTATTTCTGTAAATTGGTAGAAATCGATTAAATTGATAAATTTATAACCTAAAGAAAGAACAATAAAACAAACTATTATTTTCCATAGAAATCTCCAGTGAGTCCAACGGCTCGTAGCTCAAAAAAGAAAATTGATTTACCTACACATTTAAAAAAAAAAAAAAGTTCGTCGATAAAATTGATTTGATCAACCATTCATAATCGTTAGATTTGGCAAACAATATGTCTTTGTGTGTTTAAAAATCATACACACTGTAGGTATTGCAAAAAAATGCACTCGATGGTGATCGTCAGTGAAGAGAGTGGTCGTTTTCCCTGAGTGACCGCCAAGACTGTCAAGCGCGCTAATACTGGTTCAAGGAGGCGCTCCTGTAGTCTTCCGATGGAGCACTTGTCCCGATGATCAACTGAAACAAAAACTCCAAGCACAGTATCACAAAGCTCGGTCACTCCTGACCTAGATCATAATGGGAAGTTGCCTTGTAGTACAAATAAAACTAACAAAAGCATGCCTTTATTATGAATAATTCTCAAAAATGAAATAAGCTCAAAATGAAGGTACACTTAAATTATTCTGATTGTAATTTAGTTAGTTTATGCACGAAACGATTCTCGAAATTGAACCTTCGTGTATCGCTTTACTTAAATACGAAATAATCAAAATGTTTGATTTATAAAGAATCCCAACTTAGTTGTATTTACAAAGTTTCTATTACTTCAGCTTCAGACTCCATTATTAATATTATTACTGTGGTATTGACTTCGATTTATATACGAATGTTGAAAATTAAATAAAGAAAAAATAAAGAAATATGGTCAAAACTAAGCTATTCCTAATAATTTCCTTAAAGATCAAGTCTCAAATTGAACACAGACTGATAATTTAATTTAAACTATAATAAGATTAAGCAAATTTAATACAAAACAAAAATAGAGTTGATGATTGATGTTCAATTCTACAATTTACTGTAGTTATATGAAGAAGTTTAAAAATTTATGAAATAAAGATAAGAGTAGTTAAGAACCGATAAATTAAGGGAATTATGAAATATGATATTTCGAATGTAGGTAGTACGTAAACAAATTTTGAAGCTTTTTTTTTAACTCAATTGCAAATTTGACATTTAAATGAAAATCTTCATAATCAACAAAACAAAAATTATGAAACAACCATGTACTTATAAACGCACTTTTTCAGTGTTTCACTTTAAATGACACGCCTCGAGTTATCAGGTCAAATTCCTGTTTAACAAACTGCCAATGGAGTACAAATCAAATCCATGACTAATAGCAAAATAGCAAAATGCAAACAGTATTTTTTTTGACAAAATCCTTATTACTCTGTAGCCGATTTTATAACAAATACCTAATGTTTTATTAAGTATTAAATTTATATCTTGACTTTTAAACATTGCTGACATTTGTAATAACTATCCAGTATTTAGATTTCATTGTATTTTTTTTTTAGGATATTTTAAGGCTCCTTATCCGTCCAAAACTTCTGATGGTTTTAGACATTTTTCTCTATGATCAAACATGTTTCTTAACATATCAATGTCGCACTACTCCAAATTGACAAAATGCACGCAAAAAGCTGTTTTTTTATTATTTTATTTTAACATAATTATTTTCGGCTGCACGAAATAAAGGTATGAAATAACTATGTTACTACCAAGAACTCAAGTATTTGGTTGAAATTATCAATGTAATTATCATAATTATGTAAAAAATAAAATAAAAAAATAATGTATACGGCCTCTTAATGACGTTTAAATGGAATTTTAACTATATTTTATATCTAAATTATTACTTAAACATGAGTTATAATTATAAGTATTATAGGAATAATAAGAATTATTTATTATGCGGTTTTTTTTTAATCATTTGGAATTTTGCGTTTTATGTTACGTTGTTTTTTTGGTAGTGTTGTTTTAAACTCGGATGGTAATGCATTGATTATAATTATAGTAGTAATTTATATTATTGTAATCAATTATGTATTTGATTTAATATTCAACACCATAATTATTGCTTCGAATGAATAAATGAAATGAAACGAAATCAATCAAGCTCTAATCCTCTGACATCTTCCTAATAATATAGATTCTAGTTTACATTTTTTTTTTAACTATAGCGGTCATAATTATCGAATCTCAAGCTTATGAATTCTTAAGCGAGTCTTTGGTGTATAATGTATGAATTACTTTGGTGTATAAAGTAGGTAACTACCCAAAACATCAACAAATATAAATTTTCGTTCCTGAGGAATGTCAGTAACAACGATTGCAAAATCATAAATGGAGGGTAGATTATTACCGCTGCCGTTACTACTTGATTCTAACAAGGCTACATTAAAACAGCAATGTTTACATTATTGACGAAGAATAGTAAACTACGTAACGGATATAGTAATTCGGAATCTTTGTTGTAAAATTTCGTTGTAAAACTTTGTTGTAATCGAAATATTTTCTCATCGCGGAAACAAACGTCCTATACACTAAAATTTCGACCATTATTAATTTCTACGACGCATTAGTAAATTATTTTAACTAGTAACACTTTATTGACACATACCCTCTAAACTGAATAGGTTTTTTATCGCATCTACCCCAGAATCTAACTACAGTTTCATTTATTATTAAACACTGTACTAAAATCGTAGTGAAAAGTGAACGACTGACCTTTGTGTTCTAAATTTTCTGTCGATGGGGTCACGGCGCACACGCCTCGTTCCTTGCTGATCGCCGATCTTGCCTTGCCTTTACTGGTGCAATGGCTGACGATGTGTCCCACTGTTCCTTACTTGAAGCAAACAATGGACTTCGGTATATTCCATTCTTTCCAATAATTTAATTGGTCGACGTGGAAGGGTTAATTTATTTTCTTCACTCATTATTTCGGTGGCTGCCGAGAACAGAAGAATATGAGGGTGCAGGATCAACGTCGTTGTCCTCTTTGTCCTGATATTGTGGGGCGTATGGTTTTGCTCCGGCTTCTGATGTTAGCGCGATGTCATACTCCATAATGCAGAGCCACAATGATTATTTTAGAATACTATTGAAAGCCACATAATATGAACTGGTGACGGCAGTGAGGTGGTGATGAGGAGTGTGAATGAATAAACGTTTATGATAACTACTTGGGTGTTGTATTTCTCGTAAAAGTTCACAAAGGAATGAGCAGAAACGTCACTGCACCTGGTATTTAAAGACTATCAAAGTACCATTAAATGGAGGGGAGAAACAAGTAAGGGCGTGGCCACATGTCCACGACACGGCGTCGTAAACGTAAAACGACACGGTGTCGCGTCGGAGCGCGACACATTATCCACCGTGCGAATATACGTTGCCGCGTCGTGAAAACACACGACACGGCGTCGTAAACGTAAAACGACGCTGTGTCGCGTCGGAGCGCGACACATTATCCACCGTGCGAATATACGTTGCCGCGTCGTGAAAACACATGATGCACCGGGCACCGCAGGTCGCGCCGCGCGCCGGGCAGATTAACTTTGCTGTGTTGAGTAGATGCACGGTGCGGTGCCACGTTCGATTACGACGCCGCAGCTTCTCGTACATGTTCAAAATATTTTGCGATCAGTTTTCAATTCGACATGGATCCTATCACACGTATTCTGCTCTTGTTGCTTTTAAGAAGAAGCATGAAGAAAAAGCAGAAGAAACGAAAATGTTGGATAAATCCATATCTTTCTATTATGAACCATGATAGCAGTCATTTCAAAAGGAAGTACGAGGCTTTAAAAATAAGTGATCACAAGTTTTATGATTATTTTAGAACGTCTGTGTCAAGTTTTGAAGAACTACATCATCCTCCTAGCCTTTGTCCCATTTTTTTTTTGAGAATGAATTCTAAATCGGGGTCGGCTACCTAAATCCCAAGATGTGGCGTAGGCACTAGTTTCTACGCAAGCGACTGCCATCTGACCTTCCAACCCAGAGGCGAAACTAGGCCTTATTTGGGCTTAGGTGGTTTCCTCACGATGTTTTCCTTCACCGAAAAGCGAATGGTAAATATCAAATGACATTCCGTACATAAGTTCCGAAAAACTCATTGGTACGGGCCGGGTTCGAACCCGCGACCTCCGGATTGAAAGTCGCATGGTCTAACCACTAGGCTACCACCAAGTTTTGAAGAACTATTATGGAAAATATCGCCTCGTTTAAAAAGGCAAAATGTATTTAGGAAACCAGTTCGACCTCTGGAGATGTTGGGATTGTCGTGTGTTTTCACGACGCGGCAACGTATATTCGCACGGTGGATAATGTGTCGCGCTCCGACGCGACACCGTGTCGTTTTACGTTTACGACGCCGTGTCGTGTTTTCACGACGCGGCAACGTATATTCGCACGGTGGATAATGTGTCGCGCTCCGACGCGACACCGTGTCGTTTTACGTTTACGACGCCGTGTCGTAGACATGTGGCCACGCCCTAAGTGGTAGTCGTCAAGTAACCAGGGGGGGTATTCGACCAATTTTAGAGATATAATGGAGATCTCTCCTTTTCATCGCCATCCGTCACTTTTGACGTGTGCCTACTTGACAAGTGGCGATATCCCTAGAACATCGCAACTTCGTCAATTCGGACGCGCAAAATTTTCGTTTCCTTTGTATGTGACGGCATAAATAACAGGCGCATACTTTAAATTGACCGCGTAGTACGTGAAATAAGTCCGTTACGTTTCGTTCAAAACAGAAATTCATATTCATGAATAGCATTTTTGACAATTGTTATCGCCTTCGTATTTCCAAAACTGAGATGAGATATGTCACATGTGTCATAAAAACGCGATGAGCTTCATCATCGCGTTTTAATGACAGTTCAAAGGCGAGATCACGGAGAGATGACTGTTATCTAACGGTGATCTGACGTTTGGCGATCGACACTCGAATTAGGCCCCAGGTGTTAGTAACATTTTTAGTCTATTGACACACTATGTAAATAATTTAACAATACTAATGTTGAATCTACTATTTCTTAAATTGCTTTAATTAATTACAATATAACTCATGCACTTCACATGGACTAATAACTTATAACTAAATTATCAAGATACTCAATGATCTATTCAAATGTGCTTCTGAGGTAAAGATAATCCAATTAATATCATTAAGATACATTTAAATGCGAAATAATCACAAAGGCGCTATCATATATATTTGTATTTGTTGTTATAGCGGCAACAGAAATACTCGTACATCATCTGTGTAAATTTCAACTGTCTATCACCGTTCTTGAGATACAGCCTGATGACAGACGGACGGACGGACGGACAGCGAAATCTCAGTAATAGGATCCCGTTTTTGCCCTTTGGGTACGGAACCCTAAAAACTACGGTCTTAGCGGTGTGGCTAAGAGCAGCGGGGCGTGTGAACAAATAGAGCGACAAACTTGTATTTATAAGGTTAAAGCGAACTACATTTTAATATATAAATAATATCTATAAAATATATTTATTACCAGATTGTAAACACAGTGAAAATGGCTTTATTATATGTCCTTGGGTGTTCTATATAAACAAGTATCTATCTGACATGAGTCAGTTGGAGTCGGCGGATTGTAAGGGCCTCTAACACAAACGCGCGCGGCGTGCTTCATATATCGCTATGATTTTGATTTAACCGCTCGCCGCTCGCCACTGCCGCTGGTCGCACGTAGTCTGGCCGGGCCACGATCACAGGCGCGACAGCGGCCTATCGGTGTAACTCGGGCGTCGGTGACCTTGTAATGCCGAATCCTTCGACGAGGCATTCACGTGAATGCCCTTCACTCGCCCACGCTCGCCCGCGTTGCGACACATAGCCGCGAGTTTCGTTACTGTACACAACTGTCGCTGTCGTTTCATTTTACGTTAGTATATATATTATATTCTTTGCCATAATGGCCCTCTTGCCCGAGGAGCATAGTACCTTTCACCTATGGCCGCCGCTCGCCGCTCCGGTGGTTGCAGGCAGTCGTGGCCGGTTAGCGTGACTCGCGGCGTGTAGTGAGCCAGTCATGGTTTTGGTTTTTAGAGCTTGTCCTGTAGGGGAAAATTCGCCTCAAAATCCACCTGTTCGTTAGTGAGGTACTGGGTGCCAAATACATGGTTTCCACGAGCATCGTGCGGATTCAAAATACGCGCGTTTATAGTGTGCACGTCGCCAAACTCTCGACGCGCGTACTGCGTGCGACGGGCGTACTGCGTTCGTCGGGATACTAGAGACGCTTTACACGCTTTGATTGCGCTCAGCCCAACTAGCACTTCGCGACTCTTGTCGCACGACATAGCATCGCCCGTCACTCTAACACAGTACAGCGAAGGAAGAGATAGGTAATATTTAGCTTACGCACAAACTTGAAAGCGATTGCACGTATCGAGGTAAATGGAACGGCATTTTTTTGTACATGGAATTGTTTAATGATCATTCCTTTTACGTTGCTTCTGGATGCTATGTTTGCACGTAACGTTAGGGAGCATACTCACCGAGAGCATTCGCCTGTAATGTAATAAAAAATAATATCAAAATTACATAACATACAGGCAAATGTTCTCGGTTCGCTTCTTGATACGCGCAATAGATTCGTGGTGAATTCGCCGTTCCTGGATATGGTTTTAACGATAAAGAAAGTAAGTAAACATAATGTTTCGCACATTCTCCTAACTCCCTACCCGGTCGTATGTCTTCCCGGATTGACTCGAAAGATACAGATAATTAAGGAAACAGCCCACATCGCCTCCCCACTCAGATTGTGCGTATTGTACAGTCAGCATGAAATAATGAGGTTAAATAATGCGAGGTAACGTAAAACGCTTCATAATTGATTTGCAAATACATAGAATTCTCCTGCCTAAACAGGAATTTAGAAGTTATCTTCACATTGAACTGCTTAACACATTCGTTGCCGACGCTTCAAATTTCTATTCAGCGATAACGCGAATTCTCGTCTTCGGCAATGAATGGGTTAAATAAATTTGTGAAACATGTACCTACCTAATGTTTCATTATTTAAATGTGGATACTTGACAATTTGTTGTTGGTTCAAACCATTGAAACAAAGATCAAAGCACAAAGAAAAACGGAAATGCGTAATCTGGTGGGAAACTGATCCAACGTGTCAGCCTCTCCACCACCCTAACGCCAGAATACCTTTCGATTTTTTCCTTACGCTGTGAGTGTTGATTTTTTGCATTGGTTATTTGAAAAGCTTTGTAACTACTCTTGCAGCAATGAAAGGGATAGGGAAGCCGTTGAATATAACACACATTACATGTTTGTATAAGGTAGGTACTTATAAAAAAATATATAATACTTACTTCTAAATATATACTATGATATTATACCGGCTTATACCAGTTTACTCAAATACGCTGATGCAAGACAGATGGTTATATTTTTATATGCATAATTTCCTTCCTTCGCGTACGAAGATGCGAATCTTCTGAATTTTTTTATTGATAGATTTTTCTCTTTATGTACCTATACGTATTATATAGGATACCGTTTAACCTACGCTAAAAAGACTCCTTCGCGGATAACAATTTGGTGACATCTTCTAACGTACATATTGAAAAAAGTGATGCATTGGTTGTTGTAACGTACAAAATGGCCCGGATACAAGTTCACTACTTTCATTACCATTAATATCATTCTATACAATGCGTAGGAAGATGACAAAGAAAAATATTGTTAGTACTTTTTGGTTTGTAGAATTACAGTATAATTAAATATACTGTAATTCTACAGACGTTTCTTCTTCTTATTTCTCTTAACCGTCTTTTCCTTTTTCATTGTCATTTTAATTTCGAGTTTCTTTCGGCTTTCTTCGCAACAGCGTCTTCCTCTTGTGAAATGCTGGTAGATACCGATTCAGACTTGAAAAGATAAAAAGTGCCCTGGTAGCCTACTTACAAAATGAACTTTTCGATTTTAAATTGACACCAAAAATTCTATTGTGTAGAACATATTTATATTCTGACCCCGCCTAAATCAGTTCTTACCTTATTATTTTCTGAATAAACACATTTTGTTTACAACATAATACAACGCAGTGCTTATTATTTATTCTTAATGACAGTCAACTAAATTACGATTAATGATATCTCTCATAGCAAGCATGTATTTTTTAAACACGCATGCGAAGCATTATGGTCCATACAATTACCATTTATATTCCATTACTTTATTGTAGCTTGTACCTGAGATAAATTGAAGCTAGGAGGCTACATTGCACATCAATTTGCGGTGGATGCGTTTTAATATCGCCAACTACAGTGAAATTAGCTTGTGATTTACGGATCGATTAGGTATTGAAGTTTCGTTATTCGCCGGATATTGAAATGGTAAATCACTATTAATACTTTCTGGTTTCTACCAGACTACGGTAAACCCAAAAGAAACATATTGAACAAGATTGTTATGTTATCATCTTAGCTGTGTATTGTATTTCATATATTGTACGCCAATCTGGCAAAACATAGTTTCATAAGATAAATACACCTACTTACAGTACTTACCTATGCTTAAATTCTCTCTCTCTCTCTCTCTCTCTCTCTCTCTCTCGGCGTGAATCGCGAAAGGCGTTTTTATAAAATCATTTTTCTATGGAGAGGGGTCAATTACATTTTCAGGCCCATGGTTGTCTGTGGAATAAATAAATTATTAATATTTCAGGAATATACTTAGCAGCACAATGCAGGTTTTGTATTGGCCCAGAAATTTATTTGTCCGCTCATAATGCCGACAAGGCTGGAAGGATTTAATGCGTTTATTTATACAAGGACAGGACACCCAAATATAATATTTATTTTAGCTTTTTTGTACATGGTCGTTAGTAGTAGGTATTTAGTTTCAGTTTTTATTTTTATTGAGTTGGTTTCTCTTTTTTTGGTATGTAAATATATTTTATTTTTTTATGTCATAGGATAGGGAGCGTTCAAGTATTACGTAACGCAATTTTTGAAGATTTTTTACCCTCCCTCACCCCCTTGTCGTCGCCGTAACGCTTTTCTGTACCCCCCGCTGTCTTCTAAACGTTACGTAACACCATAAGTGACACAAAAAGTGAAAGTGAACTTGGGCGTTTTAAATCACAATTTTTTTATAAAAAAAAAGAAACAATGTTACGTAACGTGTTGTAAGAAAGACCCCCTCCCGCCCCTGTAACGCATCGTAACGTTTTACGAGACCCCCTCTCCCCTAAATAGCGTTACGTAATACTTGAACGCCCCACTTATTACTTACATACTTGATTTTTTTTACGGGGACGAAATTGCGGGCATCTTCTATTTTAGCATACAATATACCTAATAGGCTACGACTAGGCTTGATGTGTTTTAAAGTATCCGCCAGAGACATAGACTCAATACTATCCCATTGAAAACGACAAGTGCATTCGGCATGGCACCGAAATTATACAATACTAGCTTTTGCCCGCGACTTCGTACGCGTAGAACTCGTTAATTGATACTGACAATTAGACTTTCAGGTGACTTTCGTATGGAATCTAAATGTTCCCCTATTGAGTGAAAGTGATGGACTAAATGCAAAACATTTTCTTTTTAATCTTTTTGGAGTTATCCGAGGCTAAGTTCCATTCGATTCAATAAGTTACTGCTAAATTGCGAAACATAGTGAGACTATTGGTACCTCCGTATCATCCTTTGTTATGCTACCTATGTTTTACAAATAAATAATTACTACTCACAATAAAAAATAAATACCTCGACTAGTTTAACTACTTGAGAAATAGCCTGCTTAGTAGTAACCACAATTTTGCTTATTTTACACAACTTATTTAGGTTACTAGTAGCTCTGAGTTAGTCAGTCCTCCGATTTATGTAACTAGCAGCTAACATTTGGGCTACTGTTAACAAATCTTTTTTTTTCAGTGTGCTATAACCACATATAACCTATTTGGCTTTGGCTTAGTCGGATACAAAGCACAAAATGCAACGAGATATTCAATAATTATCAGCCAAATTAGGTGCCAACCCCATGATGAATTATCTTAGATCACTGATTCGGAAGTGGGATAATTTAAACTAAATTTCAAAGCGCTTACTTGCTAATCAAATTTTAGAATTTATAGCGTTATTAAAACTTTCTACTTTTAACAAGAGGCACATATCTACCAGGGTTTGACTCGTGCATTTTATCCCGCGGGAACTTTGGAACACTCGTTTCACTCACTTATTCTTGGTTTATTATGTAGGTTTATTAATGCTCTATGTGGCTCTATGCAAATTTTTAGCTATCTAGGACCAAGGGTTTGGCCTAGTAAACTCAGAAAATATATTAGACGCCAGACAGTGCTAAAGCATTTGGAAGGATTAAATAGTGGTTTAACAGAACAGCGGGCCTGTGATGGTTGCTTTTATGACGCGATAAATAAGTGGCAAAGTATCAGTCACGTTTTGACAACATGCGAGTGTGAGTGACAGATGCTTTGTCACTTATTCATCACATGATAAACGCAACCATCATAGTCATAGGTCCCCAGATGTTCGGGTTCCGTACCTAATTAAAATTTATAGGTATTTACTTTTATAATCGTCCGTCTTTATATGCCCTAAGAGGCTTAAAAGAAAGCTGCAATTTGAACCAACAAATGGTACTTACTTAAGAAAATTATCTCTCGTAAGGACACTCAATTAGTTATCATCACTTGTCATTTCGTTTATAGCGGGATTTATATCTGTCACTCTCGCAGTTATAATAATCATCACAAGCACGTTGCTCGCTACACGAGCAATTTTAAACGTTTTATAATATAACTTTAGAGGGATGGAATATAGTTACTTTTAAAGGGGGAATTTAGTAGGAATCTCTGCCGGAAAGAAAATTGCATTTTGTTTGTTAAAATGCATTAAAAGATAGTTTTCCCATGCACGGCGGGAATAATTTGATAGCGCTGCAGAAAAAAAACAAACTACGTTTTGCAATCTGTTCTCATTTTAAACTAGTTTTGTTTTTTTTTTCAGTGATGTTTGCATGTGACTAAAATATTTTGATAGGAAGTAAAGTTTGAATACTTTATCGCGTTTATAGCACTAGCACGGAGTCTCGATTTTTTTATGCATGAAGTCTTAGGTATTACCTGTAAATGGAGAGCCGTTTGGGAAGCCCTTGTCCAGCAGAGGACGCAGCTAAACACTGCCACAGCCCAACCGGATAATATTTTTTTAAATCATCATTAATCTCGTTTACTACGTTTTTTGGAATGTCATTTTAATAAAAGGCACCCGTTTTAGACGTCCAAATACAAATTTGTATTTTGGAAAAGGTGATAAAAGTTTCGCTTTGCAGATTCAAGAGTGTAAAGTATATCTCAAATAAGCATTCATTCCTAAAAAAAACTATTCAAATTACCTTCATAGTCATCCCATTGTTTGCTTTTACGCGATCCAATCATGGGCTCTAAATGGACATAGAAATGCAAATTTATTGTTACGCGTTACGCCGGCGGCCAATTGAATTTCCATTACAAACCATTGTTTTCCATTACTATAAATTCTAAATTCGATGAATTCGACGAGTGATACCACATTTTTATACTTAAACTATTCCAAATAGCCACTAACGAACCAGATATTAGAGTCGGAAAGGCGTATAATCACACTAATGGTATTAAGGCGAAAGTTTGCGAGTGTGTTGAAGTGTTTGTCTTCACGCTGAAACGGCTGGACCAATTTTGATAAATTTTGGTATAAAGATAGCTGACGCCCTGGATTGACGTAAAGGCTTTTTATCCCGAAGTTATGTAGTGTCCACGTGGGATAAGCGGGTAACACCGCGCGGTGCAGACAGTTTCTATACTATATTTACCAGATAGTATCACGATAATATTTTAGTGTGCTATACATACTCTAACCGCCCCTAACCTAACATCGTTTAAAAGTTTAAAAATTTCCCTAGGTTTTCTTTCAACGACTTTCTCGTGAATAATACCTGGTAAAAGGTTATTATTATTTGTCTGCCCTAACAAGCATGTACATTGTACAAACGCTGTACAGCATACATGTTACGCGCCCAACCCATGAATTTACTATCCATTGGAAAGATAGCTTTTTAATTCTACATGACCCACATACATTCAAAATGCGTACGTTTACCCCTCTTTTATGTTTCATTTTACTAGACATATAATTTCGAAGAAAATATTTTTCTCTGAAGCCATAAAATATTTTGTATTATTAAAAAATGTATTATAAAGCAATCTAAAGTCGGATTGGGCTAGCCACGTCTGTCGCATGCACCCGGATCGGCGGGCTCTGTGACCACTAAGTGAGTACCCGAAGAGGGACAGTGCAGACGGGGTAGGCCTAGGCGGAGATGGCGGGACGATAAAAACGCCACAAGAAGCATCGGGAGTCGTGGAAATCATGGGAAAGGCCTTTGCCCAGCCGTGGGACATTCCTAGAGGCTAACAAAAAAAACCTAAGTTAACCCATCTAATAACCTAACAGGATGTCATTTTCAAGATGTTTGAAAAATCTGACTTGAAACGTTTATTTATAACAGATGGGGATTCCGTAGAACACATGTAGGTATAAATAATGCATAGCGTATGTAAAATTAATCTCATTTATTTATTTATAAAGTGCACATTGATTTATCATGCCATATATTTTCCTTTATAGAAAATTAAATGCATTTGTGTTCAATGAATTCGCACTACCTAGCACTAGTATTAGGAATTAGGTACACCTACGTCGAGTTGTTATAGGTACTGAAAGGTCGTCTAAACACGTCACAATGCACTATGAGCCCACTAGTGATGGAGCTTTCAATGAAATTCAATAGCTGTGACTGTCGCTCCTGTTAAAAAAAAACACTGTTATTATGTCAGACCTATTATTCATAACACGGTAAAGTTATCTATTGTAATGTTATCAGATTATAAAATTATGAAAGTTAAATACCTAACTACGTAATATTTTTTTCCAAACTACTTACGAAAATAATATTATTTAAACTATCATTTTAAAAACGGTCTAAACTCACGTAAAACATATTTTATCATGACTGCTGAACCATTCACACGCAAACAAAACTAGGTTGTGCCATCGTGACAAGTCATAGTGATATTTTACTGTTTTTTTTTAAACAATACTTTTATTGGGTGACGGTCGCTGTGACTTCTAACACCTTTTTACCGCTTGCCGCTTGCATATAACTTTAATACCGTAGATAGTTATAGCCCAAGGGACACACACATATAACTAAATATATAACAGCTTCCAGAATCCTACTGCGACATATACATGCTAATCAAAATTCGTCCACCAAATCCCCCGAATCACTACAGTTGCTTATAAAGTGTCGAATATCATGCCTTTACGCCTAAGTTTCCCGTATTTAGATTCAGTTTATAACAAACTATGTTTTCCCCGCGGCTTCGCTCACGTAGTAGGATGAAATGTGCCCATACAATTTTCAACCCCTATTTAGCCCTCTCATAAGAGGGCTAAACGGGATTCTCATTCATAAATAAGTATCCTTACAAATTGTAGCCTATGTCCTATTCTAATATGTAAGCTTTGTTATTGAAAAGTGTTATGAAAATCTTTTGCGTAGTTTTTGTATTTAAGTAGAACGCACCCTACCATAAAGTTTCATAGAATCCATGGAATTTTCACACGAAAACGTAAACAAATTTGAAAACGGTATTTTTAAGAGCTACATTGTTAAAGTTAGCTCATGTCAATAATTGTGATGTTGTATGTCACTACTCGGTCGTATTTTTTATAGACCGTTTTTAAAGTTTTACAAGATTATGTTTTTGTAATAACTTTCCAATAGATCGTTGGCTCTAAAACAATGAAACTTGTTATATTGTTTTGAGACCTTTTTAGCCAACTCGTAATTATTAGATTTTTCATGTAATCTAATTCTGACTTCTTATGCATAAATGTAAAATGGAAAACGCATGTTTTCTCTTCATTAAAATAAATGTAATCGCCTTAATACCCTCCGAGTATGCGTTGCTTTTGATATCGATTTTATAAATAGGTTTACCTTTGCTGTCACTTTATTTGCTCACAAAAATATGTACCTATACATTTATTTGTTTCAACTTCATTGCACAAAACAAAAATCAGAACAAATACCTAATGGCATTCTCTCTCATATGTTGATGTGTTTTTGTTATTTTTAGCACATGAACTGACCTATTAAAAAAAAACATAATCGCCATGGTCATGGCGGGTGCCTCGTGATTAGTTAAATTTTTTGACAAGTAATTTCAACCAATCAGTGAACAGTAAGCGTGCTTTTTTTAAATCAAATATGCTGATGTTCTCTTTTTGAAATTATTTGAGTTGAGTAGAAAGATATCTTATGAATATTAAAGTTCTGTAGCGGGTAGAAGGGGAGTTAACCATGTAGCCGCCTAGCTCCTCAACAGTTCTTACTAAGCAGGATTCGGCAGATTGCCCCGAAACCGCCGAAACACAACACCCTTCGGCCAGAAGTCTGCACTTACGTTGGTGGTCTGCAGCGGCCGCGGCACGCGCACCACAAACGAGCTGAAGTGCACGTAGTGCCGGGACTGCAGCTGGTGCACCCTCAGCGAGAAGCCAGTCTTCCGGCGGACGTACTCCACCACATCATCAGCCACGGCAGAATGATGCAAGCTGCAAGCGCGACACATAGAGCGCCTTGCTCGGTGTGGCAATCCGAAGACCAGAACCAACCGGCTCGGCAGTGCCACTCAGAGTCTTGCCGGGCGCCCTGCGCGCCTTGCTCTTCCTTTCCACCAGTGTGAATCCCTCCTTATCCACATTGTTTTATGTATTGCTATATAAGTATTTAAGATAGAACATTTTACTATGCGTAAGGTGGCCGAAGCGGGTAAATGCTAGCACATATAAATAATTATACCAATGAAAAGATAATAAAAGTGATCACTGCACATGCACAAAAACAGAGTCTATTTAAGTACCTACGAAGTAGATGAGATGCGTCGAATAGCCCGGATAATGGACTTGCATCTATTGTTGTCCCACAAACGCTATTCTTTGTTCCACTTTGTCACACAAACGGTACTCTTGGTCCACTTTGTCATATGTAGGTATACGTTAGTACATTATATCGGTAAAACGTGAGCTTGCACAAAAAAGCAATATGAATCGTTAAAATGCTGATGAATTGATGACCTTTTCAACAAGAAGCAAGATCAAATTAGGAACCATAGCCATGGCATTTTAAGTTAAAGTCAAAATGTTAAAGACAAGCGTGGTGCCAAATAGATGCCTCAGTACTGTCCTACTTTTTCTACAACTAATACAAGTTTTTCACAAACATAACCGACAAAGACTAAAGGGTATAATGTTTCATGACAATGGGACCAACTAGGAAGTATATTAGGCTCAACATCGTTAAACCTCTCATTTTAAGTTGATATTTATTTTCACCATGTTACGAGCATAAATTGTTGTTTAAGTTTATATTTAGTTTATTACTGTAAAAATAGATGTCTCCGGAGATACGGGTTTTTACTAAACTTTACTATTGAGATTTGTTCTAGATGGAGTTAGTAGTAAGTAAGTAAGTAAACGCTTTATTGTACACAAAAACAGTTAAAAAATACATCTATTACAATTAACATATAGGTACAAAGGCGAACTTATCCCTATAAGGGATCTCTTCCAGTTAACCTTTGAGCAGTTGAGTGAGTACGAGAAGAAGATAGACAAACTAACACCGTGTACAAAAAGGTATTAAAAATAATAAGACTACTAATAATTACACATATAAACTATTAATACATACATACATATATACATACATACATACATATATATAATGTAATATAAATATACACATAAATATAAATACATTGTAGATCCAATTCACAAGTCATTGGAAAGCCATAACTTCTTAAGATTCGTCTTGAGTGATGCTACAGATGGAGACTTCCTAAGGGACAGTGGCAATTCGTTCCACAGCTTCACAGCGCTTACTGTGAAAGATTTGGCGTACGTACGCGTCTTGTTAGACGGTACAGCCAGAGTGAGATTGGCAGACGACCGCAAGCGGTGACCACTGCCATCGGCCATATATTTAAACCTTTCACTGAGGTAAGGGGGTGAAGCAGGGTTGAGGTAAGGGGGTGAAGTAGTACTCATATTAACTGTAAATTTTACTTATGAAATTATAGTACTCCAATGACATGGCACTGTTAGTTACGCAAACTAGCTAACGGTTGTTTCCCAAAAAATGTTTAAGTATTTTGAGATTTTATGCATTGTCAATAATAAAATAAAAGTGTTTGAAGAATAATAATAAACCTTAAGAAACAAAGTGAAGTTTCAGTTTTATTCAAACATAAAAAAAATCCTAAGGGCGATTGTGCACTACAATGATTTTTACTGTCCGTCAGCCCTATTTTTTACGGTCCGATATGGCACGCCATTAAATGTATATAGTAGATTGTGCACTATACGTAATTTTACCATCCGACATTTTACTTTTCCCCATTCCGGAGTTTCCGGACCGTTTTTTTTCCACCACCACCATCCTCACCACTACCACCATCACCACCACTACCACCAACACCACCATCATCATCACCACCACCATCACCACCACCACCATCACCACAACCACCACCACCATCACCACTACCACCATCACCACCATCACCACCACTACCACCAACACCACCATCATCATCACCACCACCATCACCACCAGCACCTTCATCACCGCCATCACCACCAGCACCATCACCAGCATCATCATCACCACTATCACCATCACCACCACTACAGTTGTCGTGTGGTTGTGATAATTTTCTATCTTATTATGTCATATTTATGTGCAACTAAAACACCAAAACACCAACTAGTTGTTGCAATACGTCCGAGGCAGCCCTGTGCGTGTTACACACACACATTGACACTGACATTCAAGTTCAGTTTTTAGTAGGCAGTGTCCGCCCTGTGCCTATAGGTACTCACTAAACAACTCACTCGCTCACTCATTGTATAAATACAGTATAAACTTACCTTAACGTTACTGCAAGCATTTAATTTGGTGGTACACTCACCCTGAATTTTGTATCTTGCCTCTTAAATAAATAAATAAATATCGGACGACCTCACACAAATCAATCTAGTCCCACAGTAATCTCTAGTAGTAGGCTTGTGTTATGGACACTAGACGACGATAAACATACTTATATAGATAAATACATACTTAAATACAAATAACATCCATGACCCTGGCACAAGTATTCGAGCTCATCACACAAATATTTGCCCTTGCCGGGATTCGAACCCAGGACCGCCGGCTCAGTAGGCAGTTGCTTAACCACTGCGCCAGCCGCGTCGCCTCTTGATCCATGTGCTTAAGCGGTATATTCTTAGATTTCTTAGTGTAATTACGATTGCGTGGCGTGTAGTTTCAAAGAGAGAGGTAAGTAACCAAAAACTGCGCCGCACCTGCGAGTAAAAAAGACGGAGAAGTGCACAAGCTAAAACCGTTTTTTTCATGCCATGTCGACCATGAAAACTCGGACTGCCGGACAGTAAAATTCATTGTAGTGCACAATCGCCCTTACCGTTTTTTTCACGCCATAACGGACCGTAAAAAATCGGACTGACGGACAGTAAAATTCATTGTAGTGCACAATCGCCCTAATTGGCTCAGCCGTTTTCTAGTAACCGGGGAACAAACACAAAAAAAACTAAAAAAGGCTACGCTCACATCGTAACCCATGCTACTTGACTTGACCCTTCTTATACAACTGTTGCATACAACTAAAGCAGAGGTGTGCGCGATAGTTCTAACTACAGGTGTCAGATGACTTCGTATCGGTTGTCAAGCTCCACGATCAAACTAGAACTGCGTTCATCGCGGCATTTTATGACATTTTCCCAAGTCCCAGCTCCTCGGGACAAAGAGTTTCCAGTTTCAAAGCGCGTTGACGAGAAACTCTGATATTGCTTACGAAAACTTGGCCATCTTTTTAACTTTGTCTCAGTTAAGTGAGCGACGAAGGGTGGTGGTTAACTAAAGTAAATCTCGAGAAGTTGGAGCGACATAGGTGCAATCCTGGCTAACTTTGTTTGCTTCGTTATATGTCAATCTTGGGTGCACGAAAAGTTCAACCTTTGTAAAGTTTCGAGATGTGGGTTGAAGTAATAACTGTTATAATGCGATATAACGGAATTTTGTTCACTTTTGCATAAAAAAAAACAAAAGGAGCATATAATATAATAAATAATAATGAATTAATTCTTCGTGAAAAACAATGCTCCGACCTCCTGAACATAACCACAGAAAGAACCTAGTTTTACATAATTCAAAGGCAATCGCTGTCTTTCGTATTTTTAGTAGTCACTTTACATTTCTTGGAGTTTATCGGAAGGTAATTTACGGTCTGGCGAACCTCGACTTAACAATGGGATGAATTTACAAATTGATACATACTAAATTTCAGCTCACAAGGCCCAATACCTAATAACTATGCACTCACATTATTTATCAAATAGTGACGATGCTTTGTCATCTCTCTATCTCATGACAAAAATAATCATATTATGCCCGCTGATGGAACTGGAACAATCGATGGAACTCTTTATTTTTTGCGAGAATACCTAGACACCATGCTTTCTTGAACCAATAATTGATATAATGATCAAAGTACAAAGAAAACATTAAAAGCGCAACCTGGCGAAAGGAACCGGGAGACGAACCCATTACCTCTGGATTACCGGTCTAACGTGTTAACCTCTCCACCACCCTAACGCCAGTCGCCTAACGTCTTCTCTGCCAGGTTACGCATATCCATTTTTCTTTGTGCTTGATCTTTGTATGAATGATTTAATATAAAAAATGTGGTATAAAAATAATGAAACATTACTGATTTTTTTATGTTTACGATGAATTTGGGTTTCTCTTTTTTTATACACTTATATATACTGCTGTATTAGACAAATTTCGACGTGTATCCTGTTTCCAGATAAGTTCCACAAAATTTAAGCTATCTCGAGGCTTTGACAGGAACTACTGCTGCAGACATCCGCTAGCTCACTTCAGTTTATAACCGAGTTTAGAAGAAGATTCAAATTTGTTAGTTTTACTGCGACTTCCTTGTTTTACATAATTGAACGAGCGGGCGTCTATTTTAACTGAGCCCAAAATTCTATCGTATGTTCAAATTTATAGCGCCCGTCCCTTTACACCCCTTTTCCCTAGGCATCGGGTGCTTGAAACCATTAACGGTCATTTAATCCATACAAAACAGAAGAAAAACGTGGCATAATATAGCATTTTTTTGGTCGATTCAGCTTTTGGAATTGTTTCAGAATGGCTGAGATATGGAAATTCAAAACGTAAAAAAAATTAGAATGTCACCCATTTCGGAACAATCTAGTGAGGTCTACAACGCAACCCTTATGGAATTGGGGGTTGACAGACGGTCAACCAAGTGATTTGTCAGGAACACGTGAAGGTATCAAGCTGAAAGTAATATCAAATACTCAGGCTTGCTCTGCTATCCCTCGGAGCTGTGCCAAAATCAAACTTCTAATGAATGAATGAATGAATGAATGTATGTAATTTATTCACTTGAATATATGGTACAAACATATTACAGGTGTTCCATAAAAGTAATCAAACAAAAGCTTCCCAATATATTCAGCCAATTGGCATGGGAAAATTTAAATGGCAACAAAGAAAAACTTGTGCCTTTTCATTGATCAACGCAATCAAAAGATACGCCTTTGTGTTGCATTTGTTTTCGCTGGCAAGGTAATCAAAACCCTAGGGGTTCGAAATTTCCCTTTGACCTTAAATAATTTGGAAAGAAACAACAATTTATACGAGTAAATAAATCGTCCGAAACCCGTACATTTATAGAAACATTACACTAAAAAAATATATATTTTCAGTTGATAAACTAACCAAAACCTAAGTCCATGCGCCAACAATTTCTTCAGCGGTAAATTAAGTTTATTCCCCAGTAGGTACAGATTATCTTTTCGTTAGAGCTATATATGGTGCGCAAGTCCAACTCGCACTTGACCGGCATGTTTTTTTCATCAAGTACTGCCACATTTACTTAAGTAAATAAGACATTAAAAGGGCATGATGCTCTCGTTTTATGCAACGAGGTACGATCATGGGCAATTTAGTGAATGGCCCGGGGCTCGGCTGTTGGCTGTTTAAAATATGTATAAAGTCGTGAGATGAAGATTTCGATGCAAATTGGCCAGCACTTCTTAAAGAGACAGTTTTAACGTATTTTCGTTGCGATTTTTTAAAGGTCAGAGCAGGGATTTAGAACTTTGTTCAATTTGAGACACACAGTTGAGGTAAGTATATAGTGGAATTTTTTAAGCCGTCTGAATTCCACTTGACTGCATATCTTGGAAACATGACCCCACAAAGCCATTATTTTACTCCTGTATATAAGCTCACTTTGGAGTGTTGGGCATCTTAGGGTTGGCAACACCAACAAAACCGAAGCTACGTCTTGGTCCTTTTAGAGGAGGCCTTCGTAAGCCAAGACTGGAGCTTAATTTGGGACTAGGTTAGTCGATTTTTGTGAGGTTGCCCGATATTTGATTATTTTATTTATCTATAGTGGTGATATTTAAAACCTCCTTAAAACTGATGTCATTACTTCATTAGAAACGTCGGATTCAGTCTCAGTAAGTAATTTAATTAGCTACATCTAGTAAATTTCAGGGATTTACTTGATGGTTACCTATCTGAAACACTAAAAACGTTAGTCATAGTCCGAATTTCATTTCGACAAAAACTATTCGACAAATATCATTTTAACTTTTTTTCATTTGTCCGAAAATTCAATTCGATAATTTTCGATTGTGCATTAATTGTTTAGGATTTTTATTCACTCGACTAATGACACGTTTCCCTAAATCTCATTTGTCCGTAACATCAGTTTTCCGATGTAACGTTTCGGTTTATTAACTACTCGACTTTTTTTGTATGACTTTGATTTCATTTGACCGATGTAACGATTCGATTTATTAACTACTCGACTTTTTTTGAATGACTTTGATTTCTTATATTCTTATACTTATTCTTTATTCAATTGTAAAGTCATGTACATTCAGATTAAGGTGTTACATAATATTGATTTGTCAGACCATAACGCCCTGTAAGGGCACACAATAACTTAATACTAGCATGCGTAAGCGTAATACATATTTAAATAGCAAAAATAGGACAGAATTTCGTCACTAATACATCTAAATTATGAACAGTTTGTTTCGTTTTAGTTTATATAGAATTTATACAATATAATTTAATTAAAAATTGTTTCATTGGTAACATAATTTACATAATTATTTCAATATTTTAATTAATAATTTAAATATGTTATTTATAATGTATCATCATTAAAAAAATCGTCTACAGAGTAATAACATTTCTCAATTAATAATTTTTGTAGTTTATTTTTATATATTTTTCCGTTTGGTTCTTGTTTAATTGCTTCTGGAATTTTGTTCGTAATTCTGATACATTTATAATGTGAACCATTTTTATACATAGCCAAGTTAGCTCTTGGTAGCAATAATTTATTCTTATATTGCGTTCTGGTTGTCACTACTTCTTTTTTCATTTCAAATAAATTAGGATTTTCTCTAACAAAAAGAGCTGCTTGCAATATATAAATACACGGCAGAGTCAATAATTTATGTTTAATAAAGTACGGTCGGCAACTGTCGGGAATGCGCACGTTAGCCAAGATACGGATACACTTTTTTTGCATCACAAACAATGTTTGGGCTTCGGTACTGCCTCCCCAAAGTACCACACCATATTGAAGCCACGAGTGTGCGTAAGCATAGTACGCAGATAAGGCACACTCAAAGTTAGTGTTTGTTTTTAATATATTCAACGCATACACAAATTTACATAATTTTGTTTTTATGTTCTGTATGTGAGCTTTCCAATTAATGCCGGAGTTAAGTTAAACTTAATAAATTAAATTCTTTAACCTCTTCAATTTTTGTACTTGCACACGTGTCTATTTTTAAGTTTATTTCCAAAGGCTTTTTTTGCGTAGGTTTGAATTGAGTAATTTTCGTTTTCTTTAAATTCATTTCTAAATTGTGGTCACTGAGCCATTGTTTTGTAATTTCAAAAGTGTGTCTAAGCTGCATGCTGCAAACATTCAGAGCTATTTTTACAATTTAATAACAATGAGACATCATCAGCGAACATAACGCAGGTAGTGTCTGGGTTTAGAACTGTAGGTAGGTCATTTATATATGCTAGAAATAGGAGACATCCACATACACTACCTTGAGGGATGGAACACGTGATTTGGCGCATTTCAGAAGTAATAACTTTTCCTTGTTTACATTCTTTATCGAAGCAATCAAAATTCATTTGTCCGATGTAACGATTCGGTTTATTAACTACTCGATTGTTCTCAAGTGGACTTTTTAATTTAAGTCATATATTATTGTATCCTTTTTCAACAATTTGTCAAATTCTAATCCAAAAGTTCTAAACTAACCTAACCCAACCAGGTCGGTTTTGGCGGTATGTCAGCTGCTGCCGCAGCACAGTAGCTTCGCTCGCTCGGCTCGCGGGCTGTTGTGGTCGCAGTTCTAACCTAACCTAACCCAACTAGGTCGGTTTTGGCGGTTTGTCAGCTGCTGCTGCAGCACAGTAGCTTCGCTCGCTCGGCTCGCGGGCTGTTGTGGTCACAGTTCTAACCTAACCTAACCCAACCAGGTCGGTTTTGGCGGTTTGTCGGCTGCTGCCGCAGCACAGTAGCTTCGCTCGCTCGGCTCGCGGGCTGTTGTGGTCGCAGTTCTAACCTAACCTAACCCAACCAGGTCGGTTTTGGTGGTTTGTCGGCTGCTGTTGCAGCACGGTAGCTTCGCTCGCTCGCCTCGCGCGCTGTTGTGGTCACAGTTCTAACCTAACCTAACCCAACCAGGTCGGTTTTGGCGGTTTGTCGGCTGCTGCCGCAGCACGGTAGCTTCGCTCGGTCGGCTCGCGCGCTGTTGTGGTCACAGTTCTAACCTAACCTAACCCAACCAGGTCTGTTTTGGCGGTTTGTCGGCTGCTTCCGCAGCCCGGTAGCTTCGCTCGCTCAGCTCGCGGGCTGTTGTGGTCACAGTTCTAACCTAACCTAACCCAACCAGGTCGGTTTTGGCGGTTTGTCGGCTGCTGCCGCAGCACGGTAGCTTCGCTCGCTCGGCTCGCGCGCTGTTGTGGTCACAGTTCTAACCTAACCTAACCCAACCAGGTCGGTTTTGGCGGTTTGTCAGCTGCTGCCGCAGCACAGTAGCTTCGCTCGCTCGGCTCGCGGGCTGTTGTGGTCACAGTTCTAACCTAACCTAACCCAACCAGGTCGGTTTTGGCGGTTTGTCGGCTGCTGCCGCAGCACAGTAGCTTCGCTCGCTCGGCTCGCGGGCTGTTGTGGTCGCAGTTCTAACCTAACCTAACCCAACCAGGTCGGTTTTGGTGGTTTGTCGGCTGCTGTTGCAGCACGGTAGCTTCGCTCGCTCGCCTCGCGCGCTGTTGTGGTCACAGTTCTAACCTAACCTAGCCCAACCAGGTCGGTTTTGGCGGTTTGTCGGCTGCTGCCGCAGCACGGTAGCTTCGCTCGCTCGGCTCGCGCGCTGTTGTGGTCACAGTTCTAACCTAACCTAACCCAACCAGGTCGGTGTTGGCGGTTTGTCGGCTGCTGCTGCAGCACGGTAGCTTCGCTCGCTCAGCTCGCGGGCTGTTGTGGTCGCAGTTCTAACCTAACCTAACCCAACTAGGTCGGTTTTGGCGGTTTGTCAGCTGCTGCCGCAGCACGGTAGCTTCGCTCGCTCGGCTCGTGCGCTGTTGTGGTCGCAGTTCTAACCTAACCTAACCCAACCAGGTCGGTTTTGGCGGCTTGTCGGCTGCTGCCGCAGCACGGTAGCTTCGCTCGTTCGGCTCGCGGGCTGTTGTTGTGGTCGCAGTTCTTATGTAATGCCGAAAATATCATTGGGTAAATGAAAAAATGGGTATTAAACAAAAGACGTCTTAATTCAGATGGCAAGTGAATGGGGCGGGAAAAGTTAAAAGGTGAACTGAAAATTTGGCTTAATGAAAAAATGGGTATTAAACAAAAGACGTCGCAATTCAGATGGCAAGTGAATGGGGCGGGAAAAGTTAAAAGGTGAACTGAAAATTAGTTCAAATGTATGCAGTGCCAAAAGTATCATAGGGTAAATGAAAAATGGGCTACGAAAAAAAATACGTAACAACTCATAGGGCAAGTGAATGTGACGGGAAAAGTTTTTCGGACAAACGATACTTCTACTAAATGTAAAAATATGGTGAAAAGAAAAATGTACGAATCCTGTCATCGGAGAAACGATAATAATTCGAATAGTTTTCGGGCAAATGAAATTCGGTCAATGGTTTTTAGTGTTTGAGATAGGTTACCTTACTTGATATTTAGCTTTGCATTTCACAATACTTTGTCCTTGTCCAATCAGTCAGAAATTTCTCTAAGTTCTGACCCTTGCCATGAGTTTACAGTGACCGTACGCACTAGCGACGGCGTAAAGGGGATTTGTATCGAGAATTGTAGTTCTACAGTATACCCGCTAGAGCCGCTGTACTGTTTTTTTATACAAATCGTTTACACAGTCGTTAGCGAGTAGAGTCACGTTAACTCGTGGCAAGAGTACAGGATGGGTACAGATCCATTCGTGTCCCGTTTCACCTCCAGTGATGGCGGTTGTGCCTCGCCGTTAAATAATTACTCAGTTGGCGCAGTGGCCAAGCAAATGCCTACTGAGCCGACGGTCCCGGGTTCGAATCCCGGCATGGGAAAATATTTGCGTGACGAACACGAATAATTGTGCCTGGGTCATGGATTTTTCTATTTATCTTTTTGTATAAGTTATATCGTCGCCTAATAGTACCTACCTATAACACAAGCCTTCTTAAGAGGCCTTATTCCTTTTAAAATGCTAATTGTTTTAGCCATGTTTCTCTATGATCAGACATGTTTCTTAACATATTACGGATGTTACTACCTAGAACAACACTATTGGGATTTATTGGTATATATTTGAAACCTACAGTTTGAATTTTTCATTGATATTTTTTTTTTCAAAAACGACTCGAAATTGACAAAATTCACGCGGAAAATTAGTTTTATCAACTTATTTTGGACTGCACGCAATGAAAGCGTGAAATAGCTATGTTACTACCTAGAACTCGGGGAAAAGTATTATTCACTTCAAAAAGTTTGTTGAAATTATCAATATATTTGTCATAATATGGAAAAAACTTTTTTTAAAGGAATAAGGGCTCTTAAGCTTAATTTGGGGCTAGATTGATTTGTGTGAGGTTGTCTGATACTTATTTATTTATTTATTATTATTCATATAAAACTAATAACTATTATTTCTGGCATTTTGACCTAAGTACCAAACGTACAAACAATGCAACATATATATTTTTTTGTGCGTTGCATGTTATACGTATTTAAAATCTAAATATAATTAAACGTATTTAAAGTCTAACTTATTGCGGATTATTGCCGTTTTCCAAATGAGTTGTAAACTTGTAACTAGCTGAGCTGTGCTCATAAGTTTGCTCAAGTGCAGTAAAAGTGTTGGAATTGTACAATACTTTATCCTCTAGTGAATTAAACACTAAAGTTTTGCTAGAAACAGGATATTGCTGTGCCGTGCGCTCCAAAGAGATTTAAAGATGCATTTTCTTTAATTTATCATAATAAGAAGCAGCTCGACTTTCTTAGTGGACACAAGAATCTCGTTTTATTCATGTGATATAAACGTAAGGAACGAAGTAAAAAAAAAACTTTTATACTCACATAACTACACGTTGGAAATAGAAATAGAACCAAGTATCTTTTCTCTGGATAATTCCCGAATTCTGATAAGTGAAAGCTTTTAATAAATAATAAATATAAATATCAGACAACCTCACACAAATCGATCTAGTTACAATTTAAGCTCATAAAGTTTTGTGTTATGGTTACTAGACGACGATATACATATTTATACAGATAAATATACACATAAATACATAGAACAACCATGATCCAAGCAAAAATACTCGAGTTCGTCAGACAAATATTGGCCCTGACCAGGATTCGAACCCGGGACCGCCGGCTCAGCAACCGCGTCGTCAAAATCCGCATTTTATAATTGATATTTTGTTTGCGCCCTAATTTCACAAGGCATTATCATACCTTACTTAAAAAATATCTCATTGAAGCTGATGCTACAGGTTTGTCTTTTAGTTTCCAGAAAAACGTATACAATTATTTTAAATTATCATGTACTTATCAAATACAACATTTCAGAAATTCAATTGTCCAGCCAAAGCTCACAAACAGGGATTTTACCCTTTGATATATGTTTTACATGTTGTGACGCCATCTCCATTCAAAATACAGTATTTCTCATTTCCTATATTACAATTGAAAAAGCCGGTCAAGTACGAGTTGAACTCACGCAGCGAGGGTGCACCGATGGTTCTGTACGAGCGAAAGCACTGCATAATGCTGTAACGAAAAGATAAATAAACTGCACTGAACAACAAACTTAACTTTACCGTTGGAATACTGTTTTACGTACTAAATATGTACAAGACTATATTTTTTATGATTTAATTGCAAATGTATAGTTTTCCTATTTTTCCCTATAATTTTAATATAAGACGGTATTAGTACTTGCCAGATTTCATAGTTGTAGGTCAAGGCAAAATACCCTATTAATTTTGATTTCCTTAATCGTCAAAATAGTTCTATTTGTTATGAAAAAAAGCTGCACTTTGTGATGGAAGCAAGCCGTTTTGCACAGTGATAATATAGACCAAAATAAACGATTTCACTCGAGGCGAAATTAGTTTCACCCCTTAGGATAAGAGATGGCGCCACTTATTAAAAAAAAGTTTAAAAAATTGTAAGTCCTGAACGGATACTCCGATTTTGACGAAAGAGGTGCCAAACGGCAGATAGTTACCCAATTTAACATAAAAAAAATTGAAAACAGGTAAAAATTTATTTTGGATACCCAAAAAAATATAATTTCTGAAAAAACTATTTAAAATTTGTGATTTTTTGGAATTTTACTCGTAAAAATGTATGTACATGGTACTTTTTTATTTATTTATATTAATATATAACTAATTTTACATTTACGAAAAGAAACCGCATATCATTAGCCCGTTTAGTTTCAAAGTTATTGAAGAATACAGACATGGCGCCGCTGGGTCAAAAAATCTTACAAAAAATCTTAAACCTCAACGGATATTCCGATTTTGATAATTAAGGTGCTAATCGACAGATAATTACTTACATTAGTTTCAAAAAATAAAATTAAAATTAAAATAGGCAAAAAGTAAAAATAAATACAAAAAAACATACATTTTGAAAAAAAAAATGCAGTTTTTTGGGGGTTTTATGTAATAACATACAAAAAAATGTATGAATTTATGGCTTTATTTTACTTATGTATATTATAATACTATTAATTGATCGATTAATAAAAAACCGCATATCAAGAACTTGTACAGTTCCAAAGTTATTGAAGATTTTACTATAGGGTGCCGGTGCGATGTTGCCTCCGCACGTGTTACTTATGTACATGTATTTATAAAAGTATTCTCCCGCTTCGAAGGTACTGATTACCCTGAAAATATAACCACAATTGAAAGTACAAATAATAATCATCCCAAGTAGCACACAACACATTTATATCCCTTATACAGCTTAAATTAGAGTTTTAACGAGTGAATAGGCTCTTTTACAACCTGTTTGCTAATATCGCAAGTATATTAGATGCTAAATAGCATTTCTGAATCAATATTTTACTTACTTAAAGTTTTATTTTCACTTTAGTCTTTGCAGGTTCTGCATTGTAACGTGCAAGTTAGACCGTCGCATCAGCAACAACAACGCATTGTGCCACAGCCCAATTTGTATCCATAATGTTCAAGGAGTTTTCAAATTGAACTAACCTTCAACTATTGTGGATTCCACCTACCTTTGATGCCGTTTCATTCCCAAAAAGAAGGACTTGGGACTCGATATTTCCAAATTAAAACGTGAACCCACACTTGGTTAGCATGAAACGGTATTCAATTTGCAGCTGAAATACATGGACGGTATCTCAAAAGCTTGTTTAGTTTAGTGTTTTTTTAGTTTAAACAGATCTTTTCGAATCGCATTAACAGTAATAATATATGCTCTGTTGTAGCATCGTATAGCCTGCATGTGAATCTGGGACACACAACAACACAACGTTACGATTAATTGAAAACCAATGAATGACATTAATATAGTGATTGAATCTTACACGATTTTCACACATTACATCAAAATAATAAAACGGGACTTAATTGCGGTAATTAAACATTTTTGTTATAATAATGAATGACATTAATTATGTTAACACACCCCAAAAAAAAGAAACAAAAATGGCCCTAAGTAGCCGTTTCACATGAGCAATACACGTATCCAGAGAGAATTTCTATCGATAGCG
Source organism: Apotomis turbidana (assembly GCA_905147355.2). Taxonomy (NCBI): domain Eukaryota; kingdom Metazoa; phylum Arthropoda; class Insecta; order Lepidoptera; family Tortricidae; genus Apotomis; species Apotomis turbidana. The sequence goes on from LR990294.1 coordinate 18,196,298, forward strand.
ATGTACTTGCAAAAGCAGTAGTTATTTCAGGGTATAACATGCATGTTTTAAAACAGGTCTCTTTTCTTATTGTATTGAAATTAGACGTCTTGTCATACTCTGAGAAAGCCTTGAAGTGCAGTCATCATTTCATTAAGTAATAACTATTTTGTAATCTGCTACTAGTACGACCGTCGCACTGACGACTGAGTACAATTTGAATGCTTCAATGCTTTCACAGAGCTGGCGACAAGCCATTCGCCGACTACTTCAGCTGCCTTTGAACAACATGTTCTGCGTGTAGCGTTTTAAGCGAGCCAAATGTGCAAAAAACGTCTTAATTTGGATATATATCCTGTCCCAAGTCCTTTCTTTTTGGGAGTGGAATGGCGTTGGAAGCAGGTTGCAGGTGCGATCCACAACAGAACAGTCATTATGGGTGCAAATCGGGCTGTGGCAAAATGCGTTGTTGCAGCCGATGCACCGGGCTAACTTGCACGTTACAATGAAAGTTTGTAAAGTAAGTAAAATATACTTGTGATATTTGCAAATAGGTTGCCGTTAAAACTCTAATTTAAGCTGTATAAGGGATATAAGTCGAGAAACTGACACATATCTGTAAAGACTCTCCCCAAGCAGCTTACACAGCACTCACTAAAGCTGCCCAATTCAAATGGTCATTCCTACAACGTGTAATCGCCGATTCCAACGTACTCTTTGAACCACTGACACATGCATTACGGACCAATTTCATGCCAACTCTGATGGGCAGTGAAATCACATCCGACGAAGCCGATCAGTTTTCCCTTCCTGTGCATAAAGGTGGTTTGGCAATATCTAATCCGTCTACCGAGAATAATTTGAGCTACAATTCTTCCAAAAAAGGCTGTTTAATCCTCTCATCGGCTTTGATCAGGACACAACATGTAGACCTAGCCCAACACAATAAATCCCTGATTGACGCACGCAAAGAGAGCCGAACAAAAAAAGATGCTCGTGACAACGAACTTTTAGACACTATATTGGCCAAACTATCCCCTAACAAACGACGAGCTATAGAAAGATCAATCGCATCGAAAATGAAAACAAAGTCTTCCACCTGGCTATCTGCTATACCAACAAAGAAAGATAACTTCGACTTGTCTCCTCATGAATTCAGAGATGCCCTGGCAATACGCTATTACAGAACCCCAAACTCAATGCCACCCTCTTGTGACGGATGCGGCAACAGCCATTTTAATATCGACCATGCTCTCTGTTGCAAGACTGGCGGGCTAATTTCAAGACGGCACAACGAAATACGAGACCTATTTGCTGAACTATGTCACCAAGCATGGGGCAACATCACAATAGAACCTATAATCACAGAAGGTGACCTTGGATTACGCGGTGACTTATCCTGCCGTGGCGTATGGAATGCACAGAGAGAGGCGTTATTCGATATCCGTGTCGTAGACACCGACGCTCCCTCTTACATTGCACGTCATGTCACTTCTGTCCTAAAATCTGCTGAGACTGAAAAACAAAGAAAATACTCTGCTGCCTGCGAAGTGAAACATGCTACTTTCACCCCCCTCGTGACCTCTGTCGATGGCATATTCGCACCACAGATGGCCTCCTTCGTCAAACACTTAGGCGAAGCCCTCTCGGACCGTTGGAACAAATCGCTGAGTACGATACTGGGTTGGCTTAGAACAAGGATATGCACTGCTATAATTCGAGCCTCCAGTATGTGCATACGAGGCACACGTCACAAATTCAAACCTGCAGCGAAACTGTTGGGGTTTGACGACGGAGCAGCCATTCCCAGTTTGCAGCACTAGCTAAACTGCAACTTGCAGAGATGTGTTTTATAACTTTTTGCTACACATTATTATTTTTATTACTATTTCTTTGTTATAAGTTAAGTTTTTCTTGCAATAAAACTTTAATATATAAGTGGAGTTGTGTGCTACTTGTGATGATTATTATTTGTACTTTCAATTGTGGTTATATTTTCAGGGTAATCAGTACCTTCGAAGCGGGAGAATACTTTTATAAATACATGTACATAAGTAGCACGTGCGGCGGCAACATCGCACCGGCACCCTATAGTAAAATCTTCAATACTTTGGAACTGTACAAGTTCTTGATATGCGGTTTTTTATTAATCGATCAATTAATAGTGTTATAATATACATAAGTAAAATAAAGCCATAAATTCATACATTTTTTTGTATGAAATTACATAAAACCCCCAAAAAACTGCATTTTTTTTTCAAAATGTATGTTTTTTTGTATTTATTTTTACTCGTTGCCTATTTTAATTTTAATTTTATTTTTTGAAACTAATTTAAGTAATTATCTGTCGATTAGCACCTTAATTATCAAAATCGGAATATCCGTTGAGGTTTAAGATTTTTGTAAGATTTTTTGACCCAGCGGCGCCATGTCTGTATTCTTCAATAACTTTGAAACTATACGGGCTAATGATATGCGGTTTTTTTTCGTAAATGTAAAATTAGTTGTATATTAATATAAATAAATAAATAAAGTACCATGTACATACATTTTTACGAGTAAAATTCCAAAAAATCACAAATTTTAAATAGTTTTTTCAGAAATTATATTTTTTTGGGTATCCAAAATAAATTTTTACCTGTTTTCAATTTTTTTTATGTTAAATTGGGTAATTATCTGCCGTTTGGCACCTCTTTCGTCAAAATCGGAGTATCCGTTCATGACTTACAATTTTTTAAACTTTTTTTTAATAAGTGGCGCCATCTCTTATCCTAAGGGGTGAAACTAATTTCGCCTCGAGTGAAATCGTTTATTTTGGTCTATATTATCACTGTGCAAAACGGCTTGCTTCCATCACAAAGTGCAGCTTCCGGGCCAAAACCGTCCATAACAAGTAAGACTAAAATTATGAAATTAACTTAGAAGTTTGTATTTTTACAGCTTCAAGAAACTGTAGACCTGCATGTATGTATTTTAATTTCAACTCGATACCTCCGGAGATAAAGGGTCTTGACAAACAGACGGACGGACGGACAACAAAGTGATCCTATACGGGGTTCCGTTTTTTCCTTTTGAGGTACGGAACCCTAAAAAGCGGTAATAAAATGTGTACTGAGCGACTCCCAAAGTACGTCTGGTGATGTTCCGTTCGCCATATTACATTGTACGGAACAGAAAACTAAAGATATTTCTCTATTATTTTGTGTAGTTTCTCACGTGGATGTCTTTGTTTGCTTTATAGCCGTTTCAGGCCCGTCGAACCCACTTATTCTGGGCCCTTAATTGTTGCGCTGATCCTCATAGCCCGAGACACCATTGCCGGTTACTCAACCCGACTATATGATATGTTAAAATACATAAACGGGTTTACTCAAGTCGCAGCGTCCAACCGAACACTCCGCCGCCGCCGCCGCCGCGACTTATCGGCTCTCCTGATGATGAATCGCGTACCGATTTGAAACATGTCGAGCGATACTCGACTTCTGCGATGTGAGTAAGCTCGTTTATGTATTTTAATATGTCTGAGACACACGGTAGTTTTCCGTAGTTTTTCGGTAGTGACAAATGGAGAAGTCAAGAAGTAGAGACCCGTTCCTATTAGTTAGCTTATACGGTTATAAGAGTAAAACAAATCTTTAACTAAACGTGCCTCCTATGCTAACACAATTATATTATAAATTAAAATTTAGATATTAAGATAAAGTAGTATAATGCGGTAGACACTTAACGTGATATTAGTTATTATAAATTAAAAGATTAGCAGCTTAATATTTTGTTTACGTTTACTCGTTAGAAGCACTTTCAGCTTTACCCTTTATCAATTTGACTCTAATCACGTTTTGGTTTCTTGATGAGGGTTTCTTGGTGACTAGATGAGGTGTGATTACCGACGGTTGCATCTCGGTCACCCGTATAACTCGCGGGATGAGGTAACTGTCAAAGTTAGGCGTCTTTAGCACGTCTCGTTATTAGCTTTTTTGTTACTCCAATATTTCCGTGTTCCTGTATTATACTAGATCAAGTACGATTACCGCCGGTTGCATCTCGGTCTACCAAACGCGGGATGAGTCAGCTGTCAAAGTTGTGCGTCTTTAGCAGATCTCGTTACTGGTTGTTATTGTCCCAATATTTTTTCGTATTTGTGTATTTTTCTCATGTTTGTGGGTGTAAGCGTTAAATAACAACAGAAATGTTAACTCACGTTGATATGAACATTTACAATTAAATAGGAAACATGAAAGTAAGTATTATATATAAACGGAATAACGATGCCAATTTGCTTATGACACGAGACCAAAAAGTGAACACTAATTCAGTGTTTTACTAAAATAAAATACACAAATTAATATTTACTAATGACTCTATGAGCTGTAGACCTTGCCAGTTTGTTCCCAAACTAGGTATTTTTTTCGGTTCCGTACCTCAAAAGGAAAAGACGGAACCCTTATAATCACTTCACTTTGCTGTCCCTTTCTCCGTCTGTCTGTCTGTCGAGAATTTAAGACAAGACCCCTTATCACGGGAACGCATGGAGATATTGAGTTGAAATAATAACTATATACTCAGGTCTGCCGCATGCGACATAAAATATATTTTCGATAGTTTCAATCTCTTAAAGGAATCAAATTTATAGGGTATGATCCATTGACCTAGAACTATGTTTGGCAAGTAATAACGTCTTAATAGGTACCTACTACAAGTATAGGGAAAAATCTGAAAACTATACATTTGTAAATAAATCCTTAAATAAAATTAATCTTCATTTAAAATACGTAAAACAGTTTTACAACGGTAAAGTTAAGTTTGTCACTCAGTACAGCTGTTTTTCTTTTCGTTAGAGCAATATGCAGGGCTTTCATAGTTCGTACGGAACCCTCGGTGCGTGAGTCCAACTCGCACTTGACCGGCATTACTTTTTCAATCCCCATATGTCGGCCATTGACAATCGCTTGAGAAATGCGACCTCTACGCAAGAACAGCCACAAAGCATCGAGACATCCAAATATTCGGACATACAAAAGTATTTGTGATCAAACTGAAACGGAGACTCTTCTCTCGCTCGGTCAACCAACAAGATATGGCTGTGAAATCTCAATTTGTTCCGCATTAAACATTTCCAATTGAGCTGTTAACTTTAATGAATTCAGTTAAGTCGAAGACACGGTTAACTATACATCCATATACGTTATAATATTCTTATTATTCCTGTATGTCGCACCCGCTCACGGGACAATAGTGTCCCGGACCTTTGGGAGGCGTGCACGGAGCCGAAGCCAACGCGTAGAGGCCCTTTCGACAATTTAATGAAATGCAAGGTGTACATTGAGCGGATGCTGTCCCTATCCGTGTCATGGGACGCACACAGAGACAGCGCCCGCTAGGTGCAAGAACTATTGATGGAGACATGGAATCTAAATACAAATTGGGCTATGGGGATGAAATGGAGGACTGGCTAATTGGGCTATGGGTTGAGACTATCGGGCGTCTACCAGCAAAAGTGTCTCATAGCAAAAATGGGACTGGTAAACGATGACTCGCCTCCCGCTAGATGGGCCCCCACAAAATAGCGACACATAAAGTGGCCTAAGGGCAACACCGGTGCGGAGAGGTGTAATACTGGGCTTTAAACCGAAGCCAACTAGCCCCTTACGTTTCCACATCTACCCCCGAGCCGAAACTCTCACGACTCCACTCTGCCCGGCCGATTAAGGCAAGACAGAGGCGGAGGCCCCGACCCATCACCCCCCGTCAGGATCCCCCAGGAGCGCTCAGGTACGTGGGGTCGCTACCCCCTAACAGCTCGCCATAAGCTGCCCTGCGTGACTGATTGCGCTGGTAAAACCAGCGGGCGATGGGGTCGTCACATCCCTACGCCATTATTATTATTATTTGTTTCTCGGCTCATAGTCTCGGGCTCATACGTCCCGGTCTTTTGAAAGGCTTGCGTGGGGATATGGATCCAACACGTAGAGGCCCCTTGGAGAAATTTGCTGTGGCTGTAGCCCTGCTGGGACCCGTTCCTGATCATATCAATAGGATGATACATCCATGAACAGGTCCCAGCAGGTGATTGAACTATTGCATTGATATGGAAAAGAAAAAACCGGGCTATTAAAATGGAGTATGGGTGGACTCTTTATTTGGGCTATTGCAATAGTAAAATGTCACCCGCCGTAACCATCAGTACGACTGTTACCTCTGGCGGGTGGTGACTCGCCCCTCACTAGGTGGGCCCCGTAATGCCGTCGTAAAGACGGCCGGAAGCAACACGAGCGTGAGGGCTCAGGGGTGTCGAGAGGTGTGCTGCGCTTTCTCCGAAGTTACTCCCGGCGTGATGCCTTTAACACTTCCACCCCTGGAGCATATAGCTCTAACGCTCCTCTCTGGACGGCCAATGAAGGCGAGCCAGAGCTGAGAGTCCTACGGGTCCTCTTGGGTTTCCACTCCGGCCGATGAAGGCACACCGGAGACTTTTAACTTATTATTATTATTATTGTGTTTCTTTTTTCTCCTCTTTCAAGGGTTTTTGTTCATTATGCGGGCCGTAGTCAAGCATAATGAAACATTCATAGATTAATTATTATTGTGTAGTGTTGTTCGTTATAGTAGATGATGTCAAATTTTTTTATTATTATTTTATTTATGTCATAGGGGGCAAACGAGCAAACGTATCGCCTGATGGAAATCATAACCGTCGCCCATAAACACCTGCAACACCAGAGGAGTCACAAGTGCTTGCCTACCCGGAGGACGAAGATAGAATGCCTCTATGCTAGTAATTGAAATAAAGTTTATAATATCGCTTACAAACCGACAGTAAACGGTGTCTTCAATGTACACTAACTAACTACAGTATTATATACTTACACTTAAGATGAATTGTGATGCGGACCAAACTGAGTGACCTTGCTACTACTACATAAACCCCCCGGGTTTCCAAAAGTGGCAATATAAAACTTTGTAAAAAAAAACTGTTTATATACCTAAATAAAAATAAAAAAAGTATGTAGATGCAAAATTAGTGTGAAGCATTCAGTTGTTACAGCCTATCACATATCTTGGGACATGACCAGTTCTTTCTCTCTCCAAAATTCCAAATTGCTTATCTTTGGATAGCACTTCAGTTCCACGATAAGTTGATAACTCGATAAGTATCTTATAGTCAAGCCAAATTTGCAGTCATACATCCATACTAATATTATAAATGCGAAAGTGTGTCTGTCTGTCTGTCTGTCTGTCTGTCTGTTACCTCTTCACGCTAAAACCGCTGAACCGATTTAGATGAAATTTGGTATATAGATAGTTTAAGTCCCGGGGAAGGACATAGGATACTTTTCATCCCGAATAAATTTAGTGTTCCCGTGGGATGAGCGGGTAACACCGCGGGGCACAGCTAGTTATGAATATGGCGCAGTAAGGCTACTTGTCTACAAATGCGGAGCTGTCTAAAATGGACCGATTAATTACATTCCTCAGATTTAAATTCACTTCTTTCGGGCTTCACGAAGACGCAACCTGTGGTTCTTTTTCTCCCCCCGTTTCAGTGGACAGCAGGCGTAGGGTGCGTCTACACTAAAGTGGAGCGGAGATGACGTACGGAATCGACCAACACTTAAGTGAAGGGGAGCTGAGATACAGATTTCAACTGTTGATTTGTCTTCACTGCATTAAAAATCGCTCCTCTTACTCGTACTATGCGACTGACTCTGGTTTGCTATCTATTCTACTCTGCTATAATGTTGTTATTATGTCTAAGTATTGTATATATAGGTATATCTGATTATTGACTTTATGTATGTTTATTGTTTTTTTATTCTTTGTAGTTAATTTTTGTGGCTTAAAGTTGTTTTGCATCACCTACTCAATTCTAACTCTTGTTGATCTACTCCGCTACCTAAAGGTTGTCTGGAAGAGCTATTTAGCGATAAGACCACCTGTTGTTAAACTCCGTTTATTTTTTTACTGTAAATCTCTTATGTTTTGTATCCCTGTGTATTTGAGGTGTGCAATAAAGTAGATTTGTATTGTATTGGTCTATTCCGCTCCGCTCCGCTCCAGTGGAGACACAGCCTTAGAAGAGTGACTCGTGCTCTGCGGCTCGCTTCGACAACTATTTCAGTAGATTAATCTATTGCGAATATAGCGATAGCGACCTGTATGTATGTATTACTTCAATACGTCATGCTCGTATCATAGTTATGCCCTTAGTATGATAGTCATGTACCACTTGACCTAAATCTATCTTACAGTATATCGCTAGATAAGGTTAGAATATTGCATACCATTTACGTAGGAAACAGAGATGAACAACCAAATATTTGTGTAGAATTCATGCCCTTGTCGGACAGGGAAGAATGTGTTTTGTAATAGTTATAAGGAACCAAAGGCACACCAACGGGGCTAGCATATGACACGCGAGTCAGCATCTTCTGTCTTGCTTGCCCGGTATTGATAGGAAAGTGACAGGTAGTATTTGTCGCCGTCAAAAAGTCGATAAGAGTAATAGTACAATAAACCATTGAGTTACACTGCACTGATACGTAAATTCACAAAAAGTCCCACTAGATCAAAGTGTCTTTGTCACGACTCATAAAAAAATAAGATGATGCTGCATTGTTAAAATTTTACAATATCTTACTTTTCGATTAAGTTCCAACTTTGAGTTCAGTCCCAGCTGCATTGTTCATGTTTTACAATATCTTACTTTTCGATTTAGTTCCAACTTTGAGTTCAGTCCCAGCTCTATAGACTCCTAATTGTTGAACCGTGTTGCTTATACCAATTTTGCAATTCCTTTTCTACAGATTCTCATTCCAAATCCAAGAGGAAGCGAGAGTCTGTAGTATTCGCGGAAAATATGGATACATGAGAATCCGTAAAAATGGGAAAAATCTTGAGTCATACGATACAGAAACCTTATCCCCTTTCTCATAAGCCAGATTTGTTAATAAAGCTTAATAACGACGTGAAAAAATCTGCCGCTAACGGTGAGAAATGAGAGCATTAGTATTGACTTAATTGTAATTAAGCCTAATGTTTACCCATGTCGTCACCTACGCAACAAGTTGAACACATGCCGAATAGTTCCCGATTCGCCGGATTCTTGTTTCGTCGGATTCTTTTATATACAATAAAATCGTTTAGGTACTTAAAGAAATATTCGTTTCTGTGATATAAGTAGGTACAATTAACTCAGTCCGCGGGCCGTAATGACAACTATGAAATGGTATGGAAACCTGAGTTTAGTTCGACATGCTCTTAGCCGGTTTTTGTTATACTTATTTAGACGAGATATAAACAAATCGTACAAACAATGCAGTTGAAGTTGTGACGGCCTATGTAGGTAAGTAGCACATACCTAATATGCCCTATAACTGGCTGTGATGTCCTGTGTTTCCGTGCGGGAGCTGATTCAATAAAACACTTAAATGGGTTTTCTGTCGATCACCCCCTGCCCGCTCCCGTTGACGTCTGTCATAGCAATGGCGGTAGCGAGCAGTTGGCGGGCACACTTTATTATCATAAAGGTGTCTATACACCACACCATCCTCTTTTGATAAATTCGAAATAGTTATTTATTGACACCTTATTTATTTAATTATTACTAGGTATTAACATTTCATATCACCATTGCATTACATGTACATTTGATATATTTCTGGAATCTAGATTGATTCATATTATTAGTAATTACAAATATTCTGCGGATTCGCTCACTGCTCCGTCTGAGTGAATTGAACTAAATTCGAGGCTTACCTCTAGATGCCCCACACCAGCCAGCTACGCCAAACACCAAGGTGCGAAGCATTTGCTCGAACTCAGGGTTCAGCTGAGCACGGTTATCGTGGCGGTGTAGTGCATCCAGCACGTTCGCTGTGACAGCGAGGATGAGAGTTTCGCCATTAATATGGGTTGCTTGTGCGTCGGCGCAGTGAGCAAAACAGACAACATAGTTCAAAGTAACTGGTATGCACAACATACCTATTAGTAATATCTCGGTCACTAGACTGTAGTAGTGTCTTTATTATGTGACTGTAGTTGGACATGTAATATTTCTAATTTAATCCTTAATCATGAATTTGGATGTACATTGAAATGTAACACGAGTTTAATCTTATCAACAACTGTATTGTAAATTTGAAATAAATGTGTCATAAAGAAATGTTTTTTCTTTGTTACTATTCGCGTATTCGGTATTTAATCTCCTTTTGAGACAAGGCTTTTAACCATAAGTTTATGCATAAATGAAGTTAATTTAGTGAGTGATACTTATTATTTAGTAGTTTCAAGTTCAATAATTTTGTCTTCATTTTTACATCATTAAATAATTCTATGTTCTCGTTTCCGTTACCTCCTCTTTCCATTTGTGTTTTTTTTTCTTTTTTTTTCCAACTAGGTACTTGTTCTTTATTGGTAAATGAAATGAATTAAGTAATGGAATATTTTGTATTTGGTATTGTAACAGTTATTTTTATTTTATTGCTTTCGCCAATCATAACATTGGATTAAATATATATTCATTTACTCGTGAATTAATGTACTATGGAGCTATTATTTTCGAAAATTTAGGAATCTACCAGCACTTCCAACTAAGGCCTTTGTGAGAAAGAAGCGCCGCAAGAAAACTCACAGTTTGCCTTTTTCAATGAAATATACATTTTCCAATTTTTGGTATGAAGGTAAAAATCTTCTCACGAAATGTAAGTATTTCAGAATACTAAACCGGCGTTGACTAGTCATCACTTCAAAAGAAAATCTGTTTACTTTAGAATTTCTATATAGTGAAATTTATACAATTGATTGGTACACCGACCATAATCTCAAATACCGTAGTAACTTCATAAGGAACTACATTTTTTTTACTGCATTATTGAAATTTATATTGAAAGTTACAGGTGAGTATAACTCAAGGAAAAAGATAGGTAAACACACTACCCACGTCTCTTATGAGGGCTCGTGGATCATTATTAACTAGACTAGATGCAAAATATTATAAATGCTGCGTCTCTCGATTAAAACAAAGTCTTCAATTTGAAAAACCCTCGTCCAACCCAAATTTTATTCATTTTACTATTTAATTCAGGGACAGCACTGTTTTAATGCATGTATAATCACGAAGACTCATTTATCATAAGTACTGAAAGTCTAAAATTAGTTTGTTGAAAATAGGAACCACAATCGTTTACACTTCATTCTAAAGCAGGTCGCAGGTTTCACAGCCTTCATATATATATATTTATATATATAATTATTAATATCATCGTCAAGTACCCATAGTACAAGCTTTGCTTAGTTTGGGACTAGGTCGATTTGTGTATGATTGTCCCTTAATATTTATTTATTATTTATTAATTATACATTTTATTATTTATATGTTCATTGGCAAGTTTTTCACCTTTGTGATTCCTCTGGCACCTTGTTATTTTGTGCCCATTGGCATTTTTTGTATGCACGTTAGCATTTTGTATATTATGTATACCGTGGTACATTTTGTACACCATGGTACATTTTGTACACCAAGGTACATTTTGTACACCATAGTACATTTTGAACATTATGGTACATTTTGTAGACTATAGTACGTTTTGTACACCATGGTACATTTTGTACACCATGGTACATTTTGTACACCAAGGTACATTTTGTACATCATAGTACATTTTGTACACTATGGTACATTTTGTAGACTATAATACATTTTTTGTAGTTTGTGCACCTTCGGCATTTTTTGTTTGGACCTTTGTGCTCCTTCGGCACTTTTTAAAACTTTGTGCTCCTTCGGCATTTTTTATGCTCCGGCATTTTTTAATACTTTGTGCTCCTTCGGCACTTTTTATGCACCTTCGGCATTTTTTTTTTTTTTTTTGGACTTTGTGCTCCTTCGGCACTTTTTATACAGCATGATGTAATGATATAACGGAATAACATAAATTCCTCAATCAAAATACCTTTTAATTATACCCAATCAAATTACATAATATTGAGAGAAAGTTTTTATTTGTTTATTGTAAGAATGTAGGTACTACAATATGATTAATTGATTAAATTTTTTTATGTACATACGTACCCCAAGTAATAAGCAAATACGTAGGTAACTGCGCTGTTATAGTGATTGATAATTTCTAATTGAAGATGTACTTTAAACGTCACCAACGACAATTTACTTTAAGATGTCTTTACCATAATACCTTTGTTAGGATTTGCTTGTACTCGTAATCGTTTATTTATAATGCACGGATACTTTAAATGTCGTTACTACTAGTATATATTCTTTTGTTATATACCTTATTCTATAGTGAACTCAAATTCAAGTCAAATCGTTTCACTTCTAGAACACGTTTTATTTAAGTAGGTAATAGAGTATAATACTAGTTGTCGAGTTTAAGTGTTGTTTAATAAATACCGCTTTATTATATATTCAATCAATTTCGCGATTAGCCCTCTACGACGGATTTACTATAATATTTTTCATTTGTATCCCTATTAAGGCCATCTATACGACTTACATTTTAACAGACTACTTTTTTTTCTTTCATTGCCAACGCGTGACAGCTTCTTTTGTAGTTCATCTACTTTTTAAGGGACATTTCAAGTGAACATGAGAAATGGTATTTTGCTACGGTGTATGATGAAAATATATTTTTTCGAACATATATACAGGCATGGTGTATTATTCTTTATAACGTTAATATTACTAAACTGACGTTGGCCGAAGCCACGAGCTGCCATTCCTGTATTAATATATAATATATCTTTTTAAGGCTGATCCATAGATCATTTTATTTTCCCACCTGTCATTTCCAATCAATGACAGCTTGTGTTGTAGTTGTTTCGTGCTGAAACAGCTCAACTGATTTTATTTTGATACCCTAAATAGGGTTGTTTTCCGCCAATCCTGTTGGTTTTGTTTTAATCTCATAGACTTGTTTTAACTATGGTCCAATCCTATAATTTTATTTAAAAGTGTTTCTAGTTCCATTATTTATTGGCTACTAGACAAAGAGATACCCAAATATTTAGGTAGTTATTTAAGCAAATTGTATTACGAATATTTGAATTTCCGATGCTTTGCATCATCTGTATAACTAGCTCATTATCTTGTCGCGCGACTCAGCATCGCCTGTCTAGTTCGCACGATATTGGAATGAAAGTGACAGATAGTTTATGTCGCGCAGTAAAGAGTTGTGTGTCACCATTATGATAGACACCCTGACGGGCTAGCTAAATATTGTTTTATTTAGATGCGAATTTCCAACTGTACCTGTGCTTTTTGTAATAAGTAGTTGTATTTTTTAACTGCTTTTGTGTACATTAATGTGTTTGCTTACTTGTTTCTATACAACGTCTTTCAACCGAATAATGTACTCAATACTCAATCATTTATTGCAATATCACAAAAGTAGGTACAGATGCTAACTTAAAGTTACAGATCATTGTGAACCCTGTTGGGCACTGCAATGTTAGGGAGAGGAGGACTTACTAAGTGTTTATAATTTATCTTCTAAGTATTCATTTAGCGTGTAATAGGCTTTAGTTAGTAGTAGTTGCTTTAGTTTAATTATATTTATACTTTTATCGTCTTCTTCTTCTTTTAAAGAATCAGGTAAATTATTATAAGTCTTAATTGACATTATTAATGGGCCTGAGGATAGCAGTTTCAGTTTAGCGGGCGGTGGAACGAGCTATTCTTATGACGGATAGATCGTGATGAGGGAATGTCACCGCGTTTTACATAGAGCTCTTTATGTTTCTGTACAAACTTACAGGTCTCAAAGATGTATATGCTAGGAAGAGTTAGTAGTTCATATTAATTATGTACTTTGGTAAGTAGGTTATATTACTTAGTCATCAAGTGACTCTTATATTGTTATTCTTGTTTTATTTAGGTACTTGCACATAGTCTACTCCCGATGTCACAACTAATTCACGCATATATTGGCGATTAGTAACGTTAAATTTATTACTGCCGAACATCAGTCGATACTCCGGTTTGGTTGATAAAAGGAAACATAGGCTTAAGACCCCACATAAGACAAAATGAACAGTATCTGGATTAGGCCTTTCCACCTTTTGTCTGGTACCAGGGGTATTCATTACTCTTGGCTCTTTTACAAAGAACCTCAAGGAATTTTCACTCCTTGATTCTTGATTGCTACATAACATATAGTGTAAATAATTCACACATTATTTTCAGTCCCAAGACATGAGAAACTCGGTGAGCTTACGCTCTTTTGTGTTTGTTATGTTATATTTACTATATTTACTCGCACTTAGCTCGCACTTAGAATCATAATAATACTGATTGCCCCGAGAATTATAAATGCGATTAGGCTCATTCAGTCTATGCAGCTTTTACATATATGTTTGCATAGACAGGCAGTTTGTAAGTAGGTTTGAATTGTATAAACTGATGTTATTTAGTTTCCAGGTTATGAGGAACTCGGGGCTTCACTTCCCCATAACTTATTTTAATCCACTAATATTTACAGGCACTCTTTTTTATTGTTGTTGTGTAGGTAATCCGTAAAACATGATATATCTTAACAATAACACACTAACCTATTTACATCGAAAATATTTAGGTATATTTTAGTCCAGCTGATGCTAGCTATCCTGATCACGTTACGATGTAAATAGGTACGGGTAGGTGTAGGTTTTCAATATTAATCATTTACCTACCTACTAAGAATCGTATGGAATGGTAATATTGTTCAAGTTATTATCAGAAATTGAACACAGATCCAAATAATATCATAACAACGTATTGCGCGACAGCTAGATAACTATGTAAAAGAATGTTGAATACTTTCGTTACACAACAGTACTGCCTTTATTTAGAAATATTAATATGTAACGAAACATTTGTAGGTAATTAACGAATTTGTAACTGGCTGTCTAACAACCGTCAAACATTTTTATTTAATACTTAACCAAATATTTTAATTGTACGTGTATCTATGTCGAATTTAACAATTTGTAACCATAACACAACAACGGGAATGCAATTAGGTAAACATTAGCGGGCACATTCTGTTCACGACTAATTACGCCGACCGTTATCAGTTTGTTTTCAATTCCTCTGCTTATTTTTTTGACATAAGTGCACAAAGTACTAGTCAGAATGTTATGCGACTTTTGTTGTAGGTACTTTAATATTCGAAACCACTATACCCACTTTTTCCTTTTCTTTTCCTTTTACAGAAATTAATTAAAAGGATTCCACTGATTATTATTATCGGTTATTTGTACACTTCCTTGTTGCGTTTTTTAATCCTCGTCGCCAGTGTGATGTCCTGTGTTTCCGTGCGGTAGCTGATTCAATAAAACACTTAAATGGGTTTTCTGTCGATCACCCCCTGCCCGCTCCCGTTGACGTCTGTCATAGCAATGGCGGTAGCGAGCAGGTGGCGGGCACACTTTATTATCATAAAGGTGTCTATACACCACACTGGCCACAAGTGAAAAGTTACGAGCTCTTTATTTTGTGTAAGTGAAGAAGAATACCGAACCAATAACGCTGTCGAGGGCTGTAAGGCTAGCATATCTTGCCGTGACTCCGCTTGTCGCGCGAGTCAGCATCTCCTGTTTCGCTCGCACGGTATCGAAACGCAAGCGAGAGATAGTATTTGGGTATTTCTACCATTTCGTGCAAATCACATGTTCGTAGAAAAAAAAACATGTATTAAGTGTCAAATTAAATTCAAATATTTTTATGTATTGTGTCAGGTACATGGGTATACTTTGCATCTAAAATATATTATACTATTGCAAAATAAATAAATAAAAAAAAAAATAACATGCGAAAAATTCATTACCATCACCGTTCAGAACACAAATGTATAGATTAGACAGCGAATAACTAATCTATTTTACATGTATCACATTAAATTTAATCTCTGATATGGTTGAACTATGTAATAAGGGATATAACTTTGAGAGTCTAACAGTCGTATAATTCTTATTTACGTTGATTGTATAGCAAAATATTTTTGTCCATCAAAAAACTTCATTACCATCAATTAAATTTGCAATGGCAACATCGGCCTGTAGACGTACAAAGTAGTATTTTATGCGTTGTCCCTTCCACTCGCGATCCCACCTCAGTCGACTCAGTGAATAGTGAAGAGAGTGGACGCGTGCCATAATTTTGTAAAAAAATAATTCGTGGCGAGATTTTGGAATTGGTACGATTTTTTTTCATTGCCATTCGTGCTGTTTTGATATTAATGCTTTAGAGTTTTATTGTACTGTTGATACTTAAATAAGCAACATTAAGTTCGAAAACTTAGTGTATGAATATACCTACGATTGCAGTTGTTTATAATGAGTAAATCTGCAAAAGGTAAAGAAAATTCATTACCATCCTCTTCATTACCATGATTTACCAGTCACTTTTAGGCGAATGGTAATGAATATAAAATACTGGTAATGAATTTAAGTATTAAAATTGTGAAAATCCTATCTTCTATCCGTTCCTCTTTTACGTGACAATACGTTTTCAGTGGGTATATGTATGCAGAACGTTATATATATTTTTTGCGATTTTTTTATTTATCTTCGTTATAGGGTTCATTGATATTATCCCTGCATCTGACAATGCTTTTGTAGAACTAAAAGACTTTATGCATCAACGTACCACCGAAAGATTTTTTAAAGAAGTGGAAAACGAGTCAACCTGTCCTTCCCCAATAATAGAAAACTTAACCACTTTAGAACAAACACAACAGTTGCAACATAATATCAGAGCTGCTCATGTCAAGGCGAGTGGAGCTACTCAAAGCAAAACTATCACTTTGCGTTCGAATATAAAACGACATTGGACTAACGAATCTTTTATTAAAACAGATTCCAGTCACCCGAAGAAGAACTGTTGTTGACTCTAAGAAAGAAAATAAAAGTGATCAGAACCAAACGTCATATACGGAAAGTAAAATAAAGAAACTAAACTAACTACTTTAGCGCAGCAACCCAAAATGAGTTTTGGCCTCCAACACAAGAGCACGCCATCTTGCCCGATCCTGCACCACTTCGTGCCAGCTGTCGCTAACTCCTAGCTCACGCAGATCCGCCTCCACCATGTCTTTCCAGCGATACTTGGGGTGACCAATAGGACGTCGTCCAATTGGTCGGCCTAAGTATGCTCTCTTGACATTTCGATCGTCCCCCATTCTCTCGACGTGGCCAATCCAGCGAAGACGATGTGCCTTGGTTTCGCCAATGATCTTAAGTTCGGCTACTAGTTCGGCGATCTCCGTGTTTTTGCGGATCCTCCAGCTTCCATCTTCTCTTTGAGTAGGTCCCAGAATCTTTCTGAACACCTTTCTTTCTGCAACTAACAAACTTTTCTCCTCCCTAAGGGTCAGCGTCCAAGCCTCACAGCCATACATTAATATAGGTCTGATGACGGTTTTTGTATATCCGTATTTTTGTAGATCTGCTGAGGAGCTTGGACACCAACACCCTATGAAGTGCCGCGCTGCATCGTAAGGTGTTCTGGATGCAGATGTTGATCTCGTCCTGTCTTGTATGCGAGTTAAGAAACCGACACAAGAGAAAATAAAGAAAAGTATTGCTAAAACTGGAAAGGGCTGTAAAATACTGAAGGCCACAATTAGTAATGGTTCTTCAGAGGAAAATGATAAAGGAACGAAAGTTGGAGCAAATTATAAACAAGAAAGTACTTCTAAACTTCTAAACACTTCTAAAAAAGTGAGCAAATTTTTCGACAGTTCTTCATCTGACGATGAATTTAACATTTTTTAAGTTTTGAAATATAATCTTAAATCATTATAATTATGAAGAACTTCCTACAGCACGTTGTTTGAAGTCTAATTGAAATGTTCTATTGTGGTACAGAGTATCTATGTTGCGTTCTATTGTCAAGACTGTTAAATATTAACCAATTCGTTTGAGTCAAATTCACAACTAAAACTTTGTTATTGTAATATTAATTCGGGTTACACAATATAATAAGTAAAGTATTCTAAGAAGTGGATTTCAACTGATGATTAGACGTTAAATGGTTAATTATACACTCAATACTTTATTTCACATAATGGTTTTACAAAACAGGTGGTAAAGTTACAAATTTGAGATCACATCATGTATCCTGAAGTAGGACGCAGCAATTTGTGAGATACTATTTATGGGTATACAATTTGACATAAAAATAAGAATAGTAAAAAACTTATTCTAGGGACTTATATGGTTTGAAGTAGGTAAAATTGAAAGCAAAAAGTAACATTATCAGCTTAAATTGCACTACACAGTACGTTGTAAATTTAACTCATTTCGAAATTCTGTACTGTTAGGTTATTTAGGCGTTTGTAGAATTAAATAGATGTGGATTTCTATTCATAAAACTACTAAATGTTTACGAATTAGTTTTGAGTATAAAACATATACTTAACTAATACTTTGTTCTGGAATGTTAATGTGTATAATATACAATAACAATCAGAATTTTATATTACGAGAAGAGTTATATTTTTTTTAGTAAAGTATGATAGATCAATAACATGTGCACTGCTGCACTACTTTTTATGAGACTGTTTTTTTTTTCCTTTTTTGTGAATATGTTGTAATCACTCTTTCATAGAGTAATTACTAAGGATAGGAAGAAATAAAAAAATATCTAATATAGGCTTTTTGCTTAATCCTTCATTACCAACACCACATTTTCATTACCATACCACTTTATATCATTACCATATTCCGTAGTTCATTACCATTCCATTTGAAAAAACAAAATTACTTATATCTCGGTAAATTTTGGGTATAATTCTAAATAGATTATATTACAGTTATTCTTTTTCCTATTTCTTCCCATTGGCATAGAAAAAAATAAAAAATAAAAATTTCTCCTCATGTCTGCCGATTTACACGAAATGGTAGAAATACCCATTTGCCACGCGACAAAGAGTCGCGTGTCGAAGTTATGCTATGCCTGCACATGTCACAAAGTTACGTCGAATCGACATATCATAATACAAACAAAAAAAAGCCATAGTCAATGACTACATCGAACAAAAAACAACTGTCATTGAATATTTAAATAGGTTATGCCAATTGTCATAATAATTATGAATATTGATCAAATATATATTTTTTTGTTAATGTAAGTCTACCTTTTATTTAATATATGAGTAAAGCCGCGATATTTTCATAGTTTTGCTCAACTTAAAAAGTCCGGCAAAACAAGAAACCGGCGAAAAAAGAATCCGACGAAACAAGAATCCGGCGAATCGGGAACTATTCCACTTATAACTGGTAAATTATTGTCTTATAAGCATCGAAACGAGCTTCACTGCTCTTTCAGTTACGAAGTGACCAACATCTGTGTTCTCTTTGTTTAAGAGTAAACCTTATTTCGTTTGACTTAAAGACTAATTTAGTGTAAAAGTAATTTGCACTTATAACGCCTTACATTTTGAAGTGGCAGTTGTGGCCGCAGCTAACAATACAGATAATGGTATTGTTCATCGGGTACAAAGCTAATGGGATTCGCTTACCAAATGTGATTCGAACTATACAGAGTTGTGCTAGAGGTGCTGAGGTAGGCCACAGGGGAGTACGCGCGGGCAGCTTTCTCGCGCAAAGGATTTCAAAAACCATTCAGCGAAGGAATGCTGCCTACGTCATGAGGATTCTACGACATCGGTTACAGCTCATTCTTGGCTTCTGTTCATTCCATCATTCTGGACTGTCAGTTTACTCATTCATTTATTTTCACCAGTACATACAGTCATTTTGTCAGTCATTCTAACCATAGTAATTAATTATAAATAATTAATAATAAATAAAATAACCACAGTAATAAATTTAATTCACGCCAGACTGACCGCTGTACACCGAAGGGTCCGATTTTTTTGGGGATTTTTAAAGCTTAGTTCAGTTTTTAGTGTTTTATGTTTATTATTAATGAATATTGTTTTTGTGTCATAAACATAACAGTTTTTCTGCAGTCCCACAGAAGTTGTTCCTCAGAATCTCCCAGCCGCAGCATCGTCCGACGAAAAGAATCGATCAGGCCACAGGTGGGTGCGACGGATTGCCGAGTTCCCTACGCGAGATGAGCCTAGTTCAAAGTTCACTAATTATTCCTACACAATACAAGTATTGTATTGATTCCGTATTTACTGCCTGCATTCGAGCCAGCTAGTAGTACATTACATACCTAGGTAGGTAGCCTTAGGGCGGTGAATTCGTGAATGTCCCAGATCGCAAGTGTCTGTGGCCAGACCTGAAGGTGATGGCTATAAATATGCGATCTGGGCCTTTACGAATTACCGCCCATGGTTTGTCTAAAATATCCCACATACAGTCTAGGGTGACGTATAAAATTAGCAAGGTTCCTGTATTTATTTCCACCAATCATAGTGATATAATTTAGGTGGAAACATGGCAATAATTTGGTTGTCAAAATTTGGTGCACATTCACTAAATTTGGTGTTCGAATACAAATAAAAGTGTAGTCATGACTAAAATAGGTACAAGGATTGTAATTTTAGGCTTATCTTATTTTGGTGCAAGTAATTTTTTTTTTTGGTGTTTGACATGATTTTTAGGTGATCCTGGTTTGGGGGCCCAAATTTTTTTTTTGGTGGTCAAAATTTTTGTTGCCTTAATTATTTGAGCCTCCCTGACGTTTCGGCAACTTTCCAGTTACCATTGTCAAAGGTTGACTGAGAAAATCACTTTTATTATGCCAATTTACATTTGTGTAAACTACCCTATAACAATTTCCGCCTGCTTTTGCCGATTATTGTTAAAATAGAAATTGAACGTTCGGCTACAATACGATACCTAGTTACTCACGATGCATTTATGTACAGAACCTCTACTTGAATGCTCCTATAACTATAGACAATTTAACCATGAATCAGAGTCGTTTGAGGCTATGACGTGTAAAGATACGTGTCGTTGCGCTTAATAATTTTGAAGTACCATTACCTTCTACCTAAGATAGCCATGAAATACCGAACTTGTTTAGTAATAATAATTCAGTCTGTAGGCACAGAATAAAGAACCTATTGTAGGTGACTTTTGCCTTACAAAAGTAAAAGGGTCGGTTGCAAAAAAATTGTAAAAGGGTAAGGCCGCGGAAAGTTACCAATTTGGACGTTTCAAATTTACCCAGCTGATTAAAAAAAAAATGGTAACCCCTACGGTTTCAAAAATATTTTTATCATATAGATATAGGAATTCTCATGGTCGCAAGTAAGATAATTAATATAAACCACTTTATAAAAATACTAAAAATATATTTCCGTCCAAAACGTAACGAAAGTTGGTTAAATTTTTCGACCACGAGTACTAAAAGCTCTGTTATTTTTATGATATTTCAACTTTCATGGGCATACTTTTGTTTTAAACTAAAATTTATGATATAAGGATAGTTCTACCGATTACGGAATAATGATAAATAATATAATCATTTTAATTTTTTATCTTACATTATTTTAATGGATCAGCATTCCACACTTATGTTACAATACTTTCGTGACGCTTTATGTAGCTTGTTTTTAAATAAATATTGGTAGAAATTAGTTTTCATGCACTAGCAACTCATATTCTAGTACGGCAATACCGATGAGCAAGTCCAAACCCGTCAGTTTGTCAACAAACGCAATTCAAAGTAGACGCAGTCATAGTTTCGTGAAAGTACCCCCAAAGTGTCGTGTGTGGTTTTAAAGGTAAGGAGTGATTGTTTTTAATCAGTTTTTTTTTTATACAATAGCGTAACGGTTTTCACGCAAGTGACACGTATTATTGTATTAAAAATGTCTTTATTTCACCATAAAAATCCACTTTTTTTTTTCAAAAAGACGTTACACTTTCGTTACGAATATGTTACATTTTTGCAAAATGTTACGTATTTTCTACGTAACATAACGAATAAATGTTGTAAAGGGAAGTGCACACAGAATATACTTACTTAAATGAGTTTTATTAGATTTTTAATGACACGAAAATATACAAAGTCGAACAAAACTCCTGTACAATAATAAAATAAATAAAAACAACATCTTAACTAAAAAAAACTGTTTAAAGAAGAAAATCATTTATTTTCGACCTCAAGTCACAGTAGAATCATTGATTCTAAAGCTGTTTTTTTGTTATACGGTCGTCTTGTTACTATACTCTATCCGGATAGGTATTTAACTAAATGTAAACAAACCATAAATTAGGTGCTTTATCAGGCTGATAAATACAAAATTTAATAATATTACTTTAATAAAAAATATAATATTTATTTTGCTTTCCAAGTTATAGAATAAACCATACGATACCCAATCAACCATATGTAATTATTCCCTAAGTACATTAACTTAATAATAATTTCAACATGCCACCAAATATTTTACAAATTGTGCACAATAAAGAACCTAAAAACCTAGGAATCTGAACCTTTTTTTCAAATAACATGACACTTGACACTTCTCGTGTATTCGTTTTCGCATACTACCTATACTAGTGGCGATTTTCGTTTGCGTTAGTTTTCTTGTTAGTTTATTTTGCTATTGATCAAAATATTGTTATGTCATTTGTTCTATTCATTATTAGTGTTATTAATTGGTTGTTATTATCGTGTTAGTTATTGTTTTTCTGCTGAAAATGAACGAACCTGTTCTAGGTACAAGCCGGGCTAGCTCGATGGATGACACAAAAGAACGGTTCATTATTAATGTTGGTGATGCTTCCTCATAATCCTTTATCATCAAAATTAGACAGCAATAGTGACAGTTCAAATTAAACTAGGATTACACTTACCTACTGAACTCTTTTATTTAATAATAATTTGTCCCAATGGTAAAAAATTTAACTCTTTAACGAACTTTTTTTTTAGAATTAACGTAACAATAAGTTTACATACCTACCTACGTTAGTGTTTGTGAGCAGTACAGAAAAATTAAATTTAAAATATTGAATGTCTATTCATACTTATATCTGTGTATTCATTTATTTTACGTGTATGACTTGGCAAAGGCCATTTAATTATTTTTCTGCTTTGCCGAACCTTGATCAGAGTCTGACTATCAAAAGAATAATCGAAAGTAAGAATTAAAATTTTACAATTGATAAAATGTTGATTACACCTGAATACGTCAACTTTGACAGCAAAGGATTGTTTACATTTAGTTAAAGCCCTATCCGGATGGAGTATAGTATTGGGTACCTGCAGTGAACAAATAGTAATTACTGCCACCTGGTACAAAATGAGAGGCTTTAAAACACTAGAGCGGTTAGGGGTTCCATTAGTTCCATCACACGCGTGTTTGATTATATTGATTTTAATGTGCCAGGAAAATGTTGTCTACAGGCAATATAAAGCTAATCATTTTATAACTTGATTTCTTTTCTTAGCTACGTTATTTAATGGGAATATTTTCCAGTATGATCTAAGCTTTATAACGACTTATGTTACGTTTTATGATAACATAACGTATATCTTTTTATGTTACTTCTATGTCACATTGGTAAATTCCCGCGGCCTTACCCAAATAGTTAAAAGCTTAGTTAACAAAAAAATCACGATCGCTTCCTTTGTGTGACGTAAGTTAATCATACAAAATGTATGGGTAACTTTCGTCACACAAAGGAATCAATTAAGTTTTGTTTTAATTAAAGCCCTGAACTATGTAAAATTTTTTTGTAATCGATCGAAAACCGAATTTGACGTTATATTGTTGAGATAAGGAGGGGTAATAAAAATCGAAGTTGCGACATTGGGGGATGCAGTGTGTTAGCGGAGCATATTGAATTGAACGAGTCAGTTAGATTTTTCATAAATAATATCACAACTATTGCTTATGATATGAGATAAAAGTGACAATGAGAAGAATAAAAATGTCAAAATTCCTCATATTTTCTGCATACATCGTCTATTCTGTGACTCTTATAGGTAAAAAGTTTCATGCGAAAAAAAAAATTAAGTAACAAATATTTATTAAGGGAAGCACTTAATCCAGATATATTCTACTCTATTCGTCTCCAGTATAAGTAGTGGTAGGTAAACGGCACTTCAGCGTTATTCCGGCGGAGTGTTACCGTTCCATCGTTTGTTCTGTCTCATAGCCCGGCTCTCTTTAATTTGTCCACCACATCGTTTCACGCTGAGGCGGTCCAGTCAACTCAAGAGCCTCAAGACGAAGTCCATGATGAGCCCCGCGTGCACGCGTTAGGGCCTTATCACACGTGCGATTTGCGAGCGAGTCGAGAGCGAGGCGAGAAAGTATGGCGTCCAACTCAAGACGCGGCGAACTCGCTGCACGCTCGCGGCGAAATCACTGCGCAGTCGCGGCGAACTCGCTGTACACTCGCGGTGAAATCACTGCGCACTCGCGGCAAACTCGCTGCACGCTCGCTTCGCTTTCATCTCGCTCGCAAATCGCAAGTGTGGCTCAAGGCTCTTAATACTCAATCCCCTGTGGCGCGGAGACATCCCGTTAAATAGTTTCTACTCCCATCCACGACGATTTGACGACGCGGTTGGCGCAGTGGTTAAGCAACTGCCTACTGTCTACACTGAGCCGACGGTCCTGGGTTCGAATCGCGGCAGGGGCAAATATTTGTGTGATGAACTCGAATATTTGTAATTAAAACTTATTGAACAGAGTCTATCGCGATATTTTGATTTACCTTCATCGAATATTTGTGCCTGGGCCATGGATTTTATTTGTTTTAAGTATGTATTTATCTATATAAGTATGTTTATCGTCGTCTAGTGTCCATAACACAAGCTTACTAGTGCTTACCAAAGAGCATATAATCACTACGTTTTAAGAGTCGGCACTTTCATACAAGCCGCTAATCGGAATTATGAAAGCCTTTTGTACCAACCTAACAACTTAAAACAGTAGTACCAACATAGTAAAATCCAATTCTACTACGAGTATGTTGGTACCAATGTTGTTAGGGCTTGACAAATACGAATCATACTTTTCTATCGATATCGATAAATATTCGATATTCGTGGTTGCGTAGGTTTGCAAGCAGTTTTTTTTTGTAATGCAAAAAACGACCAACATGATTAATTGATTAAAATACAAGTCACTTTGACAAATAAATATGCTGGTCGCTTCCTGCATTACTTTGGTCAATTTTAGTGCTGGTTTTACGAAAATAAATACATGCCTTAAAAATTGTTTATTTATTTGACATAACCTAGGTATATGAACAGTTTATCATTGGTTTTTGTTTTCAAGCAACATATTAGGTAGTAAACATAAAGTCGGTTGACCTCCCAAGTAGCATTCGGGGTTCTATATAAGATGTCTAGTCGTTCACATGTACTCCACAAGCTGTGTAAGTCAGCTGTATAAGAGCTGTATAGCTTGCTATAACGCTCTTATAGAACCAGTTTGGGCACAAATTAGACAGCCTTAAGTTCACTATGGCTGTACATTAGCAGTATAATAGCATTATAATAGCAGTTTAAGTAGTAACATCGGACTTAAGGCTGACTTGCGGCACTATATGGGACGCAGTGTGATCCATACAATGTACATCAGCGTAATAAAGAAAAACAAGTGGCTAAATACACAGCCTTCACAGTTATAAAATCCGACAAAAGTACTCCAGTGCTACCTAAAATTCACGTGTGTCCTAAATTATTTCTTCATTTTATAATTATTCACAATTGATTTTGGTTTTGTGTGTGCCATCCAGAAAACATTAACTCCGGCGGATATTTGGATAAAAATTTATGATAACACGCGGTATTAAGTACCTGTTTCAAAGACTTAATAATGTTAATGCCATGGGAATGCAACTTTATCGTGAAATGTATACATATTTACAGCTAAAATATTCACGCGCCTCTGTAAAAACGCGATATTCATTTTAAAATATTTAAAACTGGCTGAGAGGAAATCTACAATTATCAGTTTTTGATATTATATTGGCATTATAATTATACTACGGTAATTAATTATAACATGAAACCAAAACTCAATCGCTCTATCTGCGTATTTTGTGATATCTGCATGATAATTTTTGAGTTTTATATTTGGTAAATATTTTAGGTTAGAACAAAATGGTGGAAATGAAATACCGCTATGTGAACTGTTTTAACTCCAATTTAATGCGGTTGAGCGTATATAGGTTCACAGTAGTCCTTTTAACAGCCTACAGTGCACATGCGAACCATTTAAACACTTCTGTACAGATAGTAAAAAAAGGTTATTTTAATGATCACAAACAAGTCCTACTACAGCTACTAGCTGTATAACAGTCTAAAACAAGTAAACATAACAGCCTTCGGCTTTATAAATGACCACGTGTGTTCTATTAAAATGCTAGCTCTATAACATCGTACAAGTAGGCCGTTAAACAGCGGTTGCCGTATCTCTACCCTCCTATAATGCTCTTAGTCAGACGGCTGACTAAAGGATAATTGTTAGAGTATTATAACACCAACAAACGTATAAAAGTATAACTCTACACTCCTATAAGTCCCTTAGACAGGTGTAGGTGTAATTTATCGCAATAATGCAGCTTATACATCACGAGTGAACTGTAATAATGCTTCAAGTACACCTGGGACCTAATGTGTACTCTTAAATGGAGTAAAATGCTACTTGGGCTAGGACCTGTAAAAGAAACGCTTTATGAGATTTTCACATTTTCATTTAACTTTCTAATCGGTAAATACGCCAAGTCCTCATTGCCTGTTAACTTCACGCATAAACGGCACCTACAAATAAAACAACAAATGTTATCGATAATTTGTTCACATCACTATGTAATTGCTTGCTTAAAATTAGATTTTTGAGAAAATACATTATTTTACGTATTTACCTCATATCTACTACAATCTGAGTAAAACAGCTAACAAATACGATATATATATAAAGTAAATTGGCACTGAAATACAGTTTTACCTGATCGGGTCAAGCGGAAATCTTGCTAAAATATACCAGAATCTTTTTTTCTGACAATCCCAAATGCCACAAACTTCACACTTTCTTGTACATTTCCCTGGCATTATTCTTATAAAATACTGACACACTACTACAACATGCTTATTAATAATTTTGCAACAACAAACCAAACAACAAGAAAATTTTATTCCACCATAGATTTTTACAACTTGCGTCAAATTGAGGGTTGTATGACATTTGTTATTGCGCCTTAATCAAATAGACGTTATGAGACTTGTTACGCGAAGGAATCGGTTGTCGTTTTAGTTTAGTAGAATTATTTTTATATTTCAATGTTGGTACTAAAGGCTTTCATAATTCAGTTTTGTATGGAGTGTCGCAGGCCTGGTGCTTACTGTGGGACTAGATTGATTTGTGTGAGGTATTCCGATATTTATTTATGTATTTATTTAGACAAAGTCCGATACAAGTTTAACCCACTTTCAATTGTCATATTGAAATGAACCTATATGTATGTACATTAATTGTAGTGCACTATTGCAAAATAGCATTAGAGAAAAATAATGATAATATGTATGTACATTTTGATAAGAAAAACTTTCCGGTACGAATATGAGTGCAAGAATGACGCATGCTATACGACCCAGCCTTCCAAAAGACCGGGACGAATGATCTCAAGATTAGATCAAAAGATACAAATAATATTATGTATGTAGATCGGGTCCATATTGGGTTGAATAAAATTTGAAGTCATACTTTTGATACGCATTCGTGGTTTTGTCAGAATTGTCACTGCGCATAATTTTTACTAATCATATTTTTTTGCAAACATCTTTTTTAACCATAAACTAGATGCGCATAAAACTGTTTAATCATAATTTGCAATGGTCATAAATTGGTTGCGCAGAAAACATTTTAAGTAGACTGTATATACGCATAAACTGATTGCGCATAAAACATTCGAAACATAAGTATGAGTCGCCTTAATAGTTTTGTGCATAATGATCTGTTAGCATTATTCGATAACCATTTATCAAGCCCATGTTTTTAAATCTCATTTTAGGTTAGGGTCGCAGTTCAACCTAACACTCCTCCTCGCTTCGCTCGTCGTCGTACCTAACCTATGCCAAGTCGGACTTGCCTTAGAACTAGATTAGAGAGAACGCAGATGAACCTATTGCAATATGAACGAACGAATGACAATAAACAAACACGGGCGGGTCGTCGGTCGGTACAAGAATCGAATGGCGCTCTCTGATTGGTGCAAATGGCCGGTGGCTGTCATGTCGCGCACTCGCGCCAAATCGTACCTACAGTGGCTATTTTCACAATAAAAGAATATGAAGTGTTATTTTACATGTTAAGTTATAATATATGATGTTGAGAGTGTTGGAATAAAAAATAATTATAATCCTTAATGTTATGGCTTGATAAAAGTATGACAATTGAGAATTATTACTAAATAAAATTATAATCATCAATAACATTACTAGAAAAAATTATGACATTCAACTTTATAATTAAAGCAATTATTAATAATACACAAAAATATGACTACAAACAATTGTGACATACCACAAATTATGCCAAAAAATAATTATGACCATCAACTTTATGGTTAAACAGTTATGACAATCGAAATTATGACAAAAGTTGTTATTCGACTAGATGGGCACCCATGTAGATCTTGATGACTATACACTTTATCAATGATAGAGCATGCGTCATTCTTGCACTCGTATTCGTGCCGGAAAGTACTTTCTTATCAAAATTCTTTACGGCTTCATCACGCCAAAAAATCTGAATAGTATTTAACCAATTTTGCTACAGGGGTAGGACTACCGAAGATTAAAGGATACGTTTTAGGAGACTACGGTGAAGAAAAACAGAAAAGTTACGTGAACGAAGTCACCTTTCAATCTAATTCTAAATGTTGATATATCTATTACCAATTTTTTCCTCTCTTCTATTCTATTATAAAATTCTAGATTTGTATTATTAATATTTTTTCTATAGAGAGGAGTCTTGATTTCAGGGATTTTCGTGCAGGATCGTCGTTTGATTTTCTAAGGGGATGTTAAGTGAACCTAAAAAAAAAGCTCTTATATAATAATCTGACGATTTAGATGTGACGCAAACTCGCAGTTATTATTAGAATGTGCAAAAAAAATTGGCCATTTTGAAATACTCAAGCGCGTCAGATTAAGATATATATGATTCATCTCTATGCCCTAGCCGTGCTGTCTCATAATCTGACGATTATCTGGCGGGGTTCGCCTAATCTGACAATAGAAAAAATTAACAGGAACTTGTGACTCAGAGCACTCTCCAGAAACAGGAAAATGTGACTCGGAGCCCTCCCCAGAAGCAGGGGCATGTGATTCGGAGCTATTCCCAGAAACTTCCGATGCACTGTCATATTCCACAATACTTTGCCGCTGTTGTAAATACTTAAAGACTCGCGGTATTTTTATTGCTATAAATAAT
Source organism: Apotomis turbidana (assembly GCA_905147355.2). Classification (NCBI taxonomy): domain Eukaryota; kingdom Metazoa; phylum Arthropoda; class Insecta; order Lepidoptera; family Tortricidae; genus Apotomis; species Apotomis turbidana. The sequence goes on from LR990294.1 coordinate 18,225,649, forward strand.
TTATAGCACTGTGCGTGATTTACTTCATTTAATGAAGATTCTCTCGAAAGTTCAAGATTATCGTATGTTGTTCGGGATTTTCGGAGAACCGGTTCGCTCCGACTATATTCTTAAATATTTACACATTTTTGTTATGTTTCTAATGTAAATTTAATTGTTTTTTGTAAAGTAGTTTTACCACAAAATACACACTTTATATTAATATCACTCATAGTACAGCTGCCGGGAAACTTTTAGAGCATAATCTTGACTGTGCAGTAGCCGATTTACGTACAAATGTACATGCGCAAATCCGCCATTTTTGTTCTAAAAGTTGCCGGCAACTATAAATATTTAATAACTTTAGTGTTGTAAAAAACATGATCAGCTGTCATGGCATCATGGCAACAGAAACCAGAGTGGAATACAGGCATCACGTAACTGAACGCATTAAACTTTACGATGAATTTTTGTTACTTCGGCTAGTGGAAATCGTCAGATTATATATTTTCCGTTATCATTGATTTCCCTTCTAAATAAAAAAAAATTAGCCACGCTCGAGAAAGTCGAGATGAAGTTTTTTTTTTTACAACTTTGTAGCCCTCCGCCTTCTTTACGTCACCTTTAAATTGTCAGATTAGAAGAATATACACGTTTTAGCATGTAACTAACTCACCCTACCTTAATCTGACGCGCTCGAGAATTTCAGATGAACAATTTTTTTTTACTAATCTGATCTTTTATCCTTGACGGGCGGCCATACATATGAGGCTCATATTTGGTGGAAGTACTTAACTGGGTACAAGGTATCCCCCTATATATTAATCTGCCGCGCTTTAGGTACTCCCGAAATCCCCTCTTTGGCTCTCCTACTATTAAAAATTCGCGGACACCGCACGCAACACGCAATAAAATCAAACAGTCCGCCCGTCGCGACGCGCCACGCGCTACTGACAGTGACAGCACCGCGAAGTACGCTTAGCCGCCTCGTAAACGCTTGCGTCTGTGTGTGTGCGCTGTTTCAACGGGTGCGTCCCATGAGATATAACTACATAATATATAATTTCATATTAATAACGTTCACAAGATATAACAAACTTTTGCTATACCATCAAAATCAATATTTTTGTTAGGAATAACGGTCAATTAGCATAAGACTCATGTTGTAGAATGATTTTTTATATAACACTCAAATACTCTAAATTTAGTTGATATAACATACATAACGTATATCGATCATAGTATATACTTTCTTTTCGTATAGTGATTAGAAAATATAATAGCGTATGATATACTAAATAGGTTATAACTGCTACCCTTATGCCCCTAAAATGGAACATGGGTCAAAAACCGAAAACTGTAGGTTAGGTTAGGTTTGTTTTATGACCATGGATAGCGGAGCGAGCAAAGCGAGCGGAGCGTCAAAACGCTTGCTTGCATGGAGGTACCTACATTAAAATTTAACAGCGAACTATTGCATACGTATGTTCATAATTGATAATGGCAGATGAAATTCTGGCAAGTAACAGTCCGTTTGGAAGAACTGCGATAAAATGGAATATGGGTCAAAAACCGAAAAATGTAGGTTAGGTTAGGTTTGTTTTATGACCATGGATAGCGGAGCGTCAAAATGCTTGCTTGTATGGAGGTATATTAAAATTTTACAGCAAACTATTGCATAAGGATGCACACAATTGATAATGGCAGATAAAATTCTGGCAAATACGAGTATACCGTCTGGAAGAACTGCGACAAAATGGAATGTGGGTCAAAAACCGAAAACTGTAGGTTAGGTTAGGTTTGTTTTATGACCATGGATAGCGGAGCGAGCGAAGCGAGCGTAGCGTCAAAATACTTGCTTGCATAGAGGTACATATATTAAAATTTTAAAGCGAATGTGCAGGCGGTTATTCTATACGAGCATTATGCATTTTGGTGTTAGATGTATTGAGTAATATACATTATAAATCTGAGATATTATGAACGTTATACGTTATGATCGTTATATACAATGATATTATACTTCAATAACGTTATACTTAACAAAAATAGATATTTTGATGTTATATCTAACGTTCGTTATACACCTCGAACGGTATACAAAACAAGCTTATACCATATGAGCGTATATAATATGAATATTATAGTATAAGTTCTTATATCTTATATTACTTACCCGTTTCAACCGTTTGTTCGTAGTTTCCATACTGCTTTAGCCTATATATGTACTGTGGCGCCGTGCTAACCTGGCACCATCTGTTTTCATAATTTCCTTTGTCCTCGCAGCCGAAACGGCTGGACAAATTTTAACAAATTTTGATACAGGGATAGTTGGTCCAAAGGTAGGATTTTTTTTATCCGTCTACTAAAAAACTACTCGGACGAAGTTGCAGGTACCTCCTAGTCTTATATAATTTCATTAGTTCATTAGTGATTCGCCCTAAACGATGCTCTTATGCTAATAGTGCAGTAAATAGCAGTAAAGTAATTGCAAGCGCCGGCGCCGACTCGCCGCACGTTTTAAAGGCACTTTGGTTTCCATATCGGATGAAACTGAAATGATGTATATTAGCATGCAGCAAGACTAGAGTTAGAAACTCATAAGTAGTTTAAATGTAAAAGTTCCGTCTCAAATTATGTCGTGAGGGTGTCCCCTCACGACATAAACATGATTGGATGATGATTTAAGTTAAGAGGGAGAATGAAACGGAACCCCAAAGTTAAATAAAAGTTTGTAAAAAATACTGTTGTATTTAAAAAACGTAATCATCATTATCATTAATAAATAATAGATAATGTTTAATTTATATTGAAATTACCTGATTCGATTAATTATCGAGGGATTTAAAATAAGAAAAAGAGTTTAAATGTCAATAGTCCCATACTCATCTCTAATGAGGTTTCTTAGTGAAAACGAAAACAATAGCAGATTACGTCCAGGTGATGGGCACCATTCCTGTTTATGGACCGTGCTGTAATTGCATAGCGCTCAACAGCGGCACAGTCTAGTGTTCACAGATATCCTTGCAGTATCTATTTTATAAACAAAATCATCTTTTACCGCATATTTAATTATTGTATTAACCTTTCGTATAAGGCGGTCAAACTTTTCCAATCAAATGACAACTTTGGAAAGTAAAACAATAGGTTCGAATGGTTCGTCAGGATCCTTATCAAACACAGACGAAGGGTTAAGCTGTTTACATTCACGGAAAATTGTCAGGAATGGTTTCGAAATCGTGCGGAGCTCATCATCAGGCAGTCTACCTCAGCCTAGGCTAGTCAAGTATTTGAGCGCCGAGTAAAAGATTTTTTGCGATCAAAAACCCTTTATTCTGTCTCAGAATATTATGAGGTAACATAATTATTTTGTACCATATATTTTTAAATTTATATTATTAATTTTTATTTCGTAAATTTTGACATTGCACTAAATTAGACAGGTATCTTATATTATTTTAGATTGTTTGTTTTATGTTTAATTTATATTTTTTGTATTTCGTCTCATGACATTTTGTTGAATATGTTGATCTAGTTCATAATTATAGTAGTTTTAGTTTGTGACATATTATTTTCCTGTTTTCATTGTTGGTTTTTGTTTATTTTGCTAAACTGTGACTTTTGAATAAGTACCAGATTATTAATTTTATATAATTGAATATACCTGACGATCTTTTTGTGAATCCATTCTATTTTATCTACAACATGTAAAATATTGTGTAATTTTCAAAGAGAAATAAATATATCTAATCTAATCTAATCTACCCGTACACTTTGTGACAAAGTTGCCGCGCCGGTGTACGGTTAGCAGTCCCTGATGAAGAACTCCATATACGAGTTCGAAATGTCGGGCCGTTCCTGACAATTTCACGTGAGTGTAAACCGCTTAACACAATAATAATCTTTTACCACCCTGAATGGCCAATTGAATTTATTTCATCAGCTACTATAAAGAACGTGGAAGACAGTTCTGTCCCTGATCAGCTCATGAACAAAAACAGGGATAATAACCGACTTTTATGACGAGAAGGAGGCCGGCACGCTGTCACCTGGTTGTCCTTATCGTGCCCCGAGGTTTTCGGTGCACAACTGATTTAACACCAGTCCGACGGTAGGCGTCAAATCATTCGTGCACCTAAAATTCCGGGATATGGTCATTATAAATATAATATTACTTTTGGTGATTATGTCTCGGTCTCGCTGTGTTGTCAACTTGTCAATAATATAATTATCACCTATCATAATTATCCTCCTAAAATCTCTTGTAAATATTGCAGGTGGCGGTAAATAAGGTGTGTCTGGACAAGTGCGACAGCGGGCCAAGCGCGCCTACCATATCGAAATATCGCAAAGTACAGATATTTACTACGAATTTATGAAACATGTAATGTCTCATTATTTTGTGGGTAATGTGAGTACACACCATAATAAAAATTAAAAAAAAGTTTAATTTACGCACAAAAAATAATGAGACTTTACATACTTCATAAATTTAAACTGTAACGTGTGAATATTAATGTATTCACATAGAGGTCGCTACGGTGACAAACCTTTCAAATAAACAATGCAAAGATCGACACACAAAGTATAAGGATAAATTCGAAAGGTTATTTTTTGTTAGGGTGGTGGAAAGGTTAACACGTTGGACCGGTAATCCAAAGGTACCGGGTTCGATTCCCGGTCGCTTCCGCCAGGTTAAGTATTTCAATTTTTGTACTTTGCTCTTTGTATCAATGGTTCCAGAGTTATTATACTACTAACGCGATCTTAAGTTTGCAACTGTCATAGTTGCGTCATAAGAGTCTTTAAAATGGTAGATGCTCCTCTCTCGCTGGCGCACTAGCTAAGACTGATACGAATAAAAAAAGGATGTAGCAAATTGTTGCATGGCAACCAATCTGAAAATGCGCTGGAAAAGTGCTCAAACACATAAAGAAACAAAGGGACTGAAAAAATGCGTTGTCAGATTAAGGTGTCATCGGGTTTTTATTTATTTATAACTAGCTTTTTCCCGCGACTACGTACGCGTGGAACTTGATAAAAGGGATTATTAAAAGCGCCTAAGAAAATGTAAGAGCAATTGTGCTTTTGGTCTAATAATTACATTTCCAGGGTCCAGGGTCACCGCACCCCAACAGAAATGTTCACTCACTTTTCAATCTTTTTAGGCATAATTTCCAGGATGAAAACTATCCTATGTCCTTCCTCGGATTTTGAACTATCTCTATACCAAATTCCATCAAAATCGATTCAGCGGTTAGGCGTGAAGAGGTAACAGACAGACAGACACACTTTCGCATTTATAATATTAGTATGGATTACTATGTATGGATTTTTTTTATTGATGTCATTTTTAACCATGTTAAATGTTCAAAGTATTTCCCTAAAAGGGGTGGTAGGGGTGGTAGGTGTGCACACCCATTTATTTTGTTAATTATTAAAGCATTACATTTCCGTGTAGGTACCTCTCCTCTGTATGGGTTCATAGCTACTGATATAACAACAAAGCTGATTTGGATAAAAGGAAAACTGAAAAAAAAACACTAATTAACTTTTAAACTATTTTTTTATTATTATTATTTTAACATTTCCGTGTACCCTCCGTGTTTTAGCTATGCCCTAGACGTGTACCGTGCACTGTAGGTAATAAAAACGGCACGTGGCGAGACAGACAAAGCCGTAAAGCAGATCATAACTAGCCTCCACTATACGTATTGCTCTATAGACACTAATTAGTCCTGTATGGTATTCTAACAATTTCTCGCTTTTTCCCTCGATTTCTTCCGCATACCTATAATGTTAACTTTCTATAGAATAAAAATTATTTAGCATCTCCGCCGAGACCCATTGACATACATGAATTACTATGAAACGCGGTTGACTGTGGAAGATACTATTCGCGCGTCGCGGTCCTCACAGGTCGCGGACACTGCTCGCGGTCGTCGTAGGTCATGGACACTGGTCGCGGTCGCCGTAGGTCACGGACGCTGGTCGTGGTCGCGAGCATCACAGAACCATCTTAAGATGAAATATCAGTGCCCAGTCACTGCTCATTCTTACGTGAAAATCGAGGATTCCTTCCCATCTGCTTCCTCCTCCAAAATATAAGTTTTCCAATTGTAACGAAAATTTTGGATACTGAATGGGAAGAAAATATTCCGGACCGGACCATTTCGATTTACGAGCTTATTATTATAAAATTAGTGTACCTCAATGTCTGTTTGGGGCCAATTCGTTTGACCATTTTAAACGTTGTAGCCTCACTTATAAAAACATCAATGCCTATAGACGATAAAGATATTATGAAATACAGTTCTAGGGACAATTACAAGAGATGTTGTATTGAAAATTTTTAAGTTATTTTATAAAATATAAGATCAAGCGAGAGATTATTATCCGCAACTTACATTGGTTAGACATAGTGAAAGTGCACAAAACAGTAAAAACATGCTACTTAAAACTTGTATCAAACAAATGTACTTACTTAATATCTGCTGAATTATAAAAAGGAAACAAATACGCATACAAGAAAACTCGTATAAGTACTCACAATTTATCTCGAGGAACAAAAAGTACTTAAAAGTTTAAAGAAATAACGAGGTTGAAAAGAAAAATAATTTTCATACAAATGTTTCTCATTACGTTCATATTTATCTGCTTGATCTATTCAAGTAATTTATTATTTCTAGGTACAAATAAATAATTTAACAATTTTTGAAATTTTGCAACTGATCAGTATAACCAGTTTTTTTTTAACGCGCTCTTATTAGGTTTACTTGTGACTAAGTTTATTACTGAGTTAATACTTAGTTTGTAATTGTAACTAACGTTGTAATCCAATTTTAGAAGTCAACAGTCAACCCTCAAAATAATTATGAAAATTCATAAAAAAACTAAACAATATGTTAGTACATGGATTGAATAGAAGTAAGTCTTGATTAAATTTTAAAAGAAACACGCAGCAGAAAAAACGTTAATAGGAGAATTAAGCGCCATGCTAACAAATTATTATTCTATAATCCGACTAAATTTTGTTTTGTGATTTTCCTTCGCTGCCAAAAGTTCGCAGCCTAATCTGTCTTTCGCGGATTAAGTAGATTAATTAATCTGTACATCCCAATTTGTCAGCTTTTTCAGTGTAAAATGTATTATTTTGCCAACAGAAATATATTAAAACAAACGCCCTTAGCTAAATGACGTATCGGTGTTGTTGTGGTGTTTGTATTATGATAAATCACGTTTGATTTGTTTAATAGGAAATTGATGAATCTGCTGATTAGGAAAATTAACCCAGATATTTTAATGATGAATCATACATATACACGATTGTTTTTAATCGGTGATCACTTACCAACTTTTCTAACTCAGTAATTTTGTCTTAAATTCCTTGTCATCCTACTAATCTGTATCTGTGAGCTTACAACCTTTTTAATAATGGCAATGACAATTTATGAGTAATAACTTGTCATGTTTTCTTGTCATTGTCTTGTCTTGTCAATATTGTCATTGCCATTACATAAACAAAGTCGTATAAATCTCGTTAAATTTCCCGCCAAAGCACGTAGGTATCGTATGGCACATGGCGTAGGTATCGTACTACTTCAATAATGTATGTCCATGGATGACCATGAATCTAGGTATCGTATGGCACATGACGTAGGTATCGTACTTGAAGAAAACACGTTAATTATCTCGGAGTACAATATAATCACAAAAACCAAATTTTTACAAGTCAAACTTTACACCACACCATAAAGTTCAAAAATAAGAGTCTGCAACATCCTCCCACCTTTGGGGCGAAGACCCAAAACTACTACTGTTCCAGAACTTCACCAGGTTGCACTTCCAGTGGATACAAACGTTGATACGCTCGGGTGTACTCGCCATCCGCAAGTTCTTATTCTTGCAACTCTTGCATTGCCATCTCTGCCCGTATAAACTTCTAGTATAACTCCTAAAGGCCATTTTATACGCTTTGCATCTGTCTCTACCAATACAACATCGCCTACCTTTAAACAAGAGTCCTTCTCCTTACCCTTCTGAATGAGCATCCCTAAATTCTCGTTTCTAAAACGCTCTCGAAGATCGTCTCTTACTTTATGTAAATACCTTACACGTCTATTCAATGAGTTAGTATCGAGCTGATCTAAGTCAGGGGTCTCACTGGAAGAAAGTCCGTGCAAGAAATGTCCTGGTGTTAGCGGTTTTAATTTATCAGTATCATCTGCGATGTACGTTAGAGGCCGTGCATTTATTACGGCTTCACAGTCACAAAGCACAGTTAGCAGCTCTTCGTAGCTGACCGTTCGCTGCCCCAAGTTTCGTCGAAGAAGTTCTTTAAGCGACCTGATCAAGCGCTCCCACCATCCGCCCCACCAAGGTGCTGCCGGTGGATTAAACTTCCACTTTATGTTCCGGACGCTGGAGTAAGACGCTATCTCTTCCCAGTTCAGCGTTTTTAGGAGGTTATCGGCTCCGTGAAAATTAGTTCCATTATCCGTGTAAATCGTATCGATTCTCCCACGCCTTGCTATAAATCTTCGTAATGCCATAAGAAACGCCTCTGTTGACAACGATTTAGTCAATTCCAGATGCACAGCGCGGTATACAGCACACATAAACAAGATTATCCAAACCTTCCCTCCCGACCGAAGAAAAAGAGGACCTGCCAGATCGATTCCTGTCACTTCAAAGGCAGCAGCCGCTTTAACCCTGTCACGAGGCAATGGTGCTTTTGGTGTTTCCGCATGTTTTGCTGTTTGACGTTTGCAGGCTAAACATTTCAATATGGCTGATTTGGCGAGTTTTCTGACACCAGTAATCCAATATGTCTCTCTGAGTGCAGTGATAAGAGTGCCTGAACCGGCGTGATTCAGCAAACGGTGTTTTGTCGCTATCAACCGTATGCTTATAGGGTGCTTGCCAGGTAAGTAAATTGGACAGACGAAATCGGCGGATTCATCGCTTAACGTAAGTTTAGTGCGAACTCTTAATAAGCCTTCCCCATCTTTAAATATAGTCCGATCCTTTATCCTCCTGTCAGCATCTGTAATTAGTTCATCCTGCACCAATTTTAGAATCTTCTTTTCAGCGCTCTGGAACTCTTCACAACTCATTTCGCCTTTTATTCTGTCATTTTTATTCTTGCAGTTGTACGAGAATCTCATTATCCACCCAACCATTCTCACTATCATAGTGTACTTGGAGAAGTAGCTTAGTTGCGATAAGAACGTACCTGCTTCTGTAGCGTTGTTCACAAGCAACACTCTTTTCCTTTCTTTATTGACTTCCTGCTCGTCAGTTTCCAATTGAGACGTAGGCCATTCAGATTCTTTTGCCTTCAGCCATGCGGGTCCTTCCCACCATTTACTTTTCAGCAGAAGTCGGGCGTTGCAACCCCTGGACGGTAAGTCGGCCGGATTACTCTTACCTGGCAGGTGATGCCAGTCTTCCACACTAGTGGATTCTCTTATTTCTTTCACTCTATTCTTCACGAAAATGTTCCAGTCTCCTTCAGTAGTTATCCATGTGAAAGCAACAGTTGCATCAGTCCAAAAGAAAACCCGATGGTTTGGCAGGTCTAAGGCCTCTTTAACTTGGTTATATAAGCGTGTTGCAATTAATGCTGCCATTAGTTCTAAACGCGGTATGGTGACTTCATGGAGCGGTGCGACACGTGACTTTGCTTGTACTAATTGTACAGTGACCTTTCCCTGATGTTCACTTCGAAGGAAAATGGAAGCCGCGAAAGATAGCTTACTTGCATCGCTGAAGATATGGAGACTGTTTTGACATTCACTTATAGCTTCAGAGGTAAGTCGACGTCGAATCCGGCACTCATTAAGTAAGTGAAGATGTTTAACCCAGTCAAGATATTCCTTTTGTAAATCATAGGGTAGCTTTGTGTCCCAATTCAGATTAAGTTTCCAAGTCTTCTGGATAATTAACTTAGGTACGAGGGTCACTGGGCAAGCCACACCGACGGGATCAAAAATCTTCTGAGTTACTGAGAGTAAATTTCTCTTAGTGATATTTTCATCAGAGACATGCGCAAAGTTGACGTTGCAGAACAGTTCATCTTTCATACGATCCCACATTAGACCGAGAACAGACAGGATCTCTTCCTGCGTAGTCACCTCATTATTAGTCATGGGAGTAGTAACCCAACCCCGCAAGTCAAACTTCGCATCCATCATTATCTTTTTTGATTCATCTATAAATGTATGCGTTTCTTGCTCAGTTTCTAGGCTAGTGACGCAGTTGTCAACATAGAAAGAGTTCTTTAGACGTTCGGCTGTGTCGTGGTATTCTTCGGTGTATTTTTTTAAGTGGTAACTAATAGTAGCACCAAGAAGAAACGGACTAGAAGTTATACCGAAAACCACGCGGCAATGACGGTAGATTATCACCTCTTTCCTTTCGTTAGTCCTCCACCAAAGAAACGACAGATACTGTCTATCTTCTTTTTTCAGCGATATTTGCAGGAATGCCTTTTTAATATCCGACGTTATCCCAATTGCGTGTTTCCTGAATTTAATTAGTAGCGAAGGAATCAGTTCAAGACAATTCAAGCCCTTTTCTAGATACGAATTCAAAGAATTTCCGTTGACATCTCGAGCTGATGCATCAAACACAGGACGTACTCGTGTGGTCAGGCTGGAGTTCTTGATGACAGCATGATGTGGTAAATAGTGCTTAGGCTTCACTCCGCTGTCTACTTCCTCAATTATGCCTGTATTCAACCACTCTTCGAACACTTGACCATAGTTATCAAACTCTATCAGCTTTAGGAGCTTTTGTGTAGTAGACATTAACCTTTTTTCAGCTAAATGCCGGTTATCGAGGAGCTCTCCATGATTTGGCTTCCATGGTAAATCTACTTCGTATCGTCCTTCGCTGTTAATCTTGATGGACTCTGTAAACTGGTCCATTATAATTGAGTTTGTCTTATTTTTGCTCGCAACTTCAACCGGATCCTTTATACCTAGGGTTTCCAAGTCCCATAATTCTGATAGTTGGAAATTTGCTGATACTACGGTCGTTAATACGCTGCACGCATTCACTATGGGCCCCTGGACCGCCCATCCAAGTTTGGTTTTCAGAGCTAGAACGTTATTCCCGAGTTGTATGAAACTCTCAGTGAGCAACAAGCCGGCGTAGTCAGCACCGATTAACAAACCGACTTGCGGTGTGGCCTTGTCGCTGATGTCACTCAATGTAATGTTATGTTTCTTCAACTCTTCGAAAATACTATGATTCATGTTTAAGCGAGGAATATGGCCGCAGATCGTAGACTTACCTAACGCAGTCATCTTGTACTCAAATTGTTTATCCGTACTAGCAACACAAAACTCATAAGCTTTATATGTCTCTTTTGTTGTTTCTATGCCACCAAAAAGGCAGTGGGATAACAATTCCTTGTTAATTGGCGTAAGACCCAAATCCTTCACTATATCGCTCCGTATGTAGGATCGTTGAGAGCCTGAGTCAATAAAAGATCGCACCTTAACGCATTTTTTACCATTTAAAATATTGACCATAAACGTTTGCAACAGTGTGGTACTAGCCTTATTCTGTGCTACGTAGTTATTTAAATTTGACGTTCCGACTTTAACACTATTTTCATTTTCATTTTGACTTAGCGTCTTAATGTCAGGACACATCAATACATTATGACGTTTCGAACAAAAAAGGCATTTGGTGAAATTTTTGCACTTAGTACTATGTCCCATTTTTAAACAGATAAAGCAACCTCCTTTTTTAGTTAGCGCATCATTCCTTGCTTCGTATGTCATCTTGTTGGCTTTAAAGCATTCTAGGCTGCCGTGAGATGACTTATCACACCAAATACAACAAGTCTTCTTACCTGGGTCTTCCGTCGATACTAGACATGCCGCGGTGGGTGGGGTGGCAACGCTAAACATACTGTCACCCGAGGTAATTCCACTGCGGGTGCGCTGGATTCGTTCCTCAGACTCCACTTCTTTTTTCAGGAACTGCATGAGTCGGTTCAGTTGATCGTCGTTCTTTTCCGCGTTTATTTGTGACCTCTCCCACGCTCGTAATACAGATTCGGGTAAGGCGGACTCAACTAAGGGGAAAAGTAAAGCGGCGTATTTATCAACCGTGACACCTAAGCTCTGCAAAGCTTGCAGTTGAGTATTTAATTTGTCGTATAAGTGGCCTAAATTATAGGAAGTGTTACCTTTTGCTTGGGCTAAAACTAAGTTGAGGAGCTCACGTACATATATTTCGATGAGTAGGTCGTCACGTGCAAACCTGGACTTCAGTTGTTCGATCGCACTCTTGTAGTTAGCTCCCGATGGAGGAAAGCTGTCAACAAGCTCTCTGGCTGGAGACTCTGGAACAGTGCACTGAAATAAATATTTAAATTTGTCATCGTCGTCCATAGTTTCATCGCAGTCAATCTTTTTAAATTGGCTCCAAAAGCCTATCCAGTTTTTGGCATTTCCGTCGAACTTCCGTAATTCAAATTTGGATAAACGGAACCGTCTCGACTGACAGGCCGAACTGCACGTTGACTTATTACAACCATGTTTGATAGTATTATTCGACACGTCGCTGCCGTCGGATTCGCTTGGCCGTTTTATGCGTCCATACTTCCGGGAAACGTTGTCGTACTGGACCTTCATTCGCTCCCAGTCATATTGGTACTGATCGCTGGTCAGGCAATCCTGGAGAAACTCCTCTTCGTTCATGTCATCTGCGCTCAACCACTGCTCCTTTATACGCTCGTCGACGTTGAACAGTGCTTCAGCTCTGAGCTGCAGACGCCCGAAGGCGGCTGTCACTTCGTCGATGTGTGACTCTAAATTAATTTCGAAGTCATTTTTAGCTTTCGTGAATAAACTCCGAGTCACGCTCCTTTCTTTACGTAATCTTTCCATGTTCACGGTCGCCAGATGAAGAACACACGTTAAATATCTCGGAGTACAATATAATCACAAAAGCCAAATTTTTACAAGTCAAACTTGACACCGTCACATTATTTTTTATATATTACACCACACCATAAAGTTCAAAAATAAGAGTCTGCAACAGTACTACTTCAATAATGTATGTCCATGGATGACCATGAATCTAGGTATCGTATGGCACATGACGTAGGTATCGTACTACTTCAATAATGTATGTCCATGGATGACCATGAATCTAGTGGTCATTAGCATAATTTATACACGATGATTCTTAATCGGTGATCAGGAGTAAAAAAATAGTAGTATCCAGCTAAAATTAGATTTAATAGGCGTGGTCTCACGCATTTACCTCACAGCTGCTTAATTAATTAAAAGTTAAAACATAATTAAAACTAATAACCATAGCTCGGACTAATCATCGCAAAACAAGAATTAAGAAAAAAAAATAATGGAAATACTCACAAACTTTTGGCCAATTTTCGTTTACGTTTATAAATATAATTTATATGTCCAAATATAACCCAAAATTGGCCAAAAGTTTGTGAGTATTTACATTAGATTTTATCTTAATTCTTGTTTAGCGATGATTAGTCCGAGCTATGGTTATTAGTTTTAATTATGTTTTAACTTTTAATTAATTAAGCAGTGAGGTAATTGCGTGAGACCACGCCTATTAAATCTAATTTTAGCTGGATACTAATATTTTTCTACTCCTGATCACCGATTAGGAATCATCGTGTATAAATTATAATACAATGCCCTAGATTTAGGGTTCCTGTGTATTTCAGGTCAGTCGAGACAAGCGTGGCACATGGGATAAGCGGATCCTACCATAAAAATATTGAAAAGTTCAAATCAGTACCCTTACCACGAGTAAACGTGACCGTACTCGCTAGCGACAGCGTAAACAATTTGTATGGAGTATAGTACAGCGCCCCTAGCGATTACTTTGTAGAACTACAATTCTCTATACAAATCCTTCACGCAGTCGCTAGCGAGTACGGTCACTGTAAACTCATGGTAGGGGTACTGATACTACTACTACGTTATACAACTCTAAGTTGCACGTTTGACGGCGTTTTTAGTGTACTTTTCGATGTTTTTATGGTAGGTGAGCTTGCATCGTCATCATCATCGTTTCATGACTGACTTCGGCCACAGCCACTGGACACTAGCTGACGTGAATAATTAGAGTTAATGAGAGCGCCGCTCATGAGCATTAACAAATGTGCGACCACACTCGCTGCAATTCAGGACCCCACCGACAATGTTATATCTAACTAGCTGCGCCCCGCGTGTTACCCGCTCATCCCACGGTTTTTTGGGACATAAAGTAGCCTATATCTTAATCCAGGTTCTCAACTACCTCCGTACTAAATTTTATCGAAATTGGTCTATCGAAATAATGATAAATTCCAGTTTTCTTTCGATAAAAAACTACCTATCTAAAATAGACAGGTAACAGGTAACTCAAGCGAAAAAGGTGGGAAGTTGTAAAAAATAAGAACCCAATAATAAGACTGGAGTCCGATAATAGGTGCCGTCTTAAAATAGCATTCTTTGACGCAATGTTGTGGGTCCCGTTCATACAAAACTACACGAGTGTATGTGTTTAGAATCCATAGTTCTTTCAGGTCTACTGAAGCGTTTGTTGTGAAATAAGTCACTAGGTTACCGGCACCCTTACCATGAGTTTATAGTGACAATATTCTCTAGCGACTGCGTATAAGGATTTGTATGGAGAATCGTAGTTCTACAAAGCAACCGCTAGGGCGCTGTACTATTCTCCATACAAATCATTTACGCTGTCGCTAGCGAGTACGGTCACGTTAACTTATGGTAAGGGTACTGAAATAATAAGGGTGAAGACACTAAACGAAAATAAATACCTACATATTATTTTTTTTCCCTGTAATCTTAAACTTTTTTTTTTGAAAATGAATTATTTCATCCTTGTTATCACGTGACCGCGAACAGCAACAACAGCGCGTGACGTCAGACTCCTCGAAACATTTTGACAGTTAGAGCTGACAGCTAGCTGAGTTTGACAGCTAAGAAACAATATTTGCTTGAGCGGCTTGTGCCAAAGTTTGCTGTTTAAGGTAGGACCACACTGGGCGTAACTACGCGGCAGCGGAGCGACGCGACGCGACGCGTTTTATCCTTTGTATGAATTGTATGAGATAGAACGCATTACGCGACAGCGGAACTACGCAGCGCGACATAAAATTCTATACAAAAATATTTGGTCGCGTCGCGTAGTTACGCTTAGTGCGTACGCACCTTTAGTGGGAAGCGGCGTCATAGCGACGACGCCATGACAGAAGTTGGCGTTTTTGCGGGAATTATATTAAAAAGAAGATTAATTTAAGGAATACAATTGTTTCTTTTTTCCCATATTTTTTAGATATTCTTTATGTAAGTATAGCTCTATCAATTAAAAATATCAAAAAGTCGTCTAGCCCCCTATAGTATAGAAACGACAAAGTAATCAAATAAATATAGGTACGTATCGCCACCGAAGTAGAGGTGAATAATCCTATATGTACTTATATTATAAAAGCGAAAATTTTAGAGAATGTAGAGAATGTTCCACTTAAGGCTGGCTGTACACTGGAGTGGGTGGAGATGTATAAAATGGACCAATCACATTCCTCAATTGAAATGCACTTCTTTTGGCCTTCCCAAAGACGCAACCTGATTGGTTCATTTTCGTCACTCCACCGCGTCAGTGGACAGGCAGCCTTAATGCAAAAACTACGTGACAGATTTCCATATTTTTCAGTAATATACCATAAATATCACAATTGGATATAGGTAGGCTACTGAGCCGGCGGTCCTGGGTTCGAATCCCGGCCAGGGCAAATATTTGTGTGGTGAACTCGAATATTTGTTCCTGGGTCATGGATGTTATCTATATTATGTATATCGTCGTCTAGTACCCATAGTACAAGCTTTGCTTAGTTTCGGACTAGGTTGATTTGTGTAAGATTCTCCCTTAATATTTATTTATTGATTGATTTATTTTAAAGACAAGTTGAAAGTTTGTATGGGCACATCATATCTTCTGCGCGAGCAAAGATTTACTGTGGCAAGCGCTGGGACGAGCTAGTATCAAATAAGTATTATGTGTGGTTACAAAATAAAAAAAAAACGAATTAGAAATATAATGAGCTGTTTAATGAAATGTAAAATGAGTAAAGTTAACCTTTTTGTTATAAATAAACACTTAGAATTAATAACATTACCACAAATGTCACAATAGGTACGATAAGGCGAATTTGAAGAAAATACATGGGAACTCGTTAATTAACCCTTTGACCGCCAATGACGGCAAATCACTTCATCGGGAATTCGTGCCACTGACGCCAACGACGCCTATTGACGTCAAAAATGTCAGTGGTCAAAAACATGCTTATTCAAACCACTATCTGTGTTTTTCAACCTCTGTTGATTTTGGAGCACTTTTTTTTTTTTTGGTTTGGCGTCAGTGGCACGGTGAATTGCTTTGCCGCTCGGCGCTCAAAGGGTGCAACTGTCCTACTAAACTGAAAGCAGGGCCCGGTAACAAAATGTAGATTAGACGAATAAGAAAGTAGTCATAATCATAATTACGTATAACAAGAGCGACAGATCTCACTCATTTCCAATTCAAAGTTGTTTGATTCTCCATTTTTAAAATGCCGAATAAACTGATCGAGAAAAACAAAACAAACGCATAACGTATCTATGTTTTGAAAAGGTCACTTGAATTAAATCTTGCAAGTTGATTTAAGTATATTTGCTCGGATTCTCACTCGAAGAGCAGCGTAAGATTTTTTTTTTTACAAATACCTATAAAAAACGATTAAAATTAAAAGGGAAGTAACAAGTAGCTTTATCAAACAAAATTAAATAGTCAACGATTAATAAAGTTTATTTAGATTCGCAAAATATTCCCAGACTCTTTTTTAATCTTCTATATTAATCTGCAATGTTAATACTTTATGTATGTATTAAAAATATTACATTTTTATGTTTCATTCGTTTTGTCCCTTTCGTATACAGCTTATATACATGACTGTGACGTAGTCGTAGCCAACTGGATAAATAAACCAGTCAATCAAAATGAGGCCTAGGTCGTTGATTATCTGCAATTCAATTGAATGCCTAGGCATAGATATCGTAAAGAATTGATTTAGCTCCGTCATGTCAAAGTAAAAGTCAAAGTATTTATTTGCGCATAAAAGAAGGAGGTAGTCGTCGTCCGGTCGCGCTATGTCTTTGGTGTACCGCCTGCCTAACATTTCACCGCGTTAATCCCCAAACATCAAGATGCTAAACTACTTTATCTATTATACACAATGAGATGGATCCTATAAGTACTCTTGAAGTTTACACGTGATATGAATTTACGAGTAAGTAAGTGCTAAATGTAGGCATCTATGCTGTTATAATATTGTTAAAATGAAATGCTGTACATCTGAAAAACGGCCTCTATTTGGTAGGTTACATGAATTGTATGCGTACTTTCGGTCTAAGCAAGCCTAAACGGCTAGAATCATGTTAACCATGTTTGGAACAAGGGTAGCCTGGTATCCACAAATAGTTATGTTCTATTCTATTTTAAAAAAATGGCATTCGGTCACAGTTAAGCGACCATTACTGCCAATGTCTCGTTGCCAATCGCACTCGGCGACTAGATAGAGGATTGATACCACTTTGTACGGTGAGTTGAGAAAATCGTGCTTTTTGTAAAGTGATAGCGATTTACAAAAAACCACACGGACTATCGAGCCTTGACCCAGGAAGGGCTATGAACGCTTCATGTAGAATTCTTCATTAGCTATTCACTCATACGTTAGATCACTGCACAATACGCTATCAATAAGACATTGAACAATAAAAATGAATAAATAACGAACAACGAAACTTAAACGCATGCGGCCATCTTTTGTCATGGACCGGAAGCCCCAAATAGTTATAGGATACTTTTTACACAACTACAGAGAAAAAAATACGGTTATGTGCTAGTCGGACTCGCGCACCGAGGGTTCCGTACTAACTATGAAAGCACTCAATATTGCTCTAACGAAAATATCAACTGTACTGAGCGACACACTTAACTTTACCGTTGGAAAACTTTTTACGTACTTTAAATAAAAACTATATTTATTATGATTTAACATTGAGGTATTATTTATAATAGAGCCACAGACCCGAACAAAATTGTCGAAAAAAGTGGCACTGCTGTCATGTTCAAGTAGATGCCAATAACGCTTATTTATAATTTACAACAACATAATTACTTGGTACAAAATAACTCTTTATTCAAACGTTTAAGTGTCAAATTGGCTTACGTACTTATTACCACAAATATTTTTCGAGTAAATTAACTTTTTTAGCGTATTCTGACTCATGTCTCTTGTCAAACTTGGAACATGGCACGAATGGAGCAGATTTTAATAGTTTTACATACTAAAAATATTTTAATTATTATTTTATTTAGGTATTAAAATATATTTGTTGTTTGAACTAAATAAACTCGTAAATTGTTAATAACAAATTAAGCTACCTTTTTATTTAACAACTGCATAAAAGGGTCCCCACACTGCATAGAAGGGATCACTAATAATGACATTATGATTTCTCAACTCATCTTGTTCTAGTATGTGAAATGAGAGTAAGGCACTTTAAAGTTTGATGGCGTGGCGTGAAAGTCGGTGGCGTAGTATGCACGACAGTACACATTATCTTTAGGCGTTCTTGGCGTTCAAAGGTTTAAACTCACAGTGTCTAGACTCTGAGACAAAATAAAACAATGACAACAGAGCAATTTTTTTATTAATTTATTAATGTAACCTGTAGGATCTGGCTGTAAAAGGCATATGTTCATAACACAGGCTCACTCGCCGCCGCACACATAGCAATGTCATGCGTCCACTCTCGCCCCGCCTCGCGCTCGCGGCTCGCGTGTAACTAAACGCAGCATCCTATGTGACGTGCGCCTGAGACAGTGTATATCTATTTATGTATAGATACCTACTACCACAAACACTACATAACCATTTTACGCTTCTTTTGTATACATTGTCATTTTTTTACGTTTTTAGGGTTCCGTAGTCAACTAGGAACCCTTATAGTTTCGCCATGTCCGTCTGTCCGTCTGTCCGTCCGCGGCTTAGCTCCGTGATCATTAGTACTAGAACGCTGAAATTTGGTATGAGTATGTGTATGTATAACGCCGACAGAACGGTAAAATAAAAATTAAAAAAAAAAAATTTTTTTTTTTGGGTACCTCTCGAACACCTAAAGTAGGGGTGATTTTTTTTTCTTTTCAGCACTGGTGTGTGGGGTGTCGTTGAATAGGTCTTGTAAAAATAATAGGGGTCTTTTAACATTATTTTTTGATAAAGTCAGCAGTTTTATAAATATTCGCTCTGAAAACAAAAAAAATGGTGTCCCGCCCCCCTCTAACTTTTCAACCACGGGTCAAAAAAAATTGGAAAAATTCATGTAAATGAGGCCTTATAAGTACTTTCAACGAAAACTATATTGAACAAAATCGGTCGAGCCGTTTTTGAGTTATCACCAAATTTCATATTTTTTCTTTAAAAGGACGTAAGTTGACTTCCAGAAGGTAATAAGTGATTACAGTTTCTAAGGCGTTTACGACCTTTTTATAGAGCCTAAAATCTTTCTTAACTTAAACCTCGGGCTTAAAACAGCAGTTTATTGTGAAGGATACGGAACCCTACACTGAGCGTGGCCCGACATGCTCTTGGCCGGTTTTATTGAGATATTAAAGCTGTGTTGAGTGAAAGACTTTTACCAAATGTAAAATAAGAATACTGAATTTAATTTATTCTATATGTAATAATAAAAATGGCTATGATTGTGTTACCTATAGCTTAGATTGACAATGTATGATTATTACAAATAAAAAATCTATCTATCTATCTATCTACGCTTCTTTTGATTAAACATAAAAAAAAACATATATGATTATGCCGAACGGACACACGAGAGACGAATTATTTGGCTGAAATTATTCTTGACGTCTCTCTCTTACTAAACGTGACCTCAATTTTTCACGTTGTTTAAGATCGCGTGGGAATCTTTAATAAAAAAATAGGCTAATTATTTATTGCACTCCTTGATTAATTAATAAAATATAAAACTATAGCGACTCCTTAGATTTTTGTTCTGTGATGAGGTGCATTTTGTAGGGACAAAGTTAATAATTCTAATCTAAAATATGCTATGATTTTACATAGGATTCCTTAATTAATCAATAGAATCTGCGTAAAAAAGAATATTCCGACCTTTTTCTTTATTTTATAGCTGTTATTTCTGCAATTTTTCACTGAAAATTAAGTCATTTTTGAGACCCGTCACGTGTCATGGTCTAAACGAGACTGATCGCCCAACTAATGCGATTTGTGATTTTGCATTAGTTGGGAGGGTGCCATTTTTTCCGTCGGATTGTGTGTCCATGTAATTAATACGTCAATGTGATTTAATTACAAATATACATATAATTTTCAGATTTTTTCCCACACTTGTAGTATAAGACGCTATTCCTTGTCAATTTTCATATTTCTAGGTCAACGGAAAATACCCTATAAATTTTAATTTTCTTGAGTGCCCAAATATACGTTTTTTGCGTATCTATCGTAGTTTGGTTTTTTCACAGCTTCAAGGGATTATAGACGAGTATATGGTTAAAATTTCAACTCCATACTTCCACACGTTCTCGAGATAAAGGGTCTTGACAGACTAACAGACGGAAGGACTGATATATATGGATGACTAAAATCAGAGATGTTATTTTCATAACGTTACTATTTCTCGAGCGGGATCGCCACATTAACCCCATTGCTCATTTAAGAAAGAAAATATGAGTGCACATATAAGTTCACATAAGTTTAAATAAAAGCGAACACAAATCGTAAGCAGCTTACAAAAAGATCCGCGGCAGTAGAAAATTACGAAATATTTTCCTTGCGTCAAAATCCTTAAATCCTGAATTACGGTTTTTTGTTGTCAACACTTTATTTATTTATTCCTTTGAAGAAGATTGAATTGACGAATAATAATTAAAAATATCATGGTATATTTTGTAAATGACGAATAGGGTGTGTAAAGTTTTATGAAGTCAATTAAATTGTATTATATTTTTTAAGATAGCCTTTTTACTCGGCTCGTTACCAACTGTTCAGATATCTGGTCTGACCGCCTTTGGGGCCTATAGGTCTTTTACCTTCGATTTTGAATGTTACCATCAGTCATTCCAAATTATACTCGTATATAAACTAACTAGTGAGATTATAAACTGACGGTTGGGTTAGGTTATGGGTTAAGTTTATTATCCCACTAGATATTATAAGGTATTCACAATTTTCAGATAATCAAAAAATTTAGTGTGTTGGCTCTTATTTTCTTTTGATCACTATATAAACGATTGGGATGGAAACTGCGAATCGATGGTTGCCGTCCAGTGCGTAGCTGTTGGAATTCTTTACTCTTAAGTTTAAATTAAGTAATTTTAATACTCATTTATTTTCATTATGGTTTTGGTGTACCTTTTAACTTTGGTAGATATCGAGTAGAGGCTCTATTGTCTTTGTTTCCAATCAAGATTCAAGATATTACAGTAAGTATTGTCCCGGGCGCGGGATTGTTCGTTAAAAATACAAACTTTAATCACAGGTTTTCTTTTGTAACACTAGAATTTCGAATGCATTTTTTCCGCCGAAGATAAAGAATAAGATAAGATAAGTTTATCTGTGGCGCAGATCCGGTGCGGACCGGTTAGGTGAGCGATGACCTTAAGTTTACCTACTGTCACTAAAATATTTGGTTTGAGATTATCCCATCGGTAATGTACAATTTTTGGAAGACACTTAAAATTATATTTTATTTCGATAGTCTTTGCTATAGGCATCTACGAACTGCAAGGTCATTAATTTTTCTTTACCATGGGTTTTCCTTATTCATTATTATTATTATTTTTTATGTCATAGGGGGCAAACGAGCAAACGTATCGCCTGATGGAAAGCGATTACCGTCGCCCATAAACATCTGCAACACCAGAGGAGTCACAAGTGTTTGCCTACCCGGAGGACGAAGATAGAATGCCTCTCTGCTAGTAATTTCACCGGCTATCTTACCGCCACACCGGAACCCAACAATGCGAACATTGCTGTTTGGCGGTGGGTTAGTAGGCAAGACGGTAGTAACAATCCAGCGACTATTGTTGAAAACTGTCAAATAGAACAATTAGTCAACACGATTTAAAAAAATAATGAATAGAATTTACAACGCAATAATTAATAACTCAATTAAAACTAAATTAAAAAAATAACAAGGTTCAAAAA
This sequence comes from Apotomis turbidana, assembly GCA_905147355.2. Classification (NCBI taxonomy): domain Eukaryota; kingdom Metazoa; phylum Arthropoda; class Insecta; order Lepidoptera; family Tortricidae; genus Apotomis; species Apotomis turbidana. Next base: position 18,247,925 of record LR990294.1, read on the forward strand.
AGGAAGGGAAATGTCAAATTGACAATTTAAAAAACATCTAGAAAAATGAATGACGTGCAACTTGTAGATCCATACAGCAAGAACTATCGAAAAAAAAACATAACTTCATGATCAACCACGAAATAATACCAAGCATATTCTAGATTCTAGAACCACTAAGAACCGTCGCTACTGTTTGTAGCGACATTGATCGTTTATCTTGGTGCGTTAACTTATCAATATGACATGTTATCGTAGTTTCACTGCATGATGGACAGAAGGCGGAAGGTTTGTTGTATAGGCAAAAAATGTGATATCAGAATCCTAATTCAAGGAAGCATTGCTATATTCCCAATTTAGCTGCATTTCGACTTCGTCGAGGCCATATCAGGTATATGTGCGGTTTTTGCCATTCGTGCATTAAGTGACATTGGCAGGTAGAGGTTATTTATTTATTATATCAAAATTGATCGCGCCAGCAAGGCTAGAATAAATTGAACATGAACTTATCAATTGAAATATACGTACCTGCCTCAGTGTTGGTTTCATTTTTTTCATGTATTATGGGTGCTTATGGGTAATGGCTATGTAACACGAGGCGAGGCACGAGTAGTACATGCTGTTTAATTATTTTGACGACGCGGTTGGCGCAGCTTGTAGTGCAACAGTTAGTTTGGGACTAGGTCAATTTGTTCCCTAATATTTATAATTATTATTATTTAATAAACCATGAACAACTGCCCTAACATTTTACTCTGGATGTTACTAACCCTTTTTAACTCAGGTGTAAGAAATTTCCGGTTGTCAATATATATAGAAGTTATAAAATGAGACTTTTCTTATGAGACATGCAATGCAATTTTATACTTCTCCGCTCCATACACCTGCGTAGTGACTACCGCACTTTTCACCGAATTCTTTAATAACAATTTGTACACAAATATTAAAATGACGACGCGGTTGGCTCGGTTTGTAGAGACCTGCCTACTGGGCCAGCGGTCCCGGGTTTATCCCGGCCAGGGCAAATACTTGTGTGATGAACTCGAATATTTGTGCTTGGGTCATGGGTTGTTCTATGTATTTAAGTATATGTTTATCTATATAAGTATGTATATCGTCGTCTAGTACCCATAACACAAGCCTGCTTGAGCTTAATTTGGGACTAGATCGATTTGTGTGACGTTGTCTGATATTTATTATATTTATTTATATTTAAAATACTAACTAAAAACGAAGAACTTTAGTAACTAAAATATATGATAAAAAGGAATGAATTTAATATTAAAAAAGACTTAAAAAATCGGACCCATTTGGCATGGGCCCGAAGACGCTGGCGTTGAGCGAGGAAGCTGCCCTTCGGTCCCCCGTGATGTCGACCAGTCTTTTTGCAATTTGTTTGAATAATTGCCGAGCACGGACCAAGGGTCTCAACCCCGAACGGAACAAAATCGTATTCAGAGCTGAGACCCCTGTATTTATGTGTTTTTAATTTTTCGGCCGCTTCGGCCGCCGCGCCTGGCTTGAGATGGGAAGGAGCCAGAATGTCCACACATGTAGCGTCCCACACTAGTGTCCTTCCCAATCTCCATGGAACCAAAGACATCCCATCCGGTCTTTTGCCATCATCTCTGGCGATGCCGGTTGGTTGCAGCAGAGCCGGGACATTAACGCTGGCAAGAGAGCGGCGGAATCATCCGTCATCATGGTCGTTAAGCGCGGCGTGCCTAGAGAAGCGGCCGGCGCTCTTTTGACATGACAGCCCATGGTGGCACAGAGGGTCAACATCGCTGCCGCAAGGGCATCTATGGGGTGTACATGTATTTAACCCCAGCCGCAGGCACGTTGCCACACGTAGTGTGTCGGGGTCCAGGAAGGTGCCGGTATTTGACGAGGGGTAGGCGCGAAGCCAACCGCCGGCTTCCTTGGTGCCCGACGCTAATAGCCGGGCTCTATCAGTACCTTTGCTACGGTTGAGGAGAAAATCAACAGATATTTGACACATGATAATTTTACTACCAGCTATGCCAAATTTCATGCTAAAATTATCAGCTATTTTTAATGCTGACTGTACCCTTGCACCCTTATTCTCCGTGGATAGCTAAGTCAAATAACAACCTGCTGTGAAACGGAATGACTCACATCATTTATATATTTTAACATTTTAGAAATAAAGAAATGATAACAAACTGTTTTTAAAATAACTCGCCACGGAATCTATCGTTAAATGAATAGAGTTCATGCCAAAATGTTCAGGAGCTAATATTGACCAAGGGCGGTGAAATCTTAATGGTCCCAGATTGCAGGTGTTTGTGGTACGAATTACCGCTCGTGGTTCGTCTAAATTTGTACGTCTTGCCTCGGCCAAGAAGTGAGAATTTCTCCCCGCGTAGCAAGCAGAAAATCGCACTTATGGCCTAGGGTCACGTAAAAAATTAGGTCTATGTTGAATAATTCATATTTTATTCCTAGAATTTTTCGTCGAATATTTCATTTCGCCGAAAAATAATTTCGTAGAAAGCATTTTTCTTTGCGGCCGTACACTTTTATAAATAATAAATAAATCCTTGAGGCAAAATTTTACCCTTGAGGCAAGCAACCTAAGTATTATGGATTCATCTAATGACGTAAATAAAACGATATTTAAGATGATCCTACTCGAGACAATCATTTTGGAGTAGGATTAAGATAAAGCTTTTTGTCTAGTAGAATAGACGGCACGTGTAGATACATCTGTAGCGATACGACTTATCTGTACTTATACGGCTTGGTACCATTACATTAAATAAAAGCGTGTTACACATTTTAGGGCGCATGCTGTAACCATGCTAGGCTGGCTTAAGCAAATCTCTATGTATCATCTCTTAAGTATGGGTATTATCACTATTTGTCATTCCAGTAGCTTTATTTTTTTATATTATTGTGTGCTGTTGGTTTTTCGGGTTCCGTATTAATCAACTAGGAACCCATATAGGTTCGCCATGTCTGTCTGTCCATCTGTCCGTCCGCGGCTTAGCTCCGTGATCATTAGTACTAGAAAGCTGAAATTTGGTATTAGTATGTGTATGTATAACGTTGCCAAAACGGTAAAATAAAAACTAAAAAAAAACTCAAAAACGGCTCGACCGATTTTGTTCAATATAGTTTTCATTGAAAGTACTTATAAGGCCTCATTAACATGAATTTTTCCTTTTGTCCCGTTTTTAACTATTATTATTTTTACAAGACCTATTCATTCGACACCCCACAATTTTTTATTAATTTTATTTTACCGTTCTGTCGGCGTTATACATACCCATACTCATACCAAATTTCAGCTTTCTAGTACTAATGATCACGGAGCTAAGCCGCGGACGGACGGACGGACGGACATGGCGAAACTATAAGGGTTCCTAGTTGACTACGGAACCCTAAAAAGATACGGCCGTTATGCCGCAAAAAACGTATGTCGACGCTCAAGGGAATCAAAATTTATAGGGTACTAGCGGCCGCCCGCGACTTCGTCCGCGTAGATTTTTGATGATGACAAAGATATTAAAATAGGTACCTAAGTGAATTTTATTCTTAGTTAAAATGGTGGCAGTGGCAGACACTGATATGCAATTGTTAAAGAATTTTAGAAGATTTTCCAATTAGATTACGGGAATTGTTTGCAGGATGCTTAATACTTATTCCATCAGTTACCTGATGCTTTTAATCTTTGACAAAAATGACTCTGCAAGATATAGAGCGACGCATGGATTTGGAGTTAGAAAATGGGGATCTTAGTTATTATGAGTGAGATTTATAAAAAAGTTAAATATCGTAAGGCTGTTAAAACAATCTTAAACTCAGCACTTGAAATCGAGAGATGGAGACAGTTTAATGAAGAGTATCTCTTTCAATAGTAATAAATGATAAACTATTTCATAACAATAATAAATAATGACCTTTTTTCATAAGAAGGCAGGATTGGTATTTGTACACTCCGGCCTGGCTATTAAACGAAAAGAGTAGTGTGGTGGAGTTCCCGAGGCTGGCCAAAATGTTTCTAAATCGTCTAGAAGGTACCCCAGTTATTAAAAAGGCATTGAAAAAAAATATTGGTTCTACTAACGCCATCTATCAACAAATAGCTTTACCACTGTTTTTAAACTTTGAATTTTTATTTTTTGTTTTGTTTTTATTTAGCAGGTGTAAATCAAATGATAACATAAGATATTATGCTTTGTCATTTATCAAATGAACACCAAATAACGTGAAAACAGGTAGGTAAGCAAGAATTAAGAAAATGACTTGAAAAAACCATTCAATCCGTACACTAACGCCACCTGTTGACAAACAAAATTCAACGTTTTTTAACCCCCGTAGGGATAGAATTTTCTTAAACGCTGAAATTATTTTTTTTGTATTTTAATAAGCATACCTGGGATAACTCGGGGCACCTATTTGCTGGGTGCGAAGTAGGTTGTGGGGGCACCACGAATCGATCGCAGCGCGCGCCGTGGCCAAAAAAGGAACTTTCGTCAGGCCAACTGTCACTTTTTACTAGCGAAATTAAGGCATCTAAAAATAAATAAATATGCGGCACGAAACCTGCAGCGTAGTTGATTGCAAAAACAATGGCAAAAACCGCTAATCGCTATCAAGAGGAAAAAGTTAGTATAACCTATAGAACAACATTTTTTATATTATATCTTGTATGTTAAAGCTGAGCAGTATGGGTTTCGTCCCTGGGTTGCTTAAGGTCTTCTCGAGCTATCTTGCCGACAGAAGACAGTTTGTCAAATATGGACCGTATCACTCAGAGTCCTATAAAACACTCTCTGGTATAAGTCAGGGTTCGAACTTGGGGCCATTGCTGTTTAATATTTTAATTAATGACCTGCCGAATCAAGTCCAAAACTCGAAAGTAATGATGTTTGCAGACGATGTTAAGTTAATTAAAGTAGTAGGCACATCGGAGGATTGTAAAGCTCTACAAGACGACGTTGACGCCTTACATAGATGGAGTCTTTTAAATAAATTATATTTTAATATTAAAAAATGCGAAACAATGAGCTTCACTCGATCATCTCTTCCGTACCATCATCAATATACTCTAGATGGTAATTCAATAGCGAGAGTATCCTTCGTTCGTGACCTTGGCATTTTTTTCGATCCACAGCTCTCATTTCGGGAGCATGCGAATAGAGTTGCGAAACGCGCAGTGCAGAAACTAGGCTTTGTACTGCGAAATGCACAACTTTTAACACCGAACGCTCTTCGAGCTCTCTATGCGGCACTTGTGAGGAGTGTGCTAGAATCAAATGCTTCGGTTTGGAACCCTCACGAGGCTAAATATACCCTAATGCTGGAGAAGGTCCAAAAGCAATTCTTAAGGAGTTTATACAAGAAGCTATATGCTTATTATCAGTATCTCTACCCCACACTATTCCTATTAGGAGTACTGGGGTATAATTCGCTAGAAGTGCGGCGATACCTGGCACTAGCTAAGTTTGCTCTGGGCATAATTCGCGGCAAAATAGAGTGTACTGGACTAGTGGAGGAAGTGGTGCGACTATATGCGCCTGAGGCACGGTCACGACTACGCCATGCTCCCTTGTTAGCGGTGCCTGGCGCGCGCACCGCGCTCCTGCGGCACGCGCCGATCCCGAGCGCGCTCTCCATCCTCAACTCCGTTCTCAAAGTAGCGCCACACTGCGATGTGTTCGCTACCAATTATGCATACATAATAGGCAGAGTGCAAAAAATTTCTTGAGCGTTCCTAAAATGTGTTTGTGTAGAGTAGTTAATATAGGCATATGTATATATATAATTTTATTTCCTTCGATGTTGAGTGTAATATTATGTTGTTTTTGTACAAATTCTGTTAATTGTTTATACTTAGTTAAGATTGTTATATCTGGTATGTTGTAGATAGGTTAAGATCTGTAACGCTTTGGCAATTAGCTGTAAGTTACGGATATGTAATTGTAAATAAATAAATAAATAAATGTTGTAGGGAGTAGCATGTTTATGCGTTTATTTTCTTTTACATTTTGGACATGTTGAGCAAAAAGGAATTGTTTATTGTAGTTTGGGATTTGAAAGCGATGTTGTGTGTGATTGAGCAGAATCATGTTTAACTGAAAAATCGAAATAATCTGTATTATTACGAAAATACAGTCATAAATGATCGGTTGCATTATGCATGAAATGCGTTTTTCGGTAATATTTATTTATTTTGTAACTTACTTCTCGTGAAGACAGCCATGAAAAGGTCCGTGTGAATTACATCTGAAAGTTATTGATTTTGCCATTTTAGACGGGAAATAAAGAAGGCCAACGTTTTATCGAGACTATTAACATAATCGAATAAAGAAAATTACGATATTTCATTGAAATTATTTGTTTGTTTACTTACTATTCGTAAAGACAAAGACAGTCAGCCATTTGACATTAAAAAATCCGCCGTAATTGTAACCGCTAGTTGACGCTGTCATCGCGCACCCAGCGAATACGAAAGTGACGTAGCAAAATATGTTATCGACAAAAAAAAAACGATGAAAAAGGGCGGGAAACTTCGTAAGAGGCGGACGCGGTTTTATGAATTCTTTTTAAAATTAATTGAAAGGATTGGTTTTTAAGTATTCTTTGTATATATTTTTCATATTTACTTTATTATTTGTAGTTAACAGTGTATATAATAGGTAAGTGTCTTAAAATTTAAACTTATATCATCACTATGGGGGATCGCCCCCGTGACCCTGGGGGAACAGTTCCTCCAGGGCCACAAAATAATGAAACCCCCCCATCAGGAATAGATATATTAGTTTCCGCTTTGGAGTCATCTATGGACACAGATGCATCGACTCATAATGTAGTAGAGCCGAAGTTAAAACGAAAATTGCTCCCCCGCGTTTGTTCTCACTGCAACAAAAGAAAGAGGCAACAGGGTCAGGAAGGCAGACAGACTGATTGTAAATGCGAAACAAATACCATTATAAAAGCACAGCCCATTACTCAAACACAGGCAGGCTTGGGTGCGACCCCTGGTAATAGTAGTAAACATCAACACAGTAATACCGCTAATATGGATGCGCCTCGTGCGTTTAGTCCATATTCGTAATTTCAGTTTCACAATTGGCTACCAAAGAAGAATTATTTTTCACTGTTTCGTAATTGATTGTTAAACAAGAATTTATTTTCTGTTTTAGTAATCGATTATATTTCTTCTTTCAAAGTTGATTACCAAACAAATTTTCCTTTTTCTTTGTTCGTAATTAATTGTTAAACAAGAATTTGTAGTCGACGTACATACCTACATACTGCTAAAAAAATAAAAATATAAGTGCTACGTAATTTATAAAAGAGCAACATGAATTAATTTGTGATTTGAAACTACGCAGTTTTAACCGTTTTTTTTTTTTTTTTTTTTTTTCCAAAAAAAGGTGTACATAACTGCATGCAATTGTAATTAACTCGCCAAACTGCTAAGACAGTTTGTTGTGGTGCTCCCTTTCACTGTTACTTAAACTTTTATCGTTATAATCTAAGTGTGATTCGTAACAGTGAAATAAGTATAAGTTGGATACGAATATATTATGGGTAGAACCCCAATGGATGAACAAAGTACAAAATTTAACACGTACTACCAAATGAAATGGATGAAAGACATCGGGTTTATTAAAAAGTGATCTTGCGAAAACGAGGAAATGCGAACCACAAACCATGATGAAGCGTGGCACTCGCGTATAAATAAGTAGGGAAAAAATCCAAACCTGGCACAGATATTGGAAGTACTAGAAATAGAAATTTATATACGTGATTTAAAATCTGTAATGAAAAAAAAAAATTATCAAGAAATCGATGAAGAAATTCAAACGGCAGTAACAGAGTTGATTGAAAATAAAATTATGGCCGGGCACTGTGTGGAGATAATTGCTCCATTGTATTAAACCATTTTTGTTTTTACTATACAATATTTTTTTGTTGTCAGTAATGTTTAATTTCATTTATACTTATGTTATTTTAACAATAAACCTAACTATTGTTACAAAAACATACTCATTTTAAAATGTGGCAACACCAAAACCAGAACTTAATGGAAAGGTTACTTTAGTTAGCCACTATTGTTATATCGAGAAATAAATATTTTAAACAGTATTTTTTTTTTCTTAGACTAAGTAACCACATGAATGCATTCATAAATGGGCCATGCATTTGTGCAACCTATAGTACATGACACTGATGATACGGTGCTGATCAGAGTGGAGAGGTTCGTTGACCAATCACAGTACAGTTAGGTTATTATTTTAACAAGCATTTGACAGTTCTCCGTTGATTATTGTATGAAGCGGTTTACACTCACGTGAAATTGTCCCGACAAACTCGTGACGAGTTTGCCGCGGCGGTGTACGGGCAGCCAATAGCCATCCCTGATGAAGAGCTCCATACGAGGTCGAAACATGTCGGGCCGTTCCTGACAATTTCACGTGAGTGTAAACCGTTTAATAAAATAATTAAATATGTCTCACGAAAGTTTTGATAAAATTATTCTCCGTTGATGTTTTTAGTGATGTAGCAAATACATTTGTTTGCCAAATCTAACGATTATGAAATGGTTGATCGAATCTTATTTCCTTCTGGAAGTTATCGATTTTACGCGCCAGATTGAGCGAAATGTTTTAATACAGTACCTACGGCATTTAAATAAAATGTGTAACGTTGAAAGTGCGGCACTTACGTCTCGACCGATAATATTCAATATAGTATTCCTTGAAAGTATTTATAAGGCCTCATTTTCATGAATTTTTTGACCCGTGGTTGAAAAGTTAGAGGGGTGGGGGGTGGTTGGGGGCCGACGCTGTTTTTTTGGATTTCCGGAACGAATATTTACAAAACTGCTGACTTTACCAAAAAGATATGTTAGAAAACCCTTATTATTTTTAAAACACCTATTCAACGACAGCCCACACACTAGTTTAGAACGAAAAAAAAATCACCCCCACTAGGTGTAGGGAAGGTATAGAAATAATTCTTTTGGTTGAGCGAATCCACTTAGCTTTGTACCCGATGAACAATACCATTATCTGTATTGTTAGCTGCGGCCACAACTGCCACTTCAAAATGTAAGGCGTTATAAGTGCAAATTACTTTTACACTAAATTAGTCTTTAAGTCAAACGAAATAATGTTTACTCTTAAACAAAGAGAACAGAGATGTTGGTCACTTCATTGTCATTATAAGCATCGAAACGAGCTTCACTGCTTTTTCACTTACGAAGTGACCAACATCTGTGTTCTCTTTGTTTAAGAGTAAACCTTATTTCGTTTGACTTAAAGACTAATTTATTGTAAAAGTAGTTTGCACTTATAACGCCTTACATTTTGAAGTGGCAGTTGTGGCCGCAGCTAACAATACAGATAATGGTATTGTTCATCGGGTACAAAGCTAATGGGATTCGCTGACCAAATGTGATTCGAACTATACCCGTTTTTTTTTTAGTTTTTTTTAACCGTTTTATAGGCGTGATACATACACATACTCATACCAAATTTACCAGCTTACTAGTACTAATGATCACGGAGCTAAGCCGCGGACGGACAGACAAACAGACAGACGGACATGGCGAAACTATATGGGTTCCTAGTTGACTACGGAACCCCAAAAACGTTTATAGATACTTGAAAAACCACTACGACATAGCTTGTTTTTTGTATGAAATTTGATGAAATTCAATAAGTCGAGCAGATTTACGTTAGGTATATGGGTCTTGTGATGTATGTGTCAAATGTGTGTAAAAAGAATAATCATTTTTATAGGTAAGTACTCGAATCACTGCTACGGCAGAAATAACCGTTCCGCCCAGCTAAGTACGTGTGAGTAGAACTACTTTTCACTAGTCTTTCTCGACGCCGTTTAGCTACGAGTCAGGGAAAATGTACTCAAAAAGACGTTATGAGTACAGTTACAGAATCTTCACTTATTTATTATTTTAGGTAGGTAGGTTTTTCACAAAGTAAAATATACATAAGTACAAAATGTATAAACCCATTGTGAAAAAGTAGGTTACTTCAGTCAGTTTACAGTTCCTATGCAGATGTGAACGGGCCAGTAAGTATGCTTCCTGGCCTGACCTGCACTGCGCATTTTTAAATCTCTATCACATGCTGGTCGAGAGAAACCATCACACCGCTTTAACCAGTTTTTGAAGGATGTGTGTCTAGACTCTGTTGCTATATGCCGTTTACCGAAAGGACTATCGAAACAACGATTGGCGAATCAACATCCCACGTGGTGGTCACTTCGTGAGCCAAATCAAGAGGTATTTCCTGAATTTGCCCATCCTGCTTTCAAGAGGTTCTCATGCGAGATGGTGATGTCGATGATTATCAACTACAAGAAAGTAATCACGTGTATCCAACTTATTGTTTAATGTACTCGTAATACTCAATTACGAAATAATAAAATATCATTCCTCGTTCGTAGTCAATTACTTATGAACACAATTTTTTCTTATTTCGTAGTTGATTACGAAAGTCGATTACGAATCCGGAAAACGAATTCTGGTTTAATAATTAATTACTAAACAGAGAAAAATAATTCCTCTTTCGTAACTAACAATTACGAACACAGAAAAAAATCTTATTTCGTAGTTGATTACGAAAGTCAATTACGAATCCAGAAAATAAATTCTTGTTTAACAATCAATTACGAAACAGTGAAAAATAATTCTTCTTTGGTAACCAATTGTGAAAATGAAATTACGAAAATGGACTAAACGGCCTCGTGTGCCTGTTGGTCGCTCCTGCTATCAACAGTCGGACTTAGCGCCCTATGTAGTTCATGTCCAAAAGGAAACTGACAGCAACGCCACTACTCTACACCCGGTAACACTCTACACAAAGTAACAACTTTTGGTCGCTTTTTGAAATTTAACAACATAAAAGGAATTGTAAATGGTAGTCTAAAGCGAGTAGGTAGAAACCGGATCAGTCTAGCATTCTCGTCACATGATGAAGCCAACTGGTTTCTAGGCCATGATAACTTAAAAAAAGAAAAATATAAAGCTTTCATTCCGACATTTAATGTTACCCGTATGGGAGTAGTCAAGGGAGTCCCAAATGAATGGACCGAGGAAGATGTTCAAAATAGCATAAATGTTCCCATCGGCTGCGGACCTATTCTTAAAGTAAGACGCCTTAAAAGGAAAGTTTTTATGAATGAGACAACTCAATATGTAAACACAGGTACAGTTATAATAACTTTTGATGGTCAAGTTCTTCCATCCCGTGTTTATATGTACTATACAGCTTTACCAGTGGAGCTATATATATATCCTACCATCCAGTGTTACAACTGCTGCAGGTTTGGGCACGTAAAGGGTCAGTGTAGATCGGTACCAAAATGTTATAAGTGTGGCCAAGGCCACTCTGGTGACTCGTGTGATGTTGAGGAGGAAGGCTATTTTTGTTGTTTATGTAAAGGAGCTCATCAGGCTACCAGTAAGAAATGCCTCGAATACAGTAGACAAAAGGACATCAAAGAAACTATGAGTAAAAGCTGCATATCTTACATGGAGGCAACTAAATTGCACCCACCTGTCTCGAAAATATCATATGCTGAGGCATTGATTTCACAGTCACCATCCTTCTCAGCTCACAGTATGGGGCCGCAAAACATTATGCCATCATCAACACCAAATATGGGTTCACACAAAAATACTATCTTTTTAAAACCAAGGACTCCTCCCAAATCACCTAAGGGATATGACTACATTTCCCATGCAGATATTGTTAGAACACCAACATTACCTAAAGAAAAACCAATTTTTAACAATGATAACAATAAGGACTTAAATATAGCAGATATCATTAGTTTACTTATTCAATTGTTATCACAGTCAAATACGATTTCACCGTCCAACGTTGCAGCAGTTATTAATGCTTTTGTGAAGGTTGTGCTTCACAGTTGGTGCTAATTGGCTACCGACATAAAAGTAAAGTTGTTTTATATTTAGAATAAGACGCGTGACATCCGTCAATGAAATAAAATGTAGTAGTTAGTCTTTCCTTGGCCTCCGGGCAATAAAGTTATACGAAGTACCTCTGCTCTTTAATAAACCACTGACCGAATCCCCCTAACATGTGGCGGAGGTGCTAAATTTACATTTAGAGTCACGCGAGTATTGACAAGTTTCCCCGCTCCCAATTAATTTTGTCCACAGATTCTCAGGCAGCTGTGAAAATTACGCACTGAAAGCGTACGGTTTGCATAGCAGCCGGACAGAAGCGAAGCGCACCATTTATATGCGCACGAAACACAACAAAGAATAAGTGCACATTTGTGGTATTGTATGTAAAGGAGCGAGTTCGACAGACGGGTGAAGACACGACGAATCATTGAATCACCCATTATCATTTTTCATCCCATGCGATTATAATCTATTTGTGCATATAATTTGTTTGGATTTCATACGAAAATGGAAACAAACACTTTTAATGGCTTATCTGACGTCGATGACTTTATTTTTCAATTCAAAATTTTGGCCCAAGTGAAAAAATATGAACCAGCACAATCACAAGCGGCAATCGCAGCGTATTTATCGGGACCTGCGTTACAATTTTATAAAGCTAACTATGCGACTTTCACATCATTCGAAGATGTTTTGACAAAGTTAAAAAACGAATTCCCGTCGAGCCAAAATTATGTACAAAATTTTTATTATCGTCACTAGGAGGCTCATGAATCACCAATAATATTCTATTATGCTCTAGAAGCACTGGCATCTAAGGCTGGGAACATAGCAGAAGCCGATTTCATAATACATTTTATCAAGAATCTACATGACAGCGCTAAATTTTTCTTTACAACGTCAGCGATCAACACCAAGGCAGAGCTAAAAACGGCTATTCATCGGTACAATGAATATCATTCGCAAGAACAAAAATCTTCTGTAGTCATCCCCATCAACGAAACTCCATATACATTGATACAGAGCCAGCAGGGTGAACAATCAATTTCACCAATAAATATTTCATCCCGAAATGTGTCTACGGCACCCCAATCAGCATTTTCTACACCGATACCAGTACATACGCCGGTACCAGCTTACGCAACGCTGACCAACGATCAGGCGGTGAACACGCCTGTGAACCGAAATTATCCTGCCTATAATTTCAGACAAAGAACACAGCAAAATTACCGTGGCAACTACCAAGGAAATGCACCTTCAAGATCAACATACCGGAATGAAGAGAATCGCCCAAACGCGGATGGACGGCGCGGGACCGGAGCGGCGCGGCGTTGAACACACTACGCTCCGATACTAATACAGGCAATAATGAACCTTTATATAATAGGTCTTATATAAATGTAGAAATATTTAATGACAACTATCTAGCTCTGATAGATAGTGGAGCAAGCGTTTCTTGTATTAGTCTGTCTATTATCAAAAGTTTGAACATTAAATTTAATGATAATGATAGAATTTCTTTGAAGATAATCGGTGGCAAATTTGTTTGTACTGAGGGTTCAGTACAATTAAATATAATTGTAGATAATGTAGTATTTAATCACATATTTAACATTATTGACATCAATTCTGACCAAATCATCATCGGTTATGACTTTTTGGTACAGAATGGTGCCAACATTGATTTTCAGAAGAATATAATATGTTTACGTGGAAGATTTACCACGACATTGGTAAATAATATAAGGGAGGAACCGAGAAAACCAATGCCACTGCAGGAATCAAATAAACAAGGCATCCGATGTGAAACAGTATTTTTTGCAGAAGAGAATAAGGATAGTATACAAATTGGCAAGGAGTTGAACAATTCTCAGCAGCAGCAACTACTGACATTATTAAATAAATATGAAGATAGATTTGCCTACAGTCCTTCGAATCTAGGGGCATACAACGGATATAAAATAGACATCGAAACGACTGATGAAGTACCAGTACATAAACCGCCATATCGAATGTCCGAGAAACAGAAGCAAATTATTGAAGAACAAGTTCAAGAAATGCTCAAGAATGACGTAATAGAACGTTGTCAAAGCCCGTACGCATCACCAGTTGTGATTGTAGAGAAAGCAGATGGGAAACCAAGGTTTTGTATAGATTTCAGAAGCTTAAACAAGAAAATTAAACCAGATGCATATCCAATACCGCGCATTGAAGAACTATTGACGTGTCTAGAAGGCGCACGTTTCTTTGCTGAACTGGATCTAAATTCAGGATATTGGCAACTATGTCTCGGAAAAGGCAAAGAAAAGACAGCTTTCATTTGTCAATCAGGTCTATATTCATTTAAAAAATTACCCATGGGATTGATAACAAGTATGGCTCATTTTCAGAGAGCAATGGACACAGTTTTAGCGGAAATGAAATACAAGAATGTTTTGGTATATGTTGACAACATCATTGTGTATGCAAAGACATATAAAGAGTTTTTAACAGCTTTGGAAAATGTTTTGCGAAGATTTCAGAAGGCAAATTTAACTTTGAAGCCGACGAAGTGTAAAATTGGGTTCACAATTAAATAAAAATAAGTTCAAAATTAGGACATACTGTGTCGAAGGAAGGAATTGGTCCCGACATGGAGAAAGTGAAGGCAATGCAAGATGCAAAGCCACCATCCAACTTAAAGGAACTAAGATCAGTATTAGGTCTATTTTCGTATTACAGAAAATTTATTGACGGATTCGCTAAAATAACATTGCCTCTGACAGAATTGACGAAGAAAGGACGTAAATTTGAATGGTCAACAGAAGCGCAAAAGGCCTTCAATATAATGAAAAACAAGATTTGTGAAGCTCCAATACTTAGATATTTCACAACAGATGAAGATGCGACAACGAGATTGTATATAGATGCATCTGATAAATCTTTGGGAGCATGTATTATGCAAGGCAAATCAGATCTACGGCCAGTAGCATTCGCTTCGAGGAAATTAAGCGACCCAGAAAAACGTTATACAATAACGGAGAAAGAATGTTTAGGTCTTATATGGGCCTTATCATATTTTAAACAATATTTATGGGGCATGGAATTTGAAGTATTTACGGATCACAAGAGCCTGGTATGGTTACGATCACGTAGAGACATGAATGGACGTTTGGCGAGATGGGCTTTAGCTATACAACCGTGGAATTTTAAAATAATCCATTGTAAGGGAAAGGATAATATTCATGCAGATTACCTAAGCAGAAATCCCCTCTACAATGAGGAAAACCAGAAGAGAATATCACACCGAATCAGGACGACTTATGTTTGTATAGCTTTGAAAAAATAGATTTATTACAGAGACAACAGGCTGACGAGGAATACAAAAATATATTTGAAAAGTTATTAAATATGAACCAATATAAAGGTTATCACACGAAACGGAATATTTTATGCAAGAAAGTATGGGTTAATAACCAGCTGAAAAGTGTCACAGTTTTACCAGAAAGTTTATTTACAGAATGCATGGCAGAATTACATGATAACACATGGAGTGGAGGACATTTTGGCTTATTTAAAACTCTAAGAAAATTCAAGAATCGCTATTATATTCCGAATGCAGAAAAGAAAATAGAAAATTACATAAAATCCTGTACAAAGTGTCAGGAAAAGAATATTTTACACCAGAGGGCGCCACTGCAAAATGTGAAGATTCAAAACTTTGGTCATCGAATAGCAATGGATGTGCTTGGCCCATTCTGCAAATCAAAGGACGGACATAGATATGTCATTGGGGCTATAGAATACATGAGCAAATTTGCCATTTGTAAAGCAGTACCTAGAGAGTCACAGCGGAGATTATCGCACAGTTTATTGTCGAGAACATATTCTGCACCTTCGGGGACATCGAATCAATAATCACAGATCGAGGTACAGTCTTCACTTCAAAACTGGTGCAAAATACAGTAGAAGAGTTTGGTGGTCGACTTCTTCATACGACGGCATACCATCCACAGGCGAATGGCTTAATAGAAAGATTCTTCAAGACATTGACAACAGCCATGTCAAAATGTATACAAGAAGATCAGAAGGACTGGTCGTCAGCATTACCAAGAATTGTCTTCTCATACAATACTTCAGTTCAAGCATCTACAGGCGTCGCGCCATATCATATAGTTTTTGGAAGGGAGCCATATTTTAATCAAGATTTGAAGCTAAGAATTCATGAGGAAGAACAAACTACATTAAAGAAGAAAATGAACTACATACAAGATTTATCAGAGAAAGCAATGAAAAATATTGAAAAGGCTCAGCGTTCACAAAAACTACAATATGACAAGAAGACAAAATCAGTTCAATATGAGCCTGATGATTTGGTCATGATTATAAAACCAAGACGGTTGACTGGAAGAAGTTTAAAACTTTGTAGATTATTTGTAGGACCATATAAGATTGTTCACCGATTGTCTTCATTGAATTATGTGGTACAAAAACTCACTCCTAATGGTCGTGCCAAGAATGTGATAATTCATGTTAACAGATTAAAGAAATTCTTTAATCGTTAATTCTAATTAATATAAACAATTCTATACTTCTAGGGTGTAAATAATAAAACTATTATTTTTCAGAAATTTTTAATTCAGGTTGACTGTACATGTGGATGCAATGCAATGCAATGTACTTGGATGCAATTGTGTTTGTTGCATTTATAATTATCACCGTTGTAAATATAATTTAATTTCTTTATTTCTTTCTACTATATTTCAGCTCCATTTCTAGGATATTACTATAGGAAGCATAATTTTTTATTACTTGCACTATAAATTTATTGCACTATAAATTTATTGCACTATAAATTTATTGCACTTTGAATTGATTGCACTTTCAATACCTTTACTTGAGATGATTTTAACTTATTACTTTCACAGAGTTCCAATAATTAATTATAACACTTTATTTCCAGCATTTTAATTTGTGTATACTAATATGTTTTTCTTTTTCATGTAATCCAACACTGCAAGGGCCATAGCTGTCCCAGTTCCTCGGGATTTCAGCTGCTGGTGTGACTGAATGCCTCGCGCATTCATCCTCCAGGGGCGGCAGGAACATGAGGTCTTGGCCGTGGTGCCAAGGACTTCATGTAACCTACATCGGGCCAACTGCAGACTGAAGATTGTTATTTTTATTTTTATTTGTTGTTGCGTCTGTATTAATTTAATAATTTTTAACTAGGAGTTAGGTAGGGTCTTATTAAAATTAACTTTCGTTTCGTGTCTTATTAATAATAAATTTTTCGACAGTGACATAGCATTTTGACATGTCAATATGACGTGTACTGCTATGGTCTATGGTCGTAAAATCAATTATATGGTAATGGTTTTTTTATTTAGATCTGGTACGAGTATCTGGATTAAATTGGAAATTTAATCCAGATATGTTTTTTTTTAATGGTACGGATTTTTGGGACATATCTAATATGTTCCAGGAGTCTAATATAAAGATAGTGATAGACGGTTGTCACTATTTGTTAGTTCTGTATGGATGTTTGAGACAAGTGTCATAGACAATGTGTCAGGCATCTAATATAAGGGCAGTGACATATCGTGGTACAATTGTTTGAAGCATGCGACGTGTGTCATATGTCATACTCCAGGCAGTTAAGGTGGGAACATTCGATACGATTTAATCGGGTTAGCCGGTTTTACACTAGGCGATTAAATTGTTGAAGCTTGATGTATCGAATGGTCTATGCTTTATTAATTAGTCGAATAACATTCGGGATAAGTTGGTGCCTTGCCTTTTTAGCAGGTTTTTTGTCAAGGCAAAGCCAATGTCAGACAACATGTCAGATTACGTAACATGCCATAGGCATGGGTCTGTTCATGTCCTGACCCTGGTTATCTCTTAGCAAGAGACCATCTGGGTATGAATGTATGGGTATTCCTGCATAGGCAGGGACCTCTAATATGTTAGGCAGGAGTAGTTTTGTCTAGCGTTTATATAGTAAGACGAATGTCCCTCGTTTATCCCGAGACGGCGGGAAATGTGAAGGTTGTGCTTCACAGTTGGTGCTAATTGGCTACCGACATAAAAGTAAAGTTGTTTTATATTTAGAATAAGACGCGTGACATCCGTCAATGAAATAAAATGTAGTAGTTAGTCTTTCCTTGGCCTCCGGGCAATAAAGTTATACGAAGTACCTCTGCTCTTTAATAAACCACTGACCGAATCCCCCTAACACTTTACTTAAAATTTCAAACAACAATGGATCACAAAGCCAGAGCAATTCAGTGGAATTGTCTTAGTGCCACCATTAGGAAACCAGCTTTAATACATCTTATTAACAAACATAAACCTTTTCTTGTCTGTCTCCAAGAGACATGGCTAAAAAAGGAATTGTTATTTAAAATTCCTGGATATGTCTGTCTTAGAGAAGACAGAGTTGATGGGTATGGTGGAGTAGCCATACTCATAAAAAAATCACTTACTTACTCAACTATTACTCTTCCTGCACACAGCAATAACTTATCTGTAGTTGCTGTTAATATAAACAATATATGTTACATATCACTCTATTTGCCAAAGCCCAATGAAGATCTTTTTAATGAAATTCATCAACTTTTAAAGTTTTTACCAAAGCCATTTGTATGGTAGGTGATTTTAATTCTCACCATCAAGTGTGGGGCTGTGAGAACACAAACTATCATGGGGAACAACTGTTGAAGATAATTAACTCCAATAATTTGTGCATTTTAAATACTGGATCACCAACACGACTTGCTCGCACCCCTAGTGCGATAGATCTTGCCATTTGTACCCCTGATCTTGCTCCTTCGCTTACCTGGACACGTGCAGACTCCACACATGGTAGTGACCATTTCCCTCTATTTATCAGTTTCCCATTTCCAAAGCCCCAGGACTGTGTAAGACAACCACGCATAAAACACAAACTCACAGAAGATAAGTGGAGTCTATACAAACAAATAGTTGAAAAAAAAGTTAATAATTTACCAGATACAACTAAAATTAATGTATCGGATTGCTCTCAACTGCTAGCTACTGCAATGATTGAAGCTGCAAATGAAACCTTTCCCTTAAAAAGTTGTGGTCCCAATAACATTCCATCCCCTCCATGGTGGGATTCTGAATGCACTGCTGCAATTAAACAGAGAAAGGAAGCTGAAAAACAATACTGTAACAACATGACCGAGGATAATTTTAACCATTATTTACTAATTGCTAATTCCACTAAGGACCTCCTTAAGAACAAAAAACTAGAAGGTTGGCACAGATTTTGTAAATCTCTAAATCCTAATGTTCCACCGTCAATTGTATGGCAAAACATCAGAAGGTTCAGTTCAGCATTTAAAGATTCTACTCAAGACAAAATCTCCCCAGACTTAGCAGAGAAAGTTATGGATCGGTTAGCTCCTCCTTTTGTCTCTGAACAAATAAGCATTGAAACTCAAGTGTTCAGTGCTCCACCCATTAGTAGTCACAATAGTAATATAAACCTGAATGCCCCCTTTACATTTGACGAGTTGAAAGGTATTCTTTAGTCTGTTAAAGATTCTGCGCCCGGAGAAGACGGGATCACTTATTCTTTCCTTTCAAATCTAGATGACAATAGCCTCAACTACTACCTTTCTCTGATTAACAGCGTTATGATTACAGGTACCGTCCCTCAATCCTGGAGAACTCAAACATTAATCCTTATACAAAAGCCCAATAAGCCAACTTCCGACCCAGCATCATATAGGCCTATAGCATTATCATCCGTGTTAGCCAAAACAGCAGAACATCTTGTTAAGATTCGACTGGAATGGTTTTTGGAGTCTAACAAGTTATTATCAGATAGTCAGTTTGGATTTAGAAAAGGCAAATGTACTTTTGACAGCTTGAGTATTTTTACCATAGATATACGTTTAAGTTTTTCCAATAATGACTCGTTGATTGCTGCCTTTTTAGACATAAATGCTGCTTATGATAACGTAAACATATCAGTCCTAAAACATAAATTATTGAAATTAAATGTTCCAACCCGTCTCACTAATTTTATAGTAAATATGTTGAGTCAACGATTTATTAAGTATTCTGTGGATCAAAACCAAGTTATCACTAGAACCGTATGGAAAGGGTTACCACAAGGCTCAGTCTTAAGTCCGATACTATATAATATATATACATACGACTTGGAAGTTTCTGTGAAAAGACATGCTAATATACTTCAATACGCGGACGATCTACTACTCTACGTCTCTGGCCCATCAATTAATGATATTAGTCGATTGTTATCACTTGCGTTAACGGATTTAAAGTTTTGGTTGGATAACAATAGCCTAGATTTATCACCATCTAAAAGCTCTGTTGTACTATTTTCGAGAAGAAGAATATTACCACCTATTCATATTATATATAATAACATACCTCTCCCAATCAAAGATCAAACAAAATTTTTAGGGCTTATATTAGACTCTAAACTTACCGGTGTACCTCACCTTGAATATGTACGTTTAAGGTGCGAACGTAATCTAAATATATTGAGATGTCTCTCGGGTGTCTGGTGGGGCGCCCACCCCTTTACAATGAGACTCCTTTATAATGCTTTGATAAGGAGCGTAATAGACTATGGTACTTTCTTATTGCACCCGGCTAATGTAAGTGCGTATAAAAAGTTAGACGTTATCCAGGCTAGTGGCTTGAGGCTTATTACTGGCGCGATGAAAACTGGCCCAATAAACTGTTTGCAATTAGAATGTTGTGATCCCCCATTAAAGTTAAGAAGACAGTTTCTTTGTGACAAATTCTTTTTCCGTATGCTTCAATTAAATTCCCATCAATTGCTACCCAAACTTAAAGACCTTTCAAATAAAATTGACAACTTCAGTTACTGGGCTCATAGGGAACCACCATGTTTGGTCAATAGTTATAAAAGATACCTAAGCCTTGAAGCCCCTACCAGTCGTAGTCCTGTTCTTCCCCTTTATCAATGCAACTACGGAAGCCTCGTATTAAAACCAGACATAAAATTGGATATAGGAATATCGAATGATGACCCTAATGCAAACGTGGCATTCCGTAATTTCATTGATGATGAATGGTCAGATTGGCACTGTATTTTTACGGATGCTTCAAAGCATGCAGACAGAAGTTGCGTCGGTGTAGGGGTATACCATTCGCAATTCCAAATTGTACAAAAAATTAAATTACCACCGGAAACATCTGTCTTTACCGGTGAATGTTTTGGTCTATTAAAGGCTTTGGAATATGTCCTACTCCTAAAGCTGCCAAAAGTAATGATCTTTACTGACTTACGTAGTTCCTTAGAAGCTATCGCTAGGTTTTCGTTTAAGTCTCACAAACAGGTTCCGACTGTTTTTAAGATTAAGGAACTCCTATTAAACTGTTCTCAAAAAAGTAGTGGCGTGGTGTTGGTTTGGGTCCCATCACATAAAGGTATTTTAGGAAATGAAAAAGCTGACCAACTGGCAAATGAGGCCATACATAGCGGAGATGTCTTTCCTTATACAAATTATTGTCATGATCTGGTTAACTTAGCAAAATTAGAATTGTATGAAAAATGGAATGATCTATGGACTTACACAACAACTAAAGGAAAACATTACCGATCTATACAGGCGTCGATCCCAAGCAAGCCTTGGTTTAGTAAATTAACATTCCCAAAAGCAATTACTTCTGTACTGTGCAGAATGCGCCTGGGACATGTTAGTACCCCGGCTCATTTGCACAAACTGAATATCGTCCCTAGCCCTCTATGCCCCTGTGGCGAATATGGAGACCTAAACCATGTTATTTTCTCATGCTCGCTGTACAATCGGTCTGACTTCCTACTACAACTCCAAAGTATTAATATTCCTTTTCCAACATCCATAACCTGCTTATTATATTTAAAATCATATGACGTATATAAAATAATATCATTATATTTAGAAAAAAATGATATCAAAATTTAGAAAATTATATATTTTTATTAAGTAAAACATGTATGTAATCCCGAATCCCAATCCTTTCTTTTCCAAATTTCCGTTCCTTTGTGTTCAGGCAACTTATTGTTGGTTTCATTCCTTAATGGAGACGGTTTGAGAGGCTGCTCAAAAATGCCTCTGACCCGCGCGACAAGCAGCGCCATCTAAGGGCACTATGTGTACAACGCCGTCAAAAACTCACTTCGCCATGGCGCGCGGTAATGGCCGTTTTGTGTTCCTCTGATTTGGGTGAAATATTTGTGTTATTTTGCTGGGACTTGATATAAAACTATATGTGACATGCGGTGGACTTTGGTGATGTTCGATTGTGCAAGGAAAACCAGCGGCAGCAACAAATATAAAGTCTAGACTTCTACAAGTCTCACGGCGGCGGCGCGCACCAGTAATAATTCAAGGTACTGTTTCTGTTTTGGTTTGTTGCTAGCATTAGTTGCCTTGAACACGGGGTTAACTTAGTATTCAACTATTTCATGTTAATAATAACGTAGACTTCGTCACATAATTTGGTCCTTCGAGCCGGATTTGAATCATTTGAATTTGTTAGGTCAGGTTACGTTTATGTTTGTAAACACACATCGGCGGTGCGTTTAATGTCGGTTCGGTTCGGTATTTCGGTGTAACGTAACTTCGGTCTTAGTTACAATAAATAAGTTATATTTAGTCAGTTATCACAGTAATATAGGTCTATAAACTTGAACTTAGTAACGGTTGTGTCGTAAAAAACTAAAATTTCGCGTTGTGATGTGAAAGGCCTTGTTGTCACGGTTTACGGTTCAATATGGCGGTCAAAACTTACGAAGTAAAGTTTAAAATTGAATTTGAGTGGTTCACACATTCGGCAACTTTGATTAAGAGTTCTGAGTACACGTCAGGAGTCCTATCGGCTCGACTTAGAAAAATAGACGATCATTATTCTAATTTAACGGAGTCATATGAGAAGCTATTAACATTATTGACGGATGAGGATAGTATTGCAAATTATGATGAGCGTTTTAAGATGGCCACCATGTTTTATAACGAGCTAGAGGCTTTCTCGGTAAAATTACCGAATTCTATCGGTGAACACAGTACGACCGAAAGCGCGGTTTACGGTCGATTACCTACCTTAAGTCTACACGACTTCAACGGCGACCCTTTCGCTTGGTACAGTTTCATAAGTATGTATAATGCGTTAGTACTTTCTCGAAAGGATTTGTCAAAGGCCGAGAAGTATCATTACTTGTTCAGTCATGTTAAAAATGAACCTAAAATGCTTATTCAACACTTAACGATGACCGACGAATCCTTAGATACGGCGTTAGAAATACTAAAAAGTAGGTACGATAACAAAAGGATGATGATTGACCGCTATCTCGGTCGATTAATCAATTTGCCGGTTTTGACAAACGCACGTAATCTACGTGTAGGTATATTAAACCCGGTACTTGAATGTACTAGGTCTCTGAAAAATCTAGGTCTTTCGGTTGAAGACTATATGCTTCTGTTCATAATGTTAGGTAAGTTACCTACTGATATCAGAACAAGATTCGAGCAAAAACACGGCGGTTTAAAAAACAGTTTACCGGAATTCAAGGATTTCATATTGTTTTTACAAAGCGAATGTCACTTCATGGAGACGGCGGAAACCTCGGTCTCGGTGAAACCGAACGAATACGCCGAGCGCGGGCGCAAAATAGTTACCTACGAACAACGTAAACAAAACGGCGGCGTGAACGTCGGGTGCCTATTCTGTAACTCTGCGAGTCACAAAGTGTTCGACTGTTATAAATTTTTAGCTTTAGCTTGCGATGATAGACGTGCCTGGGTTAAGTCGAAAGGTTGTTGTTTTAGATGTTTCGGTGGACATTCAGCTATTTCTTGTACTCGGAATGTGGCCTGCATGTATTGCGGAAATGTAGGGCATCATAAATTGATTTGTTTATCTCAAAACGACAAATCAAATAAAGATATTAAACAGTATAAAAATACGCGACATGTGTCTGTGGGGGTTTACGACGACAATAACGTCCAAAATTCGGAAATTGATCACGATGAATACGAACGGTTCCATAATCGAAATACGGGTCGATACCAGAATAGTCCGCCGTCGATGGTTCGTGCCGGGCAAGCGGTAGGCGAGGCCCGAGCGGCGGCGCGCGAGTCAACTGTGTTCGCGCGGGAATCACAGGACGATTTTGCGAAACACGGCGCGAATTCGCCCACTGTTTGGCAAAATCATAAAACTTCGGCCTAGCAATTAACAAGCAGTCATGTCGCTTCGCTCAATCCAAAGTTAGCGGATAACGTATTGCTACCTACTGTTATTGTGTATGTACAATCCGCCTACGGTAATTTTATACCTACGCGAGCTCTGCTGGATTTCGGCTCTCAGTTGAGCATAATTAGAAGCGATTTTAGTAATTTGTTATCTTTAAAGCGACATAACTGCACTGTTTGCATTTCCGGTATAGGCGGAAAAAATAAATTAAATGATCAGATGGTAATATTAAATTTCAAACCTAAAAGTAAGGAAAATAAGGTTTTATCTTGTTCAGCGGTTGTTATGAAAAACCCTACGACTTATGTTTATACGGCGGTGAATAAAATAAACAATATTCAATTATCGGATTCGGATTTCTCGCATTTGTCAAAGGTCGACATTATTCTAGGATGCGACATTTTAGGCGAAATTGTAAACGGCGGTAAATTGACGGTGCGGCCGGGGGGCCCGTACGCGTTAGATACGATTTTTAATTATGCTGTTTTCGGGCCACTTAATAGGGAACTTACAGTATTTGATAATTCGGCTTCGAACGGTTTGGTACATGATAATTCGGTTTCGGACAAATCGGTAAATGATAAGTTGATTTCAAACGGTACGGTATTAAATAATTCGGTTTCGAACGGTCCGATTTTGTTCGGTTCGGTCGATGCAATGGGGAACACGGCGGTTACGGTGAACGATGGAAATCAACCAAATTTAAATATTTCTTCGGCGGTTACGGTATCGGATAGTATCTTATTTTCGGGAAACGTGCTTGTTGAAGCGATCGAGAAGTTTTGGTCATCGGAAGAGCCACCTATGGCAAAAATTAAAAATCCTTTGGATGTTGAATGTGAAACTTTATTTGTCGAAACAACAACACGCGGTTCAGATGGTAGATACACAGTGCGTCTACCACTTATACCTACGCATTCTAGGTTGGGCGATTCTAGACAAATGGCCTATCGGAGATTTCAAGCTTTAGAGCGGCGTTTTAAAATTCAACCGGCTTTTCGGGAGAAATACGTTCAATTTATGACGGAATATATAGATCTCGGTCACATGGTAAAATCGGATTTTTGTGACTATTCGGACGAACACTATTTTTTACCTCACCACGGTGTTTTCAAGTCTTCGGGAGATACAAGTAAAATAAGGGTAGTTTTCGATGGCAGTGGTAAGACGTCGAACGGTGTTTCCCTTAACGATTGCTTATATGCAGGTGAAAAATTACAAAACGACATAATTAACATCATTATAAATTTTAGATGTCATAAATACGTTTTTACAACGGATGTAAAAATGATGTTTCGTCAAACGTGGATCCACCCGCTTGATCGCAAATATCAGCTGATACTGTGGAGAGAGAACAGTTCAGCACCTATTAGCGTTTACGAACTCGCTACAAATACTTACGGTTTGAAGTCCAGTCCCTTCATATCGAATCGGTGTCTTCAGCAACTCGCGTCCGATGAGGGTGCAGACTTTCCGCGAGCTGCTAAGATATTGCGTTACAATAGTTTCGTAGACGATTTAAACGGTGGCGCTGACACTCTAAAGGAAGCGTTAAGCGTGCGGGATGAACTAATCGCGTTAATGGATACCGCAAGTTACGAACTTCGTAAATGGTCAGCTAATGATAACCGGTTGCTAGCAGATTTGCCACCTGACCATTGCGAAATACCTACTAGCTTCGATAAGAACGATCATTACGGATGTATAAAAGTTTTAGGTATACAGTGGGACCCAAAAACGGATTGTTTCACTTACAATGTTAATTTGCCTGACGAAACACAATTAGTTACGCGACGTAGTATATTGTCGTCTACTGCAAAGTTATTTGACCCTTTGGGCTGGATCTGCCCCGTTGTTTTTCGAGCCAAACTATTGCTACAGGAGCTGCTCAGCAGTGGAGAAAATAGTAGGGCTATCGAGTGGGATGCTCCGGCTCCTGACGACCTTATACGTAAATGGCGTGACCTTATCTCGGATTTACCTAACTTAACACGGCTTTCTATACCTCGGTGTCTAAAATTGCCTGATAGCAAAGACAATTCCTACTCGTTGCACGGATTCAGTGACGGATCTGCCTTAGGGTACGGTGCGGTGATTTACTTGCGGACGATTGATAGTAGCGGACACGTGTCCGTTAGACTGTTACTTGCTAAATCGCGTGTGTCCCAGCTTAGAAAAAATATAACCATCCCTCAGTCGGAGTTGAACGGGGCGGTACTCCTTACTACACTAATTAAACACGTATACGACACTTTAGTAAGTGAGTCGTCTCTGAAAATTGACAATGTCTTCTGCTGGTGTGACAGCACTATTGTTCTCGCTTGGATACGAACGCCGCCTCACAAGTTGCAAGTTTACGAAGGAAATCGTGTTACAAAAATTATATCATCCGAGATACCAAGTACATGGCGACATGTTCCGACTGATAAAAATTGTGCGGATGCGGCGTCACGTGGTACCTCGGCGGCTGATCTATTGAGCCACAAGCTTTGGTGGAGCCCAACCTGGCTTTGCGAAAACCCTAGCACATGGCCAGCCAAGGGACCGGAATTTCCAGATACATTACTTCCCGGCGTTAAGTCTAAATACATTTCGAATATTGCGACTACCGCAGATGACACTATTAAGTTAGATCTGTTTGAACGTTACAGCTCGTTTGAGAAATTAGTTAGCGTTACTGGGTACATACTACGTTTTATTCAAAACACGCGTGATCCCTCCTTGCGTACTCCGAATACTCATCTCTCAGTCGGCGAACGTAGAAATGCTCTCCGAAAGCTTATTACCCTAGTTCAAAACGACTCTTTTAGTGATGAAATAGAATCACTTCAAGGAAAAACAAAGATTAAATCCCATTTAAAGAAATTAAATTTGTTCCTGGACTCAAACGGTATTGTCAGGGTAGGTGGCCGCCTTCGGCACTCTGAGTTACCCTATCACGCGAAGCACCCAATTTTGCTCCCCGGGAAGGGTACGTTCACTCAACGTTTGGTTGAATATTATCATGCTACCTATAGTCATGTTGGAGCTAACACGTTAGTATCTATATTATCACGTACCTATTGGATCCTGTCAGTCAGGCGCGCGACCCGAAGTGTAACATTTAAGTCCGTGCAGTGTTTCCGGGTTCGTCCACGATTCACCCAACCGCTCATGGCAGATCTGCCGCCTGATCGCGTAAGGTCTTTGCGGCCATTCCAGGGTGTAGGTACTGATTTTGCAGGCCCATTCAATATTAAAACCAGCTCGGCAAGAAACGCTCGTGTAGAGAAATGTTATCTGTGCGTTTTCGTGTGCTTAGTTACGAAAGCAGTACACTTAGAGGTTGTCTCAGGACTTTCAGTCGAGGCTTTCGTAGACACCTTCACACGATTCATATCGAGACGCGGATTACCATCTCTTATTAGATCTGATTGCGGCACCAATTATACAGGCACGGACAAATATTTAAAAAATGTTTATACATACCTACGAAATCATAACACTGAGATCAGTCGGGAACTTGCGCGATCTGAGATAACATGGTTGTTTAATCCACCGAGCAGTCCTAACATGGGTGGCCTTTTTGAAGCGGCTGTCAAAATTGCCAAAACGCACATGCGTAGAGTGCTCGGTGAACAAAATTTGACTTTTGAGCAACTCACCACCTTTTTCACTCGTGTCGAAGCAGTCATGAACTCTCGACCCTTGACTCCGCTAAGCTCGGATCCCAATGATTTTGAGATTCTTACACCCGGACATTTCTTAATCTCCGGACCCTTAGTAGCTTTGCCTGAGTATGACTATGAAGAGACCAATATTGGACGACTTAATCGATTCCAGTTAATGCAACGCCTTTCACAACACTTTTGGAGTCGTTGGCGCAACGAATATTTACATACTCTTCAACAACGACATAAATGGACGGACGTTACAGACTCTGTTGCACTTGGTGACTTAGTCCTTATTAAAGAAGACAACTATACACCGTTAGAATGGAGGCGCGGACGCATTACTAAGTTGTTACCCGGTAAAGATGGAGTAGTGCGAGTTGTAGAACTTCGTACTCAGAAGGGCGCGCTCTTGCGACCTATATCTAAACTAGCTAGACTTCCACTTAGCAATTAATGTAACCAAGACGTCCTTGGTTCGGGGGGGAGTGTATGTTCAGGCAACTTATTGTTGGTTTCATTCCTTAATGGAGACGGTTTGAGAGGCTGCTCAAAAATGCCTCTGACCCGCGCGACAAGCAGCGCCATCTAAGGGCACTATGTGTACAACGCCGTCAAAAACTCACTTCGCCATGGCGCGCGGTAATGGCCGTTTTGTGTTCCTCTGATTTGGGTGAAATATTTGTGTTATTTTGCTGGGACTTGATATAAAACTATATGTGACATGCGGTGGACTTTGGTGATGTTCGATTGTGCAAGGAAAACCAGCGGCAGCAACAAATATAAAGTCTAGACTTCTACAAGTCTCACGGCGGCGGCGCGCACCAGTAATAATTCAAGGTACTGTTTCTGTTTTGGTTTGTTGCTAGCATTAGTTGCCTTGAACACGGGGTTAACTTAGTATTCAACTATTTCATGTTAATAATAACGTAGACTTCGTCACACTTTGTTTATTATAATTTGATAAGTTTCCCTATCTTTTTACTTCAACACTTGACATTGGCTAATCACTGTAAAGCCAGAAGGAAAAAAAAAAAAAAAAAAAAAAAAACGATGTTACTGTCAACATCTAAATGTCATCAACATAAATAAATATTACTGAGTGTTTAACAGTTTATTTTCAAATAAACAAAAAAAACATATTTACATTATATAAATGATAAGTGGTAAAAGAGTTGCTAAATACTAAATAAACTACTAATGCTAAATTCAAAATAATAGTATTATAAAAAGAACACCCCCTCCAGCAGCTCTGCCTGTGGCATGGTCCCCATTACACTGGCGGCGATACCTCTCTGAACTGCAAGGCTGATCCTTTGCGAGAGGTAAGCGCCAGCTTTTGGATCCCCCGTGGCGTCGACCAACCGCGACGACAGGGCCTTCAAGAAGCTTTTCATGTCGGCTGACCAAGGTCCTAAAGTCTCTACTGCCAGCGCCGCAAACACATGATCCTTTAAAAGGCACGAATATTTTCGGCGCTTCAGGATCTGGGCCTGGTCAGCCGCCGCACCAGCCTGTGTGCGAGTTACCTGGATGTGCGATGCGGCAAACGTGTCGACGCATGTCGCATCCCACACTAAGGTCTTTCCAAGCTTCCATGGCACCAACGTTGCTCCATCCGGACGCTTGCCGTCGTCTCTCGCCATCCCAGTGGGTTCTAGGATGGCAGGCACAGAGGCAGTGGCAAGTGAACGGCGGAACAGATCGTTTATTGTGCCATGGCGGTACAAGCGGCCGGCACTTCTTGCGCAGGAAAGCCCATGACGTCCCAGTTGATCTACGCTCTTACCACAGGCGCACGTATGATCGACACATATTCTAGCTCCGAGTCTTAAACAAGTTGCTATCCTTAAGCAATTGGGATCTAGAACAGTGCCGATATTACGCGAGGGAAGGGCGTGCAGCCAGTGGCCAGACTCGCTCGCGGAAACGGCCAAGACACGAGCACGCTCGTTCGGACTATTTTCTAATAGGGAAGCGTGGTTTGCCTTAAGCCTAGGGTTGTCCCATGGCTTTTGGGCAGCTCTTGTAATCGGGATGTCCGCACCAGGGCACGAGGCACACCAAGCGTCCCTGGCCTCCACCAAACTCGCCATCTCAACGTCAGGTAGCTGAGGGGAGTTAAGAATTACACTGACGAGAGATAACGAGCTATAGGCAGAGGAAAGAAACGCCGGTAGTGCCACGCTAGACGAGGAGCGAACACCCAGACCACCGAGTCTTATGGGGAGAACCGCTTGCTCCCATGATCTGCTGTCAAAATTAATATTTAATATTTTTGAAAGTGTTGTTTGTAGACAGTCGTCTATAGATGACAAAATGGGCGGTAATTTCCAAACAAGACTGCTACGGAGCAAATACATAAATTTCGGTGTGAAATGACAAAAACGGATGACAAAGAGAGCCATGTGGGGGTTAATTTCGAAAAGGAGGTCAGAAATACTTTTGAAAAGGCTTAATTTGCAGTTGATAATGGGACTGATTGCGTCGTCGAAAATTGGTGAACCTAAAAGTGAACCTAATTACTTATTTCTCCAAACTTTGAAATAATAAAGATAATCATATTAAAACGTGTATTTACATGTTGTCATTTTTATTGAAAATATTGAAATGACATCCTCATACTTTTATTAATGACCTTAATTTAAGAGGCTCGATATCAGATATGACATCGAACCTCGTTATAGTAATCGAGAATGTTCAATAAGCACATATATTAATTTAATTATATCGACATCTTTTTTATCGATATCCTATCCCTAAAACGTACCCCGAGTAAGCACATTCTTTCTACAAAAATTCAAGTCTCTAGCTAAAAAAAAATAGTTTTCCCCTTACACACTTTGCACTCCTTTTTAACTCCCTTAGAGGTGAAATTTTCCAAAACACTGAAAGTACTTTATTTATATTCTAATAAATAAGTAATCTCTTTACAAAGTTTTAGGTCTCTAGCTCAAAAAAAAGTTCCCCCCATAATAACTTTGCACCCCTATTTCACCCCTTTAGGGTCAGAATTTTTTAAAACGCTGAAATTACTTTTTTGTATTTGATTAAGTAAGCTTTCTACAAAGTTTCAAGTCTCTAGCTCAAAAAATAAAGTTTCTCCCATATAAATATTGCACTCCTATTTAACCCCCTTAGGGGTAGAAATGTCTAAAACGCTGAAAGTACTTTTTTTGTTTTTTTTAATAAGTAATCTTTCTACAAAGTTTCAAGTCTCTAGCTCAAAAAAAAAGTTTCCCCCATACAATCTTTGCACCCATATTTAACCCTCTTAGGGGAGGTATTTCCAAAAATCCCTTCTTGTCCCTAGCCCACCTTATAAAAGTAACCTACTGTGCAAAAATTAACTCTCTAACATTAGTAGTTTCCGCTGTGCATTGATGAGTCAGTCAGGACTTCATCTTTTATATGTATAGATTTTCCGTTGAACTATGTGGCAAGTAATACCGCCTTATACTACAATACAAGTAAAGAGAAAAATCTGAAACCTATCCATTTGTAATTAATTCATAAAAAAAATATTCTTTATTTTAAGTACGTAAAACAATTTTCCAACGGTAAAGTTTAGTTTGTACGGAACCCTCGGTGCGCGAGTCTGACTCGGACTCAACCGGTTTTTGTTTTTTCTTGTAATTTGCATATAATTTATGTCACTGAATTTTTTATCACACCTCTGCTCTTTTTAGGGTTCCGTACCCAAAGGGTAAAAACGGGGCCCTATTACTGAGACTTCGCTGTCCGTCCGTCTGTCACCAGGCTGTATCTCAGGAACGGTGATAGCTAGACAGTTGAAATTTTCACAGATGATGTATTTCTATTGCCGCTATAACAACAAATACTAAAAATAAAATAAATATTTAAGGGGGTCTCCTATACAACAAACTTGTTTTATGGTACGGAACCCTTCATGCGCGAGTCGGACTTGCACTTGCCCAATTTTTTTTGTTTTTCCTCTACCCTTAAGATTATCTGGAAGACATCGCTCTTTACCGATACGACCACCTATTGTCGACCACTGTTAAATTAGAATTCAAGTGTAATATTTTTCTTGTTGGTGTGTAATAATTTTTTTTTTCACTTCTCTTGCTCTAAAAGTTCGACTTTATGCTGTGCGTAGGCGACATAAAGTAGCTTTTATGCTCTAGAGCATAAAGTAAAATCGTCGTCGAAGACCAAGTAGATTGGTCCAACAGCCACACGATAAAAGTTCCTTAATAAACAGAAAAAAAAACATAAAACTTCATACAATTAAACCCGTTCCAGAGCTTCCGATCCGATCCGATTTATCGGAAGAAATCGGATAATGTGTAGTGTATTAGATCCTAACAATTGCACTACACATTATCCGATTTCTACCGATAAATCGGATCGGATCGGAAGGTCTGGAACGGGTTTTAACTCTTTATTTTATTTCGTTTCGTTAGTATTCTAAGACCAAGGCAAAGATACCGACAGCCAAAGTACACAATAAAACTTCTTGAAATAAACTTGTAACTTTTATTTACTATCATTTATTACTTTTTAAACTATTATTTTAAATATTTCTCATTGCTCTAATGTAACTTTAAATTTTAATTAAATTTGTTTTTAAGTATACCTAATATATTTACATGATACAGTTTCATTTCCTCGCAATCGAAGTCAAAAGTAGAGTGTGCAACTCGTCCATAAAACGCATTTTACACTCGACTTTATATTCATCCTCGCTCGCAAGCTCGCTCGGATGGATAAACGTCTCGTGTAAAATAGTGCGTTTTATGCACTTGTCGTACAATCTACTATTGTATTGTATTAGTTACCAGTGATGGAATGGATCTTATAAGAATATAAGGCTCAAAGTTACTTAAAGGGCAATAGAGCGAGCTAAGCTCGGAGTTTCCTTTCGGGATCGAATCCGAAATGATGAGATACGCAAGAGAACCAAGGTTGTAGATATGGCGCAGACAGTAGCCAAACCTAAGTGGTAGTGGGCGGGGCACTTTGCACGTAGAACCGATGGCCGCTGGGTTGGGTCAGAAAGGTTTTAGAGTAGCGACCGCGGCCACCAACATGGTGAACCGACAACCTAGCAAGACCGATCGTTGTGAAGAACTTTGGGAGACGCCTTTGTCCAGCAGTTATCGGCTGATATGATGATTGTATTAGTCATTAGTGCGGTAGGGTTAAGACGTGAATAGTGACAGCGGTTATATTGGTTTCGGGTTATATCCCTTCATATATGGTTTGCCGTCCTTTTAATTAACCTGATATTCAATATGATACCTACTTTAATTTCAATAGCTACGAGTACTTCTCCCTACAAGACCAACGCGACGCTACGTGAGATGGACTGATGATACCGTGAAGATCCTGATACGAGTGAAGTCTCGAGTTTAAAGGAAAGTAGTTTCACGCAAGCCTGTTCATGTCCAGAGCTGTTGCTTAGTATACAATCTATCGCGGAACGTGTTACGTCGTCGCAAATTATCACTTGATATCTAATCAAAAGAGAAGAGGGCAGGTGATCCTATGGATCGTTGTTGCTAATAGATATATTTTAAGCTGATTAGGATTAGTGATAGGTATATTATATACATTTATATATGTATATGTATTTTAGGTACACGTACACTATGTATCACTTTGTTGTCCGTCCGCTCATCCGTCTATCTTTCAAGACCCTTTATCTCGAGAACGCGTAGAGGTATGAGTTGTTAATTGAGTCTGTAACAAAAGCGCGCATACGCCTTTTTTATCGTATGTATACGTATATACTTAACAGTAGCGGCGAAAAATCTATCATATCTATGTATTTTTTTATAAAAGATACTTTTACCATCGCAAAAGGTTTACGGACGTAATACTAACCTGCCATTTCACATTTAGCAAATGAAACGTCTATTTTTCTATCCAAATATAAATGTAATATAATGTAGTCGACATCGTGCGCCTTTTTTAAAAATACTAAGTTTTTTATAAATATAATTTACATAATTTCCAAATATAATAATAATTGTAATTATACTTAAAGATTCGTATTTTTATATTTGTTATTGTAGGTATTCCGATTTTGGAAATAAATTTACATTTGCATCGTATCATTGGATCCCATTCATCTTAAAATGTTTATTTAGAATATGATAGATTTTTAATTATACAAAAAAAAAACACTAAATGTAACTATACTCGCCTTCGGCTCATTTCCTAAAACCCCACGCGTGTTTTAAGCAACTAGTATTTAAGCGTCTCGGTTTTTTCCGGTCATGTATCCTAATGAATAATAACAACAGATAAAGACAGAATTCTAGGTGAATCAAGATTGTCTATATAGTATGATTATGGATTATATATGTTTAGTACATATCTTCACTTCGTAACAAGCCGTAATACATTGAAAAGAAATTTATCTTCAACAGAAAAGTAAACTTCAAGGAAAACAAAATGTTAGATTATAAGATTAGGCTAAGATAATCTTAGGGTTACTTAGCTATCTCCTGCAAATCTTGCAGGTACTTATGCCTATCATATATCTGCTTGCCCTACGTCAGCCATGATTGCTTCAAGGCCACGGCACCTATTTCATTGCACCTATTACTTGCATGATGTGTGACCACTGAAATTGGCTTAGGTAGCCGTTTCTCTCGTGCGAATTCCAATCGTCACATGTCACGACTGGGATCCTATCGGCTGGCATAACGTATCGTTAGCCATAATTCTGAAATGATTAACAATTTTGGGCGTAAAACCTATTAGCCTAGGTTAGGTTTAAATACCGTACAGGCCCGTTACTTCTCTTCGTAGATGGCGATATTCTCGCATCAACTGTAGCTAATTTAAAAACTAGGCGAGAATTTAAACTTTTATAAAAATAGGCGATGTTAGGTATCCCAGGCGAAGTTACGGGCCTGTACGGTACTTTATAAGAATCCTTTTTTACAAGCTTTTATTTAACTTGCATTGTATGTATGTTTAAAGTATGTTTGTTCGGGTGGAATCTTGCAACTCAATTTTGAAGCAGATATCGTCAACCGATTGAGCTGAAATTTTGCATACTTACTTAACTTTGATGACAATACAATAATATGGTACCATGGGGCTGATCTGATGATGGAGCAGGAAGGAGGCCATAGGATCTCTGTAATAGAAAAAGCAATCCTACCGAGCTTGGGCTCTTTAGAATCGTCTCGGTGAGCATTTGATGGATATCCAAAGAAAAGTACAGTCGGCTATTAAAGCTTGCCACTAAAATGACATTTTTGACAGAAACTTATTTTAACGTTGGGGAAATACGTTTATGCATCCCGTCTAATAGAGGGACTAGAGCGGGTATGACGGACTAACCCAGACTTCGGACTACCGTCTAAAACCACCAACGAAGATGCATTCAACCACGTGCACGCCGGCGGGCGACTCACGTTCACCGAGACGGGCGACACTTACACGGGTGCCTGCCCCCAGTTCTGTGGTGTTCTGAATCAGGGAGTCCCTCAACTCCTTGCACGGGTCCACTACAACGGAGGCAGCAGATGCGCATAGCACCGGGCTCTGGCCTCCAACCATCGCCGGCGGAGCGGGTTCGCAAGAGGATAGTTTGACGTGCCCTCCACGGCCTCCTTTAGTGACATGACTTCGTCACAGAAGGAGGCCAATCGCTTTCCATGCCTCCTCACTGTCAAGCATAGCGTCACTTTATAACAACCCTGAAAAAGTATCTGTTTCAGAGAAAAGTAAAAATTATGGCTAGGAAACCATGCCAAATGACAATTACGACTATTAATTTTACGAAGTAAAACCTAAGCTTGAATTGAATTTAAGTATACTAAAAATTCGAATCTAAAAATTTAACATAATACTAGTACTACATCTCTAAATATGTACCTACCTTAGACTTGGTACAACTTGTAGGTAAACAACGAATAGGTTTTTAATCTTATTAAAACTTTCGTGAGACTGTTTAAAATTGTCGATCAAAGAAAATACAGTGACTAAATTACCGTCTTTCCGACCTTGATATATATACGGAAAACGAAAACACCTGATGACGATGGAGGTATATTTAAGCTTTGGAAACCGACAACTAAGGCTCAGATGAAATAAGTAGCTAAGTATACACGCTGTTATATGATGTATCTTTGTCTGTGTGATCGCAGGGCTGGCTCGTGCCTCGCTCAACGTATTAACATTGCCATTGTAACACGGCCTAAGAGATATTTGTAAGTACATATAATTTAGGTTCCAATAAGTTAAAAGTTGTAGGTTTGATTACCTTATGAGTTTGGAAAGTTTTACCTACTTAGGTACATATATTTTATTTAGTGTATCTTGTAATATATATCGTTTATCACCCAATAAATACAGCTTTTAATATATTCAAGCGATGCCCCTTTATTTTAGTCGTAAAACTTTTGAATAGTCGCGACTATTCAGCTTCCATGGAACCCCGGACTAAGCTGATAGCGGTGATCGACAGTATCGGAGTATCCGCGCTGACGTTATCAACCTCTCGTGATATAATGATCTCGATAACATTCTTCTCCACCAGCAGTTTAGCTTATTTCTGCCGCGCATCGCAAAACGAGGAGGCATTGCGGTCGAAATGAGTCGTAAGTATTTTTTTTATTGAGTTAATACATCTGTATTCTCCAATATCTATTGGAGCGAGATTTGACGTGTGATAGTGAGAATAAACTTCCCATACTGTACTGGTTTTGTGCAGAAATGTGTATGTGCGTAACGTCATTTTAGCAGTTCAGGGACTATACCGTGATGTGCTGTTTAAAATAAATGGAGGGATAAAAATATTCCTAAATTTTCATGAAAACTTATAGCATTACTATGATCCTTATAAAGTGTGCACGTACATTGCCCATAATTTAAATTCGCAAAATTACATCACTTAGTATTTACTTAATTTTTTTGTATGTATGTCCTGTAGGTAGGTACATATGTAATTTGCTTTACACATTTATTTTGTGTGTAGTTATTTAATTATAATCTAACCTTACCATATAAATTTTGATCATATTCATATCTGATTTTTTTGTATGAAGAGTACTGACGGGAAGACGTTAGTACTTTCCATATAAAATGTTTCGAATCAAGTACCTGATTCATCATAAGTCTAGACTCTAGAGTAAAATAATTAAGGTATAACTAGAGTAAAATAATTAAGGTATAAATGTTCTTTTTAACATCAATTTATTGTATTGTACCCGCTTTATTTAATAAAACACTAATGACAAAAAAAATTAAGATATAAATTTTAATATTTCGAGAGTGACATTGGTGTATTATCCGGGTTGAACACAAATATGAACAAATATAAGGAAAATAATCAAATGGCTTAAAATAATAAAGTCATCAAAATATTTTAATGCTGGGCTTGAAACGTGCACAGTTAATAATTTGAATTAAATATTATTTTGGATTGTGAGCGGGTTGGCGCTTTTTAAATTACTTCCATTTCCCAGCTGTTTCTATTCGCGAACTATTTTTTTTCGTAAACCGTTAAATTAACTGAAAATTTGAAAAGTAATCGAAGCCAACATTCTGATGTCTATATACAACGATGAAATAAATTGCTGGAAAATGTTTTTGGTTACAAGTTGGGTCATGAAACTGTTGCGAAACGAAAGTTTAAGAAAAAAAAAACCGGCCAAGTGCATGTCGGGCCACTTTCAGTGTAGGGTTCCGTAGGTGCTCATCCTTCACAATTAACTGCTGTTTTAAGCCCGAGGTTTACGTTAAGAAAGATTTTTAGCTCTATAAAAAGGTCGTAAACGCCCTAGAAACTGTAATCACTTATTACCTTTTAAGGAAAAAATATGAAATTCGGCGATAACTCAAAAACGGCTCAACTGATTTTCTTCAATATAGTTTTCATTGAAAGTACTTATAAGGCCTCATTAACATGAATTTTTCCGATTTTTTTGACCCGTGGTTGAAAAGTTAGAGGGGGGGACACTATTTTTTTTGTTTTTGGAGCGAATATTTACAAAACTACTGACTTTATCAAAAAATAATGTTAGAAGACCCCTATTATTTTTACAAGACCTATTCAACGACACCCCACACACCAGTGTTGAAAAGAAAAAAAATCACCCCCACATTATGTGTTCGAGAGGAACCCGAAAAAAAAATTTTTGTTTAATTTTATTTTACCGTTCTGCCGGCGTTATACATAAACATACTCATACTAAATTTCAGCTTTCTAGTACTAATGATCACGGAGCTAAGCCGCGGACGGACGGACGGACGGACAGACGGACATGGCGAAACTATAAGGGTTCCTAGTTGACTACGGAACCCTAAAAATTGTTAAACCTACGAAATAATTAACTTTATGTTGTAAGAAGGCCACAAAGGCACTTTTACCTGTCGGAATCTACCGGCATTTCACAAGAGGAGACCACTGTTGAGAAAAAACAACGAACGAAACTCAATGGTCAATAATTTACACCGCATGATCCTTCTCAATTAAGAATAATTTTTATGCTTGATATCTTGTGTTCAAAATCCAGTGAGAAAAATAACAAATACTATATAGATTATAAATTAATATAATAGGTATATATAATTTAATTAAAAAGAAAATTTCAATTTAAAAGAGTACTATCGTAGAACCTGAGACGAAATATACAAAGGTAGGTATGGTCTCTTTTTTAAATTCGGAATACTAAACTGACAGTTCCAAGGATTACTAAACATTTAAAGTAAATTAATTTGATTCAATATAGTTATGAATTTTGCCTTAAAATACTTAGGTACATTTCAAAAGTGCCATTTTCTGAATAATTTAAATACGAATAAACGAATAAGTACAAGCACAAATCTTCTAAATGTCATTTTAGTATTCCGAATTAAAAAATAGACTCATACGCACAATTACATATAATTTTTAAGTATTCATTCGCTAAGTCAACTGGAGCACTGTGGCTTAGTATTTAGTTATTTATACAATTATAAATTTGTTGTTTTTATGTGTTTTATCCACGCAATAAAAAATATTACTTTTCAACCTTAGGGTCAAAATTATCACTTTCAACCCGCTATTAAAGCTCGTACTTTCAGGATATGACATCTGAAAACTATAGTGTCCTTTCTTCTCTTAATACCGGACCGTCTGTTGTCAAGAGGTCAATCACAAGATTAAATTAAATACGCACTGTATCATCGTCATCTAACATACAGACTCATTAATTTCCGCCACTCAATCGCGCACGTTAAAGACACTTCTAGATAATTCTGAGGAAACAACAAGATATTCATTCATACGATAAATGAAGATTTTATCTCGAAAAATTGTTTCGCATTGTATCATTGACATTTATATCTATTCACCTCTCGACAGAAACGAATGATGTTGAAACTAACGATAATGTCGCCTGATGAATCGTTTTATCCGATATTATGGAATTTTTTTGAATTGTTTAATGTTTTGAATTAGATAACCAAGAAATTTCTCTTTTTCCTTTTAAAGTCATTCTCATGATCTACTTATCGTTTAATGAAAGCGAGAGAATTAAACGAATTTTGGTCAGCTTCTTGGTAGATTTCAAGACAATAAACTTCTATTTTGAACAGCACACCACTAAATAATGTTTCTGATTCAATTTTTCGTGCTATCCTTAAGGAAATGCTGTAAGATAATCAATGCTAATAATCAATGTTGTAAGATAATAAACAAATCTGGTTTTGGAACCGTAAGTTACAAAAAGTTAACGTAATTTTAAAAGTAATGTTTGTGTACACTTTGCACTGACGTATCTACAAGTTCTCATATTGAGTCCAATAAGTGCTAGGTGCATATAGTAGCAATATTTATTGTTGGAAACATCGATAAAACAGAACCCCTTTGCATGTCCCAACACCAAAGGATACCACAGTCTAAACTCTAAACAAATAATTATGTACCTAACTCACTATGTTTTTTTTTTGTTTTTTAAGGGGCTCCCCGCTCTCAATGACCTTCGATCTGTTGCGATAGATTTTCCCATATTATAAATAGCTAGTCATAATAACAAGTTAAATTTTAAATAGTTTTTCCACAAAAAAATACCGTATCAAGTACCTTTCACATGTCACTGACTTTGAGATACAGGCCGTCAAAGTTTACGATTTTTTCGGGGAAAAAGTTGTGGAAACTGTTTTTTGCGTTTTTCTCGAAAAGTATTGAGAAAAAAAGAAAAAGCTTTACAACAAATTTTGTGGAATATGGTTTAGAACAAAAAAAATGTAAGATATTTTCTACATATACACCGGGGATAAAAGTAGAAACGAGATTAGTGTATATTGGTCCTTCACCGAATATTTTTTTATAAAATACACAGTCGTTAAATCAAAATTCGGGTCACTACAAAGTGTTAAGCATAGACCATACTACAATATATTTTAAATAGGACATTATAACTCTATAATCCACAAACTAGATACGATGTAAAAATCATCAAATTGGCTGATTTCTGTAGGGAGCCCCTTAATAGAATCTTTATATAAATTCTGTTTTAATGCGGAAATACCACATTTTATTTTAACATTGGAAATGTTTTTTCGATCGCGTTGGTAGGGGACCGTTTTCAGCGAAAGTGCGACATCGCTCTGGCGTCGTCAATTTTGGGGCTACGCGGGCCAATGGGGTATCAAAAGACGTGTCTTGACGAGATCTACAAGATGGTGTAAAAAAAAATTGAAAAATTCAAAAACTTTTTCGAAAAAGTGCAAAAATGACGAAAAATTACGTGATTATTTTGCGACTTCTCAACTTAAATCGACGATATCACAAAAACGAAAAGCGATATCGAAAAAATTAAAAAAAGCACTCGGGGTATTGAGTTGGGCTACAGTTTTCAAAAAACGGAACTTTACTATCTGTAATGGAGTTGGAGAAAGCTTTACCTTTATGTGGCGGAGTTTTCGCGGCGTGCGGCGCGCGCGTATATTTATTAGTGAGTTTCGTGTACTAGTAAGTTTAATATTTTTTTAGTTAAGTTGTAAACCTTGATGTTTTTAGATGTTTGTAATAAAGTAAGTAAAAAAAAATATATAATGTATACAATAAAATACTTTTATGTAATTTTTTTTATTTCTTTGGTTCTCTATTTGCTATACAATCTACTACCTATATGTATCATACAATCTCGTGCCCTTCTAGTACTTTGAAAATGAATCGTATAAATTAAACAAATAGTACATTACATCAGAGGCTGGGAAAATGAGTAGGTATATACGGCCGAGCGAGCGTGCGAGCGAGGCCGGATAGTGATACGAGGCCGGGAATCCGTTTTCACGACGAGGCATGTATAGTGCTTTTCTCAAACATACAATGAAATAAAAAAATATACTACAAAGAACAACATTTTATTAATTGACAAATAGGACATTTGAGTCTAACAACCAACTGCAACCTTTAAAAACAAAACCTGCTTTTTGTCAGCCAGCTGTGTGAATGATCTTGTTGTTGAAACCAAAAAAAAGTTACTTTGCAGGCCTAGGCCTGAAAAGCAGTATGAAATCCCTTTACAGTCCCCTCGAGTTGTTGC
Organism: Apotomis turbidana; assembly: GCA_905147355.2. Lineage (NCBI taxonomy): Eukaryota > Metazoa > Arthropoda > Insecta > Lepidoptera > Tortricidae > Apotomis > Apotomis turbidana. The sequence goes on from LR990294.1 coordinate 18,289,252, forward strand.
GCCCAAAAAGCGATACTTCCGAGCCTATTATAAGGAACGTAAAGTCAATATTTCATTGCATGTTTGAGAAAACAAAATTTACTCTGCCTACTACGTGGCGATGGCGTGATGAAGCAAATATTAATTTTCAACTTATTTTATTATTACTGTGACACGTGCGACAGGCTCTGTACCACCCTTTTCATACTCATTTTTTTGTATTATTGCTCGTAAGCGGCCCTATCTACTCACTTTCTTCGTTTCTTCTTTATAATAAAATAAAAGCGTTGACAGGTAGCCGTAGTTACCAAAAGCAATTGAGTGGCTATAAACAATGAAGTCCTATTTTTTTCTTCATGGTCTCAACTTATTTTAACAATATAATTACTATTGCTTTATGACTCCACTATCCTTTATCTTATTTTTACAAGATTTTATTTAGCTTGCATGGTATGTTTAAAGTATGTTTGTTCGGGTGAAATCTTGCAACTCAATTTTGAAGCAGATATCGTCAACCGATTGAGCTGAAATTTTGCATACTTACTTAACTTTGATGACAATACAATAATATGGTACCATGGGGCTGATCTGATGATGGAGCCGGAAGGTGGCCATAGGAACTCTATAATAGAAAAAGCAATCCTACCGAGCTTGGGCTCTTTAGAATCGTCTCAGTGAGCATTTGATGGATATACAAAGAAAATACAGTCGGCTATAGAAGCTTGCCACTAAAATGACATTTTTGACAGAAACTTATAGTATACGTAGAGAACGAGAACTTACCTATAGACTGTTTTTTTTATTTGTTACAAGATAAATTGTTTTACACATGAAGTAGAAAGTTCCTTCAACTAAAAAATTATGATTATTATTTCTATACTTCGTCTTCTCGAACGTAGGAATAGCGTGGCTTGGGTAATGCTGATGATTCCACATCTGGCGGACGAAAGCGTGTGTGCAAAAGGCGAAAAAAAGGCTGAGCCATGTTAAAGGGCGTAGTCCGTTTATAAAAAAATAACGGTACTCGCCGGTACCTGCTACTAACCCTTGTGTTTCTCTTGCGCAAAGAGTTGTTTCCATTATAGTTTGCCCTATCTAAGTGCATTTCCAATGTACCCGAAGGTCGTGAAAGGCACGAGATCTGTGAATTTTTATAAATATTGACACAAAGGTAAATTATGAAAGAAAAATGTCATGTGTTCCGCTGCAATGTAAGCAGGACTCGAACCTGCGACCCTACGTTTCCGGCGTAGTGCTCTCCCAACTGAGCTATCACATCGTTACGTCAATCACACAAAATTTGATATTACATGATTCTACGCTACTGGAGCGCCCTCTGCGTCATATGTGTTTTAAATGCTTATGCGCATTAGCCATACCCTAGGATGTGCGTTTACACGCACGATCCCCAGTCCCCATTGCTTTACAGCAAGTGCGAGGACCTCGAGAGAGATGGCGCATATTTCAATGTTTTTAATAGAATCTTTGTATAGATTCAGCATTAATTGCTTCCATTATTCTTCCAGTAGTCCTAAGATTGGTCCTGTGCGCCCTGGCGGCAGCCAGCGCCTCCGCTCTCTCAATCTCCTTGAGACAAGACCCGGAGACACTATGCGCCGGGCAGGAGAACTTTCTACGGATCGCCAGCATCGACAATTGCGTGGCGTACTACCAGTGTTACGCCGGTCGGGCTTACCTGATGGAGTGTCCAACCGACGCTTGGTTCAATGAAGCGGAACAGGTGAGTTTTATGTTGTTAAGTATAAACATGATGTACAGAACTTCCTACGTATCGCCTGCATCGGCAAATGCGGGGCGTACTACAAAAAAAAACCAGTATTACGGCAAGACACTGCTCTCGGACCTTCCGCTCCCACCTATAACAGCCACTCGCCCCCCCCTAGCAAGAAGTCGTGGTCAGGCTATGAAGGTTGGGTGTACTGTAGGTACCTATGAAATGTCCACGGAAAAGGTTCAATGTAGTGGAACTTATACGTATTATTTAGGCTTATAAGGCTCCCTATGTGTCATCGACAGACTGTACCTACAATGCAGCATGTCGTTGAATTTTCATTTCGTTGACTACTTTTTTCTTGAAGCCAAAATATTTAATATAACACAAGCCAAATAATTATAACACAAGCGCACAAGCCACGAGCTACCATAAATAAAATAAATATCGGAGAACCTCACACAAATCAATCTAGTCCCACAGTAAGCTCTAGTAGGCTTGTGTTATGGTCACTAGACGACAATAAACATACCTATATAGATAAATACATACTTAAATACAAATAACGTACATGACCCAGTTACAAATATTTGAGTTCATCACACAAATATTTTCCCTTGCCGGGATTCGAACCCAGGACCGTCGGCTCAGTAGGCAGTTGCTTAACCACTGCGCCAACCGCGTCAATAATCGTAATAATCGAGTTCATAATAATATGAGCTCATCACATAGGAACCGTTAAGTCAGGTTGTGCTCGTTTTATAACAATAGCAAAAATATGACTGTTCCGATGAGACTTTTTTTTTGACATTTCGATGAAATAAAAGATCCGATAAAAACGCCTGTTGATGAATCGAGGGTTATCCTTGCATTAGCCGCACGTTCTATAGCCTATATAACAAGTTGTGGTTTTGACCTGCGATAGCGGTGCTGCAAGTAGACTTCATATGGCAATAATGTGCATACGTCATATCATAATGCGTCGCATTATACATCGAACAATCGAGTTACTTTACTACACTACGACATAAAAGAGTAGAAATTAAAAGTGGCAATACTTTAGTGTCGTACCTTTCTAATCAATCTAAAAAAATGGGACGACACTATGTAAGGTACTTTTATTCTTATTGAAAACATCCAATATCATGCGCCGCGTAATTAATACTTCATTACTAAATCATGTAAGATTAAATTTACCAAGTTCAGGGTTATAAAGAAGCTTTTGTCTCTTTTCAGGTGTGCGATTGGACAAATCCTCCAGCGGGTTGCAGAATTGAGCCTGAACCAGAACCAGAGCCTGAACCGGAGCCTGAACCGGAGCCTGAACCGGAGCCTGAACCAGAGCCTGAAGCAGAGCCTGAACCAGAGCCTGAACCAGAGCCTGAACCAGAGCCTGAACCAGAGCCTGAACCAGAGCCTGAACCGGAGCCTGAACCTGAGCCTGTACTTGAACCAGAGCCTGAAGAAAGCAGTGAGCCAGAATCTGAAGATTTAGTGGAAGAACCAGCAGAAGAACAGGCTGAGCCCGCTGATGAACAAGGATCTGGAGAAGACTTCGAAGAAGACGCTGTCATAAAATTCTTGAAATCCAAATTTCAGAAGGACGACGCTGAAGAAGAACTAATCGATGTAATTGAGAATCTGATTAACAGCAATAATGACGATGGACATGGTCGACACCACGGACATGACCATCATCATGGACACGACGCTGAACATCACCACGGACACGATCATGAACATCACCATGGTCACGACGTACGAGACGATGCAGACGATCACAACCATGATCACGATCATGACCATGATCACGAACATGACCACGATCATGACCATGACCACGATCATGACCATGACCTCAAACATGACGATGAAGACGACCATGACCATGATCACGATCACAACCATGACCATGATGACGACCATGACCACGTTCATGACCATGAGCACGATGGTGATCATGACCACGATCATGGTCACGGCCATGACCAGGATCACGATCGTGATCTCGAACATGACCATGAATACGACGAAGAGCAAGATTTAGACAGGCTGCAAGAAGAGATCGAAATTTACGAAGAACTAGAAGGTTTGTTACGAGTTCAGGTGGATACCGAGGCTGTAGATGATGAAATAGAGGAAGTTCACAAGAGGCAAGAAGAATCCGAAGACGAAGACGAAAAAGAGGCTTTGAAGAGACAGGAGGAGGTTGAAGACGAGGAAGAAGAGCCAAGTATTCGCAAAAATCGTCAAGAGGAAGACGAAGACGAAGAGGCTTTGAAGAGACAGGAGGAGGTTGAAGACGAGGAAGAAGAGGAAAGTATTCGCAAAACTCGTCAAGAGGAACTTGAAGAAGATGATGAAGAAGTTCGCAAGAGGCAAGAAGAAATCGAAGATGAGACTGGTGAAGAAGCTTTGATGAGACAAGAAGAGGTCGAGGATGAAGCTGAAGACGAACAAGTTATGAAGAAACAAGAAGAGGGCGAGGATGACGTTGAAGGCGAGGAAGCTCTGAAAAGGCAGGAAGATGAAGAAGACATAGAGGGGGAGTCTATGGATGAACAAGAAGAAGTAAGGAAGAGGCAAGAAGAGGGTGAGGGTGAAGTTGAAGACGAGGAAGCTCGCAAGAGACAAGACGAGGGTGAGGATGAAGACATAGATGAAGAGGAGGCACTGAAAAGACAGGAGGAAAATGAAGAAGAAGCCGAGCAGGAGCAAGCTAGGCGTAAGAAGTGGTCTGCTCAAGAGGAGTTTGACGAAGAGGCCGAAGACGAGGAAGCCCAAAAGAGGCAAGACGAGAGTGCGGATCTAGCAGAAGATGAGGAAGCTCTGGAAAGGCAAGAAGAGGTTGAATTTGAACAAGAAGAAGATGAAAGGCGCAAGAAGCGATCAATCTTACAAGAAGAATCAGAGGAAGACTACGATGAGTGGAAGAGGGCTCAGGAAGAAGCAAACGACGTTGAAAGCGATGATGAAGAGGAAATTAAGAGGTTTCAAGAAGAAGTAGAGGCAGAAGAACAGGCTGATGATTCCGAGGAGTCCGAGGAAGGATTTTTCCAAAGCTTCCGATTTTTTTAAGGTGCTGGCGAGTTCAAAAGCCCTTCCCATGGAAGGCCTCTGTTAAATGCCGTAGAAAGTTAATTTATTATAAATAAGTTGTGTGTACGATCACTTTGTGCAATTTTGTAAATATAGTAGGATATGTGGAAGTAAGAAATACTGTTTCAATCCGACTCCACCTTTCGCCACATAAGTTTCCCTGTAGGTAACAAGAGTTAAAATTTATCATTTTACCCACAAATCAATTAGTTATAATACAGTGGAATGAACTGTCGTAAGGTGCGACCATGAGACTGCCTCCGACCTATAATAGTTATTTGTTATACAAGGGGGGAAAGTTGTACTTTACCCGCGAGTGTTTATTTGAAACACGAGCTAGCGAAAGGATCCTATGATTGACCACGAGCGAAGCGAGTGGTTCAAAATAGAATCCTGAGCGTAGCGAGTGTTTCAATACACGAGACGTAAAATAACTTTCGCCCGAGTATAACAGGTGATGAAAACCGTGGTAGTACCGCTTCTTAAAAATAAGACGGGAGACGTGTCTGACGACGCGTTTGGCTCGGTTGGTAGACACCTGCCTACTGAGTCGGCGGTCCCGGGTTCGAATCCCGGCCGGGGCAAATATTTGTGCAAAATATTTGTTCTTGGGTCATGGATGTTATCTATATATGTATTTATATATTATGTATGTTTTGTGAACAAGCTTTGCTTAGTTTGGGACTAGGTCGATTTGTGTATGATTGTCCCTTAATATTTATTTATTTATTTATTTATTAAGACTTTGCTAATTATAGGCCCATCTCGCTTGCAAATGTAATCGCTAAAGTGCTTGATAGCTTGCTTAATGATCATCTCCGTAGTCACATAAAACTGCATGACGCGCAGTTCGGATTTAGGGCAGGATTGTCTACAGAGAGTGCAATATTATGTCTTAAGCAAACTATCAGGTACTACAAAGATAGGAGCACGCCAATATATGCGTGTTTCCTTGATTTGTCGAAGGCGTTTGACCGGGTGGACTATAATCTGCTGTGGGATAAGCTGAGTAAGACATCAGTGCCTGCTGAATGTATTTCTCTGCTTAAATTTTGGTACTCCAATCAGACCAATCAGGTTAAGTGGGCGGGAGAATGGTCTGATGAATACATGCTTGAATGCGGTGTAAGGCAGGGAGGATTAACGTCTCCTATCCTTTTTAATTTGTATGTAAATGGGTTGATTGAGGAGCTTAGCAGCATTCATGCCGGATGCCATATTGACGGAGTATGTGTCAATAACATAAGCTACGCTGATGATATGGTGCTGCTGGGCCCCTCAATCAACTCCATTAGGCGTCTGATTGCGATATGTGAGAGTTATGCCGATCGACATGGTCTTAGGTACAATGCCAGTAAGAGCGAGATGGTCGTGTTTAAGGCCCGTAAATATAATCCACAAAGCGTACCTGAGGTAATGTTGAGCGGCGTGGCTCTCAAAGTGGTTAACAAGTTCAAATATTTGGGTCATATAGTCACGGATAACCTTGACGATGACCTTGATATAGAACGGGAAAGAAGGTCCTTGGCAGTGCGGGGCAACATGCTCATTCGTAGATTTGCACGGTGTACAAAGGATGTTAAGCTGACACTATTTAGGGCTTTTTGTACATCCTTCTACTCGTGCAGTCTATGGGTGAAACATACGAAGCGCACATATAATGTGTTGTTTCTTTTGTTTCTTGTTTTGTTTCTTTTTTCTAACATAGTTTTGTAAGTCACAATTGTTACTAACACTATTATGGATCTATGGTCTGAAATAAACAATTTTTATTTTTTTATTTTATTTATAATACGTTGCGTGTCCAGTACAACAACATATTCAGGATGCTGTTTAAGCTCCCTCGCCACTGTAGTGCATCCGGCATGTTTGCGGAGGCACAGACTGACGGCTTTCACGCTATTCGTCGAAAAAGAGTCGCCTCGATGCTAAGACGCGTGAGGAGTAGCAGTAACGGCATCCTGAGCATGCTGGCTGGACGTCTTGATTGCCCTATATTGATGTACTGGGTGGGCATCTGTACGGGGCGGTTAAAATAATTAATTTTAAATTTTAGATATAATAAACACTAACAACTGAGTAGTTTTGTAAGTCCTAGCTTTTTATAATTTTTTTTTTGTGTGATTTGTTACTAACACGATATGGATCTCGCATCTGAAATAAATGATTTTTATTTTATTTTATTTTATTTTATTATAACACAAAACTTTTCACCTCACTACAGCGAGGAAAAAAGAATAAGGGTTTGTGCTATATCTTTGAAAAATATCTGCAATAATCAACCAATTTGCCATTTATTAAAACTAAGGTCTAATTAGCTTTCATGTAGGTATTTTAAACGGGATTTTTCAGAAAATAAGCTCATGTCAAATTTTACTTTAGCTGCGTTGAAACGTCAAAACTCTTTCTCCTCATGTGGATAAAAAGCGATTTTCTCAATAGATATCAAACAAACAAACTGGGCTTTCCGAGCTAGTGAGGTAAAAATGAATAAGTATAGTCAATATTGGACAACCTCGCACAAATCGACCCTTTAGTCCCATTTCGTAGCCAGATTTAGTAGCTAGCTACAAGATGGGAAAACACATATCCCATTTCGTAGCTAGCTACCAAATCTGGCTACGAAATGGGAAAATCATTCCCATTTGGTAGCTATGGCAAATGGGATATGTGTTTTCCCATCTTGTAGCTTGTAAAACACATTTCGCATTTCGTAGCTAGCTAGCTACGAAATGGGAAATGCTACCAAATGCGGTAGCTAGCTATGAAATGGGGAATGTGTTTTCCCATCTTGTAGCTGGCTACCAAATGGGCTTTTAGTCCCATCTCGTTAGTTAGTTTTGGTAGAAGCTACGAAAAGGTAAATACGTTTTCCCATTTTGTAGATACCAATTACTAAAAATGTATTCTTTGGCGAGGATTGAATTAAGAATAGATTTCCCACACAAGCTTTTTAGATGTTACACTTGAATAATAAATAAAAGATAAATATATAATAGGTATGAACCAACTGAACTCGACTTATAATTTTTAAATATAAAAAAACACATTCCGTTTAAAGATATTTCTGCTTCTTATAAAAAGCTAAACTACTATTTGGACATTAAACTACAAAAGGTGCAATCATTTCGATGCAGTGACCCACGCTGATTTTATTACTGCGTAATTCTTCAATAGAAGCTTTTATTTCAATAGATATTTGTTATGCAAGGCTGCAAAGTTGTTATTTGGCGCGTGTTGAAATTGAAAGCTGAGCGAGCGAAGGAATCTAAGGTTCAAAGACAGATTCCTGAGCGTAGCGAGGCTTTCAAGACACGAGAAGCTAAATAATTTTGCAGCCATGCGGAACACACAACTTTTCACCTCACTACAGGAAAGTACAAGATTCAAGAAATACAATTAAAACATAAAAATAATCATATATAATTTTGCCTTCTATTTAACATATCAAATTTAAAACATAACACACTCAAATCCAAACCAAATAAATACGAGAGAAGCACACATATTAAAAAATAAAAGTAATATGGCCGTAATTTGTATTATCATCGTTGAGTTTTTCTTAAGCACTGTTATATTATATTTGTATTTGAAACTACTTGACACATTCGTTATGAATGTGGGAGAATGGCATTCTGGGAAGGATTAGTTGGCCACTCGGAAGTATTTTCCATAACACTTGCTTTGGAAGTTATTGGACGATGGGATCCGAACAAGATTATTTCGGCTTTACGCCAATAGTTCGGTACAAGAATCTTATATACTAACTGGATGTTGCGTGCCGAACTATGAGTTGAAGCCAGGTTCATTCACCTTTGCTCATATGTTTTATCTCTTTTCCACACTGTGATGTGTTACCATGTTATTTATAAAAAAAACTTATTTTTTATAGAAATAAGAATTATCGGGCATTACCTAATTAATTTACTTTAAGCTAATTCCAACAAAAAATTATGTTTTTCATATAAAACTTTCTGCGATCAAATTTACTTAGTTTTCTATGTATTATACAAAAAAAAAACTGAATCATTTCACGGGTATGCACCTCCTACGTACTATGACAACACTAATAATAAAGAAATATCGCCGATATGTCAGAATTGTCAAAAGTCATTCACCAATTCAATATTTTTTTTCGTGAAATAAACGTATTTCGTCGATTTACTTGCGTAATGCGCTATGTATTGCATAGCAAAGCATTGTAAAAGTAATTAGAGGCAGAAATCCGACACAAAATTTTATAGGTGAGTACTTATTTTACGAAAATGTTCAAAAATCTTACTAGCAATCAGTCTTCCTCTATTTTGCTTGTAAGCTTTGTTAATTTTTATTCAAGAACCCCACGAATAGGTTTATAATGATAAGTTAGAAGTATATTTTGTTTATTTGAAGTTCAACATTGTCTTAAATGAGAAACTAAAGATTGTGTGGTTTTACAACTCGGGTGACCAATTCGTTTTCATGCATGGTATTTACTCGTATAAAATGGACCTAAATCTATCAACTTAGTACGTTTTCTATTCTCATAATTCATATCACAGAATAACATGTTTATTGTTTGTGTCTTTACAATTTACTTGAATAATATTAAATATTGCAGTTTTCCAAAAGATGAACGAAGGAGGCGGTTTTGGCTGTCGATTGTACCGATAAAGGGTTTCAGAGCGTTCGACAATTTGATGACCCTGCTGTCGAAATTGTTCTCACATGTGGAAAATAAAGAAACTGTTATAACGTCCTAGTATTTTATTATTTTTTATCCATTGACAAATACTCCCCTTATGTTTTTGTTAGTAACTATTTGTGGCGTGCTCAGGTAAAAGGAAACCTTTTGCCGGATATCATTAAGGCGGACTAAGTGCAGAGTGGCATAGAAATGCAACCAAAAATGGACTGACAAATTGGTATCTTTTACTACAGAACGTCACATTGATACCTACACCAATGGTAAGTATATTGCTAACCTAATCCACTAATGGCTACCTCACTGTGAACTTAGCCATAGTCACACTCGTATTCACAAACACATATAAACAAAAAACGTGTATACTAAAATTGCTACTATATTTAAGGATTGGCCTCATAGGTGCTCACAATACTCTGGCGTTGCGTAAAGGCGGCTAATACACGGTGAAAAAGGGACGTTGACGTATGCGTCGCGTTTTTCTCCATACATTTAGCCGTCCGTTTAAGTATCAGTAAGTAGTCTCCAGTTACACGGACACTTGAAATCAGCATTGCCTAGAATGCTAATGTTTTATCGCCGACGTAAGGCTTCCATTCCTTTCTGGTAAATTAGCCAGTGCGAGCGGGACGGCAACGCACGAAACAACAATAAAATTTAGCTATGCATATACTTTCCTATCCTACTAGGATGGGTGTTCACTTTCATGATAAAACAGTTGATCGGATTTGAATTTAATAAATTACAAAATCATCAATCATCAATCTGTTGTATATGTCAAATTCCGCGGGATATTCCTAATGTATGCTTAATCATGGACACCTTAAAGAAAGAGATGCAAGATCGGCGTGACGTAATTCAAGGTCATTTTTTCTGGCTTCAAAGGAATGTTCGGCATGCAATATCCAGTTAGTATATAAGATTCTTGGTTCGGTAAATTATATACTTATCGTCTCCAAACATTTAAAACAAATCCTTTTTCGTTTTAATGCAGGCTTTTAGCATTAAATAAATACTCCAAATTGGGCTTAACTTTCTTGTTTTCGATATTTCTATAAAGTAATGACAACAGCATGTATTCTCCACAGACGATGGGCAAATTTGTATGGGGGGTGTCCCCACCCACCAACAGAGATGAGACCGGTGCAGATAGTTTTATAATGACCCAAAAAAGGTGGTTAGATAATTATTAACTTAAAAATCAATGGGGTTCTCCCGTAATTAGAGTTTAAAGTTCGGTAATTAACTGCATGTGGCGAAAGTTGGTACTAATTAACTCATATATTTTTAGAGCTTTTACATAGATGGTAGCGCCAGTATATAAATAAATAGCTTGACATCTTTAGAAATGGTCGGAAATGAATGATATAATTATATTATTAAATAAATATGCTTAACTTGCAGTCATAAAATGTTTATATTGCAATAAAATGCAATTTTATTGAAACTACACTGGCCATCTAGTGTGGAATAGGAGAACTGACACTGACATTATTCTTGACAGTAATTACTAAACGTGTTGAGTAGCCGAACTAATGATATACGTCAATAATGCTAGATCCATATAGTCGTTTATAAACGCCGCGCGCCAAAGACAGTAAGCAATACATAAAAGTATGTATAGTACGGAACGAAAATTCAGAGCATAAATGTACATTATCTATCTTACTCATGCTATATGGATTAGAACGGGACGATGATACAATAATCTCGATGCGATATATATCTACATTCCTGCAATTTGATATGCATCTTGATTATTTATTACTACTACTCGTTTTTAACCCACTTTCACCTAAACGAACTTTTTGGAACCTGGGTAAATTTTGCGATATCTGAAATCGCAACAAGCATTAGAGTAAATTATTTAAAAAAAAATGAGCGGTGTTATAACACCTGGTCGGGCTATCTGGGTTAAGACATTTCGAGCATTCCGTCAGTATTTAGCCCGTCTCACATACAGGTCGTAAGCTTTAAGATTGGGATACGGCTTTGGATGAAATGGAAGAAGTTCTTATCTCGAACACATATGTGCGAGTGAGATAGGTATTAAACTAAAATCATATCGTCAGCTCACGTACTGTACAAGATTAGCTGGTACCGAAAGTATACCTGGCCAAGAAGGTACCTAACATACATCTACTACAGCAGGTAGTGAGTGTCCAGAGTTTCAGAGATACTATTTTGCCCTAAACGTTAAAGAATGATTATTGTCACCTTGACAGTATATCCTCTTTTTTCTCACTTTGAATGTGAAAAAGAGACAAAAATGTACTGTCACAGTGGTAAAAAATCACCAGTGCGCGCCTAGCCTTATATACTTGTCGTTTCCAGAATACTTTCGCTTGCGCACTTTCACTGAAATATGCAAGTTATCCCTATCTTCCTAGACTTCAAAAAATGAAGCACTCTGGGACTGCTCTATCAGATGTCTACCAGGCCGCTTCGTGTTATTATGGAAAGAATAACACGTTCACTGTCTGTGTCTCAGAGCCTCTATATTACAGATACATAAGGTTCACCCCGTCCGACCCACCTTCACACCAGTGTTAAGGTAGGGAAATTACTTTCCCAGCTTTCATACTGACCTATTTTAAAATAATCAGTGTGACGGTGGATCATACAAATGAGTAGGTCCAGTGTGACCGTTGGCTAACCAGGCAAAGGGAAATCGATTTAGTAGCGAGATGATGCCTACTGTCGCTCTTAGTAGACTTTATAATTTTTACTTGTAAAATGTAGGGATTACGTGTTTGGAGGTTTTACAAAATAGGCGTTATGCTACAAATTGTATTAAAACGTATAAAAGTCTACGAAGGCCAATAGTTTGCATCTCGCTACTAACAAACATTTGAGATATGAGACTCGTAATCAAGAAGACCAGGTTATTAGGTATTTGAGCAGGTAATTAACATAACAAACATAAACTAAAATATAATAAGCATCTTCTATTGCAAAACCGAACAAAAACGTAGAATCCACTTAACGTAGAATTAGTAGAATAAGTAATTTCCCTACCTTAACATTGGTGTGAAGGCTCAGTGTGAAGGTGGGTCGGACGGGAGGTTTACATGTCAAAATGGGACAGTGAACGTGTTAAGTATTATACCATGTCTGGTTGTGATGTGTATAAAAACTCCTCAGAATTAAACACAAACGCCTTACCTGTGTCAATATTTCCGTACTTTATTAGCGCTTATCAGTAGAAATGAGAAGTTAGATGTTACGATTGAGACCTGCATCCATCACCTTAGTATAAAGTATCATTTCATATGTAACATGTGGCTAGACTTAACAGAAAATTAATCATCATCATACCCCCTTAGTTTATCCATACCACCACTTCCCCAATCGAAGAAAAATGTGGATTATTCCCTAATGTTTTATTGTTCTTCACTTTGATTTTGACGGCAGTTTTCACAAGCTTAATTACCTTTTCAGTGTGATCCTCAGGATCGTGAGATTTTCGATGTGGAGTAGTTTCCGATTTAGGACCTATTTGGAACTATCCAGAAACTTAAAAAAAAAAATAGCAAAAAAATAACCGACCAATAAAACTAATAAGCCAAAAATAACCCGTTCAAGTACAGATTACATTTGACTCACTCTTTGAAGTAGGTCCCAACCACTCAATTATTATATTTATATATTATAGTTTACGTGAGGTTTGGCACCGACTTCAAAGGGTGTTTGTATCCGGCGCCATACACACCAGGTGCAAACTTAATCCGGCCAGTTAAGATGGGACAAGCACGAAACCCTCGGTGCGTGAGTTAAACTGGCACTTGGCCGTTTTATCACTGTTAAACAAGGTACAATTTCTATTAGGTCCTCTCAAAATTTGCTTCTGGCTGTCCCTTCTTCTTCTTCCAAATTCTATAACAGCTCATTTACCTTTCAGGCTACTCTATTGTGGAACTCTCTCCCTGTTGAATTGAAACGTAGGCAATCCGTCGCTACTTTCAAAACACACCTCAAAGAACATTACTTGTCTCTCCTTTAATACTCTGTCACTGTGACTGACATAATCTGTGGTTCGTTACGCAAAATATTATTTTAAATATAAGGTGTAAGTAAGTTTATATATGAGTATATATTTAGTCTTATGTTCATTTATGTATATTTTTATGTATGTTTAAGTATCAATATATATTATTATAGGTTTTAGTAGATTTTAATAATTTTTCAGTAGTTTTCTTGATTACTTTTTGCATCGCCTACTCATCTCATTTCATTTATATTAATCCGCTACCCAAAGGTTGTCTGGAAGAGATCGCTTTTTAGCGATAAGATCGCCTATTGTTTGCCTCTATTGTAATGTTAAGTGTCATTTGTATTTGTATTTGTTTCTTCTTGAGGTGTGCAATAAAGAGTATTCTATTCTATTCAATTTTATTCATTTCAAATCATACTTTATTTAAGATTAAAAATCCATATTATTTGTCAGTTAACAATAACTTAATACATAGTGTTAGCATTATTGGACAAAATAAAATAAAACGAATAATACAGTGTGGACTTGGATCCATATCCGTAGGAGTGGAGAGTTCCACCGCACCGGTCTGAGAACATACGACTGTTGGAGCTCTCGCGTAAGCGCTTTAATGCAGATGCACACCGCTTCCTCATGATGGCCGGGAAACCGTCTGTATGGGCAGCCGTCGCGCTACACCGCCACGGCAGCCCCATCAGCACCCTGATTGCATTATTGTACTAGACATGTACGTCGCTATATGGCCGCTGCGAATATGAGACCCATAGATAGCACGTGTACATAGACTGACAATAATTATGCTTTGAATAGCGTTAATTTAACTTGTGTAGTACAGCGTGCCAATCTAGCCAGCATATTACAACGGACAGCCAGCGACCTACGTTACTTATCGATGTCAAGGTTATCCTTCAGGTGACCCAGTGGCCCAAATATTTAAATTATTTTATTATTATATATAGTTATAGGTTCTAAGCAGTACCAAAGACGTAGGTACTAAATCTGCGAACCACACAACATCGAGTGGTCTAGCCCTCCTGACGCTCACCCTTAAGTGACTGCCATCTAATCGCCATAACCGTTATGACAATATGGAAATTAGGCTGCAACGGGTTCAAAGTTACCCAATTAGTTACCTTAATATGCATATTTTCTTTCTTATATTTTATTTATAAAGGTTTTAAAAATTAAATATTATATAATATACATACAATACATGACGATGCTGATATTTGAATTTACTGAATTTACTCTCTTTCAGCAGCAAATCTCTCTCTACCTTATATCCTAGCATACCGTTTGCATTATTCTCTTAAGATCCATTCTACTTTCAGCATCAGCGTTTATTTTCCACCCAGATCCATTGTTCTGAAGTAAGAATCTAGTAAAAGATTTTGCGACTTGATATTTATAATCACGCCTTTTTCCCAACGGCGTAGCCATAGCTAAGTTCATACTCTTGCTACGGTCCTGGCGTGCACGTACTATTATCTATTCTGTGGTTGCACTTCAACAGTAATTTATCTCGCCTGCATGATCGTTGGTTTAGAGTACTTTTGACCTGCCCTTTTATAGAACGTGTAATCGAGAAACGTTCGTCTATGTCTTCTTCTTCAAACATATCCATTTACGTTGTAGATTTGTCTGCTCAATCTACTTCAATGCATCCTTTCCAACATACCCAAACTATCTTAGCATCCCTTTCTCAATTTGAATTACTACATCTTTTTTCACACCTTAAAGTTTACGAACTGCATTTATTTTAATTTCTTGCTTCGTCTGCTACATCCAACTTTCCGTACACAAAAATGTTGGAACCAATACACTTCTATGCACATCCAGAGACGCCTTATCTTAGAGATTTCATGGCTGGGCAGCTCGGCAAACGGGTCGACCGTCTCTTGTGAACAGCCTAATTCACTTGTTCTAATATCTCATGTTCATACTATTTTCTTTATCAAATACCATGCCTTTCGCCTTTTTCGCATTCACTTTAATTCCTTTCGTTTACGAAACTTTATTATGATTATCACAATCTCCTGCAATATTCAATCTGTCGACGAAAGCGATACTTGACTGAACTGACAGCATTGTAAAAGAAGAATTGAACACGTAATTACTCCATAATCAATCCACAATCATTCTCTTTTAATTCTGTCAGAGAGTTAGTTACTTCATAAATAAATAATAGAACAGCTATCGTTACACGTACATCCATGTCTATTACCGTTGGATATTGAACCGACACTCATTACAACCTTGCACCAGTCTCCGGTCTTTCCTCCAACACAAATTCAAAACGCAGTATAACTTACTCTCCACTACGCTCTGGCCTCGGCTTTTCGGCGGGTACCCACCGTAATGTTTAAAACGTCTTTTACGCTTTCCCAAATTCCTTCCCATTCCTTCTTAAGCAGTCGCACCAGACAGCTACGCTACGCCCGTTGGTAACTTCACTTAATCCATTATTGTATCCACTTTTAAGAAATCTATGTAGAACTTATTTTTCAGTAAATAGATCTCACATGGAGTTAGTGCAAGTGGGGAGCGAAGCTAGTATATTTGAGTAAAATACAAAGATAGCGAACATTTTCTATACTAATTATACAATTTAACTGCAGACTAAACCTTCGCACGTTATGTTGCTAAGGAAAAAAAGTTTATTTGATAAAAAAAAAAAAAAAATTTACAAAATATAACAAAAAACTGTACAAAATAGACTATCAAATCAAATAACCCGCCCCTAATCTATACAGGCGCAAAGGCCCCTAAATCACGTTGAATCACGATGGACAGCCTTAGCCCCAATATTGACCCTGAGCGGGTCTCATGAGTCCTCTCGCGTAGCCGATGCACAATTCCCAAAAAAAACCCTTCACCTCCCTTTTTGCCTCTGAGGGCCAAAAACCGGTCGTTTTCAGCGCCAGCTACATTTTGTATGCCAACTAAGAACATTTTCATTTACTCGTCTCACTCGATTGTCAGTCCACGCTGAGTTGTTATCTCTTGTTTTATTCTGAAACAGAGTTTAGCAATTATTTTTACAAGCTTTTATTTTACTTGCTATCTATGTATGTATGTTTTGGTCAAATCATGCAAGCAGGATTATAACGATAACGTTCACATGTGTTGATACATACATATGGTGACCGTACCAAGCGTAGCGAAACCGTATAATGTCAGGATATACCGTATAAATATGTTAGGAGCTCTTGAGCTCTTTGACGATGTGAACTAGACAAATAAAAGGGAAATTAAATGCACAGTATTGGAAAAGATTGTGAAAGGGTTGAAAAGTATGAAATCAGGTAACGCTGCGGTATATGACAGAGTATCCGTCGAAGATACAATGGCAAGACGTAGCGGTGGACACGCGTCGGTAGCTCGTATCACCACGTCCCAAGAAGCGTTCGCCTTGAATTTTACACAAACAACCAATAAAATACAGTTCATCATTATTTATTATAGACTTCCATAACAAAACGGTTCGTTTTGGTACGGTTCAGTTTGGTTTCATTTCGGTTGCCTGTACATTCTATATATATATATACATATATTATAATTTTAGTGGACTATACAAAAACAGTCCAACTGTTCAGTTCTCTAAAGAAATGAGGTCAAAGGAAATGAAATATTATCACCTAGGTACCTCATGAACGCAACCGCGGGAAAACCGCGCTCTCACTGGGAATTGAACCCAGGAGCCCAGCTTTATATAAAAGATTTTTTCTAATCATCATACCTTGCAGCGAGCTAATAACATCGTCGTGTTTACACGGCTCTGCTCTGATACTACAAATAAGGTTTAAGTGGAATAATAATGTAACTTTGATGTGTAATACAGAAACGTTATTAAACGTTAAACAGACAAACAAACATGAAAAATAGATAGACAGACAGATTTCAACTCATTTATGCAGGGGTAAAGCAGTCCAAAATTCAAACTATTTTATGAACAAGAATGTTTATTGTGATGCCACAGACAGACTCACAATACACAGACACGCATACAATACATTACAATACATACAACCGTAATTACTTATTACCTTCTGGACGTTATCGATTATACGCGACACATTACAGTGTGTGTGTAACGTTAGAAGTATAAGGACACCGCACGGCACTTACGTCATCATCATCATCATCATCATCATCATCAGCCAAAAGACGTCCACTGCTGGACATAGGCCTCCCCCAGAGAGCGCCACCATGACCGGTCCTGCGCCTCCCGCATCCAGCGGACTCCAGCGACCTTCACCAGGGTCATCAGTCCACCCTGTGGGGGGCCTACCCACGCTGCGTCGTCCGGTGCGTGGCCGCCACTCAAGAACTCGATGGCCCCAGCGGCCGTCGGTTTTACGAGCACTAACGTCATTTTAAAGAAAATTATGAAATTTTGCGATAACTCAAAACTGGCTCAACCGATTTTACTCAATATTAGTTTTCATTGAAAGTACTTATAATGCCTCATACTCATGAATTTTTTCGTAATTTTTTGACCAGTGGTTGACAAGTTAGACGGGTGAGGACGCTATTTTTTTTTTTCGGAGCGAATAAAACTGCTGACATTACCAAAAAAGAATGTAAGAAGACCTATATTATTTTTAAAAGACCTATTCAACGCCACCCCACACACTAATGTTGAAACGAAAAAAAAAATCACCCCCTTCACCGTTAGGTGTGCGAGAGGTACCTGAAAAAATAAATATTGTCAGTTTTTATTTTACCGTTTTGTGAGCGTAATTAATACACATACTCATACAAAATTTTAGCTTTCTAGTAGTAATGATCACGGACAGATGGACAGACGGACAGACGGACAGACGGACAGACGGACAGACGGACAGACGGACAGACGGACAGACGGACAGACGGACAGACGGACAGACGGACAGACGGACAGACGGACAGACGGACAGACGGACAGACGGACAGACGGACAGGTGGATAGACGGACATGGCGAAATTATAAGGGTTCCTAGTTGACTACGGAACCCTATAAATGAACATTTCAAAAAAAAGAGTGTACTGGGTCGGCAAAACGTACCTATGTGAATCCACTGGAGATGCAAGCGTCCATAGGCTGTAGTAACCGCTTACCATCAGGCGGGTCATAAGTTTGTTTGCCACCTCCGTAATATGTATATAACAATAACTTAACTACTTATGCAGGATTTTAATACTACCTTAAATACTTACCTGATTTGTTTTGATTTTCATAGGTATTTTATAATATGACTGAGCTGAAAAAAAAAACATTCTGTTAAAATGAAAAAAAAAACGACTATAAACTGATCTTAAAGTATGACAAAAGTTAGATTTATTGCAGAGTCAAGCTTTTACTGCTAATATTTTGCGGTATAGAAAGAACCTGATCCTCTCCACACAGCTGTACAGATTTTCTTGGTTCAGAACTCGATGCTCTAGAATCTCTAGATTAAAACACAATTCTATGTTTAATGAATATCAAAGCATCTGTTCAGGAGCTACGACGCACAGACAAACTTAGTAATACATACAGTCATACATACTTACATACGTAAACATGATGACACATAATCGAGGTTAAAAATAATGAAAAATACTATTAGGTAGGTAACATTCTTCCCTCAACAACAGAACACCAGATACGTGTGAATATGTCCATGTTATATGGAGCGGAATTTCAGATAATAACAATAAAATAGGCTACGATATAAGCATCAGTGTGTATTACAGAAACGTTATTAAACGTTAGACAGACATACAAACATGAAAAATAGACAGACAGACAGAAAGACTAATCCATTTATGCAGGGGTAAAGCAGCTCTTTTCTGTATACCTTTTTTGCTCCAAAATCCAAACTGCTGTACCTAAAGAATGTTTATTGTGACGCCACAGATACACAGACACGCATACAATACATACTTTAATATTATGACATCCTGGAGTGAGCGAATGGCTACTGAGGCAGAAAAGTCCTGGAGTAGCGACTACGTAGTTATAGAAAAACTCAGCGTAGGAAGGCTTCCACCTAGGTGGACAGATGACCTCGTGTAGGTCGCGGGGAGGCGGTGGATGCACTACAAGCAGGGTCTTTTTCTATAGCGAGCTCCCCTATAGCTCCTGCCTGTGTTTAACAATGGACGTCCGTGGCTCATAAATAGATAGGCAGAAGCTTGAGAATAGGAGAAGCTTAACAGTTGTCTCGCCAGCTAGACTAGCAAATTCAGACTTGTATCCTCCTTCACCGCGCCGTTCTCGTCCACGGCAGGGCATTCGTCCTTACCTTAGAGCCTAAATGGTCGCATATGGTACGGTTCCAAAAGAATTTTCTCTCGAGATCATTCAGTGGAGTTGACTGCAGTAACCGCTTACCGTCAGGCGGGCCATACCCATGTTTGCCACCTCCGTGTTATATTAAAATAACTTTTAATAATACCTTAAATACTTACCTGATTTGTCTTATTTTCATATTTTATAATATGACTCTGTGCTGAAAAAAAAACATTCTGTTAACAAGAAAAAAAAAACTTTATAAGTACCTAGCTACGAGTATGAAATAAGTTAGGTTTAACGCAAAAAGGTAAAGCTTAAGTATTAGTTCCGTGATACATCTAAATCGGTTCAGCAGTTTAAGCATAAAATGGGAACAGAGATTTATTTCGCATCTATAATATTAGGGATTATCATTTTAATGAGGACTGAAACATCTGACCAATCAAATCAACTATAATATCAGTTGTAGTTAACTCGTCCAGTACGAACTCTAAATTCATCTTGCTGCTATCTATGCAAGGCGGCTGTTCTTTAAGTCTTTCACTAATACGACGACGATAAACATCTCCCGAAAACATCCTGATGATCTCGAAACAGCTATACAGATTTTCTTGATTCATAACTGGAGTTCTCGATATCAGATCATCTTTAGTAAGTAGCAATAACCTAAATTCAAAATTTTAAAACTCCCGTCACAAGATGCTGGTTGCCTCCCTCATTTTAATGAGTGGTAAAAAAAGTTGCCTATGACTTGTTTCAAAGTTGAGTATCTTGGAAATGGCTGCGGTTATTTTCAACAAACAAATCTAAAAACAGCCTGGACAGACAAGACATTCGGTTTAAAAACTGCATTCAAATGGGTCCATCCGTTTGAGAGCTACGATGCCACAGACAAACACACAGATGTGTAGATAAACAGATACTTACACACATACACATATTAAACTTATAATACCCCTTTTTTTTCGTCGAGACGTTTAAAGCGTTAGTTGAACAGGAAACTGAGACGATGATGGGCTGACTGCGCGCCGCAAACCGCGCTATTAGCCTGCGCATCAGCGTACACTTGGATGTCCGGCTCCATTCATAGCGTCGATCACTTGTATCACTTGTATGGCGACGTAATATGAATAATCGCCTTGCATTTTCTACAAACAACTAATAAAATGCAGTTCATCATCATTTCGACCCCAAGACGTTCACTGTTTTATACATATTTATAAGTATATCTCCCTGGCGATTTGCACAACAAACGGTTCTGTTTGGTTTTGGGTTCGGTATACTTTCTCCGAGAATAGAAATACAGTTGAAATGGAAATCTTACAAGACCCCATAGGCAAATACATAAATCGTTGATGCCTTATAAAGAAATGTTATTTGAAATATCTACGTACCTGTATTATGGTAATCATTATCATTTGTTGTTTTCTCGATGAGAATTCAATTTTGCAACATTTTGAAGACTTGACATATTTTTAAAGTGACAGGTGACTTTTGTTTGGTATAATTTCTTTATAATTTTTAGCCCATAGACAATGCTTTTAAATATTTTTAATGCTAAGGCTAGACTGATGTTTAAAAAAAATCTACTCACCACCAGAGGTCGGTAGTCTAATACATCTAGTTGTTAGCACTAGCGAACTCTAGTGAGCAGTAGAAGAATTGCAATTTTGCTAAATCAAAAGTGTAAAATGGTTATAAGTATACTGATTTACGCATATATACGATTATAAGTACGTAATTAGAAACAGTAACTACCATAATACATTGGTGTTCCATGCAATACAACTTAAATACGAAGCATATGCAAGTTTACTGAAATAAAAAATCTGCACATGAATCTAGTTTTAAGTAATATAATAGTGTAATAATAAGATAACACTAGCTACTACAACATTTAAAATGAAAACTATCACGGGACGTTCATAGGCCAACCTCCAAAACAGAGTGCTCGTCAGTAACTAGACGAAATATATATACAAACACAAAATACGATTTTCTAAGAAAACACCATGCTTAATCCGAATGCTGTCTTAGTGAAAAAACATCATGTTGTTAAGGCCTATAAATAGAGGTATGTTTCATTTCTGTTGGTTATCGGGAACATTGGCCCCCACCGTTGAATAAAAAGTGTAAATGAATATTGGCGCCACCGTCTATGCATAAGTAGTCGTTTTGTACGAGTTAAATAGTACCAATTTTGTCCACATTCCTCTTAACAAAACACGATTTTCCAGGAAAACCCCATATTTCCGGGGATTGTTCCCATACTGAAAAACAATCACATTGTTGAGATCTACAAGATGAGATATGTCCCATCTCTGTTGGTGGGTGGGGACGTTTTGCCCATCCTCCTTTACGTTGTTTTATGAAACTTCCAACTTTTTAATTATTATTTTTTTTCTTGGGTGCGTTCAGAAATTACACTCTTATGTTCCAAATATTTTGTAACAAATAAATATTAAAATTTGTGTTGTATTTAATATATATTTACAAGTCAAAATATGTAAATGAAACTGAAATACTTACTATAAATATATATATAAACATATTCAACATAAAATAAAGTGTAGAAATTATAAAAACTTAAAAACCTGTAACCACAAATCAGGTTTCTGGACGTGATATTGTAGGTGTATTTTTTTTTTAAAAGATGTATTCAAACGTACATATGATTTTAGCCGGCCTGACCAGATCGACCTTTATTAGCGTGCGTTGATTGGTTATTCGAAGATTTATCGACTGATGAAATCAGTCACGCGTTGAAAGAGTCTTAAATATAAAAAAGTTACATGCACCACAGAGGATCAAAATCGTCGTGTTCGAAATTCAAATGACTTTTGCACGCTAGCGGATAAAATAGACTTTTGCACGCAGATTTCGCCCTATAAACGGAGGTTTTCCGAGCGAGTGAGGTGAAAAATGGCTTGTCGGGCGAATAGGTATAGATGACCGACCGTAGGGAGGCCGGATAGTGATACGAAGCCGGCAAGCCTTTTTCAAAGCTAAGGCATGTATAATAGTGCTTTCCTCAAACTTAATGAATGCAATTAAATAAAAAAATACACCACTCAAATGAAACATAATTCAGCTGTTCAGCCTGTCATGAACACATATATGCAATGTTAACAAAAATTACTTCCCGGCCTCGGACTTCAATTTTGTATGAAATTCCATTAGAGGTATCTCGAGTCGTTTCGCCCGAAATGTGATACTTCGAAGCCTGTTATAACACACGTTATGATGACATTTAATTGCATATTTGAACAAACGATATATTTGCATTTGAGAAACGATAATCGTTTGAGCGCCCAGCCTACTCTGCTGATTACAGGCGAGTAATCAGACGTACTGCATTGTATAGTGGCGAATGACGTCGTAGCGCTTGTCCTAAAAGATAGATGCAATAAATTTCGTCGGCTGTGGCCAGACTTCTTTGCGTTCAAAAGGTTAAGAGTTTCCAGTGAAGCGATGCGGAGCGGAGGTGTGCGGAATCGATCAATTACATGTGTTCATATCTGTATATCGGCTCCGCCTCCTTGGGACCACACCCTAATCCATGGTAAAAAGGTAAAATCACAAGAACAAACATCAATTTTATCAATTTATTACACCATTATTATACAAAATAAATCTCAAATACAATAATAATATTATAAGTAACACAACCAAAGCAAAACATTAAACATTGGATTTGAGAGATACGTCTATGTCACGGTAGGCCCGCAGAGAATCGGCCGTAAATGCATCCTAGGACATATGTTAATGGCGACTGGTTGTTCCGTAGATCCATTAGTTAACTAAGGTATGACTCGATCATAAAAGTTACTCTACTCATTGGCAGTAAACCGACTTCAACACAATACTGGCATATTTTTCAGTCGAGACCCAGTAATATCACAAGCGGTCGTCGCGCAAAGATGGTTCACCATTAAAAATACATTTACGTACGTAATAAAGCTACATATAAAAAATAAACTTCTAAAATTGTACACAACATAGCAACAGCGTTAAAATTAAAGTACAAACCTTAATCGTTCGAGTTTAAGACAAAATTTAGTCAAATTCGTTTTGTTTCGCGCTTTTTGGCAACACAAAGTCACAGGCTAAGTCAATGTTGGTCGTCGTCGAGTATACGTCACTACAAAGCCAAAAGCACGGAAATGAACGCGGAACGTTACAAGATTAGTAATATTAAAACTGTTTACAATGGTCCACCTAGCAGCACTGTATAAAAGAGTAGCTAATGAGTAGATTAGATATGTGATGTATTAAAATATAATAGGATAGCTGCGACCGTGGAGGCGACGTCGACATCAACAACAATCCGCTCGTATGATAGCGAATCAACGGTATACGAGTTAAATATCACAATTCTAGTTCGACACGCTTCCACTGCCGCAGCTGTTATAAGACTATCCTAAAGCGTATAATAGTAGAAATACGTGTTGTATACCTAGCGATTCATAACCGATAACCATACTTGACCAGAACCCCGCCTCGCGCCTCTGCGCTGTCCAGACCGTCGTCCGAGCTCTAAACTCTTTGGCAAAACGCACTGACACAACGCTAACTTATCGTAAAATATCACCGCTAACAATTCATTACCTTTCCTTAATGTCGGCGGCAAACGTAACAATAAAGGAATTCAATTAAAAATACTGTTTAAATTACAAATCCCTGATAAAATATGAATATTGCGGTTATAATAATTCATAAAATGAAACAAAAAATTTAAAAATAAATATGGAATAAAACAATTATTTACAGGTATAAAAGGCCCCGCGTGAAGCGACAGCCGCAAGACAGCAATTCCGACATACAAATCCGTGTTTCAAAAATCTACTCTACGTTCTACGGCGGTTACATCAAAATATCACGAGACAGAATACATAGTTCATTCCGTTAGTATAAAATTACGCCACTCGGGTTCACTACAGACTTAAAGCGTGCCTTTACGATTATTGTATCAAATCCTTCGATCAGTAGAAAAGTACGAAATAACTGTGGTTGTACAAAATTCCTAGTCTATGGTGGGTCGATCAGCCCGCGCGCATGCAGCCGGGTCAAAACAGGCCTACGTCCTTCTTCATGTTTGTCTGCTTCCACGCCGGCAGCACCGCGAATTCCTCTTTGGTCATGCCGAAAGCTTCCTGCAATGATAAACGATACTATTACTCCAAAATACTATGATATACCATCTCCAAGGCAACCAACTAACTCTGAGAAGAAAATAAAATGTTTATAGCTCGTATGCTATTTTTGAGATGGCTTCAAATCAAGACCATACCATTCGAAATCAGATTCCCTTTGGTAGCGTAGGTTCGCGTCCTACCGACTGTGCCATGGAGGGATGCGTCAATAAAACTACGCAGTCGGATCAAAAGTGATTTTTTTATGTCTTTGCTTATCCTCATGCATATAACACTACATGAAAACTAACCACACAAAGTACTTTATAAAAGTCAAGCAGAGAAGAAGAATAATCACGAAAGATTTTCATATTTTCACACAAGACTTAAGAGTTCAACACATTTAGTACAACATTGTTGTGCAGTAGGCCTCAAAGAGAACAAAACACATAACATAATCCGACCTTCGGTTATTCTCTGTGATGTGTAAAGCCTAATATTCAGAATTTACCCGTGACTACGCTGATCATACTGGGGTTGTTACTTGCGACGACGTTGTTTCTTGTTACCTGCCTTACTACCTGCCTTTTTATCTGCCTTATTAACTGTCTTGTTGGCAGGTGCCTGTAAAATTAATTTGACCATGCCTAACCTGCACTAAATAAATCACTAGTCGTTAATTAATTACTCTCGACAGTTTTATTGTTATAGCAGCGAAGGGTTATTTGTTAGAGATGAACTAATGCATCCAAATTAGAATTATATAACTCGTACGTTTTTACGTTTAAAAAAAGTCTTAGTTTCACACATAACATACACGGGTCATTTCAAAAATTACTATTTACAAATCGCCTGGTGACAAACAAAATTCGATATCATTTCTGTCACTACTCTTCAAAACCTCGTATCTAGTTTGTAGTGATACTGAGATACGAGCTTTGTTTCGAGTGGTATTTGTCATTTGGTGAGTTTTGGTTGTCAACAGACGAAATTAACCATTTTGGAATAAAATCAATCTTAAACTGAACGAGCTTCCACCGTGTTCACATATATTTTAATAAATTTAGATAATAATATATTATAATAATGATAATTTATAAAGGTACCGAATCATTAGTTACTATTTGGTCTGAATCTCTTAGGTCAAATCGTAAACTCAAACCTACTGTTTTTTATTTGAAACAGTTCGAAAATCGGTCTCAGTGTTAGTAATCGACATTAGGGTGCACAGTAAGATCAGTTAGTTTACGCTACAGTATATACAGAGGGGTTACCTATCTGAAACATTAATTTTTGCTTTTTCTGTAAATTTTTCAGAATAATTATAAAACGAACCGAACCCAACCTAATGAGTTTTTAAGATGTTTATAAAATCCTGAACATATTACGGGATTCAGGATAAAATCACTCGGACAAAAAAAAATGGCGAAACGTTACAGATGCTGCCCTGCAAAGCTAAAAGGCTACCTTTTTGTATGGAGCTCCATAGCAAAGGTCGCCTTTTACCTTAGCACGGCACACAGACAACCCCCACTAGACGGAGCATGTAAGGCGACCCGCGCGCACCAACGATATGGTACGGCAGAACATTAAAGTATGAACACGGCGGCCACCGTTTAGTTGCGTCCTTGTTTATGATCCATGCGTACGTCAACGAAAAAAGAAATTAAATAAATAACATGGTAAATTGTAGTGCTAAGTGGTGTAGAGCGACCTCATAAACATGGACGCAACTAAACGGTGGCCGCCGTGTTGATACTTTAATGTTCTGCCGTACCATATCGTTGGTGCGCGCGGGTCGCCTACGGGTCGCCTTACATGCTCCGTCTAGAGGGGGTGGTCTGTGGCACGGCAGGATGGGAAACAAAAGTTATTGTCTCAGATAGGTAGAGGGTGTGCGCCACCACCACGTACCAGGAAGTCGGGGCTGGCGAGATGCCGCTCGAGATGGTGCGGGTCGACGTGTCCGGGCAGCGGGCGGCGCTGCAGCGCGGCCAGCGGCAGCTGGGCCGCGCTCGAGGACAGCCGCGACAGCTCGGCCGCGCCGCGCAGCGCCTCGCCCGCCTTGTACCCGTGCTGCAATGTGTGCGCTAGCTCCAGTGCGGTACGTACAGTGCGTGCGGTGCGGCTCGAGGCCAGTATTTACAAATTATCTACACCCATATTGTTGAATAACTTTAACAAGTTCAGATACAGACCTACTACTTGGCTGCGACCAAAATCAGCCGCGGACTGAGTGGCAGGACTAAGGAGAATCTATGATAATGATGATGATATATATGTGTGTAGATAAAGTACTGTATACAACTGTCCATAATTAGGTCTTATAACACTCGTTTGATCCTATTATGAAACTCGCCTTCGGCTCGTTTCTTAAAACCATACTCATGCTTTAAGACTTCACATTATGTAGCAGTTGCATAAATTACTAATCTCAATTCGGCAGATTGGTGCGTTATTATCGGTATGGGTCGATCTGCCCGATCGGGTCGACAAGTACATTCGCCATTACGATGTTTAACATTTAGCAAGATGGACTCAAATTTTCTTATCGATTTCCTAGTCTCGTAAGAGTATACAACATTTGACTTGATAATCAACTAAGCATTGAATATGCAATCTGAAGACTACTACAGAAGTTACTTTTCATAATTTCTGTACTGGGATTATGGAAGACAGTTAAATCTTCCTTTTCCTCTGCACTCTTCACGATAACTTAACCTAACCTACCCGGATTACCGTTTTGCCCACCCAAGTAACACGATCTTGTCATGTTGATTACAAATGCTTGTAAGTAGCTCAGCAGATGCTCGACAAAGCATTATCTGCCATTTCCCTTGTTGTTTTTCAAAGAAAATACAGTTAAATAAGTTAATAAAAGACGTTCTATGTTCAAAAGTTCATTATCATTAAATGTTTCTATTACTCCAAGCAGTTAGAGAAAATAATAACAATTAAATTAAATAACGAGTAAATATCTGTGTGTCTTGGAATGTATTTACATGATCGTGTTACTCGAGTGCAACGACCTTCTCCATATCCTTACAATTACCACCACCCTGTACAACCAGAGACGTAGCTACCACCGCACATTTAGCATAACTAGCTGCGACTTTCGCTGTAGCGAAACATTATCCATCTCTTTCACAGTGTATTGAAAGAAGAGGACAAAGTTTGCCGTGCGACAGTCGCATTAGATAGTAATGCTAGAAGCATGTTATAAGAAAATAAGGCGCTCCGGCCAGTGAGACTTTCTACGTCACTGATCAGTGGCCGCTATTATATTTATTTAGTATTTAAAATAATTTTAGCCGCCAATCATATAAAAAAATATTGTTATGCATTTATGCATTCCAATTGTCATATGTTTATATGACAATATAATACAATACTTTATTGCACACCAACAAGAAAAATATTACATGAGAAATCATAAATTAAATAATGGTAGACAATAGGCGACTAAGTTTTATTTTAATTAACACAAATTATAACGGGTCTAACTCGATACTTATTTATTTTGTTAGGCAATTTCGTCGGGTAGTAGTAAAAACTCGCTGTTTTACCAGTACAGTCGAGTTCATTTACATCTACACACTTACGAGAACAAAAATATCTGACCACGACCCTATTGTCAGGAGCATAAAATCGTGTTCAGATATTTTTGTTCTCGTAAGTGTGTAGATGTAAATGAACTCGACTGTACATCTGAGACCACTGCGTGTGCAACCCCGCCGAAACGTTAGATTATGAAGGTAAATAAGAAATATCGCGTTAGACCCGTTATAATTTGTGTTATTTACGTATACATACCGCGAGAGTATAAAGTGTTATATAAGTTTTATTTTGTCGTAATAATTGAACGCTCACGATTATATAACATTCATACAGGTAACAAGGGGATCGGGGAGTATACAGATACACCACAGAAACAACCAACCAATCATAGCATAGTGTATTGGTTATTCACTGTAATACTGTGTAAATAAATTTGTTGTAAATAAATAAATAGCGTGATGGCGTCAAAAGTCCCGCCTGTCATTATTTATTTTATTATACTAGAAGTAGGTCCAGCTACGTCTCTGCCACCACAACCAGTACAGTACAGAAAGCTCACCGCGATGTTGGCCTCGGCGGCCTCGTCGTGCTCGGCCCAGGCGTCGAACAGGTGCGTGAAGGGCTGCGGCTCGAGGCCGGCGGCCACGACGCGCACGTCGGCGCGGCCGCCGCGCGACGCGGCCCAGTACGCGGCGGCCGTGCGCAGCGCCGCCGCGCGCCAGGCCTGCCAGCGCGCCGCGAACGCGCCCACGCCTGCCGACCGCAGTATACTATTCTTTATCTAAGCTGAGCTAATCCACTTAAGAACTGAATACCATTGAACAAACCACAACTGGTAAACCGCAAATTAAGATAACGAGCTCGTAGTAAAAGCAGATTGTAACCACCTTGGAAGGTTAATATAGATTATCGACTCTATTTCCTTGGACATTAGACTACAAAATGCACTAACAGAATAATGGTGATCATAACTTTTTGGAACTTTACAACCGTCCGACGCTGCTCAAGAACGTATTCTCTTGAAAAAGGACTATGATCTCTCGTCAACAAACATTTTAAACCTATTCAACAAGGAATAAGGCTGAAAATTCAATATCCACGCAATGTAGTTCTAACCTTGTTTTGTAAGTAACTGGTTAGCGCCAGGTTCGCGTTTATGAGAACAAAAGCAGATAGGATTGTATTAGACACAATGCTATTATGAATGCAGATAAGAGCATTAGTTCAGCTTGTAATACTTTAACTATACACGTTCTTACAATACAGTTCGATGTGTGAGTATCTCTCAAAGCGCTTCGCCCGTTATCGGTCTTCTGTTGCGTATAGGGCACAGACCACCCCCACTAGACGGAGCATGTAAGGCGACCCGCGCGCACCAACGATATGGTACGGCAGAACATTAAAGTGTCAACACGGCGGCCACCGTTTAGTTGCGTCCTTGTTTATGATCCATGCGTACGTGAACGGAAAAAGAAATTAAATAAATAACATGGTAAATTGTAGTGTTAAGTGGTGTAGAGAGACCTCATAAACATGGACGCAACTAAACGGTGGCCGCCGTGTTGATACTTTAATGTTCTGCCGTACCATATCGTTGGTGCGCGCGGGTCGCCTTACATGCTCCGTCTAGTGGGGGTAGTCTGTGGTATAGGGTGAAGTGAAGCTAGACGAGCGTAATTTGGGTCGCATAAATTTGGTCGCGCCATACATCATGTCACGTGATCACGTCACACTAAGCATGGCGCGACCGAAGTTTCGCGACTCAAATTACGCTCGCCTGGCTTCACCTTTCTCTGCCTTCACCTTCACTCTCAAAACGTTTCGCCCATTATCAATCTCCAGCCGCGTATATTGATAAAATAAGCTACACTGGTAGCTAAAGTTTGATAAAACTATACTTAGCTTGCGTAAAAACACGTTTTGTGTTTTTCTCCTATGATAATGGATCATTTTCTCAATATATGTCACAGGATAGTGATAGCGGGTTAACCGCTCTTAAAACTACCCTGCCGTTTCTAGGGTTAAAACGGCCAGAGAGATCTGCAGTGGAAGCTGCACATATGTACATGAGCATAGAATCCCAGATTTAAAGAAACAAAAAAAAGACCGTCAGCTCCCAAGACTAATTTTATACATCAGATAAAGAGCTCAAGATAAAAAGTTGAAATTTTGACAATGCTTCAGTGCAGCAGGGCTAGCTATCTTTCCGCGGGTTTGCTTGTCTCGCGACTTAGTGTCATCTGTCATTCTCATACGGAACTAAAAGGAAAGTGACAGATAATATTTCTTGCGCGACAAAGAATCGCGTGTCACAGTTATGCTAGACGTGCTGCTTACAAATGGAGACTGCATGCTAACTACGCCTTCGGCGTGCAATTCCCGCTTTATGTACTGCAATCAGTCTGTTTAAACGCTAAACTAGGACCAGTAAGCGATGGCAAATAACAGAGGAGTTAATAAGTAAGACGATATGTGTGATACTGACCGGCGTTCCGCTCCGCGGGTTCTAGTTCGCCGTCCTCGCCGCGAGGCCACCAGCCCTGCCACAGCCACACGGACGTGCCGTCGTCCAAAAGGAACAGCGCTGCAAACGAATACACAAACAGAGTCACATAAATACTCTCTAGCCAATATTTTTATCAAAGCAGTAACGTCTGCTAACGTAAACCAAATGTTCACGTAAACGCAGGTTCGAATCCTGTCTGAACCATTAAATTTTTCGCTTCATTGTAAACATTTGGTTTACGTTAGCAGACGTTACCGTTTAATAAAAATAATTAATTCGGGTGTAGCACATCGTTACTATCGATTCTCAACAAATTTGAGACGATGGTGCCGACGATAAAGTCTAAATCTTTACGGTAGATGGCGCAACGATGCCACCCTAAGGCATGTTGAAGCAACTGGTTGAAAATTTCAATAGCTTTGACATCTGGTTCGGTGGTCCAGTTGGTAGGAAACCCGTGTTGGCCCGGAAAGCCGTTGGAAACGTAGGTTCGAATCCTGTCTGAACCATATTTTTTTTTTCAATTTTGTGCTTCATTGTAAACATTTACTCTCTAGCCATTTGTCAAATCACGAATTCTTTCACTGACACTTATAAATGAATGTGTCTTCTGTTTTTATAGAAGTGTCTGATCCTAACAGAATCTGATGAAAAAGTAAGAGTGCGTCTATTCTGAAGCGGAGCGGAGTGGAGACGTGCGGAATCGACCAATCACAGAAGTGAAGCTTAGCTGAGATACAGATTTCAACTCAGGTGATTGGTCTATTCCGCACGTCGCTCCGCTTTAGTGGAGACGCCCCCTAAAAGAGTAAAAAGGAAAAATTCTTCCTTATAGTCACAGTGCGGTTTACCTATAATTTACTCTATACTACTATGTCACTAGAAAATCTAAGGAACTATAATACAAAATAAAACAAAGAACTAAATATTACCTGGTTGCGAAGCCGAATACAACTCCTTTTGTTCAAAAGGGAAGGGTGTCACCAGCCGCTCGTGGCGCAGCGGCGACAGCACCTCGTTCGCTTCGAACTGCCCGCCCAGGTCCGTGAAGTGGAACAGCCGCGGCGTGCCGGCCCCGCCCGCCTCCTGCCCGCCGCCCAGCACCGAGTGGTAGTGCTGCTTGTTTGCCACGCCTAGAGCCTCTAGCACCTCTTTTGGTTCCTCGCTCTCTTTCACCTCGGTTATAATGATGTTGGATACGTTGGAACCGAATAGGTAGCTCGATTTCCGAGCGATGAGCTTGTTCGCTAGTTCGATGGCTACGTTCTTCGTGTGTTTGAGGCTTCGCGATCCGTGCCAGATGTAGAGGCAGCCTTTTTCGGTGTCGACGAGTAGTAGAGAAGCTCGACTGCGGAGTTGCCTGACTGAGCAAGGGACTTGTACTAGGTAGGCCTCGTTGGATAGGTTGCCTCGCGTTACGAAGAGCTTGAATCGGCTCTTGTCCGTGTTTTTCTTTCCTTGGTGAACCACTAGGTTGCCTTGGAAAAGGTTGAGGAACGCGGGCGGCTCGGTGCCTTGGGCTACTCTGATTTGAGGTCCCTTCTCTTTGTCTAGTTCGACCGTCAACAACGCGGCCGTGCCTTTCTCGTTGGAGGAGGCGTCTTTGCCTTGCCAGCAGAAGTAAGCGCAGCGATCTCTTCCGGTTACGGCATGTTTCGACGGTTTCCCATTTAGTTCTCGGCCTGACACCGTAATCTGGTACTCCCATCTGATAATATAGCTGTCTCCCGAGAAGAATTCGCCAATTTCGGCCTGATTTTCGACCTTTTGGAAGTCGTTTTCCTGAATCAACCACTTGGAGACAGATTTTGTTTTGATTTCGTAATGTCTCATGTTTTCCTTGTCGTAGTACTGCGTGCCGCGGCCGACGTGGGATCCTTCTAAAATGAGATCTGGATCCTGGTACTCGTTCGACCACATTTCTTCGGCGTCGCAAGGATTGATTTCTATGCTATTTGATTTGTTCTCTTGCGGTTTCACTTGTATAACTCGGGTGTAATCGGGCCAATCTAAAAATTTCTCTTTGAACAGGATAGTTTCCATGTGTTGGGTGACTTTGGAGAGAATCGCCCAATCGGGGCGGACCTTGGATGTCTTCTCTGGCGAGCTCCTGTCCTCCCTAGCACCTTGATATGTAGCAGCGTTCAAAGGATTGATATGACATTCCTCGTAATTGTATCCTTCGTCGAACAACTCTTGGGCTAATTGCGCGGCGCGCCTCCGGCTTTCTAGGGGCACGTTTTTCCCATACCAAATGTACATTTCTGACCCAAAATCGAAGACGATGACCTTCGATTGGTTCAGCATGGCGATTTTCGGCATCTGGCCCCAGTATTCCTTGATGGGTATTAGTTCGTCGTCCATGACTTCGTAGCACATGTTAGTTTGTACGATGCAGGACTCGTAAATCTCATCTTCGTCCGGATGTCCGGTCTCCACGGGCTTGTAGTCCTCGATGCCGTCGGTGACGCCGAGCAGCGACCAGAACTGGTTCCAGTGCTTGTTGGAGTAGTTCTTTGTCTGCTCGTCTATCTTGATGATGGCGGTTGAGTTCTTGCAGCCGAGATCTTTGGTGTTTTGGATGTGCTGGGCGACATCCGTACTGCGATTTCTGCAAATGGAAAAAACAGATGATGTGGCTGTCCTACTAAAATTATACTTCTGATACTTTTACTCTATACTTTTTGTTCTTTGAAGAGTATTTTGCTATCAATGTCACCGAAGCAGAGAAGGAGTTCTTATCGAAAAGAGGAGAACAAGCTTCTCATTGCTGAGAGGAAAACATTTCGCAAGATCTTTGGACCGTCGCACAGAGAAAATGTTAGTCGTTAGACATTAAACCAAGGGATGTTTGTGTAACTAGATGTTAGGGTAAAAGTTAGAGAGATATCCATACCTCTCAATGACATTGGCGTAGTGGCCGATGTAGAGGAATAGTTGGTCAGGCGTGATCAGCACGAAGCAGTCGCCGCGGTTGACGTTCGTGTGAACTGGCTCGACCAATCTCGTCTGGAAATAATGAAATAACACATAGTTACTTTAACACCGGATAAATATTTTGACGAACATAGCCTCGTCACCATAACCCGTGGTTTCCGGTGCACTGATGTTTACTGTCGGTCCAGTGTTAAATCATTCGTTCACCGAAGACCCCGGGGTATGCTCAACACTCGGCTCAATAGCTCGGAAATTCTTTTATCAAGTTCTGTCTACTAAGCATCTTCTTGATATCTCAACTGGGTTGGCAACTCAGTATCATACAAAGCACAGCGCCGAATGATCATTATGTTACGTCGAGCTGCGTAAAACTAGCCACGCTACCTTGCATCTAACAATGGTAAAAGTTATTTTTACGACTTTTAGCCAAGTGCAATTAATACAGAAGAAACTGACTAACATATAAGCGAATACGGACGGGCAAATGGCGGAGTTTCCAAAAAAAACTGACAATATTTCTGGAAACATTCACTAGAATTTTAAAGAATATTTCAATTGGGAAATTTCCTATACATCCAAAAGAATTTCCATATGGAAAGTTTCGCAATTTCGAAAACATGCCGTCGGCACATTAAGCGGATTGCAACGGTCTCTCCAAATGTACAAGTATGTACCAATGAATGAGCAATATACCTGCACTCGCCGGCGGCCCTTGACGTGGAGCAGCATGAGCGACTTGGTCCCGGGACTGGGCACGCTGGTGGCGGACGCGCTGCGCAGCGCCACGTTGGAGAAGTCTTCCTTGGTCGCCAGCGCCGCCAGCGCCTCCGCTGCCAGACCGCAGTTGGCCGTCGCTGTTGGAAACATATGATTGGTTATTACAAATACGTACAAAGATAGAAACAGTGAAATTGTTTTAGACCCTGACCAGATTTGAACTGGTACCTTATGCCATGCCGACGTAATAAATGCAAAAAGTACAAAAATCTAAAAACAACATCAAGCGGTGACATTCGAAGATACCCTCACCAGACTCTGTAGCTTAATTGATCAGAGCGTATCGCCCCGGCATGGCGTAAGATACAAGTTCAAACCTGGTCAGGGTCTAAGATCTTTTCACTGTTTTTATATTTGAATTTGTAATATATGTACAAGAAATAATTATTAACACACACATACATAATCGTAAAATTGTTTGTTTGGTAAAATTTAAAGCTAGTAACTATAGTTTTCATCACTCTAAAAGAAAAGTCCGTAAACATAATTAAAACATCTCCCGACACAATGAATTTTTTCACCTTATTTAATGAGTGGTTCAAAAATGCTGCTAAAACTGAACATAACAACAAAATTTGAAACCTTAATAACTTCAATATTGGATGGGACCCAAAAGTGTTCAGTCTTGTATCTTTAAAAACCTTGCATTACCTTTTTCCTTAATGAGTTGTTCCCGAATGTTAGAGGAAGGAGGCGGTGAGTATTCTTCCCTCAAGTCAGTTCGCGCTGCGAGGGCTTTTAACGGATTTCTGGAGGCGGCATGTCGACGCTCGCGTTTTGCTCGTCTTGCCCAGTCGTTAGCCAACCTGTACAAAAGAGAATATATAAATATAAGCTTCTATAAGTATCACGGACCAATAATTAGACATTATTATAACAAAATGGGACTTAATCGCGATCAATAAGTGTTTATAAGTCGTTCTCAAGCTAAAGATATCTTAAGTGTTGTGTTTCGATCGAGTGGCAGTCTCGCTAAGGTGACGCCATATGGAACTACAGGAATCAGCAACCCAAAACCACGATGAGATTTGAATCTACGTGTGTAGTTTTTTTCTTTCTAATTTCAATCGAAACCAAAGAAATGAACTATATATTTCAAAAATATGTTTTTAAAGCATTAGTCCTATCAATATGACTTAGGAGTATAATAAATACTCTAATCACCGTTGATGTGCGCGGTTGATAAAGATCCAATCGCAAAAAAGGAATCAGATAGGTAGGTGTCAGGATTAATTAACGTTTTTATCGATCGGACACTATAGTTGTAGAATTTATTTAATAATAATATACGTACTAACCATAAGTGAATAATCACTATAATCAGACAAGCGGGAAGCTAAATTATCGTTATAATTATAAGAGACAAAAAAAAAAGCAAAAAGATATCACCACTAGGCCCCGACGAGATTCGAACTCGTGATCTCCTGTTTACTAGACAGGCGCTTTAACCAACTAAGCCACGGCGCCACACCTCCGCCACGTGAAATTGTTGGCAACTAGCCCGAGCGGATGGCTAAAAATGCTGCTACCGGATACTTTGTTGATACAGATTTTGAAGAATTCGAAGCAACATTGTGTAGCATAGTATATTTTAATAAGCTTTAAATACAACGCGTACAGCCGTACACATAAAGTATCATGTATGATGTTAAAGATAGATGTATTTAATTAAAATATTATTGGGTTTCACCTAATTTTGTATACATTTCGCGAGGTCTGGTCAGGAGACATGGAATTCGACAGTTGAACGATATGTATATTTTTGCCTGCAATTAATGGTTCCGTGTGTCTAATCGGATATTATCAAATCATTTTATAAACCAAATTAACACATGTACAAAGATACACAAGCGTAAACTGATTGAGCTGAACTTAAGGATCAACGCTCGAAATTTCATCGAGAGCTCATCTATAAGGGGACCTTATCTTCTCAATAAAGGTAATTTAGTAACAAAATGACTGAACGAGTGCGGCTTAACTTTATATGATGTTTTGAGTGGTCCGTGACTACTAAAACGTTGCAGCATCTTGACAACATCTTTATGGCCCAACAGGGTGAGCCCACGCCATATTGCAAATTTTTAGTG
This sequence comes from Apotomis turbidana, assembly GCA_905147355.2. Lineage (NCBI taxonomy): Eukaryota > Metazoa > Arthropoda > Insecta > Lepidoptera > Tortricidae > Apotomis > Apotomis turbidana. The sequence goes on from LR990294.1 coordinate 18,325,996, forward strand.
GCACTAATTTATTCTACTGGCAACGACAATTATTTAGCAACTGCCGTTGAGAGTCAGCGAATGTCAGTGATGTAAACAAAGAGGAAACAGAACTAAATATTCCGCAAATTTCAAGTATTTATTTTTTTATATTATTAAGCCAAAACTATCAACAGTGATTAAATTCAAGTTTTTTCAATAAGATTCAGTATTTTTTACGCAAGAAGAACGAATGATTGAGCAGTATTCCCGTAAACAAGGTTTTAAATTTGGTCGATGACAAATCCTTGACAAATCGCTACTGACGCAAATATATAGCGTATGCACATTACGTATTGCCCTATGAAAGCTATTTGTAGTGCCACTATCCATTGGTTGGACCGACACTTCATAGCCTTTAAATGATTTAATGCCTCGTTTTGTTACTCACATTTGCCGCGAACTACTATCGATGGCGTCAAGGTCCACAACCACCTCGTTCTCCGCCGTCCGCTCCTTTTCCATGACGGGCGTGAAGAAAGCCTGGAAGGTCTCATCGTCAGCTCGGGGCACCCGAACGGGGCAGCCGGACTTCTCGGCACCGGGGGACTCGTCTTCTGGATGATTAAAAATAATAGTAAAAAAAGAGGAATATGAACAAGAATAAAACCAAAAAAAGATAATGAATAAAATTTCTTGGCTCTGGAAAAGGTACTTAAATGTTTATAATTTATTAATGGTAGTAGGCAACGTCTGTCAGTTTGATTGTAGACTCGTATTCTCGTTTTTTTTCGGTCACGTTACAAGGCGAAATAATAAATCAATTGAACGTCTCGTCATCCAGGGTAACGTCACCCTTGCGATGGACTGACCACATTAAATCGGTTATGGGTGGGCCTTTGCATTAGTGCACCGGAATATTTGCGAATCGTGGGATGATGAAATATCATCCAGCGAACATCTGCCCAAAATAATACTAGCAGTTGATCACGATCACGTTGTAAAGAGTGTAACGACTGTAAAGGAGAATCTCCGTAACCCGGGCAGGACTTTTAGCGTGATGGCTGATCGTTTCAGGAGGAGTCCGCTCTTGAAAATTATCCTTATTTGGCTCCCCAAGTATGTGGCCTGTTTTCTAGCTAAAGTGTGATATCGCCCTCTACGTCCTGTCTGATTTTGTTATTAGACCGGTATGTACCACTTGTCACTCGAAACAAAATTACAAGAATGCGTTGTGTTTAGGAAAACTTGCAGAAATATGCTAGTGTAGGAGCTGTAATGCGATATCTAATGAATTATTTTTACTCACTCTCATCAAGTCTGCTGCTGATGCTCTCGCTGACACTATGGCTTCGCTTGAAGGACTCTCTGTCAGGCTTTCTGGTGTCCTCCTTCGGTTTCTCCGCGCACACGACCGCGCACGACGCCGACCGAAGAGGGCCCGACACGAAGCCATTGGTCGGTGAACCTTGCTTGCGAGATCTGCAACGAAAATGTGAAGATTGATTGTAGATATGCTTTTAGAAATATCCTTGGCGAAGACATGACTTTGTTTTACTTTAGAGCATAGCAAAGCTAGAACATATGGGCATACCTACTTAATAATTGGACATGCCGATGGAAATCAAAGTCTATAGACAGCATCAACTGGCGAGGCGCAGGTATTCTAGAGGTATTGGAAGAAATAAAGGCATCTCTTGCCACGCTGCGTTGCACCCTAATTTTAGGAACTAGAAGATAACATTTATGTTTTCAGTTCGATTGAAAAGAGTTTACATGGAAGACGGTGTGTCATATTATATTGAGTCGACGAGCCCTTTAATGGGTGTAATTATAGGTGGTGTTTTGTGGCAGACGTTTGCTAAGTAATTTGCACTTGGGAGCAATATTAAGGTTGTTAGATGACCATACTCCCAGGGTTTTCGGCGCACGAATGATTGAACACTAGGCCAAAAGAAGGTTTAGATGACATAATTCCTGTCAAAAGCGAAACAGAACAGACTGAAACCGCAGCAGCTCAATGTTTCGAATATTCAAAATAGTGTGTTTATTGATACGTGTACAGCTCACGATGTAACCTCTAATGTATTTTAATTTGTGGTCACCGATCGTAAACATTAAAACCGACACGCCACTTTTAATTATTGACTTTAGCGCGTTCTCACCACATGATGACCCACAAATTAACACTATTACTATTATTATAAATGAGAGTTTGCCAAAGAGTTTTTATTATTTCTGGATAACTGATGACGCCTGATTCTATCTAGTTTTATGCTCCTGTTTATCTAATCTGTATTCCTCTGGTATTTTTTACATACAGTCACAAATTTTATCTGCCTGTTCTTTCCGGTGCCAGACATTTTACACGTTACTTGAATACTGTGAAGAATAACAAGCATGTGCAACTTTATAAGTATGATTGATCGTTTTTCCTATGAATAGGCATTTCCTTTTTTTTCTATATTGATCATTGGGGCGCTCCAAACGTGTCACTACCATGGCGGGAACGAGAGCTGGCTTTGAAATTGAATTGCTCTTCATCGTACGATAATTGTTCTCTGTCCTTTTACATCTAATACTATGCGTGAGCGCTGGGTGACACACTCTCGCTTCACAAGCAAAGCCGCGGCTAGTTATATTGGCTCGGATGAACTTATTGGCCATAGGAATTCCAGATGACACAAGCAGGCGTCGTGGGCTGAATGGTTGTTAGCGGTGATGAGGATATTAGGAAACTATTGTGTGGTTCTTTAAGCGCGTCATAACTATAGTAAACCTAACAGAGATGCCCCAGCGGCGCGGCAAGCGGTTGAGCGAGAGATCCGAACGCGGCGTCATAACGAGTGAGCGAGACATACGTACCTACACCGCTGCCGCTGTCGCGCAAAGTCGTGGCATCACCGTATATGGAACTCTTTGCCGGTGCATGTATTTCCTCCTTCTTATAAATTGGGACCCTTCAAACGAAGCGTGAAGAAGAATCTCTCGGGCCAGCATCGCAGTAGATATCAACTGACATGGCACCGTTGGTTTATTATCAGTTGCCATTGCGACTTGGGTTCCCCTTTTTGCTTACCATTAAGCGAAGTGGAGCCACTATGTTGTGCCATTATAAAAAAAAATACGATACACGCTTATGATGACACATACCTAAACTTGTTGGCGACGGGAATGCCAGGTGAAGCAGGCGTAGTAGGCGTCGCCTGGGTGGTTACAGGGGGCGGCGTCAGTGGTGGCGTGGAGGTCACTTTGTCGCGTTCCAAACGACCCGCCACCGTGAACAGGGACGCATCGCTCTGTGGTACGCGCTTGCGCCATCCCTGGAAATAACAACAATTATAGGTGCTTTGTTTTGTACAAGCCTTGGAATAGCTAACATAAGCAAGAGACAGCAACCAACCAAAGAATATTTCTTTAAATAGGTAATAGAAGCACTTATACATTTACAAAGAATTCAGTGTGGACTAACTTCGATAAACAACGTAAAGTAAACCTATATGACAAAGATATCTAATTCGGCCTCGTGATCTCAAGTCTCAATCTCGGCGAAGTCGTTCCAAACATAGAAAGGTAACCTGACGATTCATTGTTATTGTTTCTTAACACATAAAAAGAATATTCTTTATTGCACACCTCGACACGAAAGATATACAAACACAGAAGAAACTTAAAATTAGAATAGAGGTAGACAACAGTTGATCTTATCGCTAAAGAGTGATATCTTCCAGACAACCTATGGAATGGCATTTAGACATATCGTCGGGGATAATGCAATACCGCGTAAATAACAGCTGTCGATAAAGTTCTCATTTCAATAAAATACTTAGCATTTGTTTGAATATTGATTCGTGACTTACGCGGTATTGCACTATCCCCGACGATATTACTTTTTTTTCGTTCTACTCTTTCCAAAGCTAATAAATGAACACTCTTTCGCAGTTCTCCTTCTGAGTTTGTCATAGACATATTAAAAAAGCCTATTCACGATAAATACGGCCAGTATTACAAAGATTGGAAACGGGATATTTATTTATTTAGATTTATTAGTTACTTCAACAAAACAGTGTTATTTTTATATTTTCACTGTAACAAGATCTAAATCATCTAGAAATATAATTAGCAATGACATAAAACACTTCATACAAACAAACGGACCTACTTATTTGTTATATAATTAGTTATAATGGCCGTTTCATGTACATATTTAATTATAATCTAATAACATTAACCTATTTACATAAAAATTATGAATAATCAGGTCTACGTTGAAGTAAACATATGAAATGTTGTAATTTATGCATCATATAATATTTAATTGACGTTCGGATTAACTTATATAAATGACTAAATAATTATATAAGCGTGTATTCGTCAAATAATAAAAAAATATCGGACAACCTTACACAAATCGATGTAGTTAACTCTAGTAGTATGGTGTAATCAAATATAGCCACTTTTATAATTTGCCATATTATGATTATGACTATCGTCATTTTAAAGAAGGAAACGGACCCAAACGTATGAAATTGCATGTTTTTACATTTAATTTCTCTCCACGTAACACCATTATCGTAAACGGAAAGGCATATTATCATACATTCAGGCCACCCATTTGTGATGTCGTTCTCGAAAACGTTTTCATATTTGTATGGAAAATGATCGTACAACATTCTTGCTCCATCATTGCTCCGTCTATACTATATTCATATGCTATACTATATTCAGCAACAATGAACATTGTGACCAATGAGGGACTCGCGAGTATTTTTCGTAATGGCTGAAAATTTTAACATCTTTAAATCACATATTTCCGCCATTTTTAAAACAAACGAAATCCCCTGCTCACTAAATTTACAAGAACAAGCAGAAAACCGGATAAACAAACATATGAATGCATTATTGACCAAACTGAAACGGAGGGGCCCGCTCACTCAAAAACCGCTTGCACGACTATTTAGTATTAATTTGTTATGAAAATCAATCGGTGGCAGCGTCTCAACCAATTCGCGTAGTCATTGAATTGGTGATACTGGTTGTGCAGCGAGTGAATCACCCGCACCGGTAGCACTTACTCACGCAACAAAATATCCGCATATACATATTTCGGAGAACCATGTTACAAGACCACTAAAAATGACAAATCTTAAGCACGTCCCATAGACAGTTAAAATCGGTTAAAATCATTGCTCAGTTGTTGCACATAGCAACTGAGCAATGACTTTAACATTCTGGCCTTCATTTTTGCCTCGTCATCTCAAGAACAACCAGAAAATGTCCACAAGAGTAAATAGAGGCCCAATGCACAAGTTTCTCCATAACGACCTATCGTGCACCAGCCCGTCTAGCACAACTTAGCTTCGCGACTGTTGTCGCGCGACATAGCATCGGCCGTCACCCTCTCACAGTACTGTGAAGAAAGCGACAGGTAATATTTCTCGCGCGAGAAAGAGTCGCGTGTTTCAGTTGTGCTTGAGGTGCCGCAATCCTGACTCGGTCCACTTTGGTAAGGCTCTTTCCACACTGCTTCTTTCCAACAATTTACCCCGAGAATCGTACAACTTTATTTGGCGTCAAGTTACAAAAACAAAGTCTACGAGTAGCTGTTATTAGACTCCTATGAAAAGAACTCAGTAGTAGTCAGAGTGTCTCAATTCGCGTACTCATTCATATCGTACTAATTGAATCAGTGATACTGGATGTGCAGCGAGTGAATCACAGGTAGCACTTACTCACGCAACAAATCCGCATATCCATATTTCCGAGAACTATGTTACAAACCACTAGAAGTGACAGTGTGATGAAAGCTCTAAACTACTCGCGAAGTTGACCGAGGTTGGGTATATATGGTAGTTTAGAGAGGCAGTTCGGTGGAGGAAGTAATACTTCGGTCAACGGGACTTGGTCAACTTCGCTAGTAGTGTAGAGCCAGGGTTAGTAGGATAAGTACATTGAAAGCCACGGAACAGTAAACATGTGTTTGATTGGAATGCAAACATGCATGATAAGTGATAACGTTAATTTTGTGATTCTTTAGGTATGTGACAAAAATAAAAGAGAGAGAACCACTTCATCTTTTGTTTTGACTGCGAATTATATATCATCAGGTAACATAAATTTCTGATAGATTAATATGATTCACGTTCGTAAGTGCCGCATTTTATTGGACACTGCTTAAATCATCTTTTAAAGATGCAACAGGCCAGGTTGTTTAAGATACCTACATCTTTTTATCAGTGCGAGCGAGTTGTACCTATCATCATTGTAGCGTTCACTTCCATAAAACAGGATGGATTCTCGGAGTTTTGATTGAACTAAAATAACCATCAAATGAATAATATATATAATCACACGTCACCTATATAGATAAGTCCTCGTAAATGTATTCGTGGTGGTTGACCACGCGCTTTATGTGACCGTGGCCTTAGCTCTTCACTACTCTTACACTATGAGATAAAATGAGACAGCGAGTATGACTACCAATGCCCTTTTAATATACAAAACCGGAAAGAACCTTTAAGATTTATTGACATCACCGTACAAATAACCCATTAATTAAATGCCCCTTGAACTTTGTGAATTACCTTTTAAAGTGGTCTGTAAGGATATTATCATTAACGCATTGGAAATGCGTTGTTTCAAGTTGTTTCGCATTGAAAAGTAGGGTTTGCAAAGGTCGGGTGATAATTATTTAAACGGCATTCCTACTCGCCGCCGTTTCGTGCTGAACTGCGTTGTATGGCATGGATTTGTAATTTAATTGCTGTATAAATCGCATAGGATTAACAGAAGTAGTAGTGCAAGTGTTTTACTGGAAAGCAAAACGAGTCATCGAATGTGGTAACATTGTACGCCGACTAGGAGTTTGAACATTTAATATCCAAATACTTCCGGTTCCGGATCTTAAATTTTCTGTTTAATTTTAATGATTCACTCACTCCCAGTTTCCCATATTCTCGATGAAACGGGATATCTTTCTTTGGAATGGAAATATCCTATGAACCACGCCTATGAAAAAAAGAAAAGAAAGATTTTCTGGATAAAACCGCATGTTTTCTACCTCTGTTTGTTTTTACTGTATCTCATGTTTTTGTTTGTTCCTGTCTATTTGAGGTGTGCAATATAGAGTATTTGTAATTAAGAGGGAGAAAGTAATTTGAAATAAGGCCTTACATTTATGCAATAAAACAACAAAGTGTGGCTGTCTAAGGAAGTAACGAGTGGAATGCACTACATAAAATGTAATTGTTGGCCATAATAATAAACAGTAACACTGAACTGCTGTGAACCTACTCAATATATGTTATTTACACGTTACATTATTTATTTTTTGAGGTGGACAATAAATTCATTCCACCCGACGAGAAATATGTCTTAATGGATTACCCTCTAAGCTATGACGTGCCTCAAATTTTCGTATATCTTCAGTGGATTCGGCCTTGGGTTGTGTGTCCAATTCTTATATTTTCGAAACTATTTTAGGTATATGTACCTATGTAAAATGAAGAACACAAACAACGGGCGTCATCTGTTCGAAACTTACATACAATGTGTTTTGGTAATGGTAGTTCTCAAGTGTATGTCGAAGGAGTGCTTACCTGAGCAGCGGTTTCGAGCTTGGTCCGCCTGTCGGCGAGGATGTTGTTCCCTAGCTCGTTGTCCTCTATCTGCACCTTCTTTTTCTCTTCAACAGCAGCGTTTAGGGAGTCCTAGAACAAGTGAAAAAATTGGTTAGTTTCGAAAAAGTAATAATCTACGGAAGTAAGGCTGCTGAGTTGGTGAAATGTCATAGGTCTTGAACATACATAATATTTAACTGGCGATCCGCTCCGCACTTCACGTTTTTATCAACATTGGACACAGGCATAATATTACACATTAAAGCGTGCCGCTGGAACCAAGATACAGTATTGAAAACTACATCTAAATCAATATTATACTTTCCATGTTTCTACAAAGAAGATAATCATTTCATTACTTCTGTGTACATATTGGAAGTTAGCTACTCCTTGACTAATTGAGTAATCAAATAATTAAAGTTGTGCTGCATTGAAAACCGTATACCTACTACCAATCATTATTTGCACGCAGATTTCTGTTTTTTCTTTTTGTATTGAATGAGTACACTTTATCTGACATTAAAAAGACTATAATAATTACACTGCATTTTTACTGATGATTGTATGAATCATCCCAATAACTTTCTGTTCTTAATTCCAATTAGATATCGACAAAAAGTAATCAAGGAAATGCCTAAACGGGAGTAAGATCGTTACGTCTGATAAGCCACGCATCTGGCTGTGAAATCAGAAGAGTGTAGGTGAATGATCACAATTAGACGAATTTCTTCCTGCCTAGGTAACGCTAACACCTATTGTTACGTATTAACATCTGATCCACATTCGCGGTATATTGTCACGCTATATTGCGTAAGGTGTTATGTATATTATATTATAACGCACGACCAATGTAATATAATATCGTCACGTTGCGAGGCATATCAGAAATTTATTACTTTATAAATCTATATTTATAGTATTCATATCTATCTTTGCCAGACAAAATGGCACCCAAAATGCATATATTTTGAAGGAAGTTGATATTCATTATGATAACTTCGAAAAATTGTAGACTTGAATATCAAAAGGAAAATATGAGACCTTAAAAACCGTCGAAAATGCACCGGAAAGTAAACTCATTAAAAAGTTATATTTTGTTAATTTTGCTAACTTCCTGCGTCCCCGAAACGAATAAGTAACCTTAAACAAAATTTATTTTACGTCTTTGTTTAATAATATACGTGCCTGGTCGTTTTCGGCGGCCTCCGAGTCGAACTTCCTGAATACAGGCTTTAGTCCACCATTCTTCGTCTTGTTCTTCAGTTCGCCTATAACTGATCCAAAGTTAAGACCAATCGGGAAACCGGATTGCTTCTGAAGACGTTTCAGTAAAGGCTTCTCTTCCTGCCCGTATAACTCATCACAAATATGTCGTTCAATTACAGGCTCTTTATTCAAATTAATATGATTTAAATGTTTAATTTTATCGGAAACCTTATCAATTGATTCTTGCAGCTGCAATGCTCTATCGCTAATCGACGGCAACTTAACAGGTTTCAAATCTACAGGCTTTACATTATAATAGAGTATTTGTGGTTCATGTTCGGTCGATTTGTCTAAGGACAGGTTTTGTATGATCGTTTGTATTTTGTCATCGTTTAAAATAGTCTTCTCAAGGAATTCTGTCAACCGTTCCTTTGGCGGACTCTCGCGTTTGAATTTCCTATCGTTAATAACCTTAGCCTTTTGCTGTTTCAACAATATGCTCGGTGTAACTTTATCTTCAGTTTTAATACTATCCGTAACTGAAACATCCAATTGATCGAAAGCATTATTGTTGGCTTCGATTTTTGTCACTTCTTCGATAATTTTGGGAGCCGGCGTAAGAGGCACAACTTCTCCTTTTAGAATGACACTTTCTTTGCTCACTGGTTTAATCTCTTGTTCTTGACTGATTAGTGTTGTATTCACTACATTATCACTGATTCCAGGAGGTTGTTTCGACAGCAAAATTTTCCATACCAAGTACGCGAGCAAGCAGAATCCAAGCAAAACTTCGTAAAACATTTTGAGCAATCCCCGCAGTCACATCACTGACTAGAATTTGTTTTAAAGTGGCGACACTTCAATTAACACACTTTTAACACCCGACGCGCTCCATTTGCAATAAAGTTTCAATGGAGCAATCAAAGTTTTTTGCACTATTGAGTATCACGACTTTAACCGCACCTAATATGAATAAATCATTAGACTAAGTTATTGATAGATATGTAATAGCCGGAACGAAAAACAATAACAAAGCGGGTGATGCTACAGCTGGTCAAATACACACTGGTTGAACAAGTGGCTTATCACCTGGTAGCGGACACAAGTGACTCACGCGCACCCTAGAACGCGTGTAATGTAAACATAGCCGGTAGCCGCAGCCTCATGACACATCTGACATATACACATTCTATAGGTGTGCCGAGATGGACCCAACCTTGACTCGAAAGACGAACCCATATAAAAATATGATTTTGTCGACCTTCGACGGGTTCGAACTTATTTGGTTAAGAGGCCTTATTCCTTTTAAAATTTATTTTTTTCATATTATGACGAATATATGTGGCGTTATCTGGGTAAAGGGACCTTACTGTCGGTATTGAGTTATGTATATCCCCATAATCTACATACATTGAGCTATCGAACCATGTAAAAAACATGCATGTAGGTTCAATAGATATTTTTTAAAAAATAATTGAAACTCATCAGTCAGAAAAGGTGATTATGAGAAAATTGAATTCAAACTTCTACACCCCATTAAAGTATGTTATTGTTGGAAGTTACATAGATAACATGCTATTTGAGGAGTAGATTGTATGGGCTTTTAGTTTTCAAGAAGTATTTTGTAATTGTATATCTGTTTTCATATAGTTTACCTTGCCAAAGTGCATAAAGTAAAAAAATATATATCGATGGTTTTTTTACTTAAATTCCTATTTATAGTGTATTTCCGTTAGATATTATAGAAGGAATAAATATTATATGTAATTAGACACTCAATAAGAGCTACTTCGATTTGAATCAACGTTGTTTATTATAAAAAAATATTTATTTTAACAAAAATAGCTTTGTGTTTATAAATCCAATTAAACAGTCAAAATCAACAAACATATACATCTACTACGCTAAAACATAGCCAAATGAGATCAAATTAACAGAACAAATATTAAAAAAGTAGTTTTTTAAGTCTCAAAATTCAAGATAAAGTTTAGTAAAAAGTTGGTACCATCACTTTATATTTTCTAAAAGGGACCTTATTGTCGGTGGTAAAATATTTAGTGATATCATCTGATATCGACTATCAATTTATGTTTAATTTTGATTGTCTTAATTTTTAGAGCACTTTAGTATTAAACTCTTACCAAAAACCTATAATTTTGGTTCGGCAAACACTAAATGATTAACGTATTTGAAAAGGGACCTTAGTGTCGGACGTAAAATGTTTAGTGACAAAGTTAAGAATAAGTCTTGAAAAATACTTTTAATTTGTATTTTGCTGCTTCGCCAGCCAAATTGACGCCAGATTTACACATGAGGCATTGCCGGACCTACCATCCGATCACCGGACAATCCTCATGTGTATCGAAATGGATCCATTAATGGGAATTAGGAGACCCAAACACCGAGTCAGCCGGGAGACATTCACACAACAACTTGAAGAGACCACCACGTGCCACACTACTCCGGTCTCCACAGGTGACGAAGTGGAAAAAGCGGCAGACCTGGTCACAGCTGGACTACAGGCGGCGCTATCAACAGCCTCCCACACCATCCCCGCCACAGAGAGGCACACGCCCCTCCCAACGAGGAGATTAGGAGCATGATCGAGGAGCAGCGCCGCCTGCACAGAAAATGGCAGGCTACAAGATGCCCGACGATCAAGGCAGAGCTCAACGCCATGATCATAAAATCCAAAAGGGCGCTCACAGAACACAGGGCCGACAGTTGGGAGAGCCACCTAGCGTCTGAAGAGGGTGATGTCCCCTTCATTCATCGTATCTGCAGACAGCTAGCGACAAAACCTGAGGCAATAAGACCACTTTACGACCCTGTAGACAACACTCCACGCTACAAGGCTGAGGATCGCGTAGAGATCTTCGACGAGTACCTGGAGGGACAATTTAGGCCCAACCCGATGCACAATGCAGAACATCAGCAGTGCATCACAGAACACCTGGAGAGGTACTTCGGAGGCACCAACAAGAGCAGAGGAAGACGCGGTCTTCTTCTCCCCCAGCCAGATGCCGCTGCATCCCTCCAACGTTGCGATCCCAAGAAAGCCCCGGGCGCTGATTCGATCCCCATTGTGGCAGTGACGCGCCTGTTCAACGGGATCATGCACTCGGGTCACTTTCCCCAAACTTGGAAGACTGGGAGCCCAAACCTGGCAAAGACTGCCGAAGACCGGAGAGCTGTAGGCCAATAACTCTGCTTAGCACCCTCTCCAAGGTGTTCGAGAGGCTCCTGTTGGGGAAACTTCTCCCCCACGTCGAGCCCCGGTCGGAACAGTTCGGGTTCAGGCAACGCTACAGCTCACTCGCGTGCTTCACTTTATGGCCAATGCAAGCAACAAGACGGAGCATGTTGTGGCTGTCATGCTCGACATGGAAAAAGCGTTCGACTGGGTATGGCACGAGGGGCTGCTGTACAAACTGTTGAACATCACGGCCCCACGCAGCATTTTAACGGTGATTAAGTCCTTCCTGAGCGGATGCAAGTTCCAAGTGGCAGTGGAACAGGCACTGTCCTCGGAGCGCCCAATCCTAGCAGGAGTCCCTCAGGGAAGCTGCCTTTCACCAGCATGCTACGCAACCTTCACCGATGACGTCCCAGTGGTAGGAGACGACGTCAAGCTGTGGCTGTTCGCGGATGACGCGGCCTTTTACACCGCATCCGTCAGCCCCACAGGAAGCCGCCAGGAAGATGCAGACCCAGTTAGACGCCCTACCAAGATGGCTTGAGGACTGGAGGCTTACTGTCAACGTCACCAAGACTCAGGCCTTCATGGCCGGAAGAAAACAGACTTCACCTCCACTCCGCATGTTTGGTCAAGACGTGGAATGGAAGCACACGGTGAGGTACCTGGGTGTCACCATAGACCGGGGCCTCACCATGAAGCAGCACGTGGCGGAAGTGGTTTCAAGAACCAGACCAACGTGAACTACGCTGAGACCAGTCCTAAGGAGCAACCTGCCGATCCGCACGAAGCTGGGGATCTACAAAACGTATGTGAGGTCCAGGCTCACATACGCGGCGCCGGCGTGGTTCGCCCTAGTGGCTACCACAAACCGAAACAAAATGAGAGCCCAAGAAAACCTGGCACTGAGACACATTACAGATTGCCCACGCTTCGTGCGGAATGACCATATACAGAGGGCACTGAAATGGAAACCCTTAGACGCCTAGATCAGCAGACTGGCCAGCACAATGTTCCGGAAAGCTGATGAATCCCGCCACGAGCTGCTACGAGCTGCAGATGCAGCCACACCACCACCACCACCAACAGTGGGAAATAAGAAGAGGAGATAAAGCTCCACCTGGGCCTCGAGGAGTCATGGAACATCACGAAGGCCCAACCAACTAAGAAACCGCCGTCGCAACTACGCGTCACCAGAAAGACCGGCCCGTAGTAACGGGCCGCGACAGAAGTAGCCTAAGTGTACATAGTACAGATAAGGCCCCCACACTCCCAAGAAGTGGGAGTGTGAGAGATGAGCAAGGATACTCCTAATAATCAATAATTATCCTTTGACGCGCCGATAAGTACCGACACGTCTCTCAAACCGATACCGAGCTCACAGAAAGCATACAAGAGGGGCACCGACAATAAGGTCCCTTTTCCACTAAACTTTAAGGGCTGTTCTAAGTCTTAAAAAATCTATTTAAAAACTTGTGTCTTTGTCAGATTAAATTTTAGACCCTGCTTATTAATATAGAATAAAAAAAGAAAAAATGTTTTTTTTCGATATTTTACTTTAAACGCGATTATCTCGGCAACTAGAACCGACAATAAGGTCCCTTTCCCCAGATAACGCCACATATTGATAATTTCAACCAACTTTTTGAAGTGAATAATACTTTTTCCCGAGTTCTAGGTAGTAACGTAGCTATTTCATGCTTTCATTGCGTGCAGTCGAAAATAAGTTGAAAAAACGAATTTTCCACGTGAATTTTGTCAATTTCGAGTAGTTTTTCGAACAAAAATTATCAATGAAAAATTCAAACTGTAGGTTTCAAATATATACCAATAAATCCCAAAAGCCCTGTTCTAGGAAGTAACATCAATAATATGTTGAGAAACATGTTTGATCATAGAGAAAAATGTCTAAACAATCAGCATTTTAAAAGAAATAAGGCCTCTTAAACTATCATTTATAAAAAGATCATAACATTCATAACGAATTCGGGTTAAATCATCAAACAAAGATCTACAACGCAATTATTAGTTTATTGATAGTCGCGACGCGATGAATTGTGAGACGCGTGTGGTCTATTCAAGGATCAATAACAAAGCTAACACCACAACGTAGATTCTACTTTTATCTCATACGAACTGACACTTACTTAAAAGCAAACAAAGACGTAATTCACAAATACAGACTGACAATGCTAATTCATTTGAGTTTCGACAACTCGTCGATTATTCAACAGTATTCTGTTACCTTATTCGGTTAACCCATTGTCGTACAACATAAACTGTCATCAAGCTTTGTATTAAACGCAACTTTAAAATAAATACAGTGGTTTTCCTCAGTGACGGCATTCCGTTTATCTGCTTGAATAATATTATACGCAATAAAGACCACTGAGACTCGCCGCTCGCCAAATATGTCAACTTGTCCGAACCTAATGTGTAAACGAGCAAAAACTTATGGAGAGCCTAATTGAAGCTATTCAAATTAACATGAGATGATGTCGGCACGATATTGGGCAATAAATAAACTTTAGCTCGAGGATATACTTACAAAAACCACCTAGATGATAAAAAAGTCTATCAATCAATTACAGAGGAATGTCTTAATGCTACAGAGGTAATCATAAAAAAAGGAAACTATCCAACTACCTAATAACTAATACAGGTTATGAAGATATTTTGATAAATGAATGTTTGTCACTTAATAACGCGTTAAACATTGAACGGATTTAGATGAAACCTGGCACATAGATACAGGTCATGGATTAAAACATAAAACAACTTTGTACCCATTACTGTAACCGACTGAACTGCGGAATACTGATTCGTGCACCGAAAACCCCAAAATATGTTAATCATACAAACATATCTAAACAAACAGTATCATAAATACACAAATCAAAATGCACAATTGCACACGAACACGATTGGAATCAATCATAGCACTTTGCGGGACTAATAAGTTTCAATAGAGAATGACTAGGGCGATATAGGACGAATCCATTAAATTATTGTAATGGCACTTAGTAGTTACTGAGGCAATCGGAGATTGAAACGTGCGTGTCATACCGAACATGTGGACATTAGAAAACGACGACCCCAATGACGATGGCCCTACTGCTGTGCATACTGATCAACAAACAAAATAAACAACTTTTTTTTCTATACTGTATTAGGGCCGTTTAGCCCTCACTACCAGTGAGTCGGACTTTGTGTGGGAGTATAACCCGCTAATGGGATTATCTCCGCGCCACAGGAATGACAAATAAACAACGATAACAGCAAATCACATACGAAAGTTAATTCCCGAAACTCTGTTATGGTAAGAAGCAACAAGGTCAATTGAGATAGATAAAATTTGATAAGGAACGATAAAACCGCAAGGCATGATCTCACGGCGCACATAATCATTATGAAGATCGTTAGTTTCAATTGAATACTAAACCGGAGCAAACACTTGTATAAACATAGACAATAAGTCGGTTATTAAAGAAACGAATAAAGTTAGCATAGTAAGTAAACAAACTTAAAAAACGTCACATTTCAATTTCACGAAAAGTTTTCCAATGGTTTCACAGCGCGACTTGTCTTAGAGAAAGCGATTTTACAAATTAAAAATTCGCGAAAGACGTTGCGGTCGGCGCGGGCGCAGCGAACGAGTCTGCCAAAACAACTGGCGGTGCCGCCGCGTCTCGCTGACCAGTTGGGTCACTGTCGGGTGCATGCAAATAACTTTTTTTGGATAAAACAATATATTTAGTGTCTGTATGTACCTACATATTTATACACGTGTATATTATTGGAAATATGCATTTACTTTAAACAACGGAATGAGTAACTTACATCCAATACACGTAGTTCATTTGTTTTTTATTATCATTTTGCGTGTTATACTAATCTGATCGAGTTTTAGGCGTCTTCTCGTTACCCAAATGGTTTTCTGGAAGATATCGCTATTATTATATGTTCTGTAGCTAAATATTTTAAGTACTTTCAGTTTTTAATTAAGAAATTGTACTGTATCGTACGTTTTAAGCTGAAAAAACATGACGAATATGAACGCATCGCATCAAGAGACAATGTAAACAAAGAATTCACTAAGTACTCGAGATTAGGGCAATCAAACGATAATGCTGCAGGCACGATAATTGTATTTATGCAAATGCCGGAAGCTAAATCCGCTCGGTGTAATTATAATTCAGCATCGCACTTGAAATGTGAATGTACGCATTCTGTTATAGCAACGGTTCTCAAAGTATACTCTGTGGCTTCTTAAGGCTTCTCAAAAGGTGCCGCCAAAATAATATTAAAATCATCGGTCTAGAAGGTACTGTAATAGTAAGAAGATACAACTTAATTGAAAGTCAATTACAAATAAAACAATAATACCAGAGTACCCTTATTTTCAAAGCGTATATCGATGATAGAATACAAACTTTTTTTTCTAGTTTTCCTTAAGTAAATAGTGTAAAAATGAAACTCGCTTGTTTTGGGATTATGTAAGTAATTTAGGGCCGAATCACATAAGGTTTCGTTACAAAAAAAGTTGATGAGAACCGCCGCATTAGACGTATACCCAGGAAACTACACAAATGAAAACGATATTGTGAGTTGAATTTCGTGTGAAATTCAGTCTTAATATTATGGTAATGAAAGTTTGATAATTTTTAATTGGCGTCTGTTCCTTGATAGAAGCTAGTTCGCACGATTTTACGGACATGTGGTTTAGCTCATTAAACTAATTGATTCATCTCGCCGCAACACTTATAAAATAAACCTTTCAAGTGTTTTAATATTTTACAAAATTTTATAGCATCGGATTTAATTAAGACATAAAATATGTCATAAATACTGCAGGCAATGAAATATTTTAGTTATGTTCAAATGATAGCTCTTATAAAATGCGTTTGTCCTTTACCCGTTAACTGCTAAACAGTTTACAGAAAAGTTTGCGAATACTACGCAAGCGAAGCACAGCTTTATAATGGGACTTCAATACTAACTTCTGTCGAATCACCTTCGTCATTCCCTCATCTCTGCTATACAAAAAAAAAACCTTAGGTTTTGGTCAAAGCGTTTTCGAGACTGACTGACTGACAAACAAAACAGATTCATACTCAGACAACATGACCACACGTATAGGTATCCTTTGTCGTTTTAGAGATGGCAATAAAAATAAATGGACGGAGTAAATAAAGAACAAAATGTAGAGAGAGTGGTGCCGATATTTTGTTCAAAACTTTAGTTTTTGACCAGATGCATTTGTCCAGCGTTTCGCGTGGCGGGGGCCAAATTTTATTATTAGACTTCGCACTAACGCCAAAATATATGTGGGGCACTTTCATAACGCGTTGGCACCGTTTTAGTTCAGTGTCATTTATAATGATTGATCTAACTGTCTACCTGCAATTAGGACGGGCAGTTAGCAAGGTGAGCAAACAGTTTAATTGATAATATATTTTTAACGCAGTGTTTAAGGGGACGGGTAATGCGAAACTAGCGCCACTTACGAATTTTTATTATATCTTCCAAACCAGATCAATTTTCAGTAATTGCAAGATATTAGGAGCTGGAAAAACACCTTTAGTGTTTATTAAATCATTATACACAATTTCTTGTTCTTTAGTTGTCTCTAAAACTTGCCCAAAACTATTGTGGCCGCTTTTGACGTGAACAAGTTTTGTAAGGTAAACTACAGTGAACAAATTGTGTATAGTGATTTAATAAATATTAAAGGTGTTTTGCTAGCTCCTAGACTTCAGCTATTTCTAAAAAAATATCAGATTATGAAGGTATAAGAAAAAATATTTTTAACAAAATAAAGAACCGACTTCAGTAAAACTAAAAAGCCAACAATAACCCGTTCAAGTACAGATTACATTTGACTCACCCTTCGAAGTCGATCCCAAACCACTCAGTTCTTATATTTATATATTATAGTTTACGCGAGGTTTGGCACCGACTTCGAAGGGTGAGTCAAATGTAATCTGTACTTGAACGGGTTATTGTTGGCTTTTTAGTTTTACTGAAGTCGGTTCTTTTTTTTGTTAAAAATATTTTTTTTTTGCTTTTTAGTCCACCAAATCCTATTTACTGAATGTAAATTCTTGACTTTATCAATAAATTACCGAAAGCGCTTTACATGTCCCTATAACATTTGAAGAGTTCCCTCGATTT
The DNA here is from genome assembly GCA_905147355.2 of Apotomis turbidana. NCBI lineage: Eukaryota > Metazoa > Arthropoda > Insecta > Lepidoptera > Tortricidae > Apotomis > Apotomis turbidana. The sequence continues at coordinate 18,344,149 of LR990294.1, forward strand.
CTCCAAGATTCCATCATCAGATCCCGACTTAGTGCCAACGGGACCAACTCGGAGTTATACCCTTTCGATTAAAAATAATAATTGAAAATCGGTTCACGATTCTCGGAGATATCGAGTAACATACATAGAAAAAAAAAAAAAAAAAATTAGTTCGAATTGAGAACCTTCCCCTTTTTTTGAAGTCGGTTAAAAAATCGAAAGTGGCGCTAGTTTCGCATTACCCGCCGCCTTAAGCTATGCATCTGATGCATGGAGATGGAGTATTAATAAATTAGACAATTATTTACAAGATTTTCTTTCTATATTTGGTGTGCAATTCAGTGTCTTCAATGATACACATACCACTGAAGCTGTAAATTTCCGTATTTCGCCTCAAATTAATCATTGAAAATTATGTATACAATATGTCGGAAGTTTACTACTCATTAAATTTTGTATCAATGACGAAATCTTTTGGCTTTCTCCCATTTCCAAAATCTAATAACTATAAACTTATACAACCCATTACACTATCTATTATATATCCAACCAATTAAGATTAATAGTTAGTGTAGTTACAAATGTTACAATTGTTATAATTTTTTTTCAACTTCCATTATAGGGTAAATCGCCAATAATTGGCCACCGTTCAATAACTGGCCACCTCAAACTAAAAATTAACTCTGTTCACCTACAAACTGAATTCATTTTATTATATCGTGGCCAGTTATTGAAGGGCGGCCAGTAATTAACAGCTTATACTAAAATGAACTATATTTATAGGTGAACAGAGTTCATTTTTAGTTTGAGGTGGCCAGTTATTGAACGGTGGCCAATTATTGGCGATTTACCCTACTACTAAAAGGCGCATATTGTCGACAACGTTGTTTAAATAACCATTTGGATAGAAAAAAAAAGATGTTTGAATTACTAAATGTGAATTGGCAGGTTAGTATTTAGTCTTAAAACTTTTTGTGATGATAAAAGTGTGGCACAAAGTAACGATCGCAAATAAAACGTTATTATATTAAATAACTCATAAAAGCCAACACCGGTAAATTGACGACTTTTTACGGAGATTTAACGTCTCGCAAAATTAAGTATATTGCCATTTAAACGTATATTTTTCTAGTCTGTTGAACGTGCGGTGAGAATAGAGACGATTTCCTTTATTACAATACATAGTATATCATAAAAGCAATTCTGCCTGCCATGAATTCAGTTACACTGCGCACAGTGTATGGAATGATAGCAGTATGTTAATGAATACTTTATACGAATATGAAATGTTTTTATAACTATTGTAATAGTAGCCTTGCATTGATAACAAAAACATTATAAATAAAAATTTACTTTTTTGAATTGGGTACCTAGACCTCTCGATAATTGTTCGTTAAGGGTGAAATATAACTTTTGCGTACAAACCCCCATCATCTCCGCCGTTTAAAAAAAAAACAAAATGTGGTTCGACAAAAAAAACCCGCTCACAAAATTTCACGAGTATCGGTTGATAAAAGTAGCCTGAAGGGGGGAACAGCCAGAAATCCGGACAAAGGGATATCCAAAAGATTTGTTGGCCAAGCTGAATCGGAGACGCTGCGCGCGCTCAGTCAATTAGTAAAGGGTTGAATAATATCAGTTGACTGTGTCTCAGCGATGCGCGCCTGGCCCGCTCCAGAGTTGCGTCACGACTCACGACGCAAACTGGTTTGACCAATGGGTAACATTACGCGGCGCTTATTGCATTCCCCTTGCAATGTTGTTCGTCGGTGTCGTACTTGTTGTGTGGGGGTTCAATATGCAGCGTAAAATGTTAGGTTCTATTTAAAATACTTTAACTCGTTAACTGGTGGAAAATGGTTCAAGATCGGAACAAAGTACCGTTCGTGACAGAGGTCAAAAATCGCTTTGGGTCGCCATTAAGTATTACCTAGTAGTAAATACGGTTAATAATCAAAAGTTGACATTGAACCAGCTTCATGGTTTATAGTTTTTAATTTTTTGGCAGGTAGCATTAATACAATTCGAATAATGTTGTTTATTTCTCATGATTTTCGTTTTATTGACTACACTAAAACCGTTGATCATTTGTCATTGTCAACGAAAGTAGTGATGCTTTTGGTGTGTTATGAAATCGGGTCATAATATAGTATAGAATCGATGGTCAGTAAGGATTCATTAATCAAATCACGGTCTCAAAAATCGACGGTATATAACTTAATTAAAACATCTCAGATTTAAAAAAAAAACTAATGAAGCTACAGTTAATATAGGTCGAAAACAATCTAACCATACTATTCCAAGGCGTTTCTCAAGAAAACCTTAACGGGCAACCTTTTAACCATCCGAGGCTATAATCCGACGCACGCGACCTCCTTCCGCGACGCAAAAGGCAAGGGTTTCGAACGAGTATGGAGCCGTATGGAAACGGAAAGGAAATGTAGGGCTGTGCGTCGCGGTTACGAAAACCAGGCCAAATATGAGCCGCGAAGCCATCTTAGAAGATAATGTGGTTAATTGACGTTATCGGGTTTTTGAGACTGCAAGTTCTGTGGTTTCCATAAGAAGGATCCACTTATAAACAAAAATAACGATTTTTGCATTTGTAATATAGAATAACAGTCACGGCGACGTAGGTTGCGAAAGGTATGTGTAAATCAATAAAAATAAAAGGACAACCCTTTTGGTGTGATCTATCAAAAGTGGCCTAAATGAGTCCGAATTTGTATAGGTACAAAATGACATGCGCAATGCGCGAAAACGAGATATTCTATGATTTTAGTATACTTACGTATAAACGGTATAAAGTATAGTAGTTATAGAGAAGTGAGAGTATGAGATAAATTCCTGTTTATTTTTTCTTTACTTGAGACGCAAAATGGTTTCGATTTTGACCTTCGGGTTAGGCTTTCAGTCATGTTGCATAGGACGAAGTTTGTATTGGTTGAAAGATCAGTACCTAATAATGTTCATCATCACGTAAAAGTGTAAAACCATTCAGGGAGTTACGACCCGGTGTTTGTTACAGAGCGTGGCACTGCATTTGAAAGTACAATATTAAGATGTGTAAGGCAAATACTGAAATTGTGCCAATAAAAACTGCATTAACATAGCAGAGAAATGTGGTTTAATTAAGGAGTTTCGACATAGTTTACCATGGTTTTCATACAGCTGTGGTGTGAAGAGTATATTAGTCAGCCTTAAAAGTAGCTGATAATTTGACATATGCCTACATGTTCCTACCTACTTACCTACTACGTGTTATTCGGTTTCAAAACGTATAGTAATGGTAATGACTTCTCTGTTGGAATACAAAATTGTCTCTGTATACCTGTTTATATTTTAAAGCTAAAAGTTGACAAATTGGGTTAATAGTATCTATAACTTAACCGAATTCTTTGATAAAACTGAATACTTAAAAAGTCAAGTGAAAAAGAACGCATATACTTACGTAAAAGGGTTCAATCACGTATTTGTATAATGTAATAATCTCATACCGTTTCCGTTTTTTCTCCATTTCCTTTGACACATTATTGTTTTTACCTTTCCGCGGAGGTTCTAGTACGAGTCCTTAACTTAAAATACGGTCCCATCCTGAAGAAAGCATGAAAAAATTTTTTTTTCCTTTTTACAATACTATCTTTCCAGATTTAAAGCTGTCTAGGGTTTCAAGCAATTTATTAAAAACACAGTAAATTACAGTTTTAATCATATATATATTTATATCAATGCATATCACAAGAATCTCCCCCACACTTACAGAGACCAGTACAGGGAAGACCAGTCTTCCTACAAATGCATCGTCCTTTAATGCAGCTGCGGCATGAACACTTCGTCAATTCCTTTACGGATGATGACGTTTCTTTGTTTGTACTCCAAAATGGAATCCAAATACCGTCTTCTTTCATCCAACCCCATTTCTCAAAGTTCGGATATTCAGGATTTGGTATCAGACTTTGACCCCAGATCAATCCTGCTTGCAAATAAGCTCGCTTTGTATGCTGCTCAAGAGCACCGAGTGTTGGTGGCAGCCTGTCCATTGCCCGTCCCTTGATGAATAACGCTTTTCTAGCTTGGTTAATGTCTTCTACCTCGCTAGTTTTGTCGTAAGTCAGAATGACATATCTTGCCAAAGCATCCAATTGATAGGTTTCAATTTCATTTTGAGGTCGTGACAAGGTTTCAAATACTCTGGTAACTTCAGGGAAGGAATTCCAAGTTTTCCAAATGGACTTCTTTCCCTTTCCACAAAATCCAGATACTGTATCGCACCCTGTGAATGCGTGGAAAAATAACATGCCACTGCATTTTTCTGGGCAGAGTTTATTCACGAGTTGGTGAATAGCAATAGTACGTAAAGCTTTCCCCGTTCCGAATGATATCCAACATTTGTTCAAACCCATTTCTTTAAGCCCGCTGTATAAGGCAATACCTAAAACCACCACATCTGTATCAACCGTTCTAATTAATATTTCTGTGTGACCATGCTGCACGGCGTGCGAAACATGGAGGAAGAGTCTGGTATCAGCTTCTTCTTGTTTTGAATTAAGGGAGGACGTATCTACGGTGGCATCGTTACACAAAACTTGTTCCCCTTTGGTTGCGACAATCGTTTTCGCATGTTGAACCTGCTGGATTCCATCAGCCAGGAAGTTGAAAAATTCAACTTTGTTCTGTGACGAACAAAGAAATTGTTTCCAGTTTTTTGGTAATTTACCTGCTGGGGTGACTTTTTGACGAAATCCTGTACCCCTCTTCTCCCGTGTATGATTCTTGAGACTGTCTTCATGATAAGCATCAAAAACGACATCAACTCGATTTCCATTCTGGTTCGTAACATAATTAATAAATGTTTTGCGATAATCGTCAAATGTAACGTTAGTGCCCCGCGCCCCTACATGCCCCTACTGTCGCCATAGCCAGGGCTCCGTCACTCTTGCTTTAAATTTGCGCGCAGCTATTTTAGGTATTTAGTACGCGTATAGTACTATCTTTAGTAAAAAGTTAAGTTTAAACTTACATGTACATATTTTGTAAACTATAAATTCTATCAACATACGTCAAATGACAATATTGTAGAAAATTTCATAGGGAACATATTGATCTTTGACAGTTTTCTGATAGCTGTACCCGTTTTCATAAAAAATAAAAAAAAACACGATTTGGCACATAAAAAGGGGGGGAATGGGGGGAAAAATAATTTTTCGACATGCTTCCATATCTGCATTGAAGCACATACATGACAGCTACATTCATGCCAAGTTTCATGCTTTCTTCAGGATGGGACCATAAAACTGACTTGTTCGGACATGGAGCCGTACTATTCAGAAAAGATACGTGGAACTACACCGAGGAAAGGTTCAATCTTAAATATCGTCGTTGATATGAGAAACGATGGCATATTATCATTGACGTAATAATTACATGGACACACAATCAGACGGAAAAAATGGCACCCTCCCAACTAATGCAAAATCACAAATCGCATTAGTTGGGCGATCAGTCTCGTTTCGACCATGACACGTGACGGGTCTCAAAAGTGACTTAATTTTCGGTGAAAATTTACAGAAATAACAACTATAAAATAAAGGAATAGGACGGAATATTCTTTTTTACTTAAGTTCTATTGATTAATTAACGAATCCTATGTAAAATCATAGCAATTTTTGTATTAGAATTATTAACTTTGTCCCTACAAAATGCACCTCATCACAGAACAAAAATCGAAGGAGTCGCTATAGTTTTATATTTTATTAATAAATTAAGGAGTGCAATTAATAATTATCCTATTTCTTTATTCAAGATTCCCATTCTCGACAACGTAAAAATGGAGATCACATTTAGCAAGAGACAAACGCGAAGAATAATTGAAGCCAAATAATTCGTATCTCGTGTGTTCGGCATAATCATGTTTTTTTTTTATGTTAATCAACAGAAGCGTAAAATGGTGACATTCATACATTACTTAAAAAATAGCTCTGTTGTTATTGTTTTATTTTGTCACAGAGTCTAGACACTGTCAGTTTAAACCTTTGAACGCCAAGAACACATAAAGGCGACGGCGACGTGTGCTGCCGTGCATACCACGCCACCGACAAATAAGATCAAACTTTAAAGGGTTAATAATGTCAATATTTTGCACTTGTCTTACTCTCATTTCACATACTGGAACAAGGAGAAATAATGTCATTATTACTGATCCCTTCTATCGGAAACTTTTTATGCAGTTGTTAAATAAAGACGTAACTAAATTTGTTATTAACAATTTACAATAAAACCGTAACTTAATTAGTTATTAACAATTTACGAGTTTATTTAGTTCAAACAAAAAATATATTTTAATACCTAAATAAAATAATAGTGAAAATATTTTTAGTATGTAAAAATATTAAAATCTGATCCATTCGTGCCATGTTCCAAGTTTGACAAGAGACTTCAGTCAGAATACGCTAAAAAAGTTAATTTACACGTAAAATATTTGTGGTAATAAGTAATTAAGTCAATTTGACACTTAAACGTTTAAGCAAAGAGTTCTTTTGTACGAAGTCAATATGTTGCTGCAAATTATAAATAAGCGTTATTGGCATCTACTTGAACATGACAACGGTGCCACTTTATTTGACACTTTTGTTCGGGTCTGTGGCTCTATAATAAATAATACCTCAATGCATATTATTCAAATGGGCACTACATAACCATAAGGAAATGTATATTATACTTTTTATTCACATATTATTATTTTTATTCTGACTCGCAAAAATATTTGCGTATGGAATGGAGCAAACGGTTTTCCCGCGCAATATAACGCAAGCCGCCATCGGCATCGCTTCGGGGCGCTACCGTCGAATATTTAATTTCCGCCGTCAAACATAGATGGCGCTGTCACCAGATCTAATAAACGTTCTCTCCGGAAAAGCACAAATCCAATTTCTCGCACCAATAAATATGGAACAGATTTGGTACAATTCGAACGAAAAAATGGATGCGATCATTGGGTACGTTTGTTTAAGAGCGTGAGTACGAAATTGAAATCTATTTCGCATAGGGAGTTAGTTGTTTGTTTAGAGACGGAAAATTGTTGTATATTCTTTTGTTTATTGGATCTAAATGACCAGATATTACATTCGGAAGGCGGTAGGAAAGGCACTCGAAAGCTTTTTGTAATATAAAAATAATTCACAATACGTATGTATGCACACACATTCACATTTCTCCATATTCGTCATTGCAAACAATTCTAAAATGGATGGGTGTGACACGGCAAAGTTCGCAAGCGGAGTTTAAGCAAAAGGTCGAGGTGATTGGCATTTGCAGGTTCTTTTTATAGCCGTGTCATTTGGGTAAAAATAGACTAAACTTTCCGTGCCGTGCCTTACTGCTGACAACGCAGATCCCCCATTTTTCAAAGGTCCGTGAACGTGACATTAACATTTCGTCCCTTAGTTACTGGTTAAAGTTCATTTATCCATTTGAATATTGGGGAAAATTTGTGAAGAAATGACCCAAAATGTAGTTAGTAAAGCTGAAAAGGGGCCGCTATCGCAGGGCTGTAGTCCTTGGCACGTTTACAGTTACTTATTTCATTTCTTACGAAGTCTATAAAATTTGAGTACAACGAAATCTTTGCAGGATTCCTCGGTGCCTTGGGTCAAATAGCTCGCAATGTACGAGAATACGGGCGTGAATAATAAAACAAAACATGACGGTCTAATAAGTCTTTTATCACGTCGTAAGTTCCTTAATTTGGCCACAGGGTCACTTTCCAAGGGTCCTCGTAAACCACACATGGCCGATCATGGCCCATAACGGAAGGAAAGTAGGTGGAAAATTACGGCCACCGCCGTATAACGATGACATAGCAATAAGAGAGAATTTGCTCTGAACAGGTAATAAATGGAGCGCTTGCCTGGAATCTTTGATATTGGTTTAGGATGGATGGTTCTTTTGAACGCGAGGATATTCTGGATTTAGGGATATAGTGATAAATGCTTGAATATTAGCGGGATTTGTGTGTTTACTAACCGAACGTCTACCATTTTTCTCGAGGATCGGTCTGTATTTATTGAGAGCAAATATCAATTTAAGATTGAAAGTCTTACAAAGTTTCCGACACGACAAAGTGAAACCTTGACGTAAATTGTCGAGAAAAGCTTTTAACGTTTTATTAAGCATTATCTACAAAGACAATAAATCAATAACTTTTCAATTAGTAAACCAATGGTTGGCGACGGACGGAGTATAACAGGGGGTGATTAAGGTTAACGCTCTCCAAGGGTAGGAAACTGGATCGTGACCTGTCAATATTAGCTTTTCCTTGGACGTAATCAACTGTACACCTAACAACTGCCATACTATATAATTGTAATTACTATTCATAGTGTATACTTTGTGGTGGAGTGAATAAATGATTTATTATTATTATTATAACTTTACTCTTTCATATAGGTCATAAGGACATTAAGCGAGCCGTAAATTCTATATTCTTACTCTGCCTCTAGAGGTTAACTTTTGCTCAAATAAAAAACATTTAACGTCTTTGGCCAACAAGCAGTAACTAGAAAAATAGCCCGCCAAAAAGTAAGCCAACTAGTAGCCAATTTAAACTGACCTTATGATATTTAAAACGTTCAAAATGGGAATGTAAGTAAGTAGCACGCGATTCGGCATTCGTGTCAAAGTTTGCACAGGCGTGGTAGTAATTATTGTAACACTCCCTGCCGGAAAACGACAAACCATAATTTTAACGAATCGTAAAATTTTGGCTTGGAAATTAAACCAAATTAACCGTCATTTAGTCCGTCGATTAGAAGTTTATAAAACTGTTTTAAGGCCAAAGGTCAGTGGCCTATGTAATTATCACTAACAAAACGGAAGGAAGAGCATGTGATCTGATATTTAAAGTAAAAATAGGCGAAAAATTAACTTCCTGCGAAGTAGTTGCACATTTGTTGTAAGTTTGTTTTTCATCGAGTTTATTTTCTGGGTGATGATTGCTTTGTGTTTGACAATAAATGTACCTATTAAAAAATACTAGGGCTGCGTGGGTCTTAACTAAGTAATTACTAAGTATACTGTTATTATAAAAATAGCCATATTGTCACGCAATTTATAAAGCTGTAGGTACCAAATACAAATGCCATATTTTCGGCGTGAAAGTGACAAATGATGTTGTTCAGTGTAAACCCAAGGTGTTTCCTCAGGTCACGCGAACTGATAAGAATCGACCTCCCGCTCCAGTAGAGATTTGTCACGATACAGAGGGTAATCGTCAACTGTTAGAGGTGTGGTTTATCAGCGGTGATGTGATTATGATTCGGGCCGTAATGCGCGTTCAATGCCGAACTCTTATCAAGATTATGTCATGGATTTCGGCAGATTTCATATTAAGTAGCAACATATCGATTAGTATCGATAACGCAAATATGCAGCTACTTAATATAGGTATATTTTTTAACTGGTAGACTAGGTACCTAAACTGAGACAGTCCAGCGAGTCAATATAGTGAGTAACCATTTTTGCTTTGACATTTATGAACCATAGTTGTATTATTAACTAATAATAATTAAATTTGAGCTTACTTAGATGGGTAATATTTTATCATTATCACGAATCAATTTACGATTTGATCTGAAACGCTCTAGAAACTTATGGGTGTTTATTTTTTAGTTCCTACTTAAGATACTGTTCTGAACAGCATATGTCAAAGAGGGTGTATGGTGTGTACGTTTTTGTAATGTTTTTGCTAACACTTTAGTTATAAATATGCACTAACAAATAATATGAGTCACCTTTGTTACTCGAAATAAACGATTTTTATTTCATTTATTCGTCTTTTCAACTCATTCACCGTTCTGTATTTGTAGGTGTAACCTATATTTATATTGAACTCTCCATACAAGCCCAATACACAATATCAGCAAACGTCCTCCTACATCGTTATCCGACATTTTCCGTTCGTATCCGAGTTTCGTAGAACCCATCCCGTCTATTACTTCCTATTGGAACGCAAAGTGACAGCGCGTGAGATTGTGACATTTCCAACGATACTTTACTCCCGCTGACAGGTGGATACGCAAGAATATCAGAGTATCTAGCGAAGGCATTTTCTGCTATTTAGTTTTTTAGGTAGGGGTCAAAGAATGGAATAATTAAGGGAAAATCTTACACAAATCGACGTAGTCCCAAACTAAGCAATAGGTACTTATTCTACGGGTACGAGACGACGATATACATAACATACAATAGAGATAACATCCATGACTCAGAAACATATTCGAAGGCGGAATATGTTCGAGTTCATCACACAAATATTTGCCCTTGCCGGGATTCGAACCGAGGACCGCCGGCTCAGTAGGCAGCTCCACTACAAACTACGCCAACCGCGTCGTCCAAAAAGTTGACGAGTATTAATTTATCCCACCAAAAACATTTCACGTAAAATTGGCGGCCAAGACTCACATGCTCAAAACGCTTTCGCTGTAAAAAAGCTGTCAGATCCCTCGAAAAGCCAAGCCCCTAAGCCCTGAGTTCACTAATCCTACACCTTGGCTTCAAAAGTATGGCTTGGCCGTTTCATAGAGTAACGTAAATAACGCCCACGGGGGTCCGTCTGGCCCATACGGTATCAAGAAATTAAGTTTATGTCCTCATGATAAAATATATAAACTTAATTCCTTACCATATAGGCCGGACAGTCCGTTAGACTTATTTACGGTACTTTATGAAACGGCCAAGCCATACTTTTGAAGCCAAGGTGTAGGATCAGTAAACTCAGGGCTTAGGGGCTTGGCTTTTCGAGGGATCTGACAACTTTTTTACAGCGAAAGCGTTATGAGCATGTGAGTCTTGGCCGCCAATTTTACGTGAAATGTTTTTGGTGGGATCTCATTTCTTTTTGTAAGGTGCCCTAGTTTTTTTTTTTCATTTATTTGGGCCTTAGCGTCTCTAAGTAAGAAGTAGTAATAAAAGCAAAAGCGTTATGAGCATGTGAGTCTTGGTCGCCAATTTTACATGAAATGTTTTGATCCCAATCTCATTTCTTTTTGTAAGGTAATTTTTAATTTAATTTATAGGGTTTAAAAAAAATTGTGCTGAAGCGTTTCTAAGTAAGTAGTAATAATAATTGTGTATTTAAGAAATACTTACGTTTAGCCCCATATATATATATACTTTTATCCCTCATTATGGAAAACCCATACAAACTTTCATCCCCTTATTTTAAGGGTGGGGGGGTGATTTTCTAAAAATCATAGAATGTATATTTTATTTATAACAATGAGTCCCAATAGCCAATAGGTATAAATTTTCAGACCTCTAGTATCAAAATTTGCGAAAATCTCATACAAACTTTCATCCCCTAGTTGAAGGGGTTGGGGGGTAAAAGTTCCAAGTTTCATAATTATTCTATTGTTTGTGTACTAAAACTAGCTTACATACCAAGTTTCAGCTTTCTAGGTCATCGGGAAGTACCCCAGAGGTTTTGATACGTCAGTGTATATATAAGTGAGTGGCAAAATTGGCGTATTTTAGGTACCAATAAAACCTAAAGTATAAAAGCTAGATCACTTAAATTAAGTACAGCATCTTAACCTGTGAATTTGGACGCTCTGGTGTTAATTGGGCCAAAGCTATGAGGGTTTGAAAATTAGACGAAACGGTTCGAGAAAAGGTAGGTAGTGCCCCGCTTCTTTTTTGCTCGCCTTGGCGGGGGCACTACCGTGCCCCCAGATATTCGTCTTTTTTACATTTTTTTTCTATATTAGCGGAACGCAACAGTATTGAATACATTTCCAAACACAATATCAATAAGCGTCCGCTCCTACATCGTTATCGCACATTTTCCGTTCGTATAAGAGTTTCGTGGAAGCTATTCTTCGACTTCCCATTGGAACGCAAAGTGACAGCCGGCGATGCTGTGACACGGGTGGAATGGCGTGCCCTCCCAACTGACAGAATGTAGGGGCGAACAATCCAAAGTATCAAGGAAATTCGTAAGAATATTCCCACGTTTCACACATGTGTGCTACCTGGGTTACGATCGTTTTGAGTCGGGATTCGAGATATGTACGAGTGCATCAATTATTTTTTAACTCCCGAAAAAAGGAGGATTGTTATAAGTTTAACATGTTTATCTGTGTATCTATGTATTTTTGTAGGGTCCATATTGGCTCACATAAAATTGATCCTCCGTTTTTTTGTTCTACTACCGATTTGTAGTCAGAATCATCACTCTTCCGAATTTTTTACTTCATACATTTGTCCCTCATAAATTTGTACTACTACCAACCGAGTTCATAATAGACAGTTTTCAGAACATCGTAATTCATAATGTCGTCACTAAGATTATGTGTGTACTCATAATGCTGATTTTCATATTTCTTGCATTTAGAATCATAAATTACAATAAACTTGTCAATCATAACATTTAAACATCGATACAGTTTTTCTCCATATGTTTTTATTCACAATACTTGTTTTGAGTTATAGCGAGTTAAGTGTACATGCAAGCAAGCATGCACGCATTTTGACGCTCCGCTCGCTTCGCTCGCTCCGCTATACGTGGTTACAATACAAACCTAACCTAACCTACAGTTTTCGGTTTTGGAACCACGTTCCATTTAAACTAACAGCATTACACAGTTACTTACTTAGTAAATAAAGTTTCTTCCCGAATCCATCCTGGCTCTGCTGCTTTGCTTATAAAAATTGGATGTAATAGTTAGTAGATTATTTACAAGTGTTCATGCAAGCTAGCAGGCAAGCATTTTGACGCTCCGCTCGCTTCGCTCGCTCCGCTATACGTGGTCATAATACAAACCTAACCTAACCTACAGTTTTCGGTTTTTGAGCCACGTTCCATTTTGTCACAATCTGCTTATAAAATATAGGATTGTGGAGTTTATGAGTACAAACTAGTCTGCTTAAAAAATGTATGACAGTGAAAAATAGGATCAAAGAGTTATGACGAATAAATGTATGAAAACAAAAAGTAGTATTAGAGATATTTATGAAAATTGACATTATGATTTTAAATGGTTCGGAGTTATGATCGGTAGTAATAGTGACTAAGTATAAATAGTGACTATTATGATGAAAAATTGTATGAGTAACATTTTCGGAGTTCCAATAATCGGGGTTGAAAAATTATGTGAACTTTGGCGCACCCATTTTTGTATCTGTGTGTCTGTCTGTGCCATTATAGCTCTCAAACGGATGGACAAATTTGAATGCGGTTGTTTTTTAATCGAAATACTTGTCCGTCGAGATGGTTCTTAGCTACGTTTGGTCGAAATAGGAACAGTACCTAGTTTAAGATATTCAGCTGAAATTAAGCAGATATGTAAATATAAGAATAATTAGCCTATTCGTCAATAAAGCTGATATGAATATGTAAGTAAATAAAATATCCTACATACTTATTTATATATAAAATATCTTACATAATTATACAAGTAATACCCAAATCCCATACTCGTCGAGAACTCCCCTTTTGAATTGGACAAAAGCTAGAGATATCTCCACCCGGTACTGTGCCATTGACAATAGCTATTGATTTTGAGGGCTACCTCAAATTTAGTTATGGAAATATCCTGCTTATATTAGCTGTTCAAGATGTTTGTACATATATAGTTATATAGCAATACGTGTCCCTTGTTTATCATATTTGCAGTCCCAATGGGCATTTGTGGGTGTGATATGAGTAGGAACATTGGCAAATTCCAACCGTCACTATTGGTGTTACGAATTATGTAGGTATTGATGTATTATGTACCTAGATTGTATAAGGTGACAAGAAAACACATAATTACTAAACTAATTAATTTGTATAGAACGACTGGACGCTGAAGGTAAGGTAAACAAATATATTATTCCATATATGTTCAATGACCTGCAGAATTGCATGGCCCATTTATGAATGAACTCATTTATTCCATGCATTTGTGCAGTCCATAGTACATACTATATGATTCTACTCCAGGAATTTTAAACATACACTACCCTGGTTTCCTTTCAATGTTTAACACAGGTATTATTGTTTATCTCCCTCTTTTGAAAAATATTCAGTAAATCAGTCATTATAATGCTGTTCGCACACTATAGCCTGAACAACCGCTCCCTATGCACTTTTAAGCTCCTCCCACATAGCAACACGCGTATTGCCTGATGATGAAAAGTCGTATATTACTACGATTTAAATACAAAGATACGGCCTTTTACCGAACACAGTATAAGCTGACAGCACTCCGCAACAATAGTTTTTCAAGCAGCACTCAACGACGGCAAAGCTGGAAGGTCTGCGCAGCACTCTACTCGAGTGCCCTATTTTTATTCGACCGTGAGCTGTGGGGATGTCGATGTGCCCATTTTAAAACAGGGTGTAGTGTATTTTATAAGTGAGGGAAGTTTATATCAATGATTTCTGAAACGGCGGACATAATGCTGAACAAACGTAGCTCCGAAACATCGTTTAATTGAGCAATTCCATATTAATGACTACAGTAACTTTGATTTTGCTGCTTGTGTATTTTATTAATGAAGGAAGTTATGAATGATCTATGTAAGCTTAAGAGTGGCATAAAACAATTGTCAATCACCTGTCGAAATACAGGTTTTAGGGTGATGGTGGTGGATGGTAGAGTAAGATATTCTACAGGTACTTATACTCGTAGTTCATACTCGTCGATGTGTCTAAGTATGTAGTTAATTGAAGTTGTAAATATACTGCGGCTGTGGGGTTATGATATAATAACTGCAAGCTGACGAGAGCGACCGCTACTGCAACCGTAGAACTATAAGAAATTATATCCCTTTGGAGGAGATTTAGCCCAGACTGCGGAAAGAAAAAATAGTACTTACATTGATCATGTTCTTAGCACGCTCTATCGCCTTGGAATCGTCCTTTTCTGGACTGAGCCGGCATACCCGGGCGCGCCAGTCGTTGGCACCCGCAGCTTGTAAAGCGGCCAGCCTGCAAACAAGAGATGCACTGGTATTATACATCCTTCTTCATCACAATCTCATTACTAATACTCCTGGGTTTTCGGTGGATAATTTGATACTAGACAGTAAGTAGGCATCATCATACCCACACGGAAAATCCTGGAGTATACTGAGGGTAGTCACTACCTTGTCTTCTGAAGACCAGTGGTCGTTCCAACCGGTACCTCTAGCATAACTAGCCGCGACTTTGCTTGTCGTGCGAGAAAGTGTTAGCCGTCTTCTTCACACTGTATTGAAACAATGAGATAGAAAATCATATCTCGCGCAAGACGAGTCGCTTTTCACAGTTGTGCTAGTGGTACGGGTCTCTTCTAACCGAATAGACGCATGTATATTTAAGTGGCACGGTTCCTCAACTGCGTCGACCCATCTGATCAGCGACCTTCCACGTCCCCATAATCCCTGGTGTTTCACATACACTAAGGAAAATTCATTAACACAAAACGACAAGAGACCGTCAGTCAAATCCGAATGATGAGCCAGGGATTCAGCGATAAGCTTCTATCGTAGTTCGTGAATTTATTTCTCTTGATGTAATGAAAACATGATTTGCAAGTCTGTGTCAGAATACCAATGAATATTTTTTTTTTTTTACTAAATAACTTTATAACTTGTTTCCATCAGCGTCTGGAGAAGATAATACGTGTGTCTTCTAGACTGAATATGGTTACTCATCAAGCAATACGTATATTTAGTAAATCTTCAGCAGAACGTAAACTTCGCATACGATAATTAACACTAAGTAAGATGTTACTAAATTACCACGGTACTCCAGCCGCGTAATCCTTTAGCAAGTACATCAAGGGTATTTACCTGACCTAACATTTAACTGACTGTTATCAGCTCATTAGTAAAAATCTTTGTTGATTGTTTCAAAGGTTAACAACTGCATTACACATTGTACATTTCGATAATGTTATCTATTCTTATCTAGTTCAAGCATTGCAACGAATGGAAATGGACAGTTTGTGTAAGTTGTGTGTAATGTCTATCTACACTCGGGTGCAAAGAAATCGGACCACCCCAGCATTTTTAACAATTTTCCAATTTCTGTAAAAACTGTAAGGGTGACCATAACATATTATATACCATATGAATGGTAAGCTTTTCCTCTATAAATTCATCTGATTTCCGAAGGTGTGCGGCCAATACGTTCAGATTTTCAGGGCTTAGAACGTTACCGCCCTAAAAATGCGTACTGGAGTAAAACTTTTGCCTAAGGGGAAAACTGTGGTTCTAAGGAAATGGAGGCAAAATTAAAACAAATTTCAGCAATTTAATATCGTGTATTGCCTCCTCTAGCCCTACGACAGGCAGTCATACGGTTTTTCATCGACCTTATTAATTTTCTTACGGTATCTTGAGGGATGCCCGCCCATTCTTCTTCGATCGCATACCTAAGCTCCAATAAAGTTTCAGGGGCGGGATCTCTGGCTCAGATTCTTCTTTTCAGCTCGTCCCAAATGTGCTCGATCGGGTTCAGGTCAGAACTTCGTGCTGGCCACTCCATAACGCTGATGCCCACCTCCTCCAGGTAGTCCGTAGTGGTCTGGGCTGTATGCGGCCGTGCGTTATCTTGCATGAGGATGAAGTCATCGCCGATAAAACCCTTAAATGGAACCACATGATCAGCCAGGATTTCCTCTACGTATCGAGGAGCAGTCAAACCGCCCGCATTTCGCCTTGTACCTGGCCCTGTGATGAACACAATGTCCGTCTTCGCTTCCAGAGAAATGCCAGCCCAGATCATGATTGACCCGCCACCATAGGCAACACGTTCCTCGATGCACCATTGAGAAAACCGCTCCCCAGGCCTCCGGTAAACTCGTGCTCGTCCATCATTACCGAACAAAGTTATCCTGCACTCGTCGGAGAAAAGTACGGACCTCCATTGCTGAAGGGTCCAATCTTCATGTTCGCGAGCGAAGACACGTCGTGCACCGCGGTGTCCTGGGGTAAGTTTTGGGCCATTGGCAGCCCTGTGAGCTGTCAATTCCTTCTCCTTCAGTCTTCTTCTGACAGTCCATCGGCTGATAGACACATTCCGGGTCTCTCGGAGCTTCTGCTGAAGCTGAACAGCATTCAATCTACGATTTCGTAGCGAGGAAACAGCGATAAAACGGTCATCTCTCTCTGAAGTACTGCGAGTTCTGCCTGTTCCGGGTCTTCTGGAGAACGTCTGATCTTTGCGGAACCTCTGGTACACACGTTGAACTGATGACTTCGATAGGTTCAGTTGTCGAGCCACTTCACGTTGACTAAGCCCACTCTGCAACAGGGCAACTGCTTGGGCGGCTTCATTTGGGGTAGTATCCATGTTTCTTCAGTTTTTCAGGGTCGAGTCGATGAGAGCAGTGTTCAGGAAGACGTATCAATTACAAATGATGCATAAACAATGATAATTACTGGTTTTATGCCTAATGGTACGTGGCCAATTAGTGCATGCGTTAACGAGGCAGTTGGAGGGGGGTGATTTCCACGCCCACATTTTGCACAATATCCATTCCCGCCCTTGAATATTGGTGTCATTTGATAGGGCAGAAAATTATCTATCACGTGGTATTTAAATTGTTACGGTCGAGCTTACAGTTTTAATAGAAAATGGAAAACTGCTAAAAATGCTGGGTGGTCCGATTTCTTTGCACCCGAGTGTATTATAAGTTTGGAATATTTAGGGGTATTGGGTAATGCCCCGGGTTTTACCCCATAATCCCGGGAGATAGTGAACAAGTATTATTCTTCTTGACCCATGGATATTTTCTTGTTCTATTTATTGAAGCATACAATTGATCAAACCTTTTTTTATTTCTTGACCTGGTAAAATTATTTTAATTCCTCTCGAGCACCCCGTATAAGAATGTAAATCGTCGTCTAGTACTTATAACACCAGCTTACTGGAGCTTAATTTAAGCCTGTAATAGTCAGACGTCTGTTTCCATTGGGGTAGTAAAAATAACAACTCGTTTCTTATATGAGATATCTTATAAATACATACTTACACAATCTGTAAATAAAAGTAACATTCCTCGATTTGTACTTTCTTGATACGCATTATAATTACTAATTATAATTTATATAATAATGTAGCTAGGATACCTAGTGCGAATGACCTTATAGGAAGATAGGCGACGTGTAAGGAAACCGATTGGAATTATATTTGTAGCGGTTGCTCAGCGACGGAGGGATATCATATATACAAGTATTTACCTGTTTTGTTACTGTATGTGAACGTGGTTAATTAAACATCGACGCATGGGGACATGGAGTAGGCTCATAAACAGCTGTATCCCTTAAGAACAACATGATATATCACACTGCTACAAAGTTTCTGTTTCTAGACTTAAGACTAAATAAAAACCGGCCAACCGCGAATCGAACTTGCGCACGAAGGGTTCCGTAACGTCAAATAAAATAACTGGCCGGGTTAAGTTAAGTTTGAAACTAGTATGTATAGCGCCGGATACAAATAAGTTGCAAAGTTAACGCAAGGCTGAATCTCATGAACCGCGATACCTAATAGACAGTTGATTTATTCTCAGACGATTTACTTCTATTTCCACTATAACAATAAATACTAAAAACATAATAAAATAAATATTTAAGTGGGCTTCCGTACAACAAATGTGATAGGTTGCGTTAACTTTGCACCTCACTTGTATCCGGCGCCAGACGTACCTGGTGCCAACTTTACGTAACCCAGCCAGTTAAGATGGGATAAGTGTTTGTACGCAACCATCGGTGCGTGAGTCGACTCACACTTAACCGGTTTTATCTTAGTCTCAATATTTTTCACTATAGCTTATTGAAAGCGGACAGGGAGGCTAATCATTGTTCACTATATCTCTATAGTATAAGGTTAGTAAAATATTAAAGATGGATATATATATTTACCTTTCAGCGATAGTACCCCCGCGGTGCGGCATCTCGGCGTGGGTGGCGCTCCGCTGCACGCCGCCGCCGAGCCTGCAAAGAACATAGAAAACAATAAGAACAATTGTTCTACATGTACAACAATATATAAATACCGCCTGCCCGTCCAGCACAACTAGGCTCCGCGACTCTTGTCGCGCGACATAGCATCACCCGTCACTCTCTGACATAACTGCGTAGAAAGAGGTAGGTAATATCTCTCGCGCGAGAAAGAGACGCGTGTCACAGTTGTGTTAGAGGTTCTGGTGACAAACAAAACTCAATAAAATGTCTGTCACTGCTCTTCAAAACCTCGAATCTGGGTCATACAGAGTTAAAAAAACAAAAGGCGTCCCTCCTGCGGTCAAAAGTTAAAGAGCTTGTATGAATCCAGGTTATATTGCTATTACATTTATTTATTTATTTATTTATTTAAATAAATACATGGCAGGCTTACAGTTTTTACCAAGCGCCTACAATGCTAGACTTCACGATACATAAACCTTTAAACGGTAAGCACTACAAACTAATGACATAACATTTTTTTTAGAAGGTATAAACATAAAATGTTTTTAGAAGTAAGAGTTGCACATTGCACTTATTTTAGCGAGCAGCGCATGCCAGCTGTCGGCAAACAGGTCGGCATCTTGCTCCAGTGCCAGCTCGTTGAGCAGCGCGGGCGCTCGTGCGCCGGGCGCGTTGTTAGCTCGGCGCGTGCGCATCCCATCACATACATGCGCATACATCGGATTATAGACGAGGGAACGTTCTTTATTCTCACAGGCATTTAATCAGAAAATTAGGCCCTGGAATCCTTAAGATCGCAAATGTCCACAGAAAAGACTTGAACCTAAATCTCTGTATGACCCATCTAGTTAGTAAATTAACAATGAGATACGAGCTTTGATTTAAGTAGGTATTCGTTACTTAGTGAGCTTTGGTTGTCAACAGACGATATATAAATATATCAGACAACCCAAATCGATCTAGTCCCAAATTAACCTCAAGAAGGTTTGTGTTACGGGTACTAGACGACGATATACATAGATAAATATGTACTTAAATACATAGAACAGCCATGGCCCAAGCACAAACATTCGAATTCATCACACAAATATTTGCCCTGGCCGGGATTCGAACCCGGGACCGTCGGCTCAGTAGGCGATGACAATAAATATTTCTTCAATAGAATCATTGAATTTCTTTAATAGAATACGTCGACTGACGATAGAAGGGCGAGAAGAAAATGTGATATTCACAATATTGTTTTGTAATCTGATGCAGACCAAAACTATATTAGTGTGTAATACTAAATATTGAAATAGCAAACAACAAAACAAATAGATAATTCAAAGCAACTTTCAAGAACAGAACTTTACGAGGTACCTGGTATAACAACAATATGTATATTTAGCTAACAGGAAAACTCTCGATTTGAACGAATCTAATAATTAATAAAACATTAATTATAATTACCTCAAATGCTCAAACTTGTCTTTCAAAGACTTGAAATTATAAAGTCTATCATCCATCGGTCTTACTGACAGCATGATTTCCATTTTAAACACAAAATAAAACAACAAACACTATCACTAATTGTATGTAAACACTAGTTGCATTTTGACGATAAACTAAACTAGAAAAAGATTGTGGGGTCGACTGCGTGGGTCGGCCGCTGTATTGAAAATGACAGAATGACAGATAATGACAGAACGGTACGGATCGGGACGCGTTCGGTTCGCTTGATAACGCGTGCCACTATTTACTGTAAAGAGGACTATTATCCTGTTAAATGGTAATTTTGCCGTCTCGTTCAATTTCAAAATATTTACAAAGGAAAACGAGTAGTAATTAACTGATAGGAAATAATAAGCTTATTATGTAACGGTTCAAATGAAAATTGGCCAATTCTCTGTAGATTCATCTCACCGAAATTGGTCGTTGAGAGAAAGAATATCACCTCTCTATAATGGTATTTCGGTTCCTGAATAGATATCATCATAGAAGGGAAGATGAATGGAAATAGGAATAAAACAAGATCTTTAACGTACAGACCACATCAAGCAAGATGTCAAAAGAGTGTTGAATTGTCAATATTTAAAATTTTCTAATAGTTTCAACTAATTAGATTAATTGATTATGAGTTATCAGTTATCACCTTATCACAGAACCCAAAACTATTACTTTAATTTGATTTTACCGTCTAGCATTAAAATATTAAAAGAATGTAAAAGCAGTATCTCCTTGTGAAAAATTTGACACACACACCACACAAAATGAACGTGGTACAATTTCCATAGGTACTAAATGCACCTTAGTAATAGTCCGACTGTAAGATTTTCAGCGTTGTGACCAGTTACTGGTCAACCACGCTCTTTGAAAATGAGTAGCTTTTCAAATAAATTTTGCAATCACAAATTGGGATATTTTTGAAAATGTCAACATGTGTTAATATTTTATTTGTCTACCCATAAAAAACCTGGTTAAGAAAATGAAATGTTGTCAATTAGAATATCAAAAACATGGATCACGAAAGATTGACATGGAATTTGGTCCACCGACAAGAGCCTATGAATAAAGGATGGAGCAGAGAACTATTCAAAGCTATCGAATAATTAAACAAGGAAACGATGAAAGAACGCACTCAAAAATATCTTACACATTCTAACATATTTGGGCAAATTTTTATTATGTTGTCGATTTTGTTCTTTTCT